>CM038714.1:40771122-41441122 GCA_021613375.1 Megaleporinus macrocephalus
TGACTGGAATTTCTGGAAGTTAATGTATATTAAAGAGTCTATCAATCAACATACACACGCTAGGCATCCAGAAAACAGGCATTCTGCAGCTCCACAAGACTCACTTTTGCTTCTCCCTCTGTGTGTCAATGCCTGTGTTCATCCAAGAGTATGTGTAGTCATTTAGGGGTTAAAGCAGCTTTTATTCTTATTTTTATCCACCTTAAACGATTTAACCCTTTCATGCATAGAGGTCACTACAGTGTACAGCTGTTTAAAAGTGTTTTTTCTCTAAATATGCTTGCACTTTTGGGCACTGCTGCATATAGTCCACTCTAGTGGAAGCTATTGCATCATCCTATATGAAAAAAATCCCATTGGCTGGTCATTGCTATGGGAAAAAGTAGTCAGGTGGTCCACAGACAGGGAGAAAGACCAAACACCTCGGCTATTTTTGTTTCTACCTTCTATAAAAAGATACCATTGCAGGTTTAAAAATATATAGTTGCATCTAGCAACATCTAAGGTCACATATTATGTAAAGATTTTCAAAATTGTGATTTTACATTTGGAGGAAATGCAGATTTATAATCTGTCCACTCAACTGTACATCACTAGCTATGTTTCAACTTTAATGCAATGTCAATTACTACCAATGTTGTACTTGAAAATGATTCATATCCTTTAATGTTTTGGCTGTAAATCAACTTCTTTGTTTTTTTATAATGTAATTTGAGTTTTTTTTTAAATCCTTATATTTTGTAGAACTCAAAAAACTTGCTTTGGCAACTATCATAGAAAATAGTCTCAGAAATAAGCAACAAGCATGATTTAACAGTTCAGAGACTTATCAGTTCAGAGACTTGACAAGAATACAGTTTGATAAATATCAGTTACAGTCAAGATTCTTTGAGGTTCTACAGTTCAGAGACTTGTGTCACACTATCCTCCTCAGTTCAGAGGAACCACCATTCCAGAATACCACATTACAACTGTAGAACTAACAAACATACCTATATTACTACTAAGTAATATACTAATATACTAATACTAAGTTATTACACTGATGTTTTTTACAATAAAAAATGAAGTACACTTGAGTGGACAGATAAATATTTCTTTATCAAATAAACCTTGTTTTACTTCCCAACGATGTATAAAAACACTTAGTAAAAAAAATCCTGACTGAGTTTATTATAATTCATGCATGAGAGGGTTAAACAGTTATGTTCAAATGCCACTAGTGTGAAAGAAGCACTGTTTAAGGAGGAATGAAAACTTGAATAAGAAGCTAACATTGGCCTTGAGCGATGTATACATTTGGCTTCAATATCATCCAATCAGGTGATGGTTGAGACAACAGTCAGCTCAACAGAGCTTATTACATTTGCTTCAGGCCTTCAGTTTGTTATGCGTGCACCCGTTTTCAAATTTCAATCTGCCGTTGTGGTTAGAAGATTAAAAGCTCATGACTTTTTCAGTATGCTGTTTTGCAGACGTCTACAACTGAAAAAAAACGTTAAAAAGAGCTAGCGCTGGTTTTCTGTGAATTTGGTCGTCAGTCAGTCTGTGAAATACCTCATGGTTTTTGGGGGGTCTTTTGTTGGTTTGCCAGTCCAAGGCTTGCTGCTCACTGTAGAATTAGCTGCTGGCGCTGTTGCTAACTTTAATAAATTGGTAATGTTCTCCACAGTTCTTCTGTCTTTGGCTAGAAAAATGACTAAAGATCCACTGTTTTAGTTTAGTTTAGGTTTAGTTAAGTTTTGACTAAAGATATATGAGATATATTCAAATAATGAGAACCTTAGCCAGTGCTCTAAAGGCTAGAACCTGAATGTGAAGGTTGATACAGCTTTTAAATGGGCTGATCTCGCTGCTATATGACCAGAATTATTTTTAATTAAAACTATCATTTGTCTGTACACAGTATTGTACCATGAAATGTATTCAATTAGTTCAGCTAACCTATATAATTTACACCTTGTAGTGTATGCTGCAGGAAACAGTTAATTCATTGTATGTTTTAATACATATTATTAGCTGATAATGCAATAATAATGTGATGTTTTTGACTGATTGCATCTTATATATATATATATATATATATATATATATATATATATATATATATATATATATATATATATATATATATATATATATACATATATATATATATATATATATATATGCATCATATAGAATAGGTAAATAAACAATACATCAAACAATCTATTTAAAGAATAATTAAAAACTGTAACTGTATTATTGTATTTTAATAGTGCAACAGTCTATTTTGCTGATGTAAGCCACTGATATTTCTTATACTTATATTGGTTATTAGCTTATACATCACGTTAACCTCCATCATCAGCAAACAGACATTATGCAATATGGAAAGGACATTAGTCAATATATAACGTCAGGGCTTCCCTTAATGAGGAATAAGTTAGGAATAAGTTAGTAATTAATGAATGGTGATTTTTATCTGACTGAGCTCCTTATTAATGTAAACACTTCATAATTTCCTGATGTGTTCGTGATCAGTCATCAGGTATTAATCACTGTTATGCTTATTTGTGCACCCGTGTTGTGAAGTCCACTGTGACATCACTGACTGTTTTAGTACTAATATATAGAAATTCTATACTAATATATATGAAATTCTGGAATTTCAATACCACATATGAAAGTGTTCTGAAAACTGAAAATGTCAGCTTCTTTATGTTGTTGCTGTTCACACAGGCCATTAGTTACCAGAATAAGATATTCCTGTATTCAGTATTCCTGTCTAGGTATTGCACTTGCACTGTATCTAACCTTGTATCTTGTTGCCTTCTTTCTAGGCATCAGCACTGGGCCTTGTTTATGGCAGTGTCTGAGCTCAAGTGTGGTTTGGACTGTTTGTTCCAACTAGAGATGCATAGAGATGCACTTATGTAAATGCTGTTAATGTAAGTAATGGTTATTCATATCCGATATTATTTATTTACTGTTATGCCTATTTGTGCACCAGTATTGTAAAGTGGTGACCAGCAATCATAGCCTTATATAATGACACTGTGGGACATTCGAGTGTTTAAAACCTAACCTGCTTTATGTGGGAGTTTAAAGTGGGCTGATCTGCATCAGTCTGAAAACAAGTCCCACCTCAGTCCTGCCCTGTGTCTATTACAAAGAGCTGAAATCACTGTTTTACTACTAACATACAATAAAATTAAATTCTAGCCTACCTGTTCTGCTCTTCTAGATTACACTACACAGACTGGAAGTTTGTTTTATATGTTTTGACACAAACCATGGAAAGGCCATTGGCTCCAGGGCACTACTGCAGGGAGTTGTTGAAGCTCATGTTAGCCGTGGCTGGACTCTCACGCCTGTCACACTAGTCTGGCGAAAAGCCTGCGTCAGTTCAGCACCTGCATTAACATGACTGTATGTGTGTGATGGACTCCATGCCACCTGCTGCTGCACAGGGTATCTGTTGTCCTCCAGCCCATTCGCCATTAGATAATTGGTGGTAGATCATTCTCCCTACAGCAGTGACACTGAGATGGTTCTATGTTTACAGGTCCTTCACTCTCAGGGTTCGATATTTTCTCCAGGACTCTATGTTACCATGGCCCAGTGTTCAGCTCTTTATATAACATTTGATATTTCAGTATAACAGGCCTACATTAAGGCTGTGTTCAGACAGTGGAGCACATTCCTCCCAGAAACGCCATCACATCCAATATCCCTGCTTGTTATACTGCAGATTGCGTCTTTTCCCACCAAGGATTAGATTTTGATTTCATGGATCCTTGCAGCCTGACTTTAGAAATGTTTAACTTAACATAGCGGATAAGCTCTCCTTATGTCACTTTTCACAAGGTAAAAAAAAAGAAGAGAAAAGAGGGAAAATCTGAACTGGAGAGCAAATACAGAGAGCTGTACAGCAGATGGGTTTGGCTATTTCAAAAATAAAATACTCAGATTGACATTGCTGTTGCACAAAAACAGGCACCAAAAAGCAGGTCATGGGTTTGATAGTGTCTAACACAAGTTATTAAGTGCCTCAACAGATGGGCTACAGTCTCTTAAGGCTACTTTCACACAGCAGGTAAAAGTGGCCCATATCTGATTTTCTCACCAAAACCCATTTTTTCTGTTAGGCTGTTCACAGTATCTTTCAAATGTGACCTATATATTAGTCTAAACATTAGTCTCACGTTCCTAACTGTTCTCTGACACTGCAGCCACGTTCTGCTATCTAATAACACGGAGCAATTGCGTTAAGTGCCTTCTAATTCTGTTTGTGTAAATGTTTATGAGGTCCTGGCAGGGCAAAATCCTGACAAATGGTGGGCTATATTGTTGTAATAGTCACATGAATAATAATCTGGCCGTGTTACCACATATCAGATACACATCAAATGTCAATTATACCTATGAAAGTGTCCCAAATTAGAAAGAAATATTACAAATATGGGCCAAAGTTTAAACGTAACTTAAGTGTACACCAAAGAATCAGAATCAGAATCGGACTTTATTTGCCAAGTATGTTCACACATACAAGGAATTTGGTAACAGAAGCTCACAGTGGATGATAACTGACATTACAGAAGTAACATACCCAGCCTACACACACACACACACACACAGTGACATACACGCACAGACACACCTGTAAACTTAACATGTGCAGAGTTGTATGTTAATAGTAAAGTGCTGAGTGCAGCAGTAAAGAACAGTACAGACTGAATTATATAGATATAAATATGAAGAACAGTAGAGTCACTGGTTGAGACGATGGTACAGAGTGTTCTGAGACTATCAGATAAATAAAAAGTGCAGAACAAGAAGAAGAGTGAGAGAACACCTGGATATGGATGTATGTATGTAGTAGACTGTACAGAGAAAGAAGAGTGAGAGAACATCTGGATATGGATGGATGTATGTAGTAGACTGTATAGAGAACGAAGAGTGAGAGAACATCTGGATATGGATGTATGTATGTAGTAGACTGTATTCAGAGAAAGAAGAGTGAGAGAACATCTGCATATGGATGTATGTATGTAGTAGACTGTACAGAGAAAGAAGAGTGAGAGAACATCTGGATATGGATGTATGTATGTAGTAGACTGTATTCAGAGAAAGAAGAGTGAGAGAACATCTGGATATGGATGTATGTATGTAGTAGACTGTATTCAGAGAAAGAAGAGTGAGAGAACATCTGGATATGGATGTATGTATGTAGTAGACTGTATTCAGAGAAAGAAGAGTGAGAGAACATCTGGATATGGATGTGTGTATGTAGTAGACTGTATCCAGAATGTAGCGTTGTGATGTTCAGCTGTTCATGAGTGTGATGGCGTGTGGGAAGAAGCTTCTCTGAAGTCTGGAGGTCTTGATCCTCAACTGACTGAAACGCCGACCTGAGGGAAGATACTGGAACAGGTGATGTCCAGGGTGTGACGGATCACGGACGATGTTCTCTGCCCGCTTCCTGGTTCTGGCCGTGTGCAGGTCCGGTAGGGAGGGTAACTTCACACCGATGGTTCTCTCTGCAGACCTGATGATGCGCTGCAGTCTGTGGGTGTGGTGTTTGGTGGCTGAGCTGCCCCACACTGTGATGGATGCGGTGAGGACAGATTCGATGGTGGCGGCGTAGAACTGCACCATCAGCTCCTTGGGCAGGTTGAACTTCCTCAGCTGACGTGGGAAGTACAGCCTCTGCTGAGCTCTCTTGGTGATGGTGCTGATGTTGCAGTCCCATTTCAAGTCCCTGGAGATTATTGTACCCAGGAACTTGTAGGAGTCCACAGCCATTACAGTACTGTTGAGGATGGTGAGTGCTGGAAGGGTTGATGGGCTTCTCCTGAAGTCCACTCTCATCTCCACTGTCTTGGCTGTGTTCAGCTCCAGGTTGTTGTGGTTGCTCCAGAGGATCACATGCTCCACAACCCGTCTGTAGGCAGACTCGTCACTGTCCTGGAAGAGGTGGAGTGTGTATTGTTATCTTCTGTTTAGCCAGAATCTTTGGTTTCTTCAAGAAACACAGGAGCGTGATCTGACATTAGTCTACCACACATTGGTTATATACAGAAAAACCACACCCCTTGAGGTGTTAAAGACTTTACATACAGAAATCCACCGTCTCTACCTCTCAGAGGGGGGTGTTGCGGAGAATCCCCAATATGGCTGGCCGTAAGATAACCTCCAGTAGGGTGGTAATTAAATCAAAACAAAAGTTTGCTGGGTTTGCTATGCTAGCTGCATACGCAACATGCTCCCACTCTATTCAGTTCAGGAATAAACGAACGACTTAATGAATCCTGAACCACACTTTACGGTGGTCCTCGATCCCGACCACAACAGAAGCTAACCCTCTTTATCGCGCCATGCTAACTGCTGTGCGCCATCCATCTGTTGTTGTGTGCAAACAGTTTAATGGCTGGAGATCAACAACATGCCTTTCAGGACACACGCTGGGTTAAATTTAGCACGATGGCTCTGAGCAGACAGAGTGCGCCCCTTATTCCGTGAAAACAGTGTATAAATCATGTGTGTAGTGATGTGTTTGGTGGTATCGGTGAACCCGCTGCGCTCTGAGGCAGCTCTTTCATGCTTCATGTCTGCCTCATTAGACCTGGGCTCATCTCCAGTCTCAGCATCGCCTGGAGCTCCGTGGCAAAGGCAAAGTGAGACTGTGGGCTTCATGAGATTCTGTGGGTAATAGAAGTGACAGCAGCTCAGCTGAGGTCGTTATTCAGTTACCTGCAGCCATGACCCAATGAGAGAAGAAAGGAAGCCCCAGAGATCTGTCTTTGCTTGAATTATAAAAGGACTAGGGCCGTGACTCAGTGCCACCATCTGTATCTGTTTAGCAGAAGGTGGAAGAGAGAAAACAAGTTCCTGACTCACCTAAAAGTACTCGTAATCTAATAAAAAAAAAAAAATAAAATAATAATAATAATAAGTAAAGTAAAATAAAGGACGATTTGTGTTTTTTATTTAAGCAGATGTTTGAAGGTACATGATCCTGAATGTACTAAATGTAAAAAAAAAAATTTTTAATTACATTTTTAAATTGTCTTTATTATTGAGGATTAAGGCTACACATCCCTGAAACTGAGGATATATAATGGTTTATACTAGAACTGCATGCTTCATCCACAAATACCTACTCATCTAGACCACCAAACACATTTATATGTTAGATTTCCTTTACAAGCAATTTTCTTAAAAATGTCATTTTTATTTTAGCCCCCAAATATGCCCCCAAAATGAAATCCTATTTCCTAAATACTGTAACTAACTTGAGGCGGTGGTTAAGTGGTTAGCACTGCCGCCTCCCAGCAATTAGATGTGTATCTGGGTTCAATTCCCGTTCCGGGTTCTGTGTGGAGTTTGCATGTTCTCCCTCTGTTTGAGTGGGTTTCTTCCCAAAGTCCAAACACATGCATGTTAGGTTGCCTGTAGGTGTAAATGAGAGTGTGTTGGCCATGCGATGGACTGTGGACCTGTCCATGGTGTACCCCGCCTTTGCCAGATGACACTGGGATTGGCTCCTGTGACCCTGACCTGGGGGATAAAGTGAAAGATAATGGATGGATGGATGTGACTGACCAGTCTCACTGTCCAGAATGTGTTTGTTGACCCTACTAGACAATATAATTCCTTTAAGTAAGGAGGTAACGGGGAGTCGATTCTAAAACAATTGATTCTTCGACTCCAACAAATAGTGGCTGACTCTTGGCCAATAAATGACAGAGTAGAAATGCAGAGTAGACTCTTCTTGACTCTTCAACATGTTTTTCATTGAAACTGGCATTTTCACAGGGAGCAGAAAAAAAGGCAAGCAAGATTTGGATCTAAACAATTGAAACAAAGAAGCAGAACAAGGGAAAGAAAACTCCCACTGCTGCTCACAGAGCCTTGTGGAAAGTTGGATGAAGCTGGGATCTGCTCCCTTTGTTAGCAGTTGCTAAAGACAGCCCCAGTGTGCTGAGGCATGGACACTTCAAGACCACTAAAGGTGTCCTGTGGTTTCTGGCACCAAAACATTAGCTGTAAGTGCATGGCAAGGTGGAGTTCCCTGTGAATCAGACATAGTGTTCCAGCACATCCCACAGATGCTTGATCAGGGGAACGTGGAGGCCAGACAAGACCCTGAACTCTTTGATGTGTTCCTAAAACCATTTCTCAACAAAGTGTGCAGAGTGGCAGGACACATTGTTCTACTGAAAGATATCACTGCCATCAGGGAATATGACTAGCATGAAGGGGGGTTCCTGGTCGGCAAGGAACCAGAGTTTCCCAGCAGAATGTTGTACCTTACTGGCTTGTTTTCCTCCCACAGTGCTTCCTAGCACCATCACCTCCTCAGGTTAATGCTGCACATGTACCCAACCACCCAACAAGGTGGTTCTATAGTTGAGACGTTTTTAACATGAAATCAGGACTCATTGGACCAGGCGACCTTCTCCTATTGGATCAGTTCTGCCCATTCTAGGTGCCTGCAGTGGTGGGCAGAGTATACAGCCCCACAACTGTGTACCCATTCCTCCCAGAACTGTCATCAAAATTTTCTGTGACATTTGCAACATTAACCCTGCTGTCAGTTTGAAACATGCATTTGTAGTCCTTGTGCAGTTGTGAGCACTGGACGCCCAACTCCTTGTTGCTGGTTCGCGGTTGGTCCGTTCTTGTTCATGGTTCATGACCACTGCTGATCAAGAGTGGGACAAGTCTTGCTGTTCGGAGATAATGATTTGGTCAGATCTTTACACCTTGCCATTTCTCCTTCATCTAATATGTCAACTGTGAGAACAGTCTGATTGCTTACCAAGACGTGCACTGTTGTCACCAGATAATCAAGGTTATTGGCTTCATCGGTGAGTGTTTCAGCTCATCGATGTATGTAAATACATTCCTTTTCATTGGTTTGTCCACCTTAAGTTAAGTATTCTCTTCATGGAAATGATCTTCAACAAGATATTTGACTTCTTAGCATTAACACTGGCTGGTTTTTATTTTGTGTTCTCTAGGGAGTGTATTAGCCAAGCCAAAAGGTATCACTTGATACTCAAAGTGCATTCTAGTGGCACTTAATGCAGTGTTTCACTTACTTACTTCCTAGATATGGATCATTTGCATAGCAGATCCAACATGGTGAAGTGCAATCAGCCACAAGATTGTTAGAATCAGTGGAAAAGGGCACCATACTTCATTGTTATAGCATTTCTTCTGTAATCAGTGCAACTGTTCTACTCTCTAACTTTTATTTGTCACAAAATTGGGTGGTGGTAAATACAGTGACATTAAAAGAAGAATAAATAATAACAAAACCAGCACTTAGAGACCACAGGAGACAGTGTCACATAGAGTCAGCTTACTGTGTAATAATGTTAGGAATGTTAGAAAGTAATACGTACAAAAAGAGTTGACTTACCGTAAGTACAGTGGTGAGATAAAGTTAATTCACCTCTCCTCACCTTGGGCTCTGGCTCGTTCAAGAGTGAGTAGAAAACTCTTTTAGTTTCAGTTCCACTTCAGAAGCCAGACAGAAAGAACATTCATTTTGTAAGAAATATGACGGAGCCCTTAAATGATATTATATGTTTTGTGACAGTCGGCAGATAGATTTCTCCATTTCTCACAGCCTTCAGTCAGTTTTCCATGCCATCTTATGTTTTTATTTTCTTTTTTACATCACTCACTCAATTCGCACCAGCCCCTAGCCGGGAAAGTTCGACTAAATGAAGGCTGTGACACTGCAGGTGTCTTAGGAGGTCCAGTACTGCTAAACACAGCCAGCGTCATTCTCAACATTTGGAACCATTCTTGGGGGGCAATCATTCTCATTGCTTTAAAACCAATGGATTGCTTTTCTTCTGTAGGATCTTTTGAATTATGCAGGAAAAAACAAATGAACAGCCTCTTCCAGTCAGCTTATACCAGACTGTGGGCTGTTTTTACAGCCTCATTACGCACCCCAGCCTATAAACAGGCAGCCGTTTCAGCAGTGGCCCTTCAGTTCGAGACAGGTTCATGTGGAGCTGCCATATGGAAAGTGTCTGGTTTATACTAGGTGGAGTTTGCATGGCGTGTACATCTGCCAGTGTTAAAACTAAGGGTCTGCAAGCAGTAGCTTGCAAAATTTCAGCCTTTGTTTCAGTGCTGTCGGTACCTGTGGTTTAAATCAGTGGGTTTCAGTCCCACTCCTGTGGAGCCCATGAATGTGTTTTTGCACTTTCCATCTGTTCTAACACAACACCTGGCTCAGTACATGAGGTCTTCATAAATAACTCATGAGAATCAGACATGTTAGCGAGGGGCGTAAATATGGTACAGTGAGATATGAGCACTGGTCTAATGAGCACCACTGCAGGTAACATTCCACATTTATGGAATTTATTAGACAAAAGTGCTTGGTTTTCTGAGACCGTGTCCTCCGCTAGTAAAAAATAAATCTTACAGTCAGTTCGGAGACCTAGAGAGAGTACAGAAATAAAATATGTACAAAACTGCAAATCAAGAGGCTTTGTGCACGATTAGTGTTGATTTGAAGTGAAGCTGATCTGGAAATCAATGCATTTTTGTATTTCTGAATGAAAAACCGTATCAGGCAGGCTCTCTGAGCAATTTTCAGATGATGGGTAGATATGGAAGGGGGAATATACTGGGTTAATATTGTTTCCTCCACATTAGTGATCATGAGCCCACCAGAATGGACATTTATCAGATGATTTTAATGAATATAATAAAAAATAGTTTCCAGTAACTCTGTTATCATATTTACTAAGAAACTACTGGCTGTAATTGTGTGAACAGTGCCGCTGTGTTGAGCTGCTAGTGTGCAATGAGTTTTAAGTTTCAAGTTTATTTGTAATTTGCACATCATGTCAAGACATACATGCATTGAAATGCTTGGGGTGAAGCTCAGATAATCACCCTTCAGCAGGGCAGCATTATATACATGTAGTAAAAACAGTGCAAACATACAATAAATAGACAATAATAAGATAAAATTACTGAAATATATAAAGGAATACAAAAAAATACAAAAAATATACATAAGATATACATGAGTAGCCCACAGTCCAACACAAAGTCACTGAGGGAGAGAGAGCACCACAGTCACTGAGGGAGAGAGAGCACGGCAGTCACTGAGGGAGAGAGAGCACGACAGTCACTGAGGGAGAGAGAGCACCACACTCACTGAGGGAGAGAGAGCACCACAGTCACTGATGGAGAGAGAGCACCACAGTCAGTGAGGGAGAGAGAGCACCACAGTCACTAATGGAGAGAGAGCACCACAGTCAGTGAGGGAGAGAGAGCACCACAGTCACTGAGGGAGAGAGAGCACCACAGTCACTGAGGGAGAGAGAGCACCACAGTCACTGATGGAGAGAGAGCACCACAGTCACTGAGGGAGAGAGAGCACCACAGTCACTGAGGGAGAGAGAGCACCACAGTCAGTGAGGGAGAGAGAGCACCACAGTCACTGAGGGGGAGAGAGCACCACAGTCACTGATGGAGAGAGAGCACCACAGTCACTGATGGAGAGAGAGCACGACAGTCACTGATGGAGAGAGAGCAACCACAGTCACTGATGGAGAGAGAGCACCACAGTCACTGAGGGAGAGAGAGCACCACAGTCACTGAGGGAGAGAGAGCAGTACAGTCACTGAGGGAGAGAGAGCACCACAGTCAGTGTGGGAGAGAGAGCACCACAGTCACTGAGGGAGAGAGAGCACCACAGTCAGTGTGGGAGAGAGAGCACCACAGTCACTGAGGGAGAGAGAGCATCACAGTCAGTGAGGGAGAGAGAGCACCACAGTCACTGAGGGAGAGAGAGCACCACAGTCACTGATGGAGAGAGAGCATCACAGTCAGTGAGGGAGAGAGAGCACCACAGTCACTGATGGAGAGAGAGCACCACAGTCAGGAGGGAGAGAGAGCACCACAGTCACTGATGGAGAGAGAGCACGACAGTCAGTGAGGGAGAGAGAGCACCACAGTCACTGATGGAGAGAGAGCACCACGGTCACTGAAGGAGAGAGAGCACCACAATCACTGAGGGAGAGAGAGCACCACAGTCAGTGTGGGAGAGAGAGCACCACAGTCACTGATGGAGAGAGAGCATCACAGTCAGTGATGGAGAGAGAGCATCACAGTCACTGAGGGAGAGAGAGCACGACAGTCACTGAGGGAGAGAGAGCACCACAGTCAGTGAGGGAGAGAGAGCAACCACAGTCACTGAGGGAGAGAGAGCACCACAGTCAGTGTGGGAGAGAGAGCACCACAGTCACTGAGGGAGAGAGAGCACCACAGTCACTGATGGAGAGAGAGCACCACAGTCACTGATGGAGAGAGAGCACCACAGTCACTGATGGAGAGAGAGCAACCACAGTCACTGAGGGAGAGAGAGCACCACAGTCACTGAGGGAGAGAGAGCACCACAGTCAGTGTGGGAGAGAGAGCACCACAGTCACTGAGGGAGAGAGAGCAACCACAGTCACTGAGGGAGAGAGAGCACCACAGTCAGAGTGGGAGAGAGAGCACCACAGTCACTGAGGGAGAGAGAGCACCACAGTCAGTGAGGGAGAGAGAGCACCACAGTCACTGAGGGAGAGAGAGCACCACAGTCACTGATGGAGAGAGAGCACGACAGTCAGTGAGGGAGAGAGAGCACCACAGTCACTGATGGAGAGAGAGCACCACGGTCACTGATGGAGAGAGAGCAACCACAGTCACTGATGGAGAGAGAGCACCACAGTCAGTGAGGGAGAGAGAGCACCACAGTCACTGAGGGAGAGAGAGCACGACACTCACTGAGGGAGAGAGAGCACCACAGTCACTGAGGGAGAGAGAGCACCACAGTCACTGATGGAGAGAGAGCACCACAGTCACTGATGGAGAGAGAGCAACCACAGTCACTGAGGGAGAGAGAGCACCACAGTCACTGAGGGAGAGAGAGCAACCACAGTCACTGAGGGAGAGAGAGCACCACAGTCACTGATGGAGAGAGAGCACCACAGTCAGTGAGGGAGAGAGAGCACCACAGTCACTGAGGGAGAGAGAGCACCACAGTCAGTGAGGGAGAGAGAGCACCACAGTCAGTGAGGGAGAGAGAGCACCACAGTCACTGAGGGAGAGAGAGCACGACAGTCACTGATGGAGAGAGAGCACCACAGTCAGTGAGGGAGAGAGAGCACCACAGTCAGTGAGGGAGAGAGAGCACCACAGTCACTGAGGGAGAGAGAGCACCACAGTCAGTGAGGGAGAGAGAGCTTGACAGTCACTGAGGGAGAGAGAGCACCACAGTCACTGAGGGAGAGAGAGCACCACAGTCACTGAGGGAGAGAGAGCACCACAGTCACTGATGGAGAGAGAGCACCACAGTCACTGAGGGAGAGAGAGCACCACATACACTCAGGGGGAAATGCGAGCTCCACCATCTAAGGTATTAGGTATTCCAAAATCTAAGCAGCCATTTGTTGTGTAATTTCAGTGGAAATGATAATAAATATACTGAAATTATATTTCTTTTGAATGTTCATTTAATTATATTGATTCATTTAAATAACGACTCTAATAAACTACAACAAAATTGATAATTCAAAGCATATTGTCAGCGCTTTAACCCTTTGAAGCAAACCAAACAACCTCATCAAAAATAATAATGCATGACAGCATATTATATATATACATTTTCTCTTTATTTTCTTGCAAAGGGCATGTGGTCCTCATCACACTACTGTGTTATACCTCTGCATCTACAGTCCAGTGATGTCATGAGGGTCTGTGTGTGGTCATGCATCCCCGGCCAGTAGGGGTTCACCCCTTACAGAAGAGCCATCCTGCGACCTCACAAAGTCCAAGTAGAGTCTCTAGGGCGTGCTGCCCCGAACAGTAAACACAAGCAGAACTATGCGAACCACATGAAGTAGTTTGAACGCTACATTGACCAGGTATGCTGCGGTTATTTATCGGCTTTTTTTGGTTTTTTTGATAGTAAAATACATCTTTTCAAGCAGTTGCTCTTTCTGCACACAACGACTGAGCCTGAGCAAGTCACAGGATTGTAAACAGCTCACAGCATTGCATATTTAAACTTTAATCAACAGTTTCTCAGAAGCATTTAGTCACTTTTTCACATAGCCTGCCACTGCACATACAATGGTATGTGGTTGGTGGCATAATGGCCGTTCCTGTGTAAATATGCAGCTCTTAGCTATGTTAAGGAACAAAACGAACCAGAACGACTTGTAAGACCAACTCAACCTTAACATGAGGTGGGTAGTAAATAGTTCCCTGAGTTTTAATGGATTCAATCAGGAAAGTAACATTGTAAATGACCTTTTACTCAGACTACATAATTCACAGCTGCGCCTTTAAGGGTTAGCGCGGATGTGGTGCCACAGCAGGCGGGAAGCTAGTAGCCTCGCTTTTTTTTATTTTGTGTTTTTCCCAGCGTTAATTTGAAATGATAATTGAAGCTAAGGTTTGTAATTTTTTTTTTTTGTGATAATTTTATAAATGCTGTTCTTTACTGAGAGGTATGCAGGCGAGTAACTTTGCCATTGTTCATTGCTTGCTTACATAGCGTTGGGAGCTTAAGTAAGAGGTTAAAACCGAAGGGAGAAACTGCTCAGAACTTCGTTAAAAACTGCACCCTTGGCAGGTGGAGCGAGGTATGTTAAGTGTACTAAAAATGTTGCTGTAAAGGGGATGTTAAGCTGTGTTTGTGTGCCATAGCTCACATGAAGTTTTCAGTTGTTTTGCGCAACGCTAAAACCCACCCGTTTTAGGGCATTTTATTTTCTTTGTAATTCCATGTATTTACGTTGTCTATAAGACCTTGTTAATAGTGCTACATTTGAACTGGTGAAACTATAAGTGTCCTTTTTTTGTATTTTTCTTTATCTTATAGTTTTCATGGTGCTCGTAAAGGAACTACTGGTACTTTGAAGTCCAGCAAGCGAAATAAAATTAAGCACCCGTTTTAGAAACTCTAAAACCTTTTCTTCGAGGGGCTGCTACAAACATGCTTTTCTCTTTGGTTCCTTTTTAGGCCTTCTTCTACCTTTCTGTTGCTCACAACTTTCACTTTGAAGCATTGGCATTCTATTTTGTACCAAAATTCTATAAAAATGAAAAGAATAGAGCCTAGACAGTTCTGTTGGAGGACCTGGATGAGTTTTTGGACCTTCTCGTACCTTTCATTTTCATGCCTTATGGACCTGTTATGTAATTCACCTGTTTATTCACTCTTTCTTTTATGTTTAGCAGGCTGAACTTGTCCACAAGGGGGCATCATAAGCAGTCAGAAAGACTTTGATGCTTCATAGATGACATTGTGTGTTCTTGTTCTAATGACCAGACTCTTATTTGAGTATGATTTTTACGTCCTCCACAGCCTAGTTCACTCCGTTTTGTAGACGGTCCTCCTACAGCCTAATATCTAGGCTGTTACGTTTTTGTTAATGGCTCCATGTAATGAGGCATGTGATTAAATTAAGTCAGCTGGAGTAAATTAGGTTTAGCAGGAATGATGGAGTAGTCCATGTTTATCTTTTCAACATTCCAGTTTATTAACACACTCAGAGAAACTGAGCTGTCTGACAGAGTCTGCATGCCGATTGATTATAGAATCCTGCTTTAATGCTAATTGCTAGACTGATAATTAAACCCTTGGTATCATAGCTGTGGGCCAATGACCTGTTTGACTGAGGTGACTAACGAAGGGAGGAATCAGCTGCATGGTAGGACAAGAACAATTTCTAAACCAGCTGAGAGAGAAAGAGGAGGCCAGGGCAAATGTTTGTATATAAAATTTAAGCAGAAATAAAATACAACAATTAAAATAAAAATCTACAACTACGTTCAAGGTATTGATTGGAAATTTCTTTTATTTTCTAGATGTGTTGTCAATAGATATGTTTTAAGATTTGATAATTAGAACTGCTGCACTGAGGTCACTGAAACTTCTACCCATTTTTCTCTCCACCCCAAATATAGTGGTATTATATGTTGGTATAAAGAGTTATGACAAAATACATCACGGTGTACTGTATTTATGTACAAAAAACACTAAAAAGCATTTTAAATACTAGTAAATCTGTTCTTGTAGATTACCAATGAAATATTTATCTTATAAACTATACAGTTCTACTTAAAAGTCTGTGAACTTTTTCTGCATGAATTTTAAATAAAATATCTTTACAATAAAGAATAATATTATTAATAATAACAATAATCTTCAAAATAAAATAACTCTTTCGTCATCTCATAACGCAAGATGAAGTAAACCGGATAAAACGAATAACACAAAAGTACATCGTTTTTTATTCTTGTACTGAACTCAGAAATCTCACATCAATCTTGGTTGGCAAAAGCATGACATGATCCCCTTAAACAGCAATAACGTCAACCAAATAACATGCGGCTGTAGAATGTTTCAATACAATGCAGAATTCAGAGTTCCATCAAAATCTGTCCTGGTATGATGGCAGCAAAGCAGCCCTGAACCATGAAGCTGCCACCCCCGTTAAAGTATGCATGAGGTTTTAATGCTAAACTTCAGTTTTAGGTTTTGTTGAATGTAACATCTCTCATTTTAGCCCTAGAGCTCAATTTTTGTCTTTACTTCCGTGGGTTTCTGGCTCTTCCAGTTGGTCTTTAGGAAGCTTTAAACATTCCATACATACTATTCTTGTTCAGCGTTTCCTGATTGTGGACTTATAAACACCGGTATTAACCTGTGGAAGAAGAGGCCTGCACGTAGTTAGTCCTGGAATCATTTTGTCGGATGTCCACTCCAGGGAGGGGTGGTATTGAGTTTTCTTCATTTATACACCTGACAGTGGATCAGTAAGGTTGGAACTTGTCAGAGATAGTTTAGGAACCTCTTTCAGCCTAATGAGCATTGACAAATAAGGGTCAACCACACTCTCACCTGATTGACTGCTGACCTTATTGAATTCCCTGACCTTAACGACCACCTTTATCAAACGATCATTCTAAAGGTTTACATGATTGAATGCTGGGTTACTTTGTTTAATAAATAGATGGAAAACCATAGAATTGTTAAGCCATTTGTTTAATTGGGTTGTCTTTATCTATTGTTATGAATTAAATTAAAGTCTGATCACAGATTTTTTTCTTTAGGTCATATTTATGGAGACAATGATAAAGAGTTCACAAACATCCAGATCAAAGATGTGGATGTTCAGCATCAGAATTTTGCAAAGGAACATCTAAAGAAGGTTGATGCAATGTGGAAATAAGTCGTGTAGACTGACGACGTTAAAATCTTTGGCCCCAATGAGCAAAGATATGAAGAAAAAGAGAGAGTGGAATTTCATAAAACCAACACCTCTGCGACTGCTGGAGCCAGTGAGATGGAAAGCATTTTACTGGTAGAGGGAAGTCCTGACCAAGCCTACTGAACAAACCTTTTCCTTTTTTGTTATTTTGAAACTGTAAAAGATGGAAATAACACTGTTGCATTAAATATTAAAGAAATGTGTCACATTTATGCCTTTAGGAAATCAGGTCATCTTTTTTTTTTGCTTAAATATTCACAGTAACAGAGACCAGGGCTGAGCTTTTGCCTGCTGTTGTATGTCATTCTAGTTTTCAGTTGAAATCAATCGTGTCATTTCCTCATCAGCGTCTCCTTCCGAATGTAACCAAACACTTTGAAGGAGCGTAGGAGGCCATCGGGATCTCAGTGGAGATTCAAATGTCTGATTTCAGAGTAAACAAAGCCTAAAGTAAATGAAAGTTAATGTAAACAAAAATATCAGGTTGTGAATTTGGCTAAATGTGTTTTAAGGTAAAAGGCTAAATGTGTTTTAAGGTGAAAGGCTAAATGTGTTTTAAGGTAAAAGGCTAAATGTGTTTTAAGGTGAAAGGCTAAATGTGTTTTAAGGTAAAAGGCTAAATGTGTTTTAAGGTAAAAGGCTAAATGTGTTTTAAGGTAAAAGGCTAAATGTGTTTTAAGGTAAAAGGTTAAATGTGTTTAAGGTAAAAGGCTAAATGTGTTTAAGGTGGAAGGCTAAATGTGTTTTAAGGTAAAAGGCTAAATGTGTTTTAAGGTAAAAGGCTAAATGTGTTTTAAGGTGGAAGGCTAAATGTGTTTTAAGGCTAAATGTGTTTAAGGTAAAAGGCTAAATGTGTTTTAAGGTGGAAGGCTAAATGTGTTTTAAGGTAAAAGGCTAAATGTGTTTTAAGGTAAAAGGCTAAATGTGTTTTAAGGTAAAAGGCTAAATGTGTTTTAAGGCTAAATGTGTTTAAGGTAAAAGGCTAAATGTGTTTTAGGGTGGAAGGCTAAATGTGTTTTAAGGTGAAAGGCTAAATGTGTTTTAGGGTAAAAGGCTAAATGTGTTTAAGGTAAAAGGTTAAATGTGTTTAAGGTAAAAGGCTAAATGTGTTTAAGGTGGAAGGCTAAATGTGTTTTAAGGTGAAAGGCTAAATGTGTTTTAGGGTAAAAGGCTAAATGTGTTTAAGGTAAAAGGTTAAATGTGTTTAAGGTAAAAGGCTAAATGTGTTTTAAGGTGAAAGGCTAAATGTGTTTTAAGGTAAAAGGCTAAATGTGTTTTAAGGTAAAAGGCTAAATGTGTTTTAAGGTAAAAGGCTAAATGTGTTTACGGTAAAAGGCTAAATGTGTTTTAAGGTGGAAGGCTAAATGTGTTTTAGGGTGGAAGGCTAAATGTGTTTTAAGGTGGAAGGCTAAATGTGTTTTAAGGCTAAATGTGTTTTAAGGTAAAAGGCTAAATGTGTTTTAAGGTGAAAGGCTAAATGTGTTTTAAGGTGAAAGGCTAAATGTGTTTTAAGGTGAAAGGCTAAATGTGTTTTAAGGTAAAAGGCTAAATGTGTTTTAAGGTAAAAGGCTAAATGTGTTTTAAGGTGGAAGGCTAAATGTGTTTTAAGGTAAAAGGCTAAATGTGTTTTAAGGTGAAAGGCTAAATGTGTTTTAAGGTGAAACGCTAAATGTGTTTAAGGTGAAAGGCTAAATTTGTTTTTAGGGTGAAAGGCTAAATGTGTTTTAAGCTAAAAGGCTAAATGTGTTTTAAGGTGAAAGGCTAAATGTGTTTTAAGGTAAAAGGCTAAATGTGTTTTAAGGTAAACGGCTAAATGTGTTTTAAGCTAAAAGGCTAAATGTGTTTTAAGGTGGAAGGCTAAATGTGTTTTAAGGTGGAAGGCTAAATGTGTTTTAGGGTGGAAGGCTAAATGTGTTTTAAGGTGGAAGGCTAGATGTGTTTTAAGGTGGAAGGCTAAATGTGTTTTAAGGTGGAAGGCTAAATGTGTTTTAAGGTGGAAGGCTAAATGTGTTTTAAGGTAAAAGGCTAAATGTGTTTTAAGCTGAAAGGCTAAATGTGTTTTAAGGTGAAAGGCTAAATGTGTTTTAAGGTAAAAGGCTAAATGTGTTTTAAGGTAAAAGGCTAAATGTGTTTTAAGCTAAAAGGCTAAATGTGTTTTAAGGTGGAAGGCTAAATGTGTTTTAGGGTGGAAGGCTAAATGTGTTTTAAGGTGGAAGGCTAGATGTGTTTTAAGGTGGAAGGCTAAATGTGTTTTAAGGTGGAAGGCTAAATGTGTTTTAAGGTGGAAGGCTAAATGTGTTTTAAGGTAAAAGGCTAAATGTGTTTTAAGCTGAAAGGCTAAATGTGTTTTAAGGTGAAAGGCTAAATGTGTTTTAAGGTAAAAGGCTAAATGTGTTTTAAGGTGGAAGGCTAAATGTGTTTTAAGGTGTAAGGCTAAATGTGTTTTAAGGTGGAAGGCTAAATGTGTTTTAAGGTGAAAGGCTAAATGTGTTTTAAGGTGAAAGGCTAAATTTGTTTTTAGGGTGAAAGGCTAAATGTGTTTTAAGCTAAAAGGCTAAATGTGTTGTAAGGTAAAAGGCTAAATGTGTTTTAAGGTAAAAGGCTAAATGTGTTTTAAGGTGGAAGGCTAAATGTGTTTTAAGGTGGAAGGCTAAATGTGTTTTAAGGTGGAAGGCTAAATGTGTTTTAAGGTGGAAGGCTAAATGTGTTTTAAGGTGGAAGGCTAAATGTGTTTTAAGGTAAAAGGCTAAATGTGTTTTAAGGTAAAAGGCTAAATGTGTTGTAAGGTAAAAGGCTAAATGTGTTTTAAGCTAAAAGGCTAAATGTGTTTTAAGGTGGAAGGCTAAATGTGTTTTAAGGTAAAAGGCTAAATGTGTTTTAAGGTGGAAGGCTAAATGTGTTTTAAGGTGAAAGGCTAAATGTGTTTTAAGGTGGAAGGCTAAATGTGTTTTAAGGTGGAAGGCTAAATGTGTTTTAAGGTAAAAGGCTAAATGTGTTTTAAGGTGGAAGGCTAAATGTGTTTAAGGTAAAAGGCTAAATGTGTTTTAAGGTAAAAGGCTAAATGTGTTTTAAGGTAAAAGGCTAAATGTGTTTTAAGGTGGAAGGCTAAATGTGTTTTAAGGTAAAAGGCTAAATGTGTTTTAAGGTGGAAGGCTAAATGTGTTTTAAGGTGGAAGGCTAAATGTGTTTTAAGGTAAAAGGCTAAATGTGTTTTAAGGTGGAAGGCTAAATGTGTTTTAAGGTAAAAGGCTAGCATCCAGCAGCATTGTGTGTGTGTTGGGGGGGGGATTGACTAGCTGGTAATTTTGCTCTGTAATATATTGTTTATGACCCCTGACTACAAGTTTGTTGTGTGATATGTTCCAGACATTACAGTAGGCAAGCAAGATACTGTAAGGATTGTATAACTTGAGTTCACTGAAGCACAAGCCCCTGCTGTACTGGTTTCCCTTTACACCCTGAAGAAAAACTTGACCCCCACCCAATTTCATCATAATCCACACCCTGGTTGTAATGCTACCTCATTCATTACTCCTGACCAATAGCTGGTCTACACCAAATAACTCTATTTGCCTATACCTGCAGCTGCTTTCATGTGCCGTCGATTTGACGTTCCCCTCCTTCCTCCCCCTCACCACCAGTTTGGCCTTGGAGGTGGACTCGATAAGCGGAGGTCCTGACACCCCAGGACCTGGACTCCAAGACCTGGACAGAGGACTCCTTAAGTTCCAAATAATTGTATCTTTTACATTCTTTAATGATATCCAGGATTAAAATGACCCTCCTGCTTCCTGAGTCTTCATGTCAGAACTCTTGTGCTTGAGCTGCTTACATCTGGTGGCATGTATTGGGTGGCAAAAGTTAAGGGTCTGTATTCCTCTAAAACCTTGAGTTTAATGATGTAAAAAATGGCTTGTATAGGGTCGAATTGGTCCATAGACAACAGTGAAAGCGTGCCATTTTCAAAGAGCACTTGAAAAGGCATCGTTGGAACCTAATAAATCATGTGTGGGGCCACTTTCAGATAAAAAAATCTCAGTGCAAAGGTTGTGATTACAAGTTTGCTGAATCATCTCAAATAATCAAAAAGTGCAGTGATCCTTATCCAAAACCGATTGCAATACATCTAGTTTCAGTACATCTGCTGCCACTGGTGTACAGTTAAAGCCATAAATACTTGGACATTGACAAAGTTATTGTTAATTTAGCTGTCTAGCACAGCATATTGGAATTGATATTAAATAATTAATATGATTTTAAAGCGCAGTGGAATTTCATCCAACTTTGGGGAACAATGTAGGAATAACTGCCATTTTCATACATATATCCCCAACATTTGTAGGCACTTAAAAATAATTGGTCAGAAGGCTGCTTAGCTTTCTGTGATTCCCTAATTATTTCACTTACTAGTGGGTCACCAACTATTTGGTGCGTTCTTTAAAAGAAAGCATGAAGTGTTAGAAGATGATGGAATACACCTGCGATGAATGACAGAAGAATTATTTCCTCTGGTAAAGAAATACTCTTCACAGCAGAAATACAATGAACCAGACTAAATACAGATGGTTTACCACAAAATCAAAGTGACAAAAACCTGTACAGTTCTTTAACCATCTAAAAACCTATATAGTTCTTAAAACATCTAAAAGCCTGTACAGTTCTAAAAACATCTAAAAGCCTGTGCAGTTCTAAAACCATCTAAAAGCCTGTGCAGTTCTAAAACCATCTAAAAACCTATACAGTTCTATAACCATCTAAAAGCCTGTGCAGTTCTAAAACCATCTAAAAACCTATACAGTCCTAAAACCATCTAAAAACCTATACAGTTCTAAAACAATCTAAATGCCTGTACAGTGCCTGTGCAGTTCTAAAACCATCTAAAAGCCTGTGCAGTTCTAAAACCATCTAAATGCCTGTACAGTTCTAAAACCATCTAAAAGCCTGTGCAGTTCTAAACCATCTAAAAACCTATACAGTTCTAAAACAATCTAAATGCCTGTACAGTTCTAAAACCATCTAAAAGCCTGTGCAGTTCTAAAACCATCTAAAAGCCGGTGCAGTTCTAAAAAGCCTGTACAGTTCTTAAACCATCTAAAAAGCCTGTGCAGTTCTAAAACCATCTAAAAAGCCTGTACAGTTCTAAAACCATCTAAAAGCCTGTGCAGTTCTAAAAAGCCTGTACAGTTCTTAAACCATCTAAAAAGCCTGTGCAGTTCTAAAACCATCTAAAAAGCCTGTGCAGTTCTAAAACCATCCAAAAACCTGTACAGTTCTAAAACCATCTAAAAGCCTGTTTAGTTCTTAAACCATCTAAAAAGCCTGTACAGTTCTAAAACCATCTAAAAGCCTGTGCAGTTCTAAAACCATCTAAAAACCTGTACAGTTCTAAAACCACCTCAAAAGCCTGTACAGTTCTAAAAAGCCTGTGCAGTTCTAAAACCATCTAAAAGCCTGTGCAGTTCTAAAACCATCTAAAAACCTATACAGTTCTAAAACCATCTAAAAAACCTATACCGTTCTAAAACAATCTAAATGCCTGTACAGTTCTAAAACCATCTAAAAGCCTGTGCAGTTCTAAAACCATCTAAAAGCCTATACAGTTCTAAAACCATCTAAAAACCTATACAGTTCTAAAACAATCTAAATGCCTGTACAGTTCTAAAACCATCTAAAAGCCTGTGCAGTTCTAAAACCATCTAAAAGCCTGTGCAGTTCTAAAACCATCTAAATGCCTGTACAGTTCTAAAACCATCTAAAAGCCTGTGCAGTTCTAAAACCATCTAAAAGCCTGTGCAGTTCTAAAACCATCTAAATGCCTGTACAGTTCTGAAACCATCTAAAAGCCTGTGCAGTTCTAAACCATATAAAAACCTATACAGTTCTAAAACAATCTAAATGCCTGTACAGTTCTAAAACCATCTAAAAGCATGTGCAGTTGTAAAACCATCTAAAAGCCTGTGCAGTTCTAAAACCATCTAAAAGCCTGTGCAGTTCTAAAAAGCCTGTACAGTTCTTAAACCATCTAAAACGCCTGTATAGTTCTTAAACCATCTAAAAAGCCTGTACAGTTCTAAAACCATCTAAAAAGCCTGTGCAGTTCTAAAACTATCTAAAAACCTGTACAGTTCTAAAACCATCTAAAAGCCTATACAGTTCTAAAACCATCTAAAGACCTATACAGTTCTAAAACCATCTAAAAGCCTGTGCAGTTCTAAAACCATCTAAATGCCTGTACAGTTCTAAAACCATCTAAAAGCCTGTGCAGTTCTAAACCATCTAAAAACATGTACAGTTCTAAAACAATCTAAATGCCTGTACAGTTCTAAAACCATCTAAAAGCCTGTGCAGTTCTAAAACCATCTAAAAGCGTGTGCAGTTCTAAAACCATCTAAAAGCCTGTGCAGTTCTAAAAAGCCTGTACAGTTCTTAAACCATCTAAAAAGCCTGTGCAGTTCTAAAAAGCCTGTGCAGTTCTAAAACCATCTAAAAGCCTGTATAGTTCTTAAACCATCTAAAAAGCCTGTACAGTTCTAAAACCATCTAAAAGCCTGTGCAGTTCTAAAACTATCTAAAAACCTGTACAGTTCTAAAACCATCTAAAAGCCTATACAGTTCTAAAACCATCTAAAGACCTATACAGTTCTAAAACCATCTAAAAGCCTGTGCAGTTCTAAAACAATCTAAAAGCCTGTGCAGTTCTAAAACAATCTAAATGCCTGTACAGTTCTAAAACCATCTAAATGCCTGTACAGTTCTAAAACAATCTAAATGCCTGTGCAGTTCTAAAACCATCTAAAAGCCCGTGCAGTTCTAAACCATCTAAAAACCTATACAGTTCTAAAACAATCTAAAAGCCTGTGCAGTTCTAAAAAGCCTGTACAGTTCTTAAACCATCTAAAAAGCCTGTGCAGTTCTAAAACCATCTAAAAACCTGTACAGTTCTAAGACCATCTAAAAGCCTGTGCAGTTCTAAAACCATCTAAATGCCTGTACAGTTCTAAAACCATCTAAAAGCCTGTGCAGTTCTAAAAAGCCTGTACAGTTCTTAAACCATCTAAAAAGCCTGTGCAGTTCTAAAACTATCTAAAAACCTATACAGTTCTAAAACAATCTAAAAGCCTGTACAGTTCTAAAAAGCCTGTACAGTTCTTAAACCATCTAAAAAGCCTGTGCAGTTCTAAAACCATCTAAAAACCTATACAGTTCTAAAACAATCTAAAAGCCTGTACAGTTTTAAAAAGCCTGTACAGTTCTTAAACCATCTAAAAAGCCTGTACAGTTCTTAAACCATCTAAAAAGCCTGTGCAATCCTAAAACCATCTAAATGCCTGTACAGTTCTAAAACCATCTAAAAACCTATACAGTTCTAAAACCATCTAAAAGCCTGTACAGTTCTAAAAAGCCTGTACAGTGCTTAAACCATCTAAAAGCCTGTACAGTTCTAAAAAGCCTGTACAGTGCTTAAACCATCTAAAAAGCCTGTGCAGTTCTAAAACTATCTAAAACCTGTACAGTTCTAAAACCATCTAAAAGCCTGTGCAGTTCTAAAACCATCTAAATGCCTGTACAGTTCTAAAACCATCTAAAAGCCTGTACAGTTCTAAAAAGCCTGTACAGTGCTTAAACCATCTAAAAAGCCTGTGCAGTTCTAAAACTATCTAAAACCTGTACAGTTCTAAAACCATCTAAAACCCTGTACAGTTCTAAAACCATCTAAAAGCCTGTACAGTTCTAAAAAGCCTGTACAGTTCTTAAACCATCTAAAAAGCCTGTGCAGTTCTAAAACCATCTAAAACCCTGTACAGTTCTAAAACCATCTAAAAGCCTGTACAGTTCTAAAAAGCCTGTGCAGTTCTAAAATCATCTAAAAAGCCTGTGCAGTTCTAAAACCATCTAAAAAGCCTGTGCAGTTCTAAAACCATCTAAAACCCTGTACAGTTCTAAAACCATCTAAAAGCCTGTACAGTTCTAAAACCATCTAAAAGCCTGTACAGTTCTAAAACAATCTAAAAGCCTGTACAGTTCTAAAACCATCTAAAACCCTGTACAGTTCTAAAACCATCTAAAAGCCTGTACAGTTCTAAAAAGCCTGTGCAGTTCTAAAATCATCTAAAAAGCCTGTGCAGTTCTAAACCCATCTAAAAAGCCTGTGCAGTTCTAAACCCATCTAAAAGCCTGTGCAGTTCTAAAGTGCAAAAGGCCAGTGATCCAAAGCATACTGTGAAATCAACCCTAGACTTTTAAAGGAAAAGAAGTGGAACGTTCATCAATGACAAATCAATGAATAGACTTTAGTCCAATAATTATTTTCTGAAAGTAAAACGCCTCAAGATTTTGCAGGGACTGAAGGCAGTTACAATAAATGTCTGACAGAGTATCACCAGAGAAGAAACCCAGCGTCCTGTGATGTTTAGGGGTTCCAGACTTCAGTCGGCAAAAGGTCAATTAAGTCAAATTGAGGAATGTATGATTAATGTAAAATTGTTATTTTGTCCAATTAATCGTGAGCCCCTCACAATGAGGGGATGGTGTATGCAAATTGTAGTAACTTCTACACAGTTCACTTCACTTTAAGCTCATATTTATTACTTAATTTCACCTCCAATATGCTGTACTGAACTGCTAAAACAATAATAACTTTGTTGAATTCCAAGTATCTATGGATCTATATTCTACACTGTAAATATAATGTTGCCTCCCTACTGGATATATTTGAAACTGCAGTAGCAAACCCAAACATAAGGTTCATTATGACTGTAAATAAAAGTGATTAAGAGATTCATAAAGGGATCATTATTAACAGCAAGTCCAGCTAATCCCGTGGCTATTGCTCCATGGCTTCACAGACTTCTCTCAAACCCTGTTAACCATGTATATCTACCATTACTTCAGCTAAATGTTAGTTTCAGCCAGCGCACCAGATTTTGAAAGTAAAGGGTTGTTTTCTACTCAAGACAAAGCTAACAAACATCTTTGAATAAGAAAGCTCATTCGTTTGTATTATTAGTATTGCTAAATTTAAGCTGTGTGTACAAACGCCCTCTGTAAAAGATTTAAAATGTAAAACCCTGGCCTCAGTTTAACTGCCAGTCTAAAAATTAGCATCTAAATGGTAACTTTATTAAGTAGATCAGTGGTTCCCAAACTGCAGGACACGTGTGGGCCCCCGAGGGGTACTTCAAATGGCAATGGAGAGACGCCAAAAACATTAAAAAAAACAGTTGCACTCTGGCTTCTCCTGAGCACCACATGTTCAGCAGACACTAAAGCTGTGCAACTGTCTCAGTGTCTGGCTGCCAGTCGATGTGTGGTCCACTGTGTCAGTGCTGGTGTTTTCTGCTGTTTTTTTTTTTTATCTTGGTACATCAATAGCCTGCCTTTAGAAAACGGCTGAACACAGCGGGCAGCGTTTTAAACAAACATTAGATTTGGAACATGACTGGATGCCTTTCTGCCTCAGAATACTGTTTGAGTACACAGCGTTTATTACGTTTCAGACAGCCTAAGGACAGTCGAGTTAATTCAGTTTAGTGCTTGCTGCTGTGTGCGTGAATGAAGCGAGTATCCATTACTAACTGCCATAAAGGCCTGTCCTTGTTAAGTCGTGTACTTCAGTTATTTGTTTTTTTGCTGTTGTAGACGTTGTTTGGCTTGTGGTGGACATGGTGTATTAGTTTGTAGCTGGTGTGCGGTCTTTCGTTTTTTTTATTTATTTATTTATTTTTTTTTTTTTAAGCACTGCATTGTGCTTGTAGCGCTGTTAATGCTGAGCAAATGATGTTACCAGGGCAGGTTTCAGGTGGGCCTGACCACTATTTTACCTGTTATATAAAAGAACAAAGAGTGCAAAATGATGGAGGACACCACTTGCCCAGGAGCAAGCAGAATGATACAAAAAAAAAAATAATAATAGTAATAACTTGTATATTTTATTTCTCTTTACAGCAAACAGGGTGTTGACAGTAGGATGCTACCACTACCACTGAGTGCTGATTGTTTGGTGAACAGAGCAGCTCATTGGGTGGGTGAGTGGCACTCACTGATGCCATGGATGTACATGAGGAGCCATTATGAGGTCCTTATACTTATAGCTGTTCTGAAGTCTAAGTCTAATTTTGCTGGTTTGTGTTCAGTAAATAAATGGATTCTTCTATGTAAACTTTCAAGTATTTTAAAAGTCTGATCAAATACTTAAATGCTCTGTGTTGATATTTTGGACTCCCTCAGCAGCGCCAACTAGCGTCTGACAAACCCAGAGACGTTACTGAGTGACAGTTCTTCTGTCTACACATCCTCTGACTGTGATGTATTAGATCTGAGACCCGAATTAGTGAAAATTTTCTTAATCACTGTTCATTCAACTGCTATAAACTCGCTTATGCAGCAGCCTTTGTTATTGTTGAGAGAAATAATTATCATCATATGTATTTAGTATTAACCTTGTTTTTGTGGAGTCTTACCAAATGGACTTTTATCACCATCTCATACTACCCTTTCTCTGCAGACCCTTTGTCTCCTGCCATTAAGGTGATACCAATCACCCCCCAAGGTGGCAACATATCAACCCCCCCCCTTAATGTTGACACCCCAAACTACCCCCTTCCTGTTTGACCCTTTTCTGACTTCTACTTAGACTGGACTAGACTGATATAGAGGTGGACTAGACTGAACTTCAAGAGACTGGACCGACAACAGGCCGATGACCTGCATGCACGTGATTAAGACTGCTTTAAGACCACTAACAGACTGGTGGTGATCGACTGAGCTGTACCCATACAATCTGTGTGTGTCAATAACCTCAAGTCAATGCTAAAGGTCTTCGGACTTCTGATTCCTGAAGGCCAAATTTCTACATTGCTAATGAAAAAAGTTCCAGAGCTCCAAAGTACAGAAACTCCCGAAAGTTACTTGTTAAGGATTATTGATTTTTAAGGTAAATGTTAACAAAGTACACTGACAGGAAACAAGGTTCTGTATTACTACTCTTCTAAAAATACACTCACTGAGGGCGTTATTGGATGCACCTGCCTTGTAGCTACACTTATTGAAAATGTTATCAGCCCCACTTACCATACAGATACGCTTTGTAGTAGCTTATTTGTTTCTCCCCCCTTTTACCCAGTTCTCCAGTAGTTAGGACCCTACAAGGAACACCACAGAGCAGGGATTATCTTGATGGTGGATAATTCTCAGATAGTGGTGTGTTAGTGTGTGTTTTGCTGGAACGAGTGGATCAGACACAGAGGTGCAGTTGGAGTTTTTACACCAGCTAAAATGATTGAAATGAAGATTAAATGAAATGTAAACATCATGTGTATCACAGTTTGATGACCAGCACAAACTGTGCAGCAACAGTTGAGCTATTGACTTTCCATCTACAAGCTGGACCTACAAAGTAGGAGTGTCTAGTAGAGTGAAGAGTGAGTGGACACTGTTTAAACACATACCAGCGCAACACACACTAACACACCACCATGTCGGTGTCACTGCAGTGCTGAGAATGACCCACCACCCGAATATATACCTGCTCCGTGGCGGTCCTGACCATTTCAGAACAGGGTAAAAGGGGGCT
The DNA here is from genome assembly GCA_021613375.1 of Megaleporinus macrocephalus. Taxonomy (NCBI): domain Eukaryota; kingdom Metazoa; phylum Chordata; class Actinopteri; order Characiformes; family Anostomidae; genus Megaleporinus; species Megaleporinus macrocephalus. The sequence goes on from CM038714.1 coordinate 40,799,992, forward strand.
AACAAAGTATGCAGAGGATACTCGGCAACCACAAAGTGTTTCTATATGGCAAGTGGAGCTGATACAATAGACAATGGGTGTAAATACAAGATATGTGTACCCAGTGCAGTGCTTAGTGTGTGTATATAAAATTAGAGAAATATAAATAAAGACATAAATATGAGTCTTCACGGTCAATTGTGTGCCTTAAATGAATTTCCCAAGAGAAAGAGACAGATTTGTGCCTTTTGTATGAATGTTTCTTAATAGAAAAGAAACTGAAAGAGCCTGAAGTCAAGAAGAAGCATTTGAAATCAATGTAACTCTAAAAAAAACATAATTGCAGGTGAATATGGTAGTTACGTTCCCTAACTAAAGCTCCATCCCAGTGACAGTTTTGTATCTTTGTGAGTGTATGTCTGGTGTGTGGTATCATCTCATCATAAACATGGGCTTTGTGCTAGATTTCTTCTTCTCTTTTTTAAAAGTTCCATTTATTACAGTAGTCTTCTAATAAAACTTGCCTTTCATTCTAATAACCCATACGTGTTTGTTCGATAGCTTATTTATTCCCATTTTGTTGACTGCCAGTTGTTGTGAGAATCAAGATCAACCAGTCAGAATCATACATTAATTAATAATCAAGATTTTTTAATATTTTATTTTGACAATAATGTGATTTATATTAGTCCTAAAATAACTGCAATGCAATTGGATAAAATCTAATGATGTTGAATATTGCTTGTTGGTGTTGTTAACGAGGTTATTCTACAGTTTGTGTTTTTATAATTAAAACCAATGTCCACTTTTTGGCATCTAAGGTCCCTGCGTGACTTCCGTGGATCCTTAGGGTTTTAAAACACGTAAAGAGTAAAACTCATTGGTCTCTCTTTAGTATCATCAGTATAACCATGAAATGTTTTTTTAGGAATAAATGTTTTGATTTTAGTGCAATGCAGGGTTGTGGTCAGGCTGCTGGACTGTTACTGATCTCTAGTTTTAACAGAAATATGAAGACTGGCAAAGCCCAATCGAACTGAATGAGTTTTGAAGGTTTACAGCTTAATAACCTTTAAGGAATCATCCGGTTTAGTCTCCTCTAATATTAACATATAAGAGCAGCCAGTGTTGTTCCTCTTTATCAATTCAAGTATTAAAGACAAGGAATAGAAATGACCTAAAGCTCATGGTTATACTGCTATACTGAGGAGAGTCTTTGTCTTAAATCTAAGCACAAAAATATTTTCCTCAAATTTTAGTTTTATGTTTTTTGTTATAACTCAGACTTGCAAAATAGATGTAATTTGAACTGGCAAATGTGACAGAACAGGTAGCAGCAAAGCAGCTCACACTGTAGGACTAAAATGTTTCAGTGGCTGGTGCTTCAGTAGCTGTGGACGCGTGAAGCTCCCATTACACAGATACATGTTTGACAGCGTGTAGCTGCTTCTAGGCTCGAAACGGGCCAATTAGAGTGCATATTAGGTGGAGACATGGCTCAGGCTTATGATCCCCAGATTTGGTGGATGTTTTCAGGATGGCTTGTGTGTCCTCATTAAACTCCTGGACCCCCAACATCTACTAAAGACACCCACAGTTGACTCCAGTGTTCTCCAAGCTGACAATGCTCTTGAAGAGCTTGGTTTCATTTTTTTTTTCTGTGCCGTCTCTGTTTCTGTCCAATTCCTGTGGATAGGGATAAATGGACTGGTGCCATCTGTTTCTTGTGTTGTTTAAAGAATACAATATCAGTTGTTTGCTTTTAATTAATTATGATTATAATAACAGCTGCCTATGAATAGAATTATTTCATACATAATCAATGTTTTAAAAATGTAAAAGTAAACTGTGTCGGTATATAGAAAGTGTCTTTATTGGTTAATTAGAGCACCATTTAGTGACCTGGAGCTATACTAATTAGATACAATATAATACAAATTATTGTAAATAAAACAATTTGTTAGTTTTATTATAAATGTTAGAATTTCTTTTGGAGCTACCTCACTGATCAATCATCAGAGTCATGTAGACAGGAGCTACAGAGACTGTAGGAATGTATGAAATAATTCAATTTGGCAGCAATTATTATAATTAATGTCAAAAGCAAACAATTGATATTGTGTTCTTTAAACAACAGCAGAAAGAGATGATATCAGTTTGCATCCAAATGTTGTGATGTCAGTTGTCTTCAATAAACAGGAGACATTTTGGATGTGTTTTGGAAATTGCATACCTGAAAAGATGACAGCCATCAATTTGAATATTTGTTGAATAACACCTATAGTTTATTTCCTCAGGTCCACTTACAAAGTGCCTTGTAGTTCATCTGTTAGTCTGCATTATTTGTCATCCCCCCTTTAGTCTGTTCATCAATAGTCAAGGCTCCCACAGGACCCCCGCTAAGCAGGTGTTTTTTGAGCAAATTCTCAATAGTGTAGTGACCCTGACATGTTAATGCCAACTGTTTTGTCAATCGTCTGCCAACCAAAATGTCCATGATTGGTGACTTTACATGTCAGGCAGCCTTCTTCCTTCAGAGCAGGTGTTTTTGGTCATAGTGAGCAATGGAATCAAGTATCATGTACAGAGATGTAAGTTTTATAAAGAATATAATAGTGTAAATGGGGCGGACCGGAGTTAATGAGGTAGGCTAGTATAAACGTGCTAGACTGGTGTAAACGGGGTTAACTGTTGTAAATTGGGGTAGGCTAGTACAAACAGGGTAGGCTGGTGCAAATGGGGCAGGTCAGTATAAATGGAGTAGGCTGGTGTAAACAGGGCAGGCCAGTATAAATGGGGTAGGCTGGTGTAAACAGAGCAGGCTAGTGTAAACGTGTATGCTGGTGTAAATGGGGTAGGCCAGTATAAACGTGTAGGCTGGTGTAAATGGGGTAGGCCAGTATAAACGTGTAGGCTGGTGTAAATGGGGTAGGCTAGTATAAACGTGTAGGCTGGTGTAAATGGGGTAGGCTAGTATAAACGTGTAGGCTGGTGTAAACAGAGCAGGCTAGTGTAAACGTGTATGCTGGTGTAAATGGGGTAGGCTAGTACAAACGGGTAGGCTGGTGCAAATGGGTTAGGCTAGTATAAACGTGTAGGCTGGTGTAAATGGGGTAGGCTAGTATAAACGTGTAGGCTGGTGTAAATGGGGTAGGCTAGTATAAACGTGTAGGCTGGTGTAAATGGGGTAGGCTAGTATAAACGGGTAGGCTGGGGTAAATGGGGTAGGCTAGTATAAACGTGTAGGCTGGTGTAAATGGGGTAGGCTAGTATAAACGTGTAGGCTGGTGTAAATGGGTTAGGCTAGTATAAACGTGTAGGCTGGTGTAAATGGGGTAGGCTAGTATAAACGTGTAGGCTGGTGTAAATGGGGTAGGCTAGTATAAACGTATAGGCTGGTGTAAATGGGGTAGGCTAGTATAAACGTGTAGGCTGGTGTAAATGGGGTAGGCTAGTATAAACGTATAGGCTGGTGTAAATGGGGTAGGCTAGTATAAACGTATAGGCTGGTGTAAATGGGGTAGGCTAGTATAAACGTGTAGGCTGGTGTAAATGGGGTAGGCTAGTATAAACGTGTAGGCTGGTGTAAATGGGTTAGGCTAGTGTAAACGTGTAGGCTGGTGTAAATGGGTTAGGCTAGTGTAAACGTATAGGCTGGTGTAAATGGGTTAGGCTAGTGTAAACGTATAGGCTGGTGTAAATGGGTTAGGCTAGTGTAAACGTATAGGCTGGTGTAAATGGGTTAGGCTAGTATAAACGGGTAGGCTGGGGTAAATAGGCTAGGCTGATTTTACATTTAACTTAAAATACAATTTGCAATATAATAATAATTAGTTTGATTACAACATTTCATTGTTTTTTGCTGAAAAAGTCTGGGAGCTAATGTTTACATTTAGTAGTTTATTACATGGAAATATAATTATAAGGACTACCTTGTAAACTATTTTAAGGTCATTGTAAACTATTTATGTATTAGGAATGAATAAGTTTCATTTTAGTTGCTGTCTTGCAAATTTATTAGCAAAAATCTTTTAAATACTTTTTATTAGCAACTTATTTTTTTAGAAATCAGTCATCATTTTTAAGCTCCTTCTAATAATCTCACTGATATAATGGACAATTTTATATTTTTTATGATTTTCTTTTAAATACCCTATGCATGCACTACAGGCACAGCAGTTTATTATTTCAAACATAGCAATCTACACATCAGTTGTTCATGAGTTCTGTTTTATAGACATGCAAATATATTTATAATGAACAGCATATGTATGCTTGCACCTGAAATATGACTATTTACTCACACTGACTCAATTATTCCTTGATAAGCATGTCACATAAAGACAAATGCTGGAAAAATAAAAAAATAATTAATATGTATCCCAACATCTCAATACTTAATGACTAATTTACAGAAGACCTCATTTACACATCATAAAAAAAGCTTGCTTTTGTTTCTGTTTGCAATAATTATAAACTGCTTATTCATATTTTTGTAATCAATGAAAAATCAGACCTTGAAAAAGTGTTATCCTTGTTTACTTGACACCAAGAGCTCATATAGTGTGTAACTCTCATAGATGAAAAGAAAATATGTAGAATAGAAATCGTAAATTATATCAATCTGAAATCTGAATCCAATATTTCTGACTGAGCGGATGGCATTTCTCAAACTGAGCCCTGTCAGTGGGGTAAAATATATCTACTGCCAAAAGTAAATTAATGTTTAAACATTTAACTGCCACCGGTAGCCTGCTAGACAGCTCGTTTTCTTGTTTGATTGCTATTGTTGCGATGGGACTCTTATATGTGCTCATATATTTTGTGAGACAGCTGTTCGCTCTCCCATCTAGTATATGACCAGCCATTACTAGGCATAACAGGTTTGTCTATCTACTTTTATATCGTTCTGCTTTTGTCTGCTTTCCACATGCACATACCAAAAAATACAGTTTCCAAATGTGTCAAAACATCCAATTGTGTTTGCTCAAACCTTAACAGTAAAGCTACTAATGAGAGAAGATGCTGCAAACATTGTGGCTTATTGTGGACTTCCCAAAGTTATAAGTCTACAGCTTGAGGACGTCTGTTTAAACGCGTGACGGCACTCCTAAGTCCAGCAGTTGACAGAAAGCACCGCAAATTGAATTCATCCTGCTCCCACTCTCATAGAAAGCAAAGCTAATTAATCTTGTTGTCAAGCTTTTCCTCTGCAGAACCTTGTCGGCCAGCTCCACAGGGAGGCTCGGAAAGATGAGCAGAAGATATGAGTGACCCGCTGCAGAGTTTCTTTGTGATTTGGTGATTTATCAATGCTCCGTCTCTCCAGTGTGGTCCTGTAGTTTGGGGGTGAGAGGTTGTTTGGGTTTGTTCATTCTAACTTGTCTGAAAGTTTGCAGTGGTCCAGATGTACAGTGGTCTTGGTGTACAGTGGTCTAGGTGTACAGTGGTCTTGGTGTACAGTGGTCTTGGTGTACAGTGGTCTTGGTGTACAGTGGTCTAGGTGTACAGTGGTCTTGGTGTACAGTGGTCTTGGTGTACAGTGGTCTAGGTGTACAGTGGTCTTGGTGTACAGTGGTCTAGGTGTACAGTGGTCTTGGTGTACAGTGGTCTAGGTGTACAGTGGTCTAGGTGTACAGTGGTCTTGGTGTACAGTGGTCCAGGTGTACAGTGGTCTTGGTGTACAGTGGTCCAGGTGTACAGTGGTCTTGGTGTACAGTGGTCTAGGTGTACAGTGGTCTTGGTGTACAGTGGTTTGAGGTGTTTACATAGAAAACACATTTCTCTCCCTCACATACACACTTCACAGGGAGGGACTGTCGAACGGAGCTACTGGAAAAGTGGCTGTTTCTTATAACCAGACATTCTTATTCTTCTGCATCATCATCATCATCATACTCTTCTTCTTTTTCTTCTACTCCCTCATCTTATTCTTTTTCAAATCTTTCCATTTTTTCCTTCTTTTTTGTTTATCATTATCTTTTTCATCTTCCTCTTTTTCTTCTTCTTCTTTTTCATCTTCTTCTTCATTTTATTCTTCATTGTCTTTTTCTTCTTCATCGTCATCATTTTCTTCGTCTTCTTTTTCTTCTTTATCATCTTTTATCTTTTTCTTTATCTTTTGTATCATCTTTTTTCATCTTTTTCTTTATCATCTTCATTATTATCCTCATCGTCGCCTCCATCATCATCATCTTTTTCATCATCCTCATCTTCTTTTTCTCCTTCATCATCATCATCATCTTCTTCTTCCTATTAATCATCATCTTTATATTCTTCAACTTCTTCTTTGTATTTTGCTGTTGCTATTGCCAGATCTTTGTCCAGTAACCTAGTATCTTGCACTAAGAATTGTCCACCAAGCCAAAGTGGACACAGTGTTTAAGAACAGCAGCACCACTGTGTCTGATCCACACGTACCAGCACAACACAACACACTTTAACACATCACCACTACGCCAGTGTCCCTGCAGTGCTGTGAATGATCCATCACCCCAATAACACCTGCTCTGTGAAGGTCCTGTGGCCAAGACTATTGAGGTAAATGAGGCTAACAGAGTATACAGATGGACTACATTCTATAACTGTAGAACTACAAAGTGGAGCTGATAAAATGGACAGAACGAGAAGATAGAATTAACGATGAGGCTGATCATTGTATAATGCACTGGAATGTTTTACTGAATATATTTGATAAATATATAAATCAAGTAGGACAATCCATTAGAACACTCGACGATAATAATTAACATGGCAAATCACGGCAGACACAGTGTCCACAGCCACCTTCATTAGTGTGGCCACACCTGTTCCAGCTCCTTGAAACTTAATTACAGTCTAAAACTCTCTGAAAATCTCAGGAAACCAGGGACATTTCTAGAAACAGTTGCTGCCAAGTATGTGAAATGACAATGACCTCATGATACAGTCACCTTTTGCGCCCATTTCAGGTACTTATCCCCGAAGGAGCAGTCAGTCTGGAATATGATGATTCCACTATAATGGAACAAAGCTTTAGGACTCAGATTGAAAGTGAACGTTGGTGCAGATTGTCATGGGAAATCACGAGAGACACATTGTCTACAGTAAGCATGCTGTACCTCTATTAGTGAGGCCACACTTATTTACACCCCGGAGTAATCCGCATTTAGACATGTTGTCAGATGCAGCCCTCAATTCCCAGAGCTGTTCAGATTTATGAAGAGCCGTTTCCATTAACAATTCATGAGCTGCTCGTTGCCAAATCCGAAACAACAGAGCCAGCACGCGTGTTAATAAACCGGCTACGGGTCTGAAGTGTTCAGGCAACAAAAGCACAGACCGAACCACAGGGGAACACAGACCTGTGCTTTACATGCCTCGCCGCTTGTTTCTCGAACATCCGCTCATTGCATACTAAACATAAACAGTAACGATCTTTGCAGACCAATTTGTAAGAAGGTTTCTAAGGTCAGGCTATTGCGGGAGTGGACTGTCATTGGGGATTGGGGTAGAATAGGCCGGAGTGTCAGAATTAACTTGCTAAGCCAAGAGTGGTCACACAATGTGGCATAATATTCCACAGCAGAAAATGGTTTAAAGTAGGGCTGTGACAAATACTTGATGAAAATGTATATATTTCATAATATTTTCATAAAAATATTCCAATATGTTGCTCAAATAACCAGTGCTGGTTTTCTCTTGCTTTTAGAAGGTTTTGTCACCGCTTGGCTTGCTTACTAGGGGCTTGGAAGTGGCCGTGCCAGAGGAACCTACCAAAATTGCAAACAGCCAGAAAAATACTCTTAAAATATGGTTCTTTTAAGGTTGTTAGTAGCAGCAGTATAAAACCATGAAGGCTCAGAAACCATTTAGATGCATTTTGCATGGCCTAAGGACTTTTCTCTGCTGAATATGGTGCGTTAAAGAAATGCTTTCTCAGAAAGCGTTTCACTATTGTTACAAGTCAAAGAAACTCTTTTTTTAGTACTACATAGAACCCTTTTTGAAAAAAAATGATAGGATTTTCAAGACTTTATTGTCTTCTCTGTAAAAGACTAATACTAAATTTGCTCTATTTTCTGTTTTCAAAATCTGTGAAGATTTTAAGACATGTAGTGTACACCCAAGAATACGTTTGTTTGTTTGTTTTGTTATGGTTTTGAGAAGTAGAGCATGGGACACACTCTAATTCAGCTATTAAAGGGAAAAGTTTGATGTTAATTATCTCTGAATTATGTCAAAATTCATGTATTGAAGGTCACATTTACAGTTTTGTTAACAGGGATGCAACTTTATGTGCTTAGGTAAGTCTTTCAGTGTGTCCCATGCTCTACTTCTCAAAATCCTAAAACAAACAAAAACTTATTATGATGGGTGTACACTATCTTTTAAAAACTTTAAAGATTTTAAAAACAGAAAATAGAGCAACTGTAGTATTAGTCCTTTACAGAGTTTTAGGACACACAATAGATGCTAAGACAAAGAGGGAGTGTCACCCACATGCTTTAGCTATAAAACACAACCCAGATCTCTCTTTATCATGTGATGCAAACAAAGCTGAACTAGCTGCTGGAGTAACAAACTGAGGTTGAATGAGATATCTGACAGCTGATTGTACAGATCGATTCCTTGCCTGGTTCCCACCAGTTTTAACTGAACATGCAATATGCATACAAGCCTCCTCACCTGTATATGTTTCTGCTATAAGGCATGACTGGTCACCAGCAGAACCAGCATATGTTTTTAATGCTGAAATGTGGGTTAAACAGCATTACCTTGCTGCGTGACCAGCTAAATTAACACAGGCCAGCACAGAATGGAATGTGCTGGGTTTTTTTTCATCTGCAGGCCGTCATTGACTGAATAGACGTGCATCCTAGACCATCTCATACAATAGATAGATAGAAAGATAGATCTGATACTCCATTGGTCCCAGAGAAATTCAAGATCTCTGCATTTAACCCATCTATTCAGTAAATCACTCACATACACACACACACTAGTGGGAGTGGTGGGCAGCCCAGCCGTACCACAGCAGCCGGAGAGCAGTCAGGGGTTAGATGCCTTGCTCAAGGGCACTTCAGTCGTGTCCTGACAGTTCACGGGATCGAACCGGTCTAACCTCCAGCCCACAACTGCCCCAAAGCATGTGGCAGCGGTGGGATACAATACAGGGCTTGTAAATGTTTAGGAAGCCCCCTCCTTCATTACCAAATCATGCTACCGAAAACATGATTGAAGTGGCACATCCAACTTAAAACTCAAATATTATATAAAGATAACTTTGATTGCCTTAAGTTTAGTTGTGTAACATCCCTCGAAACAGTTTTTATTATTTTATATAAGTTTTTTTTTCTTTACATGTAGTGTCTTTTGTTTTTAACATGATGCAAACCATTTTTATATTCTAAGCTAAGCTAGAGATAAAAATGAGAGCTGCAAGATTTTATCTTTTCATGTGACAACTAATGTCAGCTCACTGAACTAAGGTCCGCTAGTCTCACTGCTTACCTGCTCGGATATGACCTCATCCTCCTTATTAGCTCATTCATTCTTGTCTTCTCTTTTTTTCCACTTGCTTTTTTTCAGTTTCTGCCACTGTTGTACATTTACATGATGTACCGATGAAAAGCAGTTCATTAGAAAATGGGAAAAAGTCCTGAACTCTGTAGAGCATTGCCTGTATTATCCGTCGGTACCAAACTCACACTGTTGCTATGAAATTGAAATGCTAATCTCTCAAGGCTAATGTTAGCCTATTCAAATTACACACTAGCACAGGAGTTTGAATGTAGCTGCAACATTGCATAAGGTTCAATGGGAAAGAAGGTGACTACAGCTTTTTTTAATTTCTATTTAGGGTATGGGACTCAGTGACAGTCAGCAAACTGAGGTGGGAGCCTCTGGTTTAACCCCTTAATTACTACAGAAATACACATATGGCACATTTACAAATTTGTCTGCTTTATTGTGCTTATAAGCAGGAGTTTATATATTATCACAGAGTAGTATCTCCCAAAATGTTTTCTGTTTTATTTGTCTTTATTTCAAGTCTTATTTTATCCAGTCTATTGTTCTTATTTTCTTTCTTCTATAATATTTTTCACATAAAATGGCAAAAAAAATAAAAAATAGAACTATGTTCTATGGACATATTTTTAATGTTCGTATTTAATTGCTATATATAAGTATATACATAAATAAAGTTATTGTTAAATGCAAACAAAAAAATATAATATTTTTTTCTGATACTCTAGACCCAACATTGCTGTTTTCCAAATTTTACTGACAGCAGTAGCTACATTTCCATTCAAATTTATTTTTGTGGTTTTATTTATTTATTTATTTATTTATTTGGAATATTCCATCAGTGTTGTTTATTGAAATAATTGATGTGATGTGCAGAGAAAATCATCAGCTGTAAGCTCTCCACCCTTGAAGACCTCACCTAGGATGAGGAAGAAGGCAGCAAAAATCATGGCTGTCCATTCACAAGTGCTGCACTGGCACTTTATTACACACACTGTAAAGCACATAACCACTGCATATACCTCACCACAGTCCACCTGACCAAAGAACATTCCCCACTTTATTTAACTGCAGTCAGTGCACATACACTCTTTAACTTGTTGGAATACACATGTATTAGAAGGATGTTTACATTTATATTTATATTTGCTGCTCAACCCTATGTATGTATGTATCTCAGCACTCCAGTGCTCAGTTGTATCTGTACTTATCTCCTTTTGCACATACTTTTCCTTTTTGTGTGGTTTGTTTGTGTACCGTCTATGTTATGCATATGGAGAATATCTTTTTTCTATGTTTATTTTATTCAAATTTATGTTGACACCTGCACCAAGAGAAATTCCTTGTACACCTGCTGCTTGAAAATAAAGATAAATATGGACAAAACCTATTCATAAATTCATAAATGTGGTGACAGATTTACCTTATGTGCCGACCAGCATGGCAGGTAGGAGAACAGCTGGACTGAGGAGGAAATGAGAGTGTCATTTTTCTATCAGAGAACCTTTCTAAATGGAAAATGTGCAAACAGCTCTATATGGCAAAGAAATAATAATAGGTGGCACAATAATAGGGGCTGTTCTGTGTGTAGTTTGCATGTTCTCCATGTGCTTGAGTCGCTTTCCAGTAATTTAGAGTGACTTGATCGGTCACTCTAAATTGCCCGTAAGTGTGAGTGTGTGTTGGCCATGCAATGGACTGGCGATCTGTCTCTGGTGTACCTGGCCTAGGTGTCTTTTCAAAAACAAACAGCGTTGTTGTCTGGAAGAAATCAGCTTGGCATGACGACAACCAATAAGAAGAAGCAGCTGCTTCAGCAAAACCTTTTTTACAAACATTAAAGCATTTCCTGTAGAAACTGCTGAGTAATTGCACAGCTTGAGCTTGTTGCTAGATAGTTACTAATTTAACACTAACAGGTACCTTTGGTGCGAAAGATGTTTGGTTGTTATTGGGTTGCTAGGTGTTGCTAAAAAATACTCTATGAAAGGAATGAGAGAGAAAAACAACAGAGGAATGAAGGTCAGTGAGTTTAGGGATCTGATCTGGGTGTATGTTTGATAGCTGTCGGGCAAAGGAAACAACAGGACTTGTGTTGGGTAAGTGGGACTCTATGGGAGTCTATAGAGGAGTGTGGGTAAGTAAGGTAGTGGATTAGAGTTTGCAGATGTTCTCTCTTCTACTTACTGTTTACTAACTTTTAGAATGGACAGTAGCTCAGTGTCAATGGTTGTATGTTCTGCTGATCTTATTTACACTTACAGACATTCATCCTGTATTTACCCTGTTTTTGCTTTGTTTTAGTGGAGCTGCATCTCCATAATCAGCTCATACTCAACTGAGATTCTGAAACAAGGTGGAGAAACCTGATGTTCTCTTTTCTCTTTTCCAAAGTGGAAACCATCCTGTCCCGGTTTATCGTTTTGTGAGAAGTCATAGATCCAGATAGAGGTCCAGTTATAGGAAGTTTCTTCAGGTCAAGGTCCAGACAGTCATCATTTCTAATTACTTATGAAACTTAAAAGAAATGCTTTTTTCCTCACTTCAAATAAAAACAAGCACTACATTAAAAACTGAATGTTTTTGAAAAAGAGCGCTTCTTTATAGAAAAAGTAAATAAAAGTGAATACAAATTTTAGAGCACAATATCTGAACAAGCCTTTCTCTCTGACTTGCTTTATCCTCTGACTCGCTTTACTCTCCGATTGCTGCTTCTCACTTTGTACCTCGCCTGTGTGCGCGCTGCACTCCCGAATATGCACAGATCTGATTGGCTGAGGAGTGCTTTTGGTAATCTTACAAATCACGAGATTGGTCTGTGAGGTTACTGCCTCCGCAAAGCCTGTATACCGTAAAGGTGCGCTGCTTAAAATAAACACTGAGAATTAAATCCTTCTCAGTAGTTTATTCGGTTTGGGTCTGGACCCGGACCATGGTCCGCCTATTAGTGACCAAACAATTTGACACAAACAGTTTGAAAAACTGCAAAAATAAATAATAATAATTAAATAAAAATAAATAATCATGCCACATAGTTTTGATAATATTTCACTTTTTGTCTTCCTTTACATTGAGTTTGTTGTGTAATCGCCTTTAGTCTTGTCTCAGCCATGTTAATGCTAGAACTTTAACCTTAATGTAAACTATTATTTCAGCATAATGGTACCTAAAAAACACAGGACAGAACTTACACCTTACATCTGTGCCCCAGGAAATTAGAGATGGTAACATGTCAAACAGAATCATTTTATATGATGCTTTTTTTGGGGGGTTAATACAAAATGACCACTAGAAAATCACCTTTTTCACACATTTTCATTTAAATGCCATTAATTTGTACATAAAGTGAATGAAAATTTTAGCTAGTGTGTCCTACAGTGTCACAGGCCACATAACCAGGTCTGTTTGTGATTACTGAACAATTCAGCCCAATTTGAGTCACTTGTGTGATGATTTCCACATGCAGTTTGCACTATTTTAATTGGTGGCTTAATATCTTCTCATATTTGTTAAAAAAAAAGCTACACAGGAGTTTTTATGTTTGTTTGTCTGTTTGCTGATTTGTCGCTTAGAAGGATCTGTGCATCTTAAAGCCCTGACTACTCTTTCAATGAAGCGCGGTTGATTATAATGTCAAAGTGAAGTCCTGTGTGGCACATGTGGCTGTTTCAGACACAAAACCATTGATTGGTTTAATACTTGCAATAATGTTCCTCTGGCGTTTCATTAAGTAGAGTGTCTGAGTTTGAGATGTAATCTAATTAAATGTTGGGGCCAGGAGAGAGGAGCCCTGAGAGGTGGGGGAAAAAAAAAAAGTGCTCTGTGAGCTTTGAGCTGATTGGATATTGCCTCACATGTCTAATAGAGAGATAAAGACACAGTCTTGTTTAATTCCCTGAAAGAGACTGACAGCAAGAGCTTTAGCCAGAATGATGGTGTCTTGTTTTGAGTGGGTACACCAAGGGATTTCTCTGCGCTACAAAAACAAACATGTCTGTAACACTTATTACACCATATTTTCTTAATCAGTCACAATTGGAATTAGGACTCAAGTCCCATTGGCAATATTACATAATACAAACACGACACATAAGAAACAACTCAGTCGCCAAGACACGAGATTCAATAAGCATTTGTAGCCCAACAGAAGAAAACGAAACACTAAACCAGTTAGCTGGTAATTCTGATGCTTTCACCGTGCCATGCTTCCTTATGGAGCCATTAGAATAGAGTTTCTGAGAGAGACCCACCTCTCTCGCGTCGCTGAGCTGAGCTGGCTAAGTACCCCCTCCTGGCTGGCTGGCTTTTTCCACAGCTCCATGTAGCACATTAGCCCAGAGATGAGCTGTCAGGTGCCTGAAAACAAAGCAATAGAATCAATTTGCAGTGTGGATGTATCAGAGGGTGCCTGTATGGAAGACTCTGTCAGCTTTTACAGTGATGCTTCTGCCCTCGTTTCACACCGCAACCCATTAATTTGGCTCGGCCAAGTGGAGACGCAAAGCGGAGGGCACCCTGTCAAGCTTCAAGGCCAAGGAGAGCTGCAGTCAAGCCTGTACATGTCATTAGATAGCTGTTTTAGCATAGGCAAAGGATTACATGCAGTAGATCAAACAACTGAAAAAAAAAAAACCAAAAAAAAAACAACTAAAGCTGCCGCCTGTTCAGTAATCGAGTAGTGATTTAGGATTTGGGGATGCAGACATTGTTGGTGAAGTATTTACTTTTTTTTTGTTTAATCACTTAACACACATTTCTTAAATGATATAGGTGACCCAACCACCCAAGCACATATAGGGTCTTATAAAGAACTACTACCACCATCATTCATACAAGTTCATTCATACAACATCTCATCAAACACATTTATTGTAATATAGTTATAGTTTCAATTCTAAATTTACAAAAAAAAGACAAACTTTTAGCTGATTGCAACTTCAATAACTCAACACAGCTAATATAACAAGTGGTTTCTCCAAATTTAACACAACAGGCCACTTTTAATGACGACTGCAGCGACAGGACAAGCGCCGTTAGTACTTAGCAGAGCTGTTACCACCTGCTGCAAATGTGATGCATAGCTATACACCAGCTTCTGGCAGGGTTCCTGAGGAATCTTCTCACTAATACTTTTGGGTTTGCATGCTGCAACCTCATTTGTCAAATTCCACCAACGATTTTCTACTGTGTCCAAGTCATGCGACTGTGACTGCCACTCCAGAATCTTCCAGGACGTCTTCTGAAACCAAGCCTTGGTGGACTTGGAAGGTTTAATGCGACGAAGCTTCAGCTTTCAAAGGCATCTCCTCTTCTAGGATGTTCTGATATAAATCCATCTTGAACTTCACATGCTGCAGGTTTCCAGTGCCAGAGGAAGCAAAGCAACCCCAGAGTATCACTGAGCCATCATCCTACCTCACTGTAGGCAAGGTGTTCCTTTTGGCTTATGCTTCATTCTTTCTCCTCCAGACATAACGATGATCCACAGACCTGAAAAACTCACAGAACAGAACTCCAAGCCTTATTCATATGGTTTTGAGCAGACTGGAGCTGACTTTTCTTCTGCCTTTGGGTCAGTTGTTTTTTGCAATCACTCAATGGTTTTTGACCACCTGCCTCCTCAGGAATCTGGTGGCAGCCAGTGATAGCTTCCTCTTTCTGTCACATCCTGGTAGTTGGGCTAATGTTCCTTTAGGTTTTAACTCGCGAACTACACTTGATGTGTTTCATCACACCTAATGCATCCAATGAAGCCCTTGAATAGCTTAAGGCAACACTTGTTTTGCAAATATGTGCTCGTATGAGGGTTACTATTCAGGAGGTTGGATTGTGAGACTGCAATAGTTATTAAGGAGGCATGTTGTGTTGAATTTAGAGAAACAACGTATGTAGTGGTTATATCAGGTGAGTTGAGCTATTTAAATGGCTCTTGCTCGATTGCTTTACTGCAGTTGAAGTTTGTAGATGTTGCCAATAAGCCCACTTTGCTATGAGGGCTAAACATTTTTGATTGTGGATGAATAGTATTTTAAGTGAATTTAAGTTCTCTGCATACTTTGTTACCCTGTTCTTCAGTGATCAGGACACAGAACAGCTACAGAATGGGTACTATTTGGTTGGAGATCATTCTCAGCACTGTTTTGAACACTGCAGTGTCACTGCTGGACTGCCAATAGTCCACAAACCAGAAATATCCAGTTGACTGTGTTCCGCAGCCAGAGTCCTGTGACTACTGATGAATAACTAGAGGATGACCAATACAAACTGTGCAGCAGAAATAGATGATGCTGCACAGATGCTATCATCTCTGACTCCCACATCCACACGGAGGTTCAACAAAAAAGGAGCATGTAATAGAGTGGACAGTGAGTGGACACAGTGTTTTAAAGCTGCTATAAGTGTTATTGTTATTACAAACAATATTAATCTTATATTTACACTATTGAATGGTATCAAACAAAATCATAGATTTTGCCATCTGCTCCAACCCTCGGCTGCATCTCTGTGTCATCCAGATGTACCAGCATTGAGATAAGATGGGACTGTTTCAGCTCACTCCCACATACCACAAAGACTCAGAGTCAGAGACTGCCTCAGTGAGCGACTGCCTCTACCTTTGCATATTCTAAAGCTTTTACCATCCGGTCTTGAAACAGAGATTCTCTTAGTTCTGTTTTGAATTTAGCTTAATAAACTGTAAATACTGTTTGACCAGAGGAGGACGGGTCTCCCATTGTGAGTCTTGGTTCCTCCCAAGGTTTCTTCCTCCAGTCTTGAGGCAGTTTTTTCATGTTTTTCATGTTTTCAAACTTCTGCTTTGTGACAACATTGACTGTCGCTCTATGCTTTTGTTTTTTGTGTTCTGTCTATGTTCCATATGCTTATGTTTATTTTGGTTGTTTGCCTCTCCTTGTCTTCGCCCTCTTGTTACACCCCTCACCTGCTCCAAGTTTGTGTCTCCACCTTGTCCCAGGTGATCCCTATTCCCTGTTTGCTCTTATACCTCTTGTTTGCACCCTGTGTTTGTCTGACTTTGTCAATGTTATGGTTCTCCTAGCTTGTATGATTGTTTGGTTCCAGCATGGCCTCACCTGCCCCAACATTACACGCTGTTTAAACCCCAGGTTTGAACACCAGAGCATTTGAGGACTGTTGTGTATACATACTTAATAGTTAGCTCAGCTTCCCTAGTTATTAAAGTTGTGCATATAAACGAACCGTTCCTCATAAAAAGTCTCACTGGTCCACACCAGCTGCAAGGCACAATCAGTGGGAACGGAGCTGCGTGAGAAAATGAGTGGGAGTCTGCGTGCATGCATGTTTGGGGAAGCATATTGAGTGAAAACCTCATTTTTGCATAATTGTATGTTATACCACCAAATGTGTAGCATCTTGTTGCACACCATAAACAAATCCATAGAGCCAGTTATGGTCTCCGCAGCATGCTCTTTAGACAAAAGTTGCTTGCTCCATCTCCCCAAGGCCAATAATATAAATCCACTCATGCAAATACTACAGTGAACAATGAACAAGAGTTCTAGCCTGATGTAGTCAGCTGTCAGTCCCTCCATTTCTCATCAAAACAAAACCACCAATCTGCCTGCCTCATTATTTCATGCCCCCAAAAACCGATAAACAGCCTTATGAATGAGATTGCATTCAACTGCGCCGCAGCAGTAGTTAATTTCGGCGTCTCGGAAACTAGGCCTACTAAATGAGCAAGTGTTTTCCATAATGAAGATAAGTAGGGTGTTTTAAGCATATGTTCACAAATACTGTACTATATGCATACAAGGCATGTCGTCTATATTATAGCATACGTGATAAGTCTTCGCTTAGATGTTTGATTCAGTGCATACTGTCATTTAATATGAGTGACAGGGAATGTAATTACACTTCTGCTGCTTTATTTATACAGCAGTGATATCCAGAACCGGTGGAACGTTCTCTACTTTTTGCTCAAAAGGGAGGCAGTAAGGGCTGAGACAACCTTTCATTTATTAAATAGCAGTCAAAACTGCTACTAAGTATAAGTTATTCATTTTTCATGAGATATTTCGGAGGAAGTTAGATATAATATAATCCATCTCAGAGCAAAGGTAAATGAAAATATACGAAAAAAAAACCAAAACAGTTCAAAGATATAGAGAAAATGTGATTCGCAGCAACTGTGCAACCCCAGAAAGACCTCGCTAAATACAGAAAAATCTATATATGTAGTCATGATAGTCACTTTATTGCACACTGAACATATGTAGAATATTAGCTACCTAGCAAAAATAAAGTTTGATGATAACCATTTGTATGTCTCATAAGTATTTATACGCATTATACTGAATATGTGATGTTATTAAACCATTTTAGTTTAGTTTTTAATTTTGGTTTTGTCTTTAAACTGCTTTACACTCAAACTACAAGCAGTAATATTAATATGTCCCATTAAAGTGCCAGAGGAGATGAAAAGTAAATAATATCAATAATTGTATGATACTAACTTTAGTGTGTTATATTAATCGACAGAATTATGTAGCTTGATTGACAGCTCTCTGTCCAAACCTCCTAGCCTGTCCAGAGACCTGCTATAGATGGACAGACAAACAAATGGAAAGACCAAGCAACGTGTAAAGGAATGTCTCAGAAGACGTGCAGACGGAAGGATGAACAGATGCAGCAACACGTGAGTGAATGAATGAATGAACGAATGAACAGTGTTGGTGTAGATAAATAGATGAGCAGATATCACGCAGCTACAGCAGGTGGTCAAATTTGCCAGTATTTGGTTATTTGCCAGCTTTAGCTTATTAAGTTTCTCTTCCTCTGAAACTATTTTGTATGGGAACATAAGATGTCAGCCTTGTTATTGGTTAGGAAATACCAACATAAGGGTTACCCAAGATTATCTCTGCACAGTTTACATGGCGAGGAGACAATGATGGTAAATAGCACCCAACATTTATTAGACTTTGGGAAGGTGTTCATAAGATGCACTTTATACATGCATGTTGTGGCCCAGAGCAAGAAGATTAGGTTCCCTGGGACTTCTTTGTCTGTAATATATTGCAGTATATCTTTACATTACAATCACAAACCCTTTTTTAAAATTAGATTTCATATGTTGTCCTTCAAAACATCAGTAGAACACTAAAAATCTTAATGAAGTTTATTAAAGGTTTAAATAATAAGTTAATAGTGGTAGTAAGTAGTATTAATACAGTAAGTGGTTTTAGATATGTACGTGTTTTTAGCTTTTCTTTGTGGCAACCCAGTATTATTAGCAGTTATCACCTGCTTTGACTACTCAGTACGTCATTAAGAAAAATTAAGATTGCTGGCACGTCCAGGAGAAATCTGGAACTAAACTCTGCACAAGTTCAAACTGGAGCACCAGATATTATACTCGAGCCATTAGCATTTATGCTAGTGGATTTTTAAGCCTCGGGCTATTGTTTTGGATAGCCGGCGGGTAGCTTAGCAACTAGCTAAACCACCGGTCGTGTGCAGTGGACGAGAACAAGCCGTGACACAGTCGCTCTCTAACTAGATCGTCTCAGTAATCTGTCTTATACGGAGAGATGTCAGACAGAACGCTGCTACTTAAACAGCTGCCTATGTAGTCAGTGCCTACTTAGATTTTGAGACACAGCCGTTATCTACTTTCAAAAGAAGATCTTTCTGCTACTTTGTATGGTATTTATGCTTATTTACCTCTGTTCTGATGATATCTGGTGTGCTTACTGGTGACAATACACTTAGCTAAGATAAAGGATTATAAACACTTTTGTACAGTAGTGTATGATATGGAAACTCTTTGGAACATAAAAGATCTGTCTTAAAACCTAGTGAGTGTCTAAGTAGGCACTGACTAGGTAGGCAGCTGCTTAAGTAGGCAGCGTTCTGTCTGACATCTCTTCTCATAAGACTGCGTCACGGCTTGTTCTTAGCCACTGCACGCGACCAGTGGTTTAGCTAGTTGCTAAGCTACCGACTGGCTATCCAAAACAATAGCCCGAGGATTAAAAATCTGCTAGCATAAATGCTATGGCTCGAGTATAAAACTGCAAAATGGTCAACGACCCGTTACGAAGTTGTGAATAAAATACTGTTTTGTGTGATTATGTGACAAGAAACACTTTAAAACACCAGAGAGAATCGAAATAACTTACATTTTAAAACCACTGCTCGTAGATTAACCTGTGTTGCATCATGGGTTTGCCTTAACGGCTGAGGAAATGTTCAATGCTTCCTTAAAATCAGGCCAAAATAAGGTGCCTCAGCAGACAACGTGTAGGATATCTAAGAATTGGGACAGCCTACATGTCGGGAGTGCATACTATGACGTAAAATGCTGTCTATGTAGGCAGCCGACTAGGTTTTGAGACACACAAAGTCTCTATTGCTGTCACTGGATGCTGGTAATAAAAACGGGAAACTGTGTTTGTTTTGTGGAAATCATGTAAGCGTTATGTTCAGGTTCATGTGAATGTTGTACTCACAATAAAAGTTTTATGAGTTTCATATGAACAAATTGGACTAACGCGATGAATCCCAAAACAGAATAATGTGTATTATTGTTTCAACAACACATGACAGCACACACACTTCAAAACCCGACTCCACACTGAAATCTCCTTTTAAGATTCTCAGTTTTGCAGGCGCCATAAGTTTACTCAACCTTTCTGTTCTCCATTAGCTCAAGTGTGTACACTAAGAGCCACACACGAGCCTCTTTTTAAACCAACTTAGCCTCAGGGTCAGACTTGAAAATTGAATTTGAGTAACATTGGGACTATTAAGTGAACTTTCATGCTGGCACAGGCCCAGCAGCTGGACAAAAGCCGAGCAAGCCTTTTAAGTGTGCAGGAAATACAGTCAGGTTTAAAGAAAGCGATGTCTGAACAGAGGTAGGGAGCATAAAGTAGCCTGAAGCCACTCTCAAATAATAAATGCTGAGACTTCAAAGAGATATTGACTCATGCAGACCTAAAGTAAAAAAAGAATCAGTCATCTGGAGGTGTGCGCATTTAAAAGGGATGCTGAAATCTGTAAATTGATATTTAGATTCTCAAGGACCTCATACATAATAGACTGTGGCACCTTGTCAAGGGTTGGGCTCCATAATTAGTTTTTATTAAAACTATTAACTATTAACTAACATAATGTTTGTGTTTTTTATGTAAAACTGCAATTGAATAAAATTAAGAATCTAACTGGACAGATTTACTGTACATAGCATGATAATCATACATCATGGGCACCAAAATGCCATCATAAAAGAATTTGAAGAGCAGCAGAATATGGCACCCTCCACAATTATTGGCACCCCATGTTAGGATGTGTTCTTAGGCACCCCTACTGTTAATACTTTGCACAGCCCCCTTTTGCCAACAAGACAGCACTTAATCTTCTCCTATAACATTTTACACGATGGGAGAATACAGGGAGGGGGTCCTTCGACATTACTCTTTTCACAATCTCCTGGGTCCTCTCCTCTGCACTCTCCTCCTCAGCTCACCCCACAAATTTTCAATTGGGTTGAGGTCTGAGGACTGAGATGGCCATAGGAGGAGCTTGATTTTGTGTAGATTTGGTCACATGTTTAGGGTCATTATCTTGCTGAAAAACCCAGTGACTACCCATCTACAGCTTCTGGCAGAGGCCACCAGATTTTTATTTAAATGTCTTGGTATTTCAAAGAGTTCATGATGGCATGCACCCTAACCAGGTTCCCGGGGCCTTTGGAAGAGAAACAGGACCACAGCATCACAGATTCTACCCCATACTTTACAGTGGGCATGAGGTGCTTTCCAGCATACTCATCTTTTTTCACCAAAGCATACGGTCCCAGTTGAAGTCCAAGTCCCGCTTTGAGAACTCCAGACATTTACGTTTATGCTTGCAAGTGAGAAAAGCCTTTTTTCATTAATGCCTTCCAAACAGCTTGTTGGCATGTAGATAGTGCCTGATGGTTGTTATGGAGACTGTGTGACCCCAAGAAGCTACTCTTTGATGCTATTCTCTAACAGAGAGCTTTGGAGAACTTCTCTTACCATCCTCTTCACTGAGCATGGTGGCAAGATAAACTTGGGTCCTCGTCCAGACTTGTTTGTTCCAGTTGTTTTGAACTTCTTCATGTTTCCTCTGACTGTAGATATTTGCGCGTGTAGGCGAGTGGCTATTTTCTTGTAGCCATTTTTTTTAATTCACTTAAATTAAAGGTTACATTTTTCTACAATTTTCAGTGTAAAATTATGCTTCTGCAACACATGGATTTGAACACATCTTAATGAGGGGTGACAATGTAATGCAGTGGTGACTTACTGCCGACAAAGTTGTGTTGTGTCAGACATATCCCAGAGAGACAAGAGACAGCCAAGATACCAGTATTATATACAAATGAAAGTAGGTGTCATTTTTACTTAAATAGTAGTATATTATATTAGTGAATTGAAAGTGCCTTTGTATTAAGTTACTTCACCTACATACGTACATACACATACTAAGCCCATTAGAAAACAGTTGGAATATTAAGTAATAAGAAAACATGCACATGATTCAGTTTTCATCATTTTTTAAACTAGATGTATAAACATCCTAATTACAGCATGTGTTCTCCAAAATCAGTAATAGGCTAACCTACAGTTCAACAGTTTGTGTTTGATTTGTTTATGAAAATAATTAGGGAAAGTGAGACACTTTATGGTGTAAATGTGTCATCAAGTTAGTTACCAATCAGTTAAGAGAGTCTGATGATGCTGCAATAAGTAATTACTGTATTTGTATCTCAGCAGTGCTGCTCTGTGTGTATTACAAAGTAGGCTATTCAATGTTATGACACTTTAACTATTAATTAGCTATAACAGGATTATCATGCCAACTAATGTCTTTATGAAGTTAAAAGCATGCATGTGTTGTTGGTTTATACAGACCTTATATAGACCTAGTTTTCTAATCAATATACTCAGGTATAACATGTGGTGAATGTAGCCTAAATGAAGTTCTATGGCCTTGCAGTACAGCGAGTACTACCCCAGGATCAGGAAAGACACTTGAGGCAGGAGTGAGGGTCACAGCAAACATTTTCCTTTTATTATCCACAAACAAAACCCAAATAAATCAAACCAAAGCCCAAAAGATGCTCACCTCCCTGCGGCTAAATGCATGACTTTCCAGACTGTCTCACAAACTTTTTGTGCTTCTGTTTCACTGCTTTTCTTCCTGGGTCACCGCAGTCCTCCATGCTTCAGCCCCCAAGAGCAAACGTTAGGCTGTGTCTCAATTGTGTATTAAACACTAATACTACATATACTAATAGTATACACTGTGTACTAATCTTACTAGTATGAGTTTGGCCAGCTAGTACACCAAATATTAACATACTACATTGTTTTTTACTAACAGAAAGTGATAAACCATTGCTAACCATGTACATTGTACCAAATTGGACTCTAAAGGCTGCTTTGGTGAAGGTTTTCTTACAAAACATTCACAAATAAATGTAAAATTAAATAAACTGTATTCATTTACAGGCTGTTTTGACAGATTTGGGTTAAACTCCTATTTATACCACATTCTGTTTCCGCCAACTCCGTCGTATGCAGCTGCCGTCGTATACACCATCTGCATTTTCTTCAACATTTTCCAGCCGTGAGAAGCTCCTCCCTTTCTGTTTCCCATTGAATTATGGGGCGATATTGTCCTGCATTACCATACTTCATAATCAACTGCTTTTAAGTTTGCATTGTGGATTTCTGAATGAGCTCAACTTTGACACTTGTAACTTTACTTCATGCTCAAAAACTAGTTAGTATTCATTTTAAGTGTGCTATTGGGACACACCCACAGTCTTGTGGCATCGCTGTGGACTTGGAGGCGGGTTTTGTGGCTCAGGCTCCCTCCTCACAGCTCTCGTCATCTTCCCACCATCTCTCGTGGCTGTTGATCCCTTCCTACCATTTCCCATGGCTGACAGCCTCCTCCCACTGTCTCTGATGGCAGTTGTCACCCTGTGAGGTTTGGGCATTCCTTCTCTTTTCTTATTTAAATAAGTAAGATATTTAAATGCTGTATTGTCTAGTGTACAAGGTGATTCTACACTAGATGCAGTGGTGACTAGGGACCGCTAAGCTAAACTTTGAATGGGCCCCCCAACCCTCACACATATGCCCACACACAATCCAATACAAACACCCACCTCTACCCCTCAAACCCACCAATATCCTATTTATCCACTACCAGAAATGATGCTACTGCCCGGTACAATAGAAAAACAGAATAACGAGAGTCACATGTACGTGTACACACACGATCACACACTAAAGTGTGAAAAGGAACACAGTAATTCAGTTGATAAATCAGTACACAGCAAATCTACAAGCTCTTTAAACATGAAGCTTAGAGAACAACTGTACACAATACGTAAAGGTGCAGCTGAGCTCCACCTCCTTTGGTCAGAACATATCACTCAAGAAGAACACAAACAGTCCAACTGCAGCCATGGACACCAAAAAAATGTTAATACACGAAAGAAGTTACTACCTTCAGAACGTTTTCTTTCTTGTATTCATCGCAGAGCAGTCGTTTATCAGGCTGGTGAAATCAAATTTGTGAAGAATATTACTCTATCGACATTTGAGCCACAGGTGGTAATTCAGCCTGTTCTGACCTGTTGTTGAAGAATGTTTACTGCTTGCGCTGGTCACTGGCAAAGTCATTAGCAGTCTAACGCCAACAGCTGCATGAATCTATGCAATTGTTGGCCTTGTGACAAGTAACTGCTGAAAATGAAGAGCTTTAGAGAAGAGCTTTATCAGTGTAGACTGCTTATGTACGATGAAGAAAGGCAGGTGGACACTCTGTACTCTGTGTTCTTGTTGGATGAGTTCATTTGGACGTCAACAAGATGTTTGGACTTCATGGCTCCCCCCAAAAATACATAAACATCCAGTTTATTACATCGCTGCCCCCTTGATGGATCGCTCTGCTCACCACTGCACTCTATGAAATGTTCTTGCTGTTGTGGTGGACTTTTCCATTGCAGCTCTTTGAAGGAACCGGACCAATGGAACATCAAATATGCCGTAGTCCGTCTACCGAAATAAAACCTGACCCTTGTATTGTGAAAACAGCAGCTATTCACTTTATGAATACTCACCATTAACTAGTATGTTTAGACAAGCAGTTTTAGAGAAGCACATCTTAATTTATCTTGTTTATCTTGATGTCCTGATGCTTTTCTATCCATCAATTAAAGTCCAGTAAGAAGAGGATCTGCTGTCATTGGCTACCACTGCAGCCTTTGTGGAGGCCAAAGCATCTACTGGTGGTGTTTCAGGTGGATCTGCCTCTTTCTTATTTTCTTTATTTGATTTCATCTGGCTTTTCATGATATTGTAGGTTGCATCATGTCTAGTATTTTGAGCTACCTGCAGTTAACACCCTTAGCATTATACATTTATTAGACCTTCCCAACACACATACTGGTACTAGCAAGTGAAGAGTTCCACAGAGTCTGCCAAATTTGAAATTAACCTACAAACCTTTCCAAACTAACCAGTCCTGCACTTACAAAACGTGTTAGGTGAGGGCAGAGCTCATATATGATATTTATAAAAGTTTTGGTTAGTTAACTGATCTGGTTGGTTGGTTAACATTCTGATCAACGTTCTTATCAGTTGTGAGGTTGATTGTACCGATAGAGCAAAGCCAAAATTGATGCATAATGCAACTGTCATGAAATACATGTGCACTGATTTTATGTTCAGTTTTGAATATGGAACAGTTTTATGACAGCAAGCGTCTTCCCGGTAACACTAGAAGAGACAGGCTTGGGTACGAGTAACACTGCTAGGCATGTAGAGGCAAAGCCAGCATAAGCCAGCTGGGAAGCAAAGGGTTTTATATCTAAGCATGTTGAAGTGGGAGCGGTGTTGCCTAACCGGCAGCAGGATTGAGGCCGTTACGCATCAGAAGTTTGAAGATAGAGGTTTTTATTATATGTTTTTATTGCTTTGCAATAATTAAACATAAAAAGCAGTCCAGCAAAAACACGTTCAACATTAAAATATTCGATAACACATTACCACTGTTCATAAGGCTATGTAACATCTACATAAGGTTGTCAGGTCAACTGACATAACCCTAAAAATATGTATATATATCGTCCATGTCCAAAGAAAATTGTGCATCTGTAACTTTTCAGGAGAGGCTAAAAACGTTTGTGTATTTTAATGTAATTCAATGGAACCAGAATTTTCCCAAACTACTCTAGATTATTTCTATTGGTCCATCCATGATCCAGGATATAGGATAAAGAACAAAAGGGCAGCTGTTGAGTTCAAATGATGTAGAAATATAAAAATAGTCAAAAATGGAGATGCTACCATTCTGCCATAAAGGCTAGGTTAGTTAACTTTGATCAAAAGTGGCAAATCTTTATAGCCTGTATTGGAATAAGCATCTATAATTCACACAAACAAGCCTTTTTTTATAAAACAAACTTAGTTAGTTACTCAAGAGGTTCCTCAAGGATCTGTTCTCGGCCCCTTTCAGTTCATAACATATATGCTACCCCTGAATAATTTGCAACCATAGTGCCAGCTTCCACTGCCATGCTATCAATATTGATATCTGCTGTATACAAACACCTCTCCCTTTCCTCCAGGCACTGAAAGCATGCATCTATGCAGGCACATGAACAGATAGACCCCAAGGGGGGCTTGAAACTCTGCTATTGTGCTCTCAGACTGTACGAGTGCTCCTGCTTAGTGTATAATAATTGTGTCTTATATTTCCATTCTGCCCGATTGGTTTTAGTGAGGTGAGGCGAGGCCTAGCCATGGGAATAGATGCTCTGCTGGTGCCATATTTAAAGTCATAGAGCTCTTCAGTATGAACCCATTCTACTACCAGTGTTTGTCTGTGGAGATTGCATGGCTATGAGTAGGATTTCATACACCTGTTAGCAATGTGTGTGGTGGAAACACCTGAATGCAATAATTAGGACAGGTGTCTGTGCACCTCTAGCCATGTAGTGCATTACTTGGGAGGAGAAAAACCACACAAACTCCACGATTCGAGGGGACCTCAAAGGGACGTGGTACATAGAGGCGCACCACACCAGCCTCCCTCCTTGAAAGGGTTGGTGTGTTTTTTGTTGTTGTTAAGTTTGCTGTTCTTGTGTTTAATGGAGTATGTTTTGGTTCTTGGTTTTTATTGTATGTTGCTGTGTTGGGATGTGGGTTTGGTCAGAATGGGTTATTGTTTACTGTAGAGTTAGGTATAGGTATGTATAGCTGAAAGCTGGTGTAAATAGAGTAAAATAGCTTTTCCTTACAGAAATATTGGTCTCTTCTATCTTCTTCTTTGCCTCATTTCTGCAGCTCACCCTGTAAAGACATGTCCAAAGCATTGGGTCAGATATTGCTGGAGTATTTTTGGGATATACATATGTCACACGGGCAGGCGAGGAGACGGAGGAAAAGGCAGAATGAAATGGAGGAGCGGACGCAAACGCAAGTTTAACCAAAAATATTTAATAAACAAAATTAAAATAAAACATACAAAACATATAATAAATATGAACAAACCAAAAACAAGCAGGGATCCAAGTAACAACGATTAACCACAGAAATAATGGAAAACAAACCACAAGACAAGAAGCAAAACAGTAGTGCTCAGTAGTGAATCAGTAGGCGAGCCCGACTAGTGTGTCTGAATACTCAGTAGGCATCGAGTAGTAGGCGAACAGTACCTAATACTTTATGCAGTTACTATACTAATGTCATTGTACTAGTAGTACACCTGTATATGTACTATTTTAATACTTCTTGGGACTAAATTGGCCCACTTTCTAGTTTTTAAAAGTATACTTTTAAGTACACTTTAAGTGTAAGAGTAGTAAACCAAGTATAAAACTAGTTTACATCTTTTGTACTGCAACTACACTACAAGTAAACTTAAGTGTTTATTATTAGTTTACTAGCTTGTAAGTTTTCTTTAAGTGAACTTAATACTTATAATGTACTGCTTATATTATTGTTGTACTTTAAAGTATATGACTAGGTTTAGAGGTTTTTTTACTTAAAATAGAAATTAACAATGTTTACTTACTCACCAGTGGACACACGTAAAATAAACAAGACACACTCAGATTAAGAAACATATTTGTATCTCTATAAATCTTTATAAATCAAATTTTAAATAAATATTGTACTGCATGTGTTTTTGTGCAGAGCAAGAATACTTACTTCTACTATCTCAATCAAAAGATTAAATACAAGTAAAGGCCAAATATACTTAGACTGTTCTATACTTGTCAGTATAACCCAAGCATACTTAAGTATAACTGTGATTAGTATATCACTGAGAAGTACATAAAAAGTATACTCACTTCCTTTTAGTTTAAAAGAAGTATACTAATGGTACACTTGAATAAAGTTCTTTTTTGTAAGGGAATCTGTCAATAAACTGAGCTTTTAAATGAATAGCAGGACTTTTACGGTGATGGTCTGACGTCTTGCATCACAGGACGCTGGCAATATGGTGGATGTAGTACGGCCAAGCTTGTGTGGCTACTAAAACTCGCCTACTGAAATTACTCTACTAGTCTACCGCTCGAGCAGTACGTACTGACTCTAATCTAGTACCTACTGGCTAGTAGGCGATTTCAGACGCACCTAGAGGCGATATATACACAGGATAACAAGAGGATACAATGAAACTTACAATTCAGGTCACTTACAATCATCAGATTTATCCATTCAGAAATCCAGATTCATCCATAATTCCAGTCTGAAACACAGCAGTATCAGAAAAGAATCAAAAAGAAAATTCTAAAAAAAAAAAAAAAAAAAGACAAGATGTCCTCAGACTTTCGTTAGACAGTACGTCAGTCCAAACTGGTGAAGCTGCCTGAAGCGGAGTATGAAGTCGGCTAAAAATCAATACAACTTTATTCTGATTTTTCTTTCTTTCTTTTTTTTTCCTTTTGGAGAATGCCTGCGGCCAGCTTCATGTGCAGAAGCCTGAAATGAGCAGCTGCTGCTTTGATCACGGCTGAAATCATTCATTGTAAGAGCGTGCCGGACTCACCCTCAGTGCAGGTCCAGTCTGGATGCAGCTCTGATAGGTGTGTGTGCGCGTGTGTGGGGCTGATGAACTATACTTGTGTTGCAATTGAGAGATAACAATCCGTCCAGGGATAGATTATTTTGTTCTAGTAATGCACTGTCAAGGAAGGTTAGACAGACCGTCAGCTCCAGCTACAGAGATAAACTGGCAGAGTGAGCAGGAGAGTGCTGATAAAATTAAAGTGATAGTTCAGTGAAACAAACATATCATTCAGAAAATTGCCCCCTACCCCAAATATAGTTAATCAACCAAAACAAGTCTAAAACATCACGCACTGTGCTGACTGCTCATTGTTAAATAGTCTCAAATAGACTTGCGTTTGTGCTTTTTGATCCTATATAGCACACACAGTTAAGGCAATTCTTTTTCAGACTACTTCAACGCAATTTCAGGCAAGGGTCTGAGGATTCTCAGTACTGTGCAAAACTTAAAGAGCACCCTCAATGAATTCATTTCAGTCAAAGTAACAGGCTAATAATTGTACAAGAGATTTTAAGAGCAACAAGTAAAAACACAGGAGTTCTCAAAACTGGAGAACACAGCACTCCTGACAACCATGCATGACCTGGTGGACCACCAAAACTGTCCCCATCAGATAAACAATACTTAAAGTTCTTACACCCATAGGTGTTTCTGTCTGAGTACAAGAAATGTTCATACTGACCGTCCCAGAGACCTAAACATCACTGAATATGTTTAGAATTGTTTAGACTTAGGAGGAGAACAACAACTCACACTCCACTGTTGGAGCGGACCTCAAAGGAACGTGGTACATAGAGGTGCACCACACCGGCCTCCCTCCTTTTCAGTTGAGAGAGTTTTATATGTTTTATTTTGTTGTTAAGTTTGTTGTTTTGGGATTTAATGGGGTATGTTTTTGGTTCTTGGTTCTAATTTGTGTTGCTTTGTTGGGATGTGGGTTTGGTCAGAGTGGGTTGTTGTTTATTGATTAAACATATTAAAGGAAAAATACATCTTCAGACTTCTGTAGTTAAAAATCTACATCTATGACATGCAAAGAAGCAGCAAAAGAAAAGAATAAAATGTGTAATAAAGGTAAAGACTCACTAAATTCCCTCAAAATAAGAACTGGCTGTTTTGACTGGAAATTAAATAAATGAGTGTTAAATGATGTTGGCTGTACTGTATGGAGTGCTGATTGGTGGACTAGAAACATTCATTACTTGTTAGCTATATAAGCCTCCTGGTTGCAGCTCCTAGGCAAAACTAAAGAAGTGAACTCTAGACACTGAACATATCTCTGGTGATTGTCTACATTTAGAGTGGAACTAAAGTAAATACTTGCTGTGTGCTAAATTGTTGATTGTAGGGACTACATTAGTAATGGACAGCAGGACATTCCCTACATTTACGTTATCAGTCACAAATACAGACAGTGCAGACTAATTTCTACTTCTTAAACCCAAACAGCAATCAAATACAAAATGATTTATGTAGCTATTCACACTGTGCATCCTTCAGGAGTCTGGCTTTTAGTTACTTTACTGCAAAACTGCTTTTAAACGATTTTTTATGAGGTTTTACATGCTTGCACAGTAATATATTGTGTTAAATGCTTTCATAGACTTCCTAAGATCACACTTAGGAACACACGCTCAAACTTTTTTTCCCTACTGCAAATGCAAATGCCTTATAGGCAACAAGAAGCTGGTAAATAAAAATTTTATCTTAGCTATGTGGTACACCCTGATATTTCCACACACTCCAGCTAAAAGGTTAAGTAAGTTATTTCCCTTTAAGCCATGTGTGATCTAATATGGATTTTATATGGATTTTTGGTGGAGTTTAATATAGTACAGAACCATATTTGTGTAAACTCATACCCAGCCAGGCCAACAGTGTTGCCTACAGTGGAGTAAGCCAGTGGCTGAGTGAATTCTGCTAGAACCCCTTTAAAGAACGTTAATAACAGAGTGAAATATGCCGGTGGCTGTGTGAAATACAGCTGTGACTGAGTTAAATTAAAAATTGAATGAACCGTCTTCGGTTAAATCTGCAGTGGCTGAGTGAAATATGGCACTGACTGAGTTAAATCTGCAGTGGCTGAGAGGAATAAGAATATGTAAACAGTATGGGGGCTTAGGAAACTCTAAATTACATTCGACAACAGACACTTAAACATACCAGCAAGAGGAAAAGCCTGGTAATGAAAGATGTGGTAAAATTAGTTCATTCAGATCCTTGCTTAACTCTTTATTTGGGAATTTGTATAATGAAAAATGATCTCAGGCTAAAATCCATTTGCTTTGAATGACTATGCACTTTCAATTATGTTTGTTTTATTAAAACAATTTCCATTTTTTCACTAACAAAAGAATCACTTTCCCGACTACATGACTGGAAAACACAGTTGCACACATAAGACCATAATATTTCCATTAAAATGCAAAGGAGTTTACTTGATATGGATTTATATATTCATATAAATATGTATTTCAGTAGTATCAGTTCGGCGCACTGATATTCAGACTTCAGGGCACATTTGCTTCAAAACAATGGACATGGACAAGGACGCCGTCTCACTTCCTTCACCTTCATGATAGGGTGTGGCTAAAATGAGGCACTGCCTATGGACCAAATATATATATACACTACCGGTCAATAGTTTGGGATCACAGTGAAATTTTCTTGTTTTCAAGTAGCCTTCCTTCCCTAACACAACAATGGACTGAAAGTTGTTTCTTTCTGGTCATTTTGAGCCGGTCAGCAAGCCATCTACTGCTGAAGCTTCAGATACTAAACTAACCTAGAATGTTCTTCTCTCTTTTATACTCACTTATTAGTAGAATGTTTTTCAGCTGTGCATCACAATTGAGCAAGAGTGTCCTAACAACCAGTTAGTCCAATAACATCCTTAACTTGGATTGGTGGTCATACCAGGAGATTTAGACAGAGGACTGAGAATTGTTGATAATAGGACTATATGCAAAATAAGCTTCTATACAAAAATAGGCTTTAATACAAACATTTTTATTCTTAAAAAATCATCTGAAAATGAAAATTGCATGAAATGAAATTCTAAAGTGATCCTAAACTTTTGAGCAGTAGTGTATATATATATATATATATATATATATATATATATATATATATATATATTCCCATATTTTCATTTCTCTACATCATTTGAACATGACAGCTGCCATTTAAATGTTGTGAAAATGTCATTATAAAAAGACCAAAAGAAAAGTTTCAAAATCACAAAATAATACACAAACACACACACACACACATGTTTGTCTTACTGTGTTAGTGAGGTCATCTATAGGTTTCTAATGATCTTTGTTGTTATATAACTAAATAATACTACACCTAAACCCAATCCTAACCTTAACCTTAATACCCCAAATACAAATGTTCTGCTCTATTAGATTTTTTTTAAAAACTTGATTTTTGGAGAAAATGAGAAGTCCTAATGTGAGGAACAAAAAAATCAGACTGTACTATACTAGTGAGGACATGTGGTCCTCACAACTATACCTCTACAAGAACACACACACACACACACACACACACACACACACACACACACACACACACACACACACACATATATATATATATATATATATATATATATATATATATATATATGTATGTATGTATGTATGTATGTATGTGTATGTGTATGTGTATGTGTGTGTGTGTGTGTGTGTTGTACAGTAGAAATTTAGGAACCAGACTCTGTGTGTACGTGTTTGACAAGGACACAATGTTAATTTTCTGATATGAAGCACTCTAGTGGGGTGCAATGTTAAAATCCTTGCTTTTATCTTTAATTAAATATTATTAGTTACTCTGCGTTTTTTTCTGCTGCACTTATTCAGTCTAATCAACACTTCACTCTTTTCTTAGTCATAACAGAGACTTGAAACACAACCGGTGGACTAATTTGTACCCCAATTTGTGTTTCAGTCACCTTTTCATTTCAGTGGCTGTAGTGAGGACCTCCATCTGCTGAAATCAAGACTTTGAGAAAATAATCTTATATTATAAATACATTATGTCATTAGGAGATGCTATATATTTATTTTAATGTAGTAAGTCAATTTTTTGAGGAAATATATCATTATTTGAAGATAGGACATCCATAATACATACCTAAGTCATATTTGCAATAAATGCACTGTCAAGAAAGGTTCGACTGTCAGCTCCAGAATAAACTGGCTGAACGAGCAGGAGGAAGCTGATCAAATTAAAGTGATAGTCCTGTGAAAAAAACATATAATTTAGAAAATTGCCCCCTTACCCCAAATATAGTTAATCAACCTAAACATACTTGTGACAGAAACTTGCTTCATGAATTTTGCATTGGGGCTACGAGGCTAATGAAGCTAACAAGTAATGGAAGCTTTTATCCTTCATATTAGCATTTTGCATAATAGGTATGTATTGCATAATATTTGCAATAAATAGCTCATTTTTTTAAATACTAAAATGTTGACATGGACTTCTGTACATGAAACAGTGAATAAAAAACATTGTACTCGTGAATGTGCCACTACTTATCTATTTATCGTGAAATGTATTGTTTATGAATATCATGATATTACATATACATATATCCATATTGCCCAACCCCAGTATTGGCATATTAACATCTGACCTGCTACGTTGGTACAAAAAGTGCTGTAATTTGTGATGCCCTCTTGTAAATCATCTAGAGCATTTATTTGGTGTAGTTAATTCTTTTGTTTATGCTTCCACCATGAACCTTCTTCAGAAATCAGCACAAGAACCAACAGCTCGAGTCCTGCTGGATAGAAGACTGCTGGAGCTGAACTTTATTACTCCCGGTGTACCCACACGCACACACACTGTCCATCATTCAAACTCAGGCCAGAACCTCAAATAAACAGAATCAATCAGAGCAGCAGACTGATGAAATAAGCAGCAAGCTGTGATTTGTGACACACAGCACACAGTGCATTATGCACTACACAAAGCGGCTGAAGAAAAAGAAGAAGAAAACAACAAGAAACCTTCAAGATGGGAGCCAACAACTAACGGACTGTAACTTATGGCTGAGCGTCATCGTTTTATAGGAAAATATACCTTTACAGTGGTTGGGAGTTAAGTTGGGAGTCATATTAGTTAATAGTGCTAACACCTTATTGTTCTCTTTGTAATTTTTGCTGTAATTTTTATTTCCAACATTCCTTTTCTGTAATAATTTCATCAGCCGGACTTTAATTAAATCTTTAATTAAATATTATTATTTACGCTGCTGTTTTTTCTGCTGCAACCTATGGCTGAGCGTCATCGTTTCATGGGAAAACATACCTTTACGACGGTTGGGAGTTAGGATGTCAGGCAGATGAGTTGATATTTGATGGAAATATGGCGACGTTAGACTGGCTTTACGTTATGATACTTGGCCTACATTCAGCTAGTTGCATGTTATGAGTTGCCTGTGACATAATTTCTATGCAACTAGTTATGTGAAGCAATTCCACACTACACATTCAACTACTCCATCAGCAAAACCAAGTATATTAATTGATAATGATACAACATACGCTCCCATCCAGCAAACATCAGGCTTATCACAGCAAGACAAGTAAAGCAATGCACATATCACAGCAGAAAGTAAACAAAGTTAACATATCCTCTATGGACATGTTTCTTGGGATCGCTCCATGGAATTGAAAATCCCTACATGTCCAGAAGTTTGTAGACACCTGCTAATGCAATCTTTCTTTTTTTTGCTGTAGGAACAGCCTGTACTACTCTGTGAAGGGTTCAAACAAGATAATGTTATAGACTGCTGTGAGGATTTGATTGCATTCAGCCACAAATGCCAGGTACTCATGTTAAATAATCTGTTCTGGGCACAAACCTCATACTACCATATCCAGCAAACATCAGGCTTATTACAGCAAGACAAGTAAAGCAATGCTAAACCACATTCTGCACATATCACCGCAGTATGGCTCTGTAGTGAAAGAGTGTGGGGGCTAAACTGCCCGGCCTGCAGTCCAGACCCGTCAACTAGTGGAAATATTAGTCCCATTATGGAATAAAATGATGAAAATGGAGACCTTAAACTTGTGGAACAGTGAGAATAGAAAACAACAGTTCCCAAACACGGAGTGGTGATAAATAAAGATGTAATGTAACAAATAGTTTGGAAACATGTTCTGCTATAAAGTTCTAAATAACAAACAAAAAACAGGTTCTCAGTTTCAACATGTGTATTACTTTTTAATTAAAA
Organism: Megaleporinus macrocephalus; assembly: GCA_021613375.1. NCBI lineage: Eukaryota > Metazoa > Chordata > Actinopteri > Characiformes > Anostomidae > Megaleporinus > Megaleporinus macrocephalus. The sequence goes on from CM038714.1 coordinate 40,834,844, forward strand.
GTTGGATTTAAATGATTTGCACAGCATCATAACTTTTTAAAAAGGGGTTGGATAATATTTTTGCTGTAAAAAAAAACAGTGAGTGGGCTTTGTGTTGTCTGTTTTCATTATCATACTAATAAGGCTACTAATACTGCAACCATATATCTAAACCTGAAGAGCCAGTAAGTGTTTTGTTTACGTCCTCTTTGTGACCCACACAGTTTTCATCAAACACATGCAGTCTGGCTGTTTGTAGTGTGTAGAAGCATTATGAGGTTTTACAAGTTCATTAAAATGCTGTAATCAACATTTTGTCCAACGTGCAAATGTTTGGCTGCCCCGGCTATTACATTTTCGAAGTAAACAAAGTTAACATATCCTCTATGGACACGTTTCTTGGGATCGCTCCATGGAATTGAAAGTCCCTACATGTCCAGAAGTTTGTAGACACCTGCTAATGCAATCTTTCTTTTTTTTTGCCTCTCTTTGCTGTAGGAACAGTCTGTGCTACTCTGTGAAGGGTTCAAACAAGATAATGTTATAGACTGCTGTGAGGATTTGATTGCATTTAGCCACAAATACCAGGTACTCATGTTAAATAATCTGTTCTGGGCACAAACCTTATACTACCATATCCCAAATGTACAGAATGGAGCTCCATTACTCGAGAAAATGCAGTTCTGCAGCTCAGTGCTGGAGGCTTTATAGGCCTGATGTACATTTTAATAATACAGTACTACAAATGTATTGTAGCTAGATTTAACATATTGGGAGAAAAAAAGAAAGCATAAAATGTGGCTTGTGCAAAAGTTATGTTGATATTTTATGTCTTATTTTTTCAATATGTAAAACGTAAGCAAATAAATACACAATAATGCATTGTAAAGAACATCACCAGAACATGTAAGCTCTCTGGGGGTGTTCAAACGTTTGCGTTCAGCTGTACGTGTTCAAGAGTTCAAGTTCAAGTGTTTTATTGTCATATGCACAGCAGATCAGACAGTTACACTGTACAATGAAATTCTTACTTTGCTTTTCCTCCATTAACTAATAGATAAAGATAACAAAAAAGAAATAATAAAAAATATATACAAAATATACAAAGTATAATAATATACGTTGAAGTAAATGAAAGTATTTTTATAGTTAAAGAATAAAAAATAAAAGTTATGTATGCTTTTATGTGCAAGTATGAAGAGCAGCAGCCAGTAACAAAAGTAACAAATGTAAACAATAATGTTTTGTGTGAGTAGTGAGTGTAAACAGTATTGTATGTAAACAGCAGTACAGTGAGTGTAAACAGTATTGTATGTAAACAGTAGTACAGTGAATGTAAACAGTATTGTATGTAAACAGTAGTACAGTGAATATAAACAGTATTGTATGTAAACAGCAGTACAGTGAGTGTAAACAGTATTATATGTAAACAGCAGTACAGTGAGTGTAAACAGTATTATATGTAAACAGCAGTACAGTGAATGTAAACAGTATTGTATGTAAACAGCAGTACAGTGAGTGTAAACAGTATTGTATGTAAACAGCAGTACAGTGAGTGTAAACAGTATTGTATGTAAACAGCAGTACAGTGAGTGTAAACAGTATTATATGTAAACAGCAGTACAGTGAGTGTAAACAGTATTATATGTAAACAGCAGTACAGTGAATGTAAACAGTATTGTATGTAAACAGTAGTACAGTGAGTGTAAACAGTATTGTATGTAAACAGCAGTACAGTGAGTGTAAACAGTATTGTATGTAAACAGCAGTACAGTGAATGTAAACAGTATTGTATGTAAACAGCAGTACAGTGAATGTAAACAGTATTGTATGTAAACAGCAGTACAGTGAGTGTAAACAGTATTGTATGTAAACAGCAGTACAGTGAATATAAACAGTATTGTATGTAAACAGCAGTACAGTGAATGTAAACAGTATTGTATGTAAACAGCAGTACAGTGAGTGTAAACAGTATTGTATGTAAACAGCAGTACAGTGAGTGTAAACAGTATTGTATGTAAACAGCAGTACAGTGAGTGTAAACAGTATTGTATGTAAACAGCAGTACAGTGAATGTAAGCAGTATTGTATGTGAACAGCAGTACAGTGAGTGTAAACAGTATTATATGTAAACAGCAGTACAGTGAGTGTAAACAGTATTGTATGTAAACAGCAGTACAGTGAGTGTAAACAGTATTGGATGTAAACAGCAGTACAGTGAATGTAAACAGTATTGTATATAAACAGCAGTACAGTGAGTGTAAACAGTATTATATGTAAACAGCAGTACAGTGAATATAAACAGTATTGTATGTAAACAGCAGTACAGTGAGTGCAACAGTATTGTATGTAAACAGCAGTACAGTGAATGTAAACAGTATTGTATGTAAACAGCAGTACAGTGAATGTAAACAGTATTGGATGTAAACAGCAGTACAGTGAATGTAAACAGTATTGTATATAAACAGCAGTACAGTGAATGTAAACAGTATTATATGTAAACAGCAGTACAGTGAATATAAACAGTATTGTATGTAAACAGCAGTACAGTGAGTGTAAACAGTATTGTATGTAAACAGCAGTACAGTGAGTGTAAACAGTATTGTATGTAAACAGCAGTACAGTGAGTTTAACAGTATTGTATGTAAACAGCAGTACAGTGAATGTAAACGGTATTGTATGTAAACAGCAGTACAGTGAGTGTAAACAGTATTGGATGTAAACAGCAGTACAGTGAGTGTAACAGTATTGTATATAAACAGCAGTACAGTGAATGTAAACAGTATTATATGTAAACAGCAGTACAGTGAATATAAACAGTATTGTATGTAAACAGCAGTACAGTGAGTGTGAACAGTATTGTATGTAAACAGCAGTACAGTGAGTGTAAACAGTATTGTATGTAAACAGCAGTACAGTGAGTGTAAACAGTATTGTATGTAAACAGCAGTACAGTGAATGTAAACAGTATTATATGTAAACAGTAGTACAGTGAATGTAAACAGTATTATATGTAAACAGCAGTACAGTGAGTGTAAACAGTATTATATGTAAACAGTGGTACAGTGAATGTAAACAGTATTGTATGTAAACAGCAGTACAGTGAGTGTAAACAGTATTATATGTAAACAGTAGTACAGTGAATGTAAACAGTATTGTATGTAAACAGCAGTACAGTGAATATAAACAGTATTGTATGTAAACAGCAGTACAGTGAATGTAAACAGTATTGTATGTAAACAGCAGTACAGTGAGTGTAAACAGTATTGTATGTAAACAGCAGTACAGTGAGTGTAAACAGTATTGTATATAAACAGCAGTACAGTGAATATAAACAGTATTGTATGTAAACAGCAGTACAGTGAGTGTAAACAGTATTGTGTGTAAACAGCAGTACAGTGAGTGTAAACAGTATTGTATGTAAACAGCAGTACAGTGAATATAAACAGTATTGTGTGTAAACAGCAGTACAGTGAGTGTAAGGTGCAGTTAAAATCAGACCAGTTAAAACCAGTTCAGATAGGAGAGGTTAGAAAGGTAGTGCGTGAGGTGTTCAGAAGCCTCATGGCCTGTGAGTAGAAACTGTTTGTCAGTCTTGTGGTCCTGGACTTCACACTCCTGTAACGTCTGCCTGAAGGTAAAAGTGTGAAGAGTGTGTGCTGGGGTGTGTACTGTCCCTGATTATGTTGTGGGCCCTCCTGGTTTCCATACCAGACGATGATGGAGCTGATAAGAACACTCTCAATCATACTCATGTAGAAGGTGCTGAGAACTTTGGCTGGCATACCAAATTTTCTCAGCCTTCTCAGAAAGTACAGTCGCACATTTTGGTATAGAAACAAGCAGTGAAGTTGTTTTAGTTGTTGAGTAAACAGACTTATGTTGTTTCCAGTAGTGAAGCTAGAACTTTCAGAATGGGGTGACCAGGTAAAACTTTTATTGCAGAGATAAAATAAAGAGAAAGAATACAGTGTTACTGAAGTAAAATGAGATAAAATGTGCATTTTTCTCTCTACTTAATCTGTTCATCATTTTTTGTTCATCATGAATAAAATATTACCTCAATGTAATTACTGCCGCGTGAGTCAGTTCGGTTTCTTGGGAAGGGTATGAACAGTGTCGCCTTCACAGCCTGGAACTGTACATTTCTCTAAAATTCACTGTTTTAATTAGTGTTGTTGCTGTTTTACTGGGCTAGAACATGAGCTGGTGTGTGTAAATATAAATAAGTCTAGACTGTAACATGACAGTCTAAGATTTTGGAATTAGTTGGTTTTACTGTCTTTTTTATGTCTAATATGTGAAAAAGCCGAGAACAGCTTTCAAAGTTCACAGTGTATTAGTTCTCTGCACTGCCCTCTCCCTAATTAGCTCTGCCAATGTAAATACAGCTTTATGGCACCTTAAATGTAGCACCAAAACACCTTTGGAGTGACATTGAAACCGAATATATGCTTGAGGAAACACAGAATTGAAAATGTATCCATCTTTTAAATGATGTGTGTTCATTTTTTCAGGTAGTGACTTGATGTTCTACAGCATGATGTGGGAGTTATGTGTAACGTTGACATCTGCAAAGCAGAAATCTGATTTCTGACTCATTACTGAGTGTCCCATTATCTGATTACCCAAGTGCATGTAAAATCATTGAACAAATTACTAACAAAATCTGATTTTCTGCAGTTAACGATTGTTTTCAGTGCATGGAAACATGCACATGTTATGTTAGAAGGCTTGCAAAATCTCTAAACTACTATTCCCGTTGTATTCCGGTTCCGGTGTCCTGCATTGGTAAGAGCTCTGGGTAAACTCTATTAAACTGTGAAGCTAAAAGGCCCCAATATTGTTTACTTGGCCACTGCTATATTATTTATTCCTATATCACTGCCATGGACAATATCACTAAATCACTTGAAATATATTTATCTTCTTAGATAACCTGTCAATCCATATATTTTTTGTATATTTTTTTGTATATTCCTTTATATATTTCATTTATTACTATGTGTATATATTCTAGCTTATTTTACTTTATTGTTGTCTATTTATTGATATGTTTGCACTGTCTTTACTACTTTATGTATATAACGCTGAGTGATTATCTGAGCCTCCAATTATCTCACCCCAAGCATTTCAATGCATGTATGTCCTGACATGATGTGCAAACGACAAATAAATGTGATACTACTTTAACTGGCCTAATTCAATAAATGATTTGATTAAAATGAAGCAGAGCTAAATAAAAAAAGAAAGAAAGAAATTTAATATTGTTTCATCAGCCTTTTCTATTCCAGCCCCTCTACAGTTTTGTAGTGTTTTTCTCTTAGGGCTGTTGGACTGTTTTTCATGTCATGCTGCTGACATGCTGGTTGCTCTTCCCCATTGTAGGATGTGTTTGAGTCATGTGGGAGAGAAAGCATTTCAGTTGCTATGGTAGACTGTCTCCTGTTTTCATTTCTTGAATGTAATATACTCTTTGTAGAGAGAAGAACGGCCCTGGCGATTGCACGCTGGTACTGTACAGCCAAGGTTACTAGGAAAAAATTAAAACAATCCATCACACAATTCTATAGACTCCACACACTATGGAAAAGGATTAAGCCTGGCTCTGTGCTTCAGAACAGTTTCAATAGAAAACTCTCCATTAAATTTAAAGTGTAGTCCGATCCCTATCTGGTCCTAGAAGTCCTAGAATTTTGTAGGCACCTGTTAATGCAAACTTCCTTTTGAAATTAATAGTATTAACGGAGAGTTTTGCCTCCCTTTGCTGCTTTACATTAACATTGCTGTGAGGATTAGATTGCAATCAGCCACAAAAACATTACTGAGGTCAGGTACCGTTGTTAGATAGTATGTCCCGGGACACAAACATCACATCAACTTATCCCAAATGTAGAGAATGGAGCTCCATCACTCGAGAGAACGCAGCTCCACTGCTCCACAGCCCAATGCTGGAGGCTTTATAGCCCTCTAGCCAATACTTGGCATGGGACATGATGACATTAGGCTCATGTGCAGCTGCTCCAAAGTGCTCCATTCTATTGGCAGTGCTTTTCTTTGGAGCTGAGTGTCTGCACTCGAGAGCTCGTGTCAACAATGGGGGCACGTTAAAATAGCTGAATTCAATAACTAGATGGGAAGTCTGTAAAACTTTTAACATACACAGCACTATACAAAAGTCAGAGACCACCTCTCATTTGTTTCATTTCCAGTTTAAAGTGCCATAGGCACCACAGGTGTTCCAGCCCATGTTGCCTCTGTGAGAAGACTTAACGCTATGGGTCTGAAAGGATGTGTTTTCATCAAGAAGCTGCTACCAAAACAATCGGGTATGAAAAAAAATTAAACAAAGCGAATAAAACCATGACGCTGCAGGTGTTCTCACAACAATGAACAATGAACACCTCAGAGCCTGGATCACTGTAATAAACGGCCCTTTGAAGTAGGAGCTATGTGTGAATTAGTATTATGTGGGCTTTAAAACTATAAGATCTAGACTTTTAAACACCTCTATAATAAGGGTTGACTTCTGCTATCATCACTATGGGATCCTGGTAGTTTGTTGTTGTTGTTAAGCCAATTTTTTTTTTTTTTTTTTTTATTTAATCATTATTATAATTATAATTATTATTATTTAACCCATCCATGCAGTGAAACACCCACATATACACACACTAGGGGGCAGTGAGCACACATGCCCACAGCAGTGGGCAGCCCTATCCACGGCACCTGGGGAGCAGTTGGGGGTTAGGTGCCTTGCTCAAGGGCACCTCAGTCGTGGCCTGGGGGATCCCGGGGATCAAAGACCGGATCACGAGACCAGATCCCTATCCTTTAGGCCACGACTACCCATGGTGATTAACATAAACCTATTTTGGCTATTCTAGATTTACACAGACCCATGTTTTACCTTGTCCGCAGTGACATATCTAGAACTGCTAGAATGTCTAGATTTAGTTAATCTGTCTGTTGTGAGAAGACACCTCAACACTATGGTTCTAAAAGGATGTGTGGCTGTCAAGAAGTCCCTACTGAGAACAGGAAACCGGCAAGAACGTGTGTAAATCAAAGAAAAAAGCTGCTGGTGTTCTCAGAACAATGGACAGACCACCCAAGAGCCCAGACCTCAACATGCAACTAATAATCTGATCTTTGGAGGTATGGAACAATATCCCAGCAGTTGTTTTGTGCAGTACTGTACTTAAAAACATATTAATCTAGATTTTGTAATCTTTATTTATTGTTTGGCCAGTCAAAGCTGTGCATCACATCCTCCTGCCTGATGTGTAGTTTCTCTGTGGCAGACGGTCAGTGAGGGTGACCACATCTTTCTGTGTGTGGATCCATTGTTTGAGCTGACTGTGGGTTGTGTGTCATCCTGCAGCAGCATGAAGCGGGGGAGTTTGGGGAATGGTACGGACAGCAGCAGGACAGGAGCTTTGTTTTTTTGCAGCAGCAGCTCAGGGATCTAGTTGTGTTAGAACTTTGGCAAGGTCTTCAGTTCTCTGGACACAAAGAAGGAATACAGCCAACAAGTTTCAATTTTTATGCTAATATATGCTGAATGTATTGAGAAGTTCTGTAGTTCTATAAGTTACTTTGAACTTCTAGTCAAGTAGTTCTTCAGAGCAACTTTTGTCAAACACAGTAACATATATACATTAAAGGTATAGAATATATATATATATATATATATATATATATATATATATATATATATATATATATATATATATATATATATATATATATAGTCTAGAGATTGCCCTGGAGCTAGAACAATAATAATAATAATTATATATTATTGTATATTATATATTTCTTATATTTCTTGTGAATTATTGGCTACACTGAGATACACAAGGTGGATAAATGGTGATAAATTGGAATCTGATGAAAGTTATTGTCTTAAATGTGACAATCATGATTATCATCATGTTATAAACTGTGCTAACGTTGGCAAAGTAACATAAATTATCTATTATCTTTTTAATACCTTGTTTTTTAGGCTGCTGAACATTCTGCTTCTAACACTGTTTTAATGAAGGCAGTGATTGATGTGTAATGAGCTTTTAAAATTGTATCACCGAAATAGCCATTAAACTTTATGTTCTTTCAGATGTAGGGTCCAAGAAGCAGCCAAATCATAAACTTTTCATTAGCACAATAACAGTGAATCAGAAGTACAATGTAAGACTGGCATGAAGGTAATCTTCTCTGCTTTGTCTTGTTTATTTAAGGATCATGTTACCATTGGTAAACCAGAATGGGATTTTAATGCAAATAGTTCTCACTTCTGAGCCAAACAATCCTTCATAAGAAGCTCTCAGCATATCAAATCAGGGATTTTTTTCTGTGACCTTAAAGCGACACACTGGGAAAAAAATCTAATTTAACCTGTAAATATGGGTTAGAATAAGGGAGGCGCTGACACCGGTATAGTGTATTAGGCTCATTTGCTTGTACCCGTTCTCATGAAAATGCACCAATACCAACAATCTGAGACTCATGTGATGTAAGCCGGGTGGTATGCTGCTGTGCTAATACTAAACGTCTTGAGCCAGCAGTGAAGGAGAGTCTGCTCTCACAGACAGCTGCTGATGCTGATGCACATTAAACAATGTGCCTTGATATTTTACCACCAGTGATACAGGAACCTTTTAACCTCATTTCACGACCACTTTTCCAATATGGGTGGAGATTACTTTCTGTTACTTTTCTATTACACCTCCTTTCATGCTATTAAATAAAAGCAAAACCAAACAAAAAAATCAGAAATACTTTTTCAAGTGCTGCCTCTCTATGTGTTTTATCTGTACTACAGATGTGGAGATGTGGAAGTTTATAAATGTTAAATGCTGAATAAAATAAATGCTAAATAAATAAATTAATAAATACAAAAGGTAGTAAAACTGTAGAATCTTCCAGTTCACTGAGTTGAACAAATATGAAAATGCTATTTAGTTAAAAACTACACTGCTTTCCTGGCACTTGTTGTTAAATTCTGTTGCTTACCAAACCAAACGATCAATCTGAAAGACTTTTGAATATTAAAGTATTAAACATAGGTGTAAGACCCACAGCTCGCCGAGTCACGCGGTCGCAGTCACCCGTCTATTAAGGTAGCCTGGGACACCCTCACACGCTTCCTACATCACCATGACAACCTACACATACACGCTCTGCACCCGGCACATCACCATGGCTACCCATCACGCACACCTGCATCCTATTAGCACTAGCAGCAGCAACTCATTAGCGCACGGCATAAAAGCCAGCCACTCGCTAACCTCGGCGTGTGGCGTTACTTTCAGTATCCTGAAACCTGTGAGGGTCAGTTCTTACCTGTTCTGTGGTCTCTGGGTTGATGTGCTGGGTTGAGGTCTATTCCCAGGTTCACTAAGCTTGGCCTTCCTACACAGGGATCCTACCAACCTTCCTGGAACCCGAGAGAACCAGCAGACCTCTGCTCCGGCCTCCACACTTACCTCCAGTCGGCTGAGATCCGGGAGATCACACCGGGAGATCCTCGGTATCGGTTCTGGTTCCCCAGCTCCACCTGGAAGCCAATGGAGGTGCTTGGGAGAAGCTGCTCTCCACCAGTGAGCTACTCCACCTTACATCCAGCCGTGCTGGTCTGCTCTCCCGATTCCAGTGGACTTTCCTGGACATTATTTATTGTTTTTCACTGCTCTGAAAGCATTACAAGCCTTGCAAATGGATCATCTGACTCCTATTGACTCTGATTCCTTACAGAAGGCCATTCTCAAAACTCCAAACAGCTATCAGGGCTATATTCTCATTATATGTATATATTATATTATACATATTGGCACATCGTGCTCAGACTTTGCTTGTTGTGTGATGTATTTTTTAATGTCTTTCACGTTCAGTTCACACAAATCAATGTTTGAAAGACAATTGTTTTACAAGAAGAGTCACAACTGACTGACTTTAGTACAAATAATGACAATCTACACCTATTGTATCTATGACTGGAAATCTAGTGAAGAAAGAAATCATGATGTGAATCAAGAAATGATTGATGTGTTATGGAAAGCCAGATTAAACACCTGCTTCAGATATATTTAGGACAACATTGCAGACTTTAAATACCAAAAAAATACTTACTAAAAGGGGGATTCTTCAAACTGGCAAAACTCTTCACATTTACATGCTGAATGTTTCATATTTATCTTTTAAAATGGCAACTTTTGCCAAAGGTTTAGTTGTATATGGTTTGAATGTAATCCTGCTGGTAATCGCCTTCTTTTAATAATGTACCTAATATGACTATAAACAAAGTAAGAAGTTTTTTAAAGTCATAGATTTCATTCACTGAAGTCTCACATCAGTATTGTTCATTATAGTAATGTTTATAGAAGCCATAGAATCACACACACACAGAAAAACACAGGTTGGGTACATTAGAAAAGAAGGTGATTACATGTAAATTATGAAAAGAAGGTAGAGGGTAATCACTTTTTTACTTTAACTGTTACATTACATACATATCATTACTACCCAACCCTGTGATCCGGCATGTGTGAGATTCTATGGTTTATATATATATATATATATATATATATATATATATATATATATATATATATATATATATATATATATATATATCATGTAATATAGAGATGATAGTATCACAGTTTCATATTGCAATTAACATTAAATCTTTGATCGATTGCACTATGAATACTAAATAATTACTGTGCAGCATTAACCAACCAGTCTTCCAGACGCAGCATGCATCATATATGGTGTCAACCGTCAATAAGAAGAAAATCTTCAGAGGACACTTAATTAAAGATGGTTGTGGAGCAACACTTTAAGTCTAATGAGTTCTCTTCATGACCACAACTCATTACTTTATAACAAATGTATTCTGATAAATTGCTACTTACCAAAAAGTCCAACTGTATCACACATTTATTAGTGGCTCCATACACAAAACTCCAAACAAAACTTATTAGAACTACTTGTAGGACAGTTTAATAGTCTAAATATTCGTATCAGAAAAGCTTTCCAGCATTAAAAGAATAATCAGGACATTCTGATATCCTAAATCAGCAAACATAGTAACATTAAGCTAAATCTGTATGTAATTACTATTAAAAACTCATAAACTAATGTGTTTGAACAGTTTGAACCTTTCATGCCTACATGCTTATTTAATACGTTTTTGATATATTTACATAAGGTATTGGCTATCATTTGAATATTTATGCCAACACAAGCCAATAGTGCTGCTAATTTTATTTGTGGTTTTAAATATAATACTTGATGAAATGATTATAGTTTGTGTATCAGTGGTATTTCAATCTTTACACATACTAGATTTACAATACTAGAATAATACTGGTTACCTGGTAAATTATTATTATGATTATAGTCACTATAATCATAATATTAAATTTTCATTCCATTACATCACTATGAGGGTGATACATAAGTAGTATAAAACTCTGCCCCATACTTAGATTGAGTTTTGGTGATCAGATGTCTAAAAAGCACTAAGGCTGCTCTGGAAGAGTGATACAATGCACATAAGGTTTTGTCGGGATAGTTTAGTTTAAGTCTAAACCCTTAATAAAGTTCTCTATGAGTTGTGCAGTGAAAAAGGATCATGCTCTGAGACTTAAGAGGAAGTTTGACATCCGACTCCACACTCAGAGAGGCCGGTGGAGCAGCAGTCTCAGGCACTGTGAGCTGTTTGCATTTTTCTATGTGATAACACAACACATTTCCTCCTGAGCCAGACAGATTTATGAGACCAAAGGCATTTTGGAAATTGACTCATTTATTTTTGGGCCGAGCATTTAAAAAATATATATATATTTCTTGCGCTATATAAACATCAGCAAAAGTACAGACAAATTCAGGCTTCAAGCGAGTTGGCAAAGCTTAACTTAGCAACATTAGCCTTGTAGTTTCAGCGCAAAGCTAAAAAAGCTACATTTGATCACCAAACATGCTTTAAATGAGTAATAACACTTAGTATAAGAGATAAATTAGTAGAAAACTATTCCTACAAGAAGGTCTCAGTATAACTGGAAGATTTGCCCATGGCTTTAAGAGCTGTGTATGTGTTCCTCATGAGGTCAGGACCTCTGGGCCTGCTAATATGATACACATCAATCTACATAATGCTTGTGGGTGTTTTTTTCCTTATACATTTTCATAAGAAATGGTTTGTCCATACCAGATGTACTGCTTTACACTATTGGAGGAAAGTGCTGTTTCCTTTTGTGTAAAGGTAGAGTAATTGCCCTTTTTATTTATTTATTTACTGCCTCATTTGTTCTATAATAAACACTATAAAAAAGGTAAAGGAACCTGGTTTAACTCAAAAGGCCAGTTTTCATCTACTGTCCCGGCTTGAGTTTAAAAGGCACCATAAACTGTTTGCGTTTCAATAAAGACTATCATTAAACATATAGAGTACATAGACAAACATGTGTAAGACAGAACAGCATCACTGGCTGTTAAGACTTGGTGAAGGACGTGTCTTCCAAGGTTGTGAGTGAATTATCTAGTCTTGTCATCATAAAATATAAAATAGCACATCAGTACAACTACCACCGAAGTGAACTGAAGCATAAAATTGTTGATGTAACACATTTTTCAGCCAGAACATTAAAACCTCCTCCTTATATCCACACACATTGTTTATTTTATCAGCTTACCTTATAGGAACACCTTGTAGCTCAACAGTCACAGCCTGTAGTACATAGGATTCACTGCATACATTGTTTATCCCCTTTCACCCTGTTCTTTATTGGTCAGGACCCTCACAGGACCACCACAGACAAGGTTCTATTAGGGAGGTGGATCATTCGCAGCACTGCAGTGACATTGGTAGTGGTGTGTCAGTGTTACTGCTCGAATAGTCCACCAACCTGTAGCATCTAGCCAACAGTGTCCTGTGGGCAGCGTCCTGTAACTAGTGATGAGGGACTAGAGGACGACCCACCCAAACTTTACATCTACATGGTGGACCAGCAAGGTAGGCGTGTCTAATAAAGTGGACCGTGAGTGGACACAGTATTTAAAAATGTAAAATTTTTAATTTAAAAATGCCAGGAGCACTGCTGTGTCTGATCCACTCACACCAGCACAACACAATAACGCACCACCATCATGTCAGTGTCACTGCACCACTGAGAAAGATATATATTGTGGTATCCAGGTGCTGGTATATGGACATACTGATTGCAGTTGTGATGTTGGTTGTTTCTTTGTGTAAATAACTTTTATATCCTTTATTTCTTCTTTCATTTCCCGTCACAGTAAATACCAGAACAGAATCTAAAGCCAAACAAACAGTCTAACAGAAATAGTTTCAACTGGAATATGCAGTTTGTCTTGTAAACACTTTTGTTCTATTTCTTGAAATACTCCAAAATCCAATCTTTTCATTGGTTCCGAGCTAAATGATTGCATGGCGTACCTCCCTGTCCACCTATTCACCTCCCCTGTCCTGCCCACATGACCGTGCATTGTACAGAGACTCCACACGTGCACACGGTCACACATGAGCACTGCTGCAAGCTGAAAGAATCACAGAGAAACTTACAACCACTTGCACCGCTACACAAACCAAGAAAAGTCAGTGGCTTTCCAGCAGTGGAGCAGCCAGAGGGCACAGAATGGCCTGAAAAGTGATGATGGGGTCTCTCTGTGTGGGTGGTCAAGCCTCAGAAGCAGGGCTGAAGGGTGAGACTTTTTCATTTGTTTTTTTCCCCCCAAAACTAGCTCATACTGTTTCACCTACTCCAGATTTAATGTGTGTGGTGGCCTTTACAGAGGGCAGTTTTGCATGAGCAGGATGTAAATATATATATATATATATATATATATATACATGTAATATATTAGATCTTGCCATCGCCTGAAATGTGCATGTAAAATACTGGATATAAGTAAAGGCTCAGAATTTCTATATTAGGCATCCCTACCATTAGTTACAAGAGGAAACATAATCAGAATGTAATTACTGATCAATAACTACCTCAACGGCATATACTCAGTGTAGAGTAACTGATGTTTTACTAAAGATGGTTTGCTGATAGATGATGGCTGACAGTCTCATCTTCCATAAAAGGGATAGCCAGATAGGTGGCTATGCATATGTTGTTGTCTGAAACATTTGTCACTGGCTTTTAAATGATTATTTCAGGTCTTACAGGCCAAATTGCAGCATTTTAGCATGTTTTTCTTCTCAATAATACTAAAAATGCTACTTCTTTTCATTTTAACACTCCATCATATGTAGTTCAACTTTAAGTTAATGCCACATTTTCATTAGAGCGTGTCGAAAACATGAACCGAACCTAGTGTTGGCTGCTGTGGGGCTGTGTCACTAAAACACAAGCAAGTTTACACGTCTGAAGAGAAAGTGTAGAGCTGTAGCAGAGCTGCAGGCTATTTCTCAGCAAAGTGACCTAGTATTTTATTTACAATCCAAACAATGTCTACACTAATCATGTCCAATGCGTTGCTTGTACATTTAAATGTTTAGCCTGTAGCCTTGCGATGGTCACTGTTTGGTCACAGCCAGGCTCATTTGCATAAAACTCATCCAGAATAAGAAAGAACTGAGAAATCCAGTTATGCATCAGTCATCCCCCTCTACCATAAAGCACAGTACTACACATTGATTGGTTGTTGTTGTTGTTACGTTCATGTGTATGTGGGTCATGTTTATGTTTGCAGGTGCCGTCTCAGTCTCTGTGCTTGTTGAGAAGTGGGTGGAGCCTCAGCAGGGCACCATCCCAATTGAATTTATTAGCCTAAGTGTAGTGTAGTTAGTTATTTTGTTTTCATATGTTTTTTAGATACGATGCTATATTTGGTTAGTTTAGGGTTTGTTTTCTTTTGTTATGTTCTTTGCTTTGTGGTCCAGTCCTTGTTTTTTTTCTTGTGTTTGTTTCTTGAATGGTATGATCAACGATCTTTTGTATGTATGTGAATATGTGCAATATTGATTCTTACTTTGTTATATCACCGTGTGGCTTTAGTGGAAACTAGACTAATGTTTCTCTGTCTCACCACCACCCATCCAATTTTCTTTGAAACCTTAAGTTATAGAATCCTGAGGGGTCCTAACAGTTGTACAAATGGTCAACACATTTTGAATAAAACATCATATTTTTTTAGAATGACCTCACTATATGTGCCACATATCTGTTGGTTGTGTGCTCCTCCTTGTCTCTGCCCTCTTGTTACGCCCCTCACCTGCTCCAGGTTGGTGTCTCCTCCCTGTCCCAGGTGATCCCCGTTTCCTGTATGCTCTTATACCTCTTGTTTGCTCTCTGTGTTTGTCTGGCATTGTTGTTGTAATTTAGTTAAGTCCTTGTGAAAGTAGTTCGTGTGAGATTCGGTTCGTTTGTGTGATTGTTTTGTTTCGCCACCACTAAAAGAAGTCCAATAAAAGAAGTCACGTGTATCCGCTCGCTCGCCTGCCTTAATGTTACACGGTGTCCAAGAGAAAAGCAGAGCGGGAAACGTTACTAGGCTCTGATCTACAAAATATCAAGAAAATGTATCTAAATTGGTCATATGTGCTGAAGAGCTATAAGGAAAGATGAGGTGAAAGCCAGCTAGTCTGAAATAATGGACACTGGTGTACGATATTGATGGCATGTAATTAGTTTCCATTCCCACAAAGTGCCTCCCGCTATGGCCGGGTGGGTAGACATCCGTGTGAGTGCTGTGAGAGTCAGTGATAGTAAGCAAGAAGTTAATTATTCTCCAGAGCTTTGTAAATGGCCAGGTGCTTCAGAACACCTTTAACGCCCAAAGAGCACTGCCCCTCATAGTGCTTACATCTGGAGCAAATCCTATCATGTGCAGCTAATGTCTGTTTTTTGAACAATAGAGATTTAAAGGAACAGTGTGTGTATGAGCACCGACACAGCATAAAATTATTAACGTTAATAATTAATGTTCAATTAATTAAGGCTGCTCGCAAACAGGGTGTAGCCCCACCCGCTAAGTGCTCAAAATAATGGAGCCATCAGCAAGACTAGGGCACAACAGAAAATAGAGGTTTACTGATGAAGGGATAGTTGTATTAATAACTTAACTGCACACACATATTGTGGCTGCATCACAGGATATTTTGTGCTGTGTTTTTCACACTTCCTAAAAGTTTAAACGATAATAGACACCATGTACCAACACCAGGCAAAATATGAAAAATTAGCTTCTTTTTTAAAAAAGGTTACAAGGCTTCAGTTTGACAGTTTCTAGTTTAATTAAAAAACACACACAGCAGGATTTCACAAACTGTTTTTAATGTTTGGGCAACAATGTTTTTTTGACAGTCACCAAACGCACCCTTACTTTTAAAAGGTGGAAGAAATCTGCTGTAAAACTGGCCACTCTGTATTTAAAGAAGTGGAACATGCAATCAGCTGTAGCACATTTCTACGAAGGTTCTTCTTACTTGTTACTTTGAGGACTGCTTTGAGGTCAGCAGACAGTTTTCTATTCTAAAATATGATTGTGCTCATCACAGCAAATGACTCCCACATTGTCAACTGATTCAAAGCATATGCTGCATATATTTTAGCAGTTGAATGTCTAATGCGATTGTGATGATGGCTACAAGCACAGTAGATAAAGATGATAAAGATATATATTAAAGGTCCTCACCGAAGCACCGGTGGCCAAATCTGAAGACCAAGTCTCAAGTGATTTTGAATGCTGAGTTAACATTACTGACTACAGTCCTTTAGGAAACATGGATCTGAATCTATTAGTAGCATTTCGCAAATGCAGCCCATCAGTAGGTTGCTTCCGAGTCTATAAATACACTGTGGCAACAATACAACAGCACATTGGCAAAACGAACATGAGCTCGGGTCTAGAAAAAAAGAAAATATACTCATACTCATATACGTTTTAAAATGAAGTGCTTTAGTTCTGTAGCACTTGACTATCTATACTTTTACTGTGGTCATAAAGTCATATGCGCTGTTCACCTCTGCATTTAGGCTTGTGTTCTTCTTGAGACCGGTCTCGAGACCATAAACCCGCCGCCTCAGTCTCATCTTGGTCTTAACCTCATTTGTACTCGGCCTTGGGATGTTGTCAAGACCAGCTAAGTGTAAAGCCTCAGTCTATGGCAACCAGAAGCTGAATTACTATCGTACACTAATAAAATCAGATTAAAAAGAAAACTTTCTTTATCCTATCTAATCTGTACCCACTATTAAGGTCTGAACCTCTGTTTCTTTTCTGAGGTGTATATATTAAAGTCTGAAATGAATGCCTAACAATAAATTTGGGGCTGCAATACATCATAGGACTATTAAGAGAAGACTTTTTCATCTGGGGCCAATGATTTAATCCACCAATCAGAACCTCTATTTCAGTGGCAGGACAGATCAAGTAGAGGTCTCCGCAGAACATAAGCGAGTGGGTGTACTTCTGCTGTCCTGTAATGACATTTATGATGGTGTTGGAGTTTTTCAATCGTCCAATCATTAAGATTGGGATGAAGTTTGGGGTTAGGGTCACTGCCAAGAAAGCTAACTGGCTGAAAAGTGCTCACTTCCGTTCTACTGAGACTCATCAGAATCAGCACTTTTCTTACAAAGTGAGCTGCAGTTCACTAATCTGGTGAAAAGCCTTTTACTGAGGTCTACACCAAACCACCAAGCCAGGTCATTTAATTCCAGAGCAGGTTCTTCTGGACTTGCAAGAAGCATGGAGCTAGATGTTGTCATTTGTATATATATATATATATATATATATATATATATATATATATATATATATGTATATATATATATATATATATATATATATATATATATATATATATATATACACACAATGTGTGTGTGGGTGTGTGGATGGAGGTGTCTATCAGTTCATACTGTGGGAGTTGACAGTCTGGCTGTGAGGGCTCCAACTTCTACAGTACCTTCTTCCAGAAGGCAGGAGAGAAACACATTATATGAGGTGTGTGTGGGGTAATCTTCGACACTGGTGGCCTTTTGGATGCAGCGTGTGGTGTAAATGTCTGTGACGGAGGGAAGAGAGACCCCAGTGATCTTGTCAGCTGTCCTCACTTTTCGCTAAAGGGTCTTGTGGTCACAGGAGAGTGCAATTCTGAAACCAGGCAGTAAGAAATAAGGACACTGCTGGGCTTTCCTGGCCATAAAGCTGGTGATCAGGTTGCAGGTGAGGAACCTTCTCCAATGGATGAACTCCATGTGTGCTGGCTGAAGCTTACTTCTATCATTTTCAGCTAAAATCACAAGGCTTTCCTATGATAGAAAGTAAAGATGAGCATTGTGCAAGAACCGTGCATTGAGCCTCGTGTGTGAGTGTAATTCTACACGGGTAGAATGTCTTCAATTCAAAACTGAAAGTGGCTTAAAGGCCTCACCTTAGCCTCACCTTAGCACTGTGCCTAAATGACCTCACATGTGCCTTAAGGGGGGTCTTCAGTAGACTTGCTAATGAGATTTATGTCACTATCTTGACCATAAAATGAACAAAGTGCATAAACAGCCACACTGAAGCCTGTATGTTAAGAGTACTTAATTCCAGTGCTGGAATGTTTTCCAGTTCTATAAAGTGGAGCCATCTGAACACATTACATCACATTTAAGGCTATAAAACCCACAGCTTCCATCTGAGTGTTCACACTGTGTTTATGATGCAATAATATAAATATTGCACACTTTGTAGATCCCATATAATTTCACCACAGGCCAACATTGCCTTTCCTTCCTTCCTCACAGCTTACATATTGTCTGTGCGAGACGTTTTAACCAGAATCATTTATCAAGCAATTAAAGGCCAATAAATGTAGCCCTGTCCAATCGATCACATAATTCATCCCCCTTTCAGCTCATTGCTAATAGCGAATGCTTCATGGCTTGTCGATAAACTGTACCATGAAAGTTATATGAGGTTAGACCTCCGCTGTCTTTGGAGAATTTGAATCGGAGATTGCTTTATTGGCCAAGAAAGATATTATTTATATGTAATGAATGAATATGTCTCACACTGAGACAAAAATAGTAACAACAATAAAATTTAATAGTATATAATAGAGGATGAAATATAATGAAACTGTAATTAGTTTTCTAATTCTGTATCATACATTATTATCTATAAGATGGCTGAGACTTTTTCAGCTATTCAATACTTTTGTCCATTTTTATAGATGACAATGTGTCTCCGAAACCACACAAGCAAGCCTCTTTGAAATCACATCATCTCTTAATGTGTGGTGCTTTAAGCATGTAGTTTGCAAAATGCTATTTTGTTTCATTTAGAAAAAAATATATGTGAAATATGTTTATGAAATATATTTTGCAATGTATGAAATGGGCCAAATTTGTGTTTTATTTTTATTTTTTTACAATATTACAAAATTGTTTTTTAATGCATTTCAAATAAACAAAATATCATATCCAAGACCTGCATTTTCACAGTGTATCAATACCTGCAACTATAAAAAACTATGAGTTTCAAGCTTAAAGTCACCCATGCAAGAACTGCCCAGTAGGGCTCTGTGTCAGTGTCTTACATAATACATAGGGACAAGGACATAGATTTGGTCTCAACATTGGTAGGGACAAAACAACCCCTGCCCACCCCCACATAAATAAAATAAATAAATAAATCTTTTATATTTAATAAATAAATAGTAAATAAATAACCTAAGGATGTTTTATGTTTACTCCAATCAGTACACTAGTGCTGAATAACATGCTTAGTTAACATCAGTTGAGCTTAATTTTTAAAGGGGAAAGTCATTTTACTACGTATCACTTACGGGAAGTAAAAAAAACTCCTGATGTCGCTTCTCTTTTTTTCGTGATATCCACAAAGAACTGCATGACAGGGAAGGGAAGTAAGTCGTCTGAAGTTTGTGGACTGAGAACCTGATGATGTACTGCTAGCGCACTGATCAGTTCTCTGTGTCTGGCAGTAAGAATATTTGCATGTTGTGACGTCAGTCTTCGGAGAGCACCCTCCCGTTCAGCCAGTCACATATTTGACTGGTTGAACTATCCACAGGAATTATCCACAATATAATGTGAATGAGTTTCCTTAAATATTGGTAGGGAAAGCCACATGCAAACATAACATGTCACTCCACTGCTGTGCTCCCTTCACTGGCTTCCTGTAGCTGCTCGCATTCAGTTTAAAGTTCTAATGCCTACAAAGCCAAGAATGGACCAGCTCCTCCTGACCTTATGGCAATGGTCAAAAGTCGAACCGCACCTCGAGCCCTTCGCTCTTCAAGTACGGCTCGGCTTGACCCGCCATCACTCAAGATTCATGGAAGACGCAACAAAACGCTTCTCTGTCCTGGAGCCCAGATGGTGGAACGAACTTCCACTGGCTGTCCGAACAGCGGACTCTCTCGCGGTCTTCAAACGCAGACTGAAGATCTATCTCTTTGTAAAGTACTTATAAACACTAATCTACTAAACTGTACTGGTATAAACTGTAATTGCACTTGATCTTCTAGGAGCTCTGTCTAAGTATTACACTTGTACTGTATGTAGTCTTGTATTTGTTTTCTTCTCTGTAGGTGTTCCAGTCTTGCTAGGTACTGCATTGTCTTTTTTCTAGGTATCAGCACTGGCTCTGTGTTTATGGCAGTGTTTGAGTATAAGAGTAGTTTGGACTTAATCCTGTTTGTACTAGATTGTACTACATACTCTAACTGAAAACTAAGCACTTCTGTAAGTTGCTCTGGATAAGAGCGTCTGCTAAATGCCGTAAATGTAAATGTAAACATAAGCCCTTGCACGGGACGAATGCCTCCAATTTGCCATTGAAATTGGCTAAAAGGCACCGCCTTAGCACTGTGCCCTAATTACCACATACGTACCTCAAAAGGAGAGTTGAGATGAGACCTGACGTTAAGATACTAAAATACAAATTATTTCCAAACCGTCTCGAAGGGTATCTCAGTAAAGTGCATTGGACAAACATTTATTTATATATATTTAAAAAATTAAATATGTATGTAAGTAAATAAAATACATTTACATATATCTATTTTTGTATGGTATCTCCAATTTTATTGATTATTATTTTTCTACATCATTTGAACTCAGTAGCTGCTGTTTACACTGTGTAAAGATTTCATGATGAAGGGACCGAAAGAAATGCTTCAAAATAGCTTGTAAAAATTCTGGTTCCATTCACTTACATTAAAAGTAAAGACAGTTTTTGTCATTCATATATATATATATATATATATATATATATATATATATATATATATATATATATATATATATATATATATAAATGTAGACCCTGTGCAAAAATAAAGGAGTTAACTTACAAACGTGTCGTGGCTGACTGTGACAAGAGAAAAATTGTGTAAAACTGTGCAAATCTTTCACTGAGCTGCCACTTTACAATAGGATGAAGTAAAATGTCACGGTAGCTGTCATAGCCTTGAGTACATCACAGTCGTATCTGGACTGACCTGCTTGTCCTGGGCTGTCAACATGCGAGTCCGGGTCACACTGCATCTTCTCCCGATAACACACATCACTGCTGTCAACACTGCTCGCCTGTCGTCATGGAAACTGATCAACCCGGTTATCTGAGAGCAGGTGTGTTCTCCTCTCCTGCGAGCGGTGATGTCTCTCTGATACATGACAAAGCATGAGCGGAAAGCTACATCTGTTTCTCAAACGCCAAAGCCATCCATCTAACACTAATCTGCTCTGACCGGGCAAATAAAGATATTTTATTATTTGGAAGGTGAGATTTCATCTATTATAACAATAAGTATGGTCATTATTATTATTATTATTATTATTATTTACGTGTGCCCTTTTCAAACCTGAGGACATTTGGGTATAAACCCAATTTGGAAAAAGGTTAAGACCGTATGTGAAATGCAAATAAAAACTATAAAGTGCATTTTAATGCAAACAGTATAAAGGCAACTGCAACGCCTTCCAAAATAGTTGGGACAGGGTAAGTTTAAAACTGGGAATGTTGTGAAATAGTCTGCAAAGCATTTTAAACAGGTGATACAATTGTACTTGTCTATAAAAGGAGCATCCAGTAAAGGCAGAGTACTGTATGAACAAAGTTCAATCTGGACTTAACACTTTGCCAAGATATATATATATATATATAGATAGATAGATAGATAGATAGATAGATAGATAGATCTTTATTTATCCCTTTGGGAGGATTCCCTCAGGGACATTAAGATTCCAGTAGCATCATCACAGTAAACACAGAAACATATGAAAGGAATATAAATTAAGAAATCCAATGTACAAAATAAAGAAAAAGAAAAAGAAAAATCTAACTGGGGAGGTATTGCACTATTATTGCACTTGTTTAATGTTAACTAGTGTTATTGCACTTAGTCTGGTTGTGTTATTATCAGTCTACTGCTCCATTCCATCCTCTATCCACCTGCAGAGAGGAGTTGTACAGTCTGACGGCATGAAGGACAAAGAGTTTTTGAGTCTGTTGGTTCTGCACTTGGGTAGGAGCAGTCGATCACTGAACAGACTCCTCTGGTTGCTGATGACGGTGTCATCAGTCCCAAAGTTTAAGTTTATTGGGCCCAAAGTTTAAGAAAAATGGAGCTCATTCATTTTTTACTTAAAACACATATATGCAATTTGTACAATGTTTTTGATGTTCACCAGTGTTTTCTTATTTGGGATTTGTTCTTAGGTAAGAACAGAATCTACACACATTAAACAGTTCTGCGGTTTAAGAACACATGAGACATTTCTTGGACTTTCTCTTATCTGTACATAAGATGATGGTCCAGAGCTGGGCTACTCTGATCTAGTCATCCTGTCTTTACCAATGGTTAACATCTTGTGATAAACCTTCTGTATTGGTGCAGTACTTTTGTGATTCGTAACCTAGACACAGATATGGCTACCTGCTGGATGGTGTTGTGAAGGCCTTTTTCTACACCAGAGGTAAATATTTTTCTGTTATTCTCTATAGTTACTTCCTGGGTCTTCCAGGCCTGTTGGGGTTTCTGATCTCACCAACGCCTTCTTTCCTTTTAGAAGTCTACCAAATAGCTGATTCGGCCACAGCTTTTTCTGATGGACTTGTTTGGATTTTTTTTAGCCCAATGATCATCACACACCTGCCTCAAAGACTTGCTTGTGTGCTTTCTGACACTGTACGTGGACAAAAGCAGCCACACTGAAGCCGAAAACTGCATTTGGGGTAAAAGGATATATATATTTTTTTACATTCAGTTACAGTATGGAGTTGACTGTAAATGTTGAGAAAGAGAAATATGCAATCACAGATATAATTAAAAGACCAAAGCAAAACAAAGACTTCCTATAACAGTGTTTTTTGTTTTTTTTTACCATTGGCCTGGAAAGCAGCTGTTTTCATTCTTTCCATCCTCAGAGGTTGTGAATGTCTTTCAGGAGATTCTCAACTCTTTCTTTACTGCATTCATACTTTTGATCCTGATTTGCATTTAAATAGATGTGACGCAGATTTCATAAAACTACACACACGCACGGCCTAATTAGAGACTTTCAGGTAGATTTTCAGGTTTCATTCAACTCATTTGAGATGTGATAGAAAATTTAATTATCTCCTTGAAATCGTCACAGTCGTGAGAGTTGAAGCTTCAAAAGTGTTTTGCCCATGGCAGATACATGATGGCTACACTTTACAGATTACTATGTACTCCAACCATATACATTGCTGTGCAAAGTCAGTCACCAACCCTTTATTTATTTTATTTCCAGTTAAAACCACCATTAGGTACAATTATTTTTATATTATTACATTTTTTAAATAATTTTCTTATATATAATAACAATATACAATAAACACTACCATGTTCAGGTCACTTCTGTGGTGAGAAATAATATCTGGTCATTAGTGGTCTTGTAGGTTTGAACGAATGCAGTACTGGGAGGCTGATTAATTGCATGCTTATTAAATGCTATTGTCATTGGTAACCTTCAACGCACTGGACAGTTTATCAAACATATCTACCCTATACACCGATTAGCCATAACATTAAAACCACCTCCTTGTTTCTGCACTCATGGTCATTTTATCAGCTCCACTTATTATATAGGAGCACTTAGTAGTTCTACACTTACAGTTAATCTGTTTCTCTGCATACTTTGTTCATTCCACCACAGAGCAGATATTATCTGGGAGGTGGATCATTCTCAGCACTGCAGTGACACTGGTGTGGTGGTGGTGTGTTAGTGTGTGCTGTGCTGACGTCCGTGGATCAGACACATAACAATTCTGCTGGGGTGTTTAATCACCTCAATGTCACTGCCAGACTAAGAACTGTCCTGGGAAGCGTCCTGTGACCACTGATGAAGGACTAGAGGGTGACCACCATGGCCACCACAAATAAGCTATCAACTTTGACCCAAATAATACCTGTTCTGTGGTGGTCTTGCAAGGGTTTTGACCATTGAAGAATAGAGTAAAGGGGATAAATAAAGTATGCAGAGAAACAGGTGAACTACAGTCTGTAATTGTAGAACTATGACAATGACAGATATAGTAGAAACAAAAAGCTGGTTTTAATGTTATGGCTGTTGTATATGGTGTATATGGTAGATGTTTCTGATGAAGTGGCCAATGTGTGTAGAAGGTAGTATTATGTAGTAAACTGGCAACTCACTATATCACTAAAGTACTTGTGAACATGTGTACAGATATTTGTTTTTACATTTTTACTTCTTGTGATTGTAATTATTAAAATTTAGTTAGTCATCATCACGCCAAATACATCATAGTTGCTATAGATAGACTCTAAACATTAGGCTTTGCCCAATATACATTAAATTGTAGTAGATAGGGTAAAGCAAGAGTACAGGCATGCCCAGCAGTGTGCAATAATTACAGACCATCCTTCATTTTCAGATAAATGATCATTATGAACACCTTATTGATTTGTTAGTGTCAAACACAGAAGCCTCAGCAACTAAACATAATATCACGTTTCAGTATATTGTGTCCACACTTTGCCTTTATTACAGCTTTCCTTCTTTTCTGTAGACCTGCTTTCAGTGTTTCTAGGAAATCTGCAGATATTTTTCAACACCTACAATGTTCAGTCTCAGAAGTTGGTTGCATTCTCAGCTCCTCACAGTCCGAGTAATCCCAATTACAAATTTAGATATAAAATTCCATGGAACGTCGCTACACATCTCAGAACTCCAGTGTTTAGTGTTCTAAGTGGCTTCTTGACAGCTACCCATCCCTTCATATCCTCAGAATTGAGTTGCGTTCTCAGA
Organism: Megaleporinus macrocephalus; assembly: GCA_021613375.1. NCBI lineage: Eukaryota > Metazoa > Chordata > Actinopteri > Characiformes > Anostomidae > Megaleporinus > Megaleporinus macrocephalus. Next base: position 40,860,118 of record CM038714.1, read on the forward strand.
AACATAGAGGACTGAGGACTGAAGCAAGATTGGAGCTTGATTATCTCCTCTCTCTCAAAGATGAAAGCTTTGAGTAGTTGAGTATTTGATGGTGACAGTCTTGAATCTTTTTAAGAGACTCATTGAGAAATGTATGATATGGCAAAAATGTTAATCTATTTTTATTATTTATTAAACATTTTCTCTATGCACAACACTGTATCCAATTCTACAAGCCTACCTATGCTTGATGTGCAGTCGGTCATTATTCTTTAAGCACTCACAATATCTAGAATATTGTGGTGTAATTCACCCTAATAACAATAAGCCCACATGTACTTACATGCAATTTCTTGGTAATTTGATCTGTATTTCTGGCTTATTAAAGCTCAGCCTCTGCTTTTACTGATGACAAGTGTCTGTAATGCATTTTAAGATACCACGGATATAAAACAGAGCTTCTTCTTCTTCTTCTGTCATTGTCTTGGTTTTAGAAACTGTTTTTACTTATTTTTCTTTGCCTTCTTCTTTCCTTACACAGATAGATTATTTAATATCTAATCTTCCCAGAAATGTTTCCAGAAAATGAATAGCTTTTATAGTTTAATGGCTGTTTTGACTGGAACTTAAAGGAACTAAGTCTTAGACTGTACTGTAAAAGTCCAGATTTAAACAGAGCAGATATTCTTTAATGGCCACTAGCATCTGCAGCATATGGAATGAGAAGTGTAGGTGAAGTAAAGAGGGTGCTGTGACGGTGAGTGATTTTTGTGTGCTTTCTCCTTGATTGCAATAAGCAATGCATTCAATTACATGCTGCATGGCCTGCTGATTTCACGTTGGACTGGTGATTGCAGCATTGTTCCACAGCAATGGACTTTCTCTCTGTTGACCAAAATGACACCTTTTTCTTTCCTTTGTTTAGTCTACTATGTTTGTTTGCACCCCAAATTTTTGGGTTCACTGCATGCCCACTAGATCAGAATCCCCTCTCTTGTAGTTTCTAGCTTGCTGGTGTACAGTTAGATTTAGTACATCTGATAATGCACCATTGTTAGTCATCTGCTAGCCCTTCATCAGTGGACTGAGGTGCTCTTGACTGGATATTTCAGGCTGGTGGACCACTAACAACCCAACAGCACCACAGCTGCACTGATGCACTCCTGTATTGGACACACTACTGTGTTAGTGTCACTGCTGTGCTGAGAATGATCCACGACCTAAATAGTACCTGCTCAGCAGCATTCCTAAGGTCAGAAACTGAGCAATGATGAGTGGGGTAGAGGGCGGCTGGTGTACCACTGTACAACAGATGGGCTATAGTGTGTGACTGTTACAGAGGATATGTAAGGTAGGTAGGCCTCTTAAAAGAAGTGGAAGCTAAGGGTGAAATAAAGTGTAAAACATTTGTTCACATATAAACGTTACATGAGTCTAGCATTATGAATGGAGTTGTATATGTGTTTAATGTGACTGAGTAAGCTGGATGACAATGGCCCCATAACTTGGGAAGAAATTACTATAAACAGATATACTGTCCGATAAATTGGGGGCAGTCGTGGGCTGAAGGTTAGGATCCGGTCTTGTGACCGGAAGGTCGCCGGTTCGATCCCTGGGACCGGCAAGTCATGACTGTAGTGCCCTTGGGCAAGGCACCTAACCCCAACTGCTCCCCGGGCGCCGTGGATAAGGGCTGCCCACCGCTCCGGGCACGTGTGCTCACCGCCCCCTAGTGTGTATGTTCACTAGTGTGTATATGTGGGTGTTTCACTGCACGGATGGGTTAAATGCGGAGGTCAAATTCCGCTGTGTGTAAACACATGTGGCTAATCGTACGTCGTCGTACATTGATAATAATTGATAATAATAATTTAAAACATAGCACAGTATGTGGGTTGCTCCCATGAAAAATTTGCCAAATGTTCTCCGCCCAAGCTTATTTGCTGTTGTTATTGTGTCAATAGCGACTAGCTATTCGATAAATAGCTTGTTTTGAGCTTCTGGTACCCCCAGTTGCTGCCAATAGGGCCCGTGTGATAGGACAACTTCAAGCTCGTGTTCCGCAAAACCAAATTGCGGCCTTATTTGGAGTGAGCCCTAGTATCATCTCCAAACTGAAGGCCAAATCCCTATAACGGGGGGATGTCAGAGACAGGTCTCAAAGTGAGACCATATAAAGGTAGTTTGCCCACCCTGTCAGCACTTAGGTACCGTAGGCTGTCTTCTACAGATTTGCAGTCAAGGTTTGCAGGACGATATGGCCGACGGCACTCAGCTCTCTGAGACAATCCGGAATAGACCGCACAAAGCCAATCTCCAGTCTCATCGGGCTGGCAGGAAGCCTGCCGTGATGGCCCTTCACCGTCAGGCCCGTTTGCACTGGTATCGGCAACACATGCACTGGAACTTGAACATGTGGAGGAACGTTATGTTCAGCGATGAGTCCAGATTCTGCCTATGGTTACATCGTAGGGTCAAAGTGTGGAGAACGTTATGCTGATTGCTGCACAGATAGAGTAACATCTTTTGGTGGATGTGATGGTGTGGGGCGGCATCTTCCTTGTCATCATTGGAGGCAATCTCAATGCAGAGAGATATTGAGATGAAATTCTGCAACCAGTGGAAATCCCATATCTCCCCAGTCTGAGACTGAATTCTATCGTCCAAGACGACAACGCTCGCCGGTATCAGAGACTACCTCCAGAATTTGGAAGTCAAGAGGATGAAAAGGCCTGCCAGCAGTCCTGACCTCAACCCCATTGAACACTTGTGAGGTCAGCTGGGGCATGTTATTTGTGCCAAAGTGACCAACTTGGCATCCCACAAAAGTGTGAACAGGCTGGTGATCAGCATGAGAAGGAGGTGCCAGGCTATTGTGGCTGGGTATGGTTCTTCCACATGCTACTGAGACTCCTGTTTGTTAAATGAATAAATTGTTAAATTGCCAATATGTTGTGTTTCTTCAAACTTCAATCATCCAGTCCACCAATGGAGTCAATGACAAAATAAGCTGTTTGGCACTGGCACAAAGGATTTGACAAATTTTTCATGGGTGCAAGCCACATACTCTGCATTGATGAGCTCTACTCTACTTTAAAAATCCCATATTCATAATGCACTATAAAGGCATTCATGAGACATTATATAGCATATTATATAGCATTACATAGCATATATAACATATAGCTTATAGCAGATATAATACTTGGCATGTGCTTGTATAATGTCTCTTGCCAGGCATGTTATTTTATATATATAAAGGAAGAGTATGTGACTTCATATGATGCCTGCTTATCAGAACAGTCTAGACACTAATGTTGTAATGCATCATAACATGTTATAGAGTTTTATGCCAGGCCATAACAAGCTTTAAGTGAAATGAGAGTATTTAACAGATAATAACAGGACATGTGATGTGAATATATGACTTAAAAAAAAAAAGAAGTATGTTAGCAAAGTATGTTTAATGCCATTACTAATGTATTACAACATTTATGCTCCCAGAGTTCTTACGAACATATGTTTTTTGAAACCTGGCATCAAAAGGTTATAAACTCTTTTATAAATGGTTATTTATACATTATGCCTGGCAGTATAAGGTATTTAGTATGCCATATAACTCCTTAAAATGAATTTATATAGCATTATGAATGCAGGATTCATGGGAAGTGTCACTTCATATTTGAATGTATCATCAATTTGTATCAGGACATTTTTACACAATGTAAAGGGCCGTTTTCTAATTATACTTAATTCTTACATATTTGGTATATTATATATAATAAGAAATAAACTCACTTGAGCAAAAATGTCATGTTTTCCTATAATTGTGACACACAATTATATATACGATATATATATATGGTTTTGGTTTTTAATGCCAAAACATACTTAAACTATTTATTGAGGTAACAGGACAAGCTTTTATAAAAACATTGGTTTAATATCTTTTATTTCTCACAATTAGTTGTAGTCTACTAAAAAGGTTCACACGGTAGGTTTTATTGCAGATGTGGCTATTGTCCGAATTCTTTTGTTTGCAGCGTTAAAATACAACCTATAATTTAAAACGCATTCTTAATTGGAGGCTTAAGGTGAGAAAGATAATAGGACTATTCTGATGATATTGCTGAGTCACGCTCTCTGAAGGACTAATGCCTCTCCTTGGTGAAAGTGTTGATGGAAGAGGAAAATATGGTAATAATTACATGACTCAACAAAATCCTTTAATTCGGCAAGAAGGGCAGCAAAATCCTTTATTCCATCAAATACTGGGTTTAAGAGCAGCTAGTGAAGCTCAATGCAACTTTTACAGGCATGGCTCAGGTGTAGAGAAGTTCAGAGTTATTATTCTTGTTTTGCTTTACTGTTGAAATGTAATTAACTACACAGTTAAAGAGCTCATATCATGGGCATTTTCAATGTTGTGGTATGTAAAAACCCACTCTGTTCCCTGACTGGGTCATTTATGCATAATAAGTAACAAAGCAGCAATCTTTAAAGTCATTGTTATTGTGATGTCATGGAAACCAACACATTGCATAATGCATTGCATTGCATAAGCCTGTCAGAACCAAGTAAATAACAATAACTTTTCATCAGATTTAAATAATAATAATACATGATCTCCTTTACTTATAAACATAAATATAACTGTAAACGGTACATATTAAACCTTCAAACCTTTGCAATATCAGTGCGCAGTGAGAAATCATTCATATTTAACTGTATTATGTATTCATTAAGCCCTTTACAATGCTTTTATTATTTCCATCATTTTCTGCTTATTTCAGAGCATTAGTAGTAGCTTAAGTGGAATCTTATGGGCCCTTATGGGCTAAACAGGAAAAAACCCCACTAAACTGAGAGTAAAAAATGAGACAGCTTATTCACTAATGTACAAATGCACACATGTGAGAACACACCAGGTCCATTTACATGTACCATTACTTTTGTACAGGCAACATTTTATGGTCAACCCCTATTTGGCTAAACTAACCCTGCTTTGGGAATTACCCCCCAATGACATTCAAACTTATGCATAACTGATGACTTCTCAAACAAGGTTGATGCTCTCAGGGCATGTAACTCTGCTCACCAGCATCTAACGTCAATCTAAATGTTCAGGCTGGACTGTTCAACCTGTTCAAGATGTTTAAAAATGAACATTGCTGCTGATACAATCTTTGTATCTCCAGGATTGTAGTTTCACAGCAGAAAGAAAAGGCATACCTTATGTGAGTCAATGTAACCAGACTTTTTCCCAAGTCATTTTGAGTCATTTATCATTAAATTTACATACAATGTTAAGATTTAGTGAAAAACTGAAAGATACTATATCATATTTCACATTGTAAGGGCTGCATAGATGACCTGCTTCATGTATAAGAAAGAGAAAGATAAACAGACCTCTGAAGTCATGCGTCAATCTGTAGTTGACGTCATGCTGTCATGGGTCTATAGTGGATTTCAATGAATGAATGAATGTAATTGTTGAAAAAGCTGCTATCCTAACCACCGCAGGGTTCAACATATTTTATCATACGTCCACATGTATGATAAAAGTCCACAACTGCCAAAGCAACCTAAACGGCACACTTTGGTGTACTTGTCTGGTTTATGAGACCTGTTCAGTAGTGTTAGCTTGCTTGTAGTGAAATTTCAGCTTCTTAATGATGTTGGAATTCAGAGGATTTTTATAATTTAACTTTCTCTTTGGAGAAGTCTGACTACAGAAGAACAACTTCAGTGGTCTATAGATGTCAGTGCTGCATGTGTAGGGTTGATGGAATTTGACCAGTACAATACCCTGTGAAATGATTGAATCTTTCTATGAATCATTGCTTCACAATTGTGTCTGTGTCTTTACGAGGGATCCAATAAAGACTTTAGGGGGCCTAATGACGGCAGGCCAGCCCGTGGGATTACCAGCCCCAGGTAGTTGTACCAATGGTTATGGGTAAGAAACGATTAGTACGCAAGCATGTTTTAGTCCTTGTCAAAGCCTACTGCGACTTCTGAGGGTTAATAAACAAGCTTTATTAAAATGGGAAACGGCAGGTATTCAATAAGGGACCTCAGCTCTCTAACGGCACTGGGTCGGCATCTTAAAGGCAATTCCGTGCAGATTAAAAAGCAAAAATCCTGAATGCCAAGGCATTAATTAAGTTCACCAAGGGATGGGGTCAGTTACTCCTGCTGAGAAAGAGAAGGAGAAGTCTGCATTTCTATAAATGAAAATCGACAGCACTGACCTCAATTTATGTAAATCTATTCCATTATACAGAGGAGCTACTCAGGCCATGCCATGGGCTGCTGTTGCTTCAAAGAATAGGCCTGCAGAGAAAATACGCTTTGTGCGAGCGCAAAGGCGCATCACATTACATGGTGGCACTGAGTTCCTTCAACTCACTTCAGAGCCTCTGAAGGCATTAAAGATATTGATAAATAGAGAGGCTGGATATATGAGCCACTGAGTCAGTAGGCTCTGAGTGCCATCCTCTCTTTCCAGACCGTATAAACGTGTGTGTTTTCTGATATGATGGTCAAGCGGCTGTCTTTCGCTCTCTGGCTACTCACTGTCCTGAACACTGGCAGCCAATCAGAGAGCAGACCCAGCCTTACTTCATCCCTGAGCCTCTGCAACGACATCATCATTACGCAAGTGCTACACACACTGTGCTATTTATAGCAAACACACCGCTGGGGGCAGCAAGCGTGGGACTGGATCACCCAGCACAGAAAAAGCAAATAATAGGTCACATTTCTCCTCAATTGCTTAACAATTGGTTATATTGTTACAATTGCACTGAAATGTGTAACATTTTAGAGATAATATCTTATCATGACACACCATGAGAAGATACTGAGTCACTGACACAGAATGCAGGTATGCAACAACATACTGGGCTTGTATGCTGCACATCATGAGGATCATATCTTCACATCTTTGTATAGGAATTTCCAAATTTCAGATTTTTCTTGTTCACAGTGGAGATTATAGCAACCAGACATCTGAAATATTTAATGTCTTTGTATCACATACAGATATAATAGAAAATGGTTATGAAAACTCTTATTACACTGTTTTATGAATTTACATTTATTTTAAATCATAAATAATGGTTATCATTGTCTGGAAGACATTGAAACCTCTGATTCCTATTATCAGAATTGTAAAGAAATCTTCACATTAGAGCCATCATGCTTATTTACTTTTAATTACTTTTATTTATTAATAGGACTATTATTCCATAAGGTGTTCTAATTATTGTTGTATTGTTTTTACTCTGTTTAAAATTTCTAGCATATTCTTTCCTGCAGAAAGAATGAAATTCTATCTAATCTAATTGAGAAGCTTAAAATTTGGCACCCTACAGTGAACTACCGTAACTGTTATCATTAGAACACCAATAAATCCCATTAGAAAACCATTCAATGCATCTAAAATCAGACCACCTGTTACAATTAGGATCCTTTACATTTATAATATCAACCCATCAGAGAAACATAAAACATTATGATGCTACATTTCACATCAAACCACCTCCATTTAGTGGAATATTTTGTATCTGAACATGTCAAGCTTACCAATGTGTATAAGGTAGCTGCATATAGTCACATGAGGCAGCAGTTATATTATGATCACAATGCCATTCAGACAGCTATGTGTTTCACCCGCAGTAGTGACACTGGGTGTAATTTATAATAATCATCTCATTATTGTCATAAAATTGATTATGATTGCAGCAATTTGTCAGCTTGTCTGTATTCACACAAACATTTTCTCTACACTACTACAACGTCACTACACAACAGAATTTAAACAGACACATATATACGGAATCTGCCGTGTTTATTCTTTTACAGGGTGTAAAAACACAAAGAATTAAAATTACAAGCGATTTGGTTGCATCTGTTTAGCTCGCGCTGTCAACTGTCAACAACGTATGACGTAATGACGCGGGCGGCGGAAACAGAGTGATCGGAATTGTTGCAGGTCCGGGCTTTCTGACAGTCCGCAAACATTTGGATGTAAACACATAAAAATGACATGTTAGAAGACTGCAGCATGTTTCCTGTGTGCAATAAACGACTAGAAGGATGAAAAATAATCTCACCGCATATATGAGAGAGCTGTAAAATGGCTAGCAGGTGAGTCTTGCACACAGCGATTTTCTGTCAAAGTCCGTGCGCAGTCGGTTCCTTGGGCATCGAGCCCTGAAAGAAACAAACGCATTAAAGGTGATTAAATACTCGAAATCCGCCGAGATTATCTGAGAAGTCGAAATGAAATGCCAAGAATTTCGCCAAAACATTGAGTGTTGCGTCTCTCGAATTGCTGGAGCGCATGCGCAGGCTTGGCAGAGGATTGTGGGACATGTAGTTCGAATAGCGAACTGCTGTTGTGCCGTATCACATTGTTTCTTTTTTCGAAAACCGCCAAAAACGTATGCACATCTAAGTGTTTTCGCAGTTGATGTTTATTCTGAAGAATTGCATTTAGTTAATGTGCTGGTTTAACCTTATTTTACATTTCTCTACTGCTGTTTTTATTGTCTTCAAGTTGAAAATTGGGATGCAGCGGTCAACATGTCAAGCAAAGACACTTCTGAAGGAAATAAGGGGTAAGAATTTTACTCAGAACTAACTTACAGCCAACACTTTCTTATTTAGTTTATTTACTTTTATCTTTTTGGCCTGTACCACACTGCTAAATCTGTAGTGGCAATATAGGCTATGCTAACTCTGTATTACTAACATGTTTAGAGTTTAGAAAAGTGTTCTCTGTATCAAGTAATGCTGCTGAAGTGTTTTTGCAAGGACCATAGCGTCATACTGTGGGATAAAACTGTAGTAAACATAAGTCATGTTTTCCCTCTTTTGTTCCTTCAGCTCACACCAGACACAGCTGTATGTGCAGGTTCCCTCTACATGCCTGCCGATTGTTTACTCCCCAGAGTACAACATCACCTTTATGGGTCTGGAGAAGCTGCATCCCTTTGATGCTGGAAAATGGGGCAAGGTCATCCACTTTTTAAAAGGTAACCGTGGCAAACGTTAGCAGCTGAGGAAAGAAGAAGTATCACATTGTATAACTTTCCAGTGATTACTGTTGCAGTACTGACAGGTAAAGGTGGTATCAGCGATGGGGTACCTAAGAACGACACCACAAAGCAATTTCTGACATGTGCTAGTTGACCGAACTTAACATGGCTTTGCACATATTGTCTTGTGTTTCTGTCTTTTTGTTAAATGGAATTAAATTCACAACAAAACCTATAACAGCAGAAAAAACTCAGGCGCTGACGGCGTGAAAGAATATGATGTTTATTAAACTCCAGCAGAGTCTGACGCTCAGAGATATAAGCACGAGTGAATGAGCGAATCACCTTTTTTATATTTTGACAGCCTACACAAACACACCACAGGTTTATCTATTTTGTTCAGTTCTGTTTTCAACTGTTATGCACAATCAAGATCAAGTTTATATTTAAGTTGCTAAATATGGTTCTTATCACTAATTATACAAAATTATATTTAAAAAATAGATTTCCTTAAATGTCCAATATGTATTATTCAACGAGTAAAAATGCCATTTGCTTTAATATAATACAATATATGCCATTCAGTCAAGCTGTTTTATTTGTGATCATAGATTTATTTATATATATACATTGGCTAACTTTGTCCAACATGACTAACATATAAGTCCTGATATTTACAAATTACAATTACATCTTTTAAAAAACAAAAAAACAAAAAAAAACCAATTTATATATATACACACACATATATATATATATATATATACACACACACATATATATATATATATATATATATATATATATATATATATATATATATATATATATATATATATACACACACATATATATATATATATATATATATATATATATATATATATATATATATATATATATACACACACACATATATATATATATATATATATATATATATATATATATATATATATACACACACACATATATATATATATATATATATATATATATAATGTTGGACAAAGTTAGCATCGGGGATCCATACTTGATGTTGGCCTATATTGTAGGATCAGATATTGGCATTGGGGAAAAGTGGGGTTGGTGCATCTCTAACAGAGATCTTTAGTTTTTATAAGTGTAAGGTAAAATACATGACTTTTATATTTAGGTATAAAAGTAGAAAAGGAGATCATCTACTCTGATTTGAATTTGATGAAAACTTGTGTAAACCTTGTGTATTTTTGTAATTTCATGACATTAAAACCAAAGAACAAAGTAAGAATGTCAGACTTGAAACTGAGCTTGAATAATGAATGTAAACAAAATGTTAATGTGATGAGGTTTGCTTGAAGAAGCCAGTTTTCTGTTCTTTGTTTTACTATTTATTACATTTTCACATTTATTACAACTTCTGCAGTTTTCAAGCTTTCGATCATAAATAATAATTATAATTGCTTATGGGACAAATCACACATTCGTACTACCAGGAAAATTCAAATTTTAATTCCACAAATTATATCACAAAGGGCATCTCTCACACTGCCCCTCATGTACAGTACATACATACTAACACACATACATTTGATACAATAACCCACGACAGCGTTTTCGACTCCATAGACAGGAGAGTTTGTCAGGAGGGGGTTGTTGAGACAGGGAAGGAGGGAGCGAGAGGAGGCAGGCAGAGATAATGAGGGAAGTTGAACCCCGGCGGGAGCGGCAAAGGGGGCAGGTAAAATCCTTCGGCTTTGAGCGCAAGGTCAGAGGAAGAGTGCAACTCTGGCAGCGCTTCAGATAAACCCGTCAGCAATAAAGCCTCTTTTCCTTGTGGCCTTGTTTATCAGCAAAGCACCACGCCATCACTACTCTTTTAAGCCAGCATGGAGACGTCTTGTTATGCTCTGTATAGTGTATAGTTGTAGGGAAACTTTAGGGAAGTAATAATCTCATATTTAATAACAGTTCACACCCATTTAACCCCTAGGAGTCACCGTTGTTACTGATGGGGTGCTGTTTTTTTTTTATATAGGTCCACATCATGTTTGTGTTCTGCATTTCTCCTGATCTGCTTACCCTTTAAGCAGAAGTCTCTGTCCGGTCTGTTCACAGAGGAGCAGTTCATCACAGATGAAATGATAGTGCCAGCACGTGAGGCCAGTGAGGAGGATCTTTTAGTGGTTCACACCAAGCGCTACCTGAACAGACTCAAGGTACAGTTGTTTTTTTTTTCTCCTCATTTTCTATTGTCTTTTTGTTTGACTGGCCGAATAACAACATGGTGCTCTATCAGCCCCACACGTTCTCCACACGTTGTTCCAAATAACACTTGGTTAAAAGTTACAATAAGCTAAAACATTCCAAATCAAAATGAAGGAAATGGTCAAGCGTTTTCAACCTAATCTCCATCTGCTGCCTCTGCATTGTACAGTTGATTTCCACAGATGCTAGTTTTTAGGCTTCTCTGTACCGATATGGTATTTACAAAACCTGGAAGAAGCTTCCCGCTGTCATCTGGTTGACTTTCCATCAGCCTAATGTGTATGATCAGTCAATGCTGGCTATGGCTTCCATATGAAAATCTGAAGGAAAAGTCAGTTTGATTGAAGGTGTTGATCCGTACAGAATCATCCTGGTTATACCTTTTTATACCTGCTTTAACACACGTGTACCTTAAATACTTAAATACACATTATTCATTTATTCCGTCTATGGACGGGTCAGCTTTAGTCTGCCTTTGATGGGGTTAATCAATTCTCACTTAAGCCAACGTGAGCCATGCTATCATTCTGGGGTTAACTGCATGCATTGTCTAGCAAAGGCATAACAGATCATCAACCAGAGGAGGATGGGTTTCCCCTATTGAGACTGGTTTCTTCTTCTTGATCTGAGTTTTTTTCCTGGCACTGTCGCTTTCTCTACCCAGATTTTCTGTAAAACTGCTTTGTGACAACACAATGTTTATACACTACCGCTCAAAAGTTTAGGATCACTTTAGAATTTCATTTCATGCAATTTCCATGCAATTCACAAGCAATATTGTCCATTTCACAATGAATGTAAGTGTGTCAGATGATTTTTAAAGAATAAAAATGTTTGTATTAAAGCCTATTTTTGTATAGAGGCTTATTTTGCATATAGTCCTATTATCAGCAATTTTCAGTCCTCTGTTTAAATCTCTTGATTAAGGATGTTATTGGGCTAATTGGTTGTTGGGACACTCTTACTCAATTGTGATGCACAGCTGAAAAACATTCTACTAATAAGTGAGTATAAAAGGGAACAACATTCTAGGTTAGTTTAGTATCTGAAGCATCAGCAGTTGATGACTTGCTGACCGACTCAAAATGACCAGAAAGAAACAACTTTCTTTAGAGACCCGTCAGTCCATTGTTGTGTTAAGGAAGGAAGATACTCCATTGAAAACAAGAACATTTCACTGTGATCCCAAACTCTATATATATATTATACATTCTCTATATATATATAGAGAGAGAAACCTTGACTTGACTTGACATATATAGCCGTACTGCGAAAGTCAATTAGAATTCAGTTTCTGTTGGTAATTGTTAATAATTCTCAGGACTCAAAAACGATCAAGGACAAAACAACAGAATTCACCTAATTATTTATTGGTGACAGAATGATGAGAGTAGACTTTGGTATAGAGGGACGTCTGAAAGTTGTTCCTCTGTATTCTCACTATACAGAGAGACTGAGTGTCTACAGTCGAATACTATCTTTTACCCATAGTGATCTTACACTTGTGTGCAGTTGCTTGGTCATGGAATCCAATTTCTTGGCAGTGTTAATGATGCAACAGAGGGTAGGCAGGTTTTAACACCAGGCAATTGTAGGCAGTCTTGTACTTGCGTACATATGACTGGGGCAGATGTGGCGGGGCAGGAATTTTGCAAACTCACTCATTGCAAAGGTGGCATCTTACGACAGTGCCACTGTTAAACTAACTGAGCTCATTCTAGTACAGTGTTACTGTAATTGTCTGGGCATGTGTTTGATTTTCTCAACCTGTTAGCAGTAGGTGTGACTGAAGCGCAGTGATTAGGAGGGGCGTTCTGTCAGGGTGTGACCACAAGTAAAGCCAGGAGCACAGTGAGGAGTCAATTTAAACATTTCTTACACAAAAGTTCTGGCCAGGCAAAACATAACAGCTCTCAAACCATGGCAACATGGCCCCTTTCATAGGGGACATTCCCCACCAACAGAGGCTAACAGTTAAATCCAGCTGTCTTACATCTCACAGCACATTTTTCAACATACAAGATACAATTTCAATGTTGGGTATAAAAACAATAATGTCACATATTATTTACACAGCTCTCTGAATACATCTGGTTTACCCCTTATAAAGGTTCCAGATAGTCTAGGCCACATTTCCCAGAATTCCAAGCATGTCTATAAAGACATGCTCCATAAGCCCGCACTTAAGCACCACCCAAGCTGCAGACATGGCTCCTGGGGAACAAACAAAGAAGGCGGGGCACTCCCAGCATAGAAAAGTGTACATTTTAAAAGATATTAAATTACCGACCATCAGCACAAGATATGAACAATGTTAGAAATATCAGAGAGTTATATGTATAGTGTAAATAACAGTGTATTTATTCTTATGTTGAGCACATCAAGCCACATTTAAAACTACATCAAACGATGACATCCCCAGCACACTCCAATACCCAACACACACAACCCATGTTGTTCTTACATGTTGGGACCTTAGTGGGCCATCACACATTCACATGTGCATAGAAACCTTTTTACTTTCAAGGTTTGCATGGCTCGTTGATTGTCTTCCAACTGAAAAATCCGCTTTTCGCCATCCTCTGCCCACCTCGCGGCCATTGGGTAACATAGGGGTGACACAGTTGGCAGGAGACGTGACGTAACATGGTATTCAGGTGGAGCTGGTGACTCCACTCCACTCCACTCTGCTGGTAACTATTTCTTATAAATGATGTAATCTGGAAACTCTACTATCTTAGTGCCAGTTATACAGATGAACAGCTTCATTTACAACTAAAGACTTCACGAAAACTACATCCAAAATATTGTCTGCATTAATCAAAGCCACAGAGGCAGCAGATTGAGATGAGGAGAAAAACCCTGGAAAACTCCTTTGAAAGCTAGTATGAGTTATGAAACAAAAAACTCAAGTATATTGAATACATGAACAACACAATCATCCTGAGGTCCAATTTGGAGTGCATGATCTTTTACGTAGTCGTCTTCAAATGAGCTAAATATTAAAATGTTTGTGTAATGTTTGTAGTGGAGCGTTTTCCATTGCCGGTATGAATATTCCTCCGTTTGGATGTGCTGCTTTTTCCTTTGTGAATGTTCGAACAGTGACAGGCAGAAAGCGTGTGCAATTAAAATGCACTGGGTTACCCTAAGGAGGCACTGATTTCCATCCAAATCAATCAGGTCACAGTCCCCCTGCAGCTAGACCTGCGCCAAGTCTCTTTTTTTTTTAAGCATGAGTCAACTGCCCTTCATGGTGTCTCTGCAAGACCGCTAAGTTAAGGGAGTTCCTAATGGCTCTGCGGCTAGCAATCGAAACCGAATGTGCATGCCCAGGGTCAGCGTGCAGTCTGCTCTTTTTCACAACCTTTTTCCCCCCTATTATATTAGCTGATGCATGACTCATCAGTGCCTTTTCTCTTACTGTCTGTGTGGGGTCTGTGTGCTGGCAGACAGCAGAATGTTGGAAAATTTATTCTTTATGCTAAAACATATTTCCCCATCCCTTAGAAATATTTTAACTAACTAATTCATAAATAAATGTACACAATTTTCTTATATCCATAAATCTTTTGACCCAGACATATTTGGCGTTCCAAGTTTCCTTCTTTTGTGTTGCCATAAATCTAAAAAGCTAATGCTAATAATAAATGGAAGCTTATACGTTACCAATTAACATCATAAAACTGCATACCTGGGTTATCACACTCACCTGCCTCCAACTGTGTTGAGTGTCATCTCAAATATAAGACTTTCTGAATAACGGTTTTCTTAAAAAAAAAATTAAACACATAACTGAACAGTGTTAGCATATATTGTGAAGCCAGTATTTTTTCCTTGCGTTTGGAAGAGATGATTGTCCAGTAAGGATATTCTTGACTTTTCTTCTTTTGGATAGTCATTCTATATTTCTGTACATGATTTGTAGTTGTGGTCTGCCTGTTCTTCAGGATGACCAGAGTTTTTGTCACCATAGTCAATAACATTGGATGATATATAATGATACACTACCGCTCAAAAGTTTAGTATCACTTTAGAATTTCATTTCATGCAATTTTCATGCAATTCACAAACAATGTTGTTCATTTCACAATTAATTTAAGTGTATCAGATGATTTTTAGAGAATAAAAATGTTTGTATTAAAGTCTATTTTTGTATAGAAGCTTATTTTGCATATAGTCCTATTATCAGCAATTCTCAGTCCTCTGTCTAAATCTCCTGGTACGGCCACCAATCCAAGTTAAGGATGTTATTGGGCTAATTGGTTGTTAGGACGCTCTTACTCAATTGTGATGCACAGCTGAAAAACATTCTACTAATAAGTGAGTATAAAAGGTAGAACAACATTCTAGGTTAGTTTAGTATCTGAAGCATCAGCAGTTGATGTCTTGATGACCGACTCAAAATGACCAGAAAGAAACAACTTTCTTTAGAGACCCGTCAGTCCATTGTTGTGTTAAGGAAGGAAGGAAGATACTCCATTAAAAACAAGAACATTTCACTGTGATCCCAAACTTTTGAGCGATAGTGTATATAATATATACTGATCAGCCATAATATTAAAACCGTCTTGTCGTGTCTACACACATTGTCTAGTTTATCAGCTTCATTTACATTACAGGTGTACTTTGTAGTTCTACACTTACAGACTGTAGTTCGTCTGTGTCTCTGCATACTTTGTTATCCCACTTTCGATAGTTATTCATCAGTGGTCACAGGATGCTGCCCACACTGTTGGCTGGATGTTGCTGGTTGGTGGACTATTCTCAGAGGTGTTTAAAAACCTTAGCAGCTCTGCTTCATCTGATCCACTCACACGACCATCATGTCAGTGTCACTGCAGTGCTGAGAATGATCCTCCTCCCCAATAGTACCTACTCTGTGGTGGTCCTGACCATTAAAGAACAGTGTAAAAGGGGATAAACAATGAATGCAGGTGGACTACAGTGTGTAATTGATGAACTACAAGGTGCTCCTATATGGTAAGTAAAGCTGATAAAGTAGATGTGTGTAGATGTAAGGAGGTGGTTTAATGTTATGGCTGATCAGTGTATAATGATATATATATATATATATATATATATATAAGTCCTCAATTTTCATCTGGTCACCTTGCTGTACTTGACTCTTAGAGGTAGTTAGCACAGCATTAATTGGCCAGTTATAGAATTGTATTTTTGTTCAGCTACATTGGCAAAATTAAAGAAGTACAAAAAGAGTCTTGATTAGTTTAAAGAGAAAAAGTAAATTCCACTGTTCTCACGGACACATTATCATTCAAATGGCCATTTAGCACAGTCTATTACAGTCAATCACCACAAAGCTAGTGTGTTTAAGATTTCTTAACAACTCTGCATGGTTTGAGGTAAGTGTGTGATGATTCGAGCTTGCACATTTATGATTAGCAATGTAACAGCTTCCATTTCTTGTTAGAATCAGCCTCGTAGCTCCTGTCCAGAATTAAAAAAATGAGCTTCAGACAGCAAATGTGTTTTAGTTGACTGTCTCCATTTGTGGAAAGGTACCAGAACAGCATAAAATGTCATTAGGACATTAAAGCTTCTAGGAAACATCATTTTCAAGCTCGAGTTGGAGGTAGTTCATCACTCTTTAAACTGCCTCTGTGTATTTATTCTTTTTCTGCATGCAGAACGATATCTTGGAGGGCTCAAGAGAGGTATATCAGTTCCACTGTGACCGAATATCTTTGCTTTCCTCTTATTTTTGTACTGTGTAACATATTTTAGTAGTGGTTTGTTACCTTGCTTGAACATTTTGTCGCCAGTTAGTACTGATACTGAGTAACGTCCAAGGGCAAACTGACAGTAAAGAGCCAGGTATGGATTTGGAACCTGATTTATCTGTTTGTAGATGATAAGTGGCCCAGTAGTACTGTAGCGTAGATATTATTATAAGGTAGAGCAAACCCTTAGAATTAACCCTCAGAAGTTGCCATTGCCGATTTAATAAAAACATAATAAAAATCATTTGGTCTTAAATATGGTCCAAAGTGCTAATTCTAAGCTTCTACTCCACATTTGTACGTAGATGAGATGTTCTACAATGCTGTTTTTGTGTGTACAGTCTTATTTTGAGGAAACATTATTTTTCTTGTATTTGTCACATATTGGCATTGGCAAAAAACAAAGTTAGAAGAACTCAAATTTGTAAATGCTGCGATAAAACCTGATAATAGCTGTAGTCCTCCCAGGGTTAATATAATATTAACACTATGATGCTTTTGGGGAACTGGGCCCAGGATGTTAAGCTTTCTTTTAGCTTTAACATAAAGCTTTAGCATTTGTGTTATGCTTGAAATTTTGTCTCACTGGTGCATTTGTGTGCCTTGTTTAATGTTTACTGTATTTCTTGATAGTCTGAAATTGTGATAAGTGTCTATGACGGTGGTCACCAACCCTGCAGAGTCTACAACATCTGCTCCAGGTAATCATCGCCTTCAGAGTCCCCATATCAGCTTAATCAGATACATTTGTTTTAGGTAAGCAGGAAGAAGCATTTTACATGCAGGTTGGAGTTAAGCTCTGGCTCTACAGGAAAGTAGATCTCCAGGCCGAGGGTTGGTGACCACTGATCTATAATATAATCAGCATTTGCTTTTTAGCATGTAAATGTCTGTGTGTGTTTTCTTATCTGTCTACAGTGGTCTTTGGTGGTTGCCACTATCACAGAAATCCCTCCGCTTATATTTCTACCCAATTTCCTGGTACAGCGGAAAGTGCTGAAGCCCTTACGCACCCAAACAGGAGGAACCATCATGGTAGGTCCTTCAGAGTCATACGTGACATTCTGACCAGAAACATGATCATTACAGTGATCTTTAAAACAAATAATATTTTAGATGATTCGATATTTCAGATATTATTTTAAATATTTTAGATATTCAGATATTCCAGCTTTTTGCACACTTATACATTAATTTCCAGAATGAAGGGGAGGAGCCTTCCTATTCTATTTATCAGGTACAGAGACAGGAGTCAGGATTTCAGCTCTTATAGACAGCAGTGATGATTAGTTTTGGATGCAAATCTTGTTTAGCAAGAAAATCTTTGCAAATCTGTGATTTCATAGTTATTTAGCTGGTTTACTGAGTACATACTGAGAGTTCATACTTCAAAGCGAGTGAAACAATAATCTTATTGTGTGATACTAAATTGAATCAATCAATCAATCAGTCAACCTTTATTTTCACTTGGGAATACCTTAAGGGAGACACTCATTTACAATGTAGCCTAGCTTTACAATTGTTAAAGAAAAAGGGATTGAAAATAAATTAAAATAAATTTTAGTGGGTACTTACAGTGTAAAAGAAACAATAAAAAATAGACAAAATTAAGTATATATCAAAAGAAAAACAAATAAAGACTGAATAAGGAGCTAAAACCAAGAATAAGACAAAATTAAAAAAATAAGTCAATAAAACATATATAAATATAGTAGTAAAACATAAAAGGGTGAAAGAAATAATAATAATAATAATAATAATAATAATAAAGTAAAAGTAATAATAAAAGTATCGATTTCAGCCTGTACGAATATTTTCTAGCAGTGTACGCAGAGTTATTTGCCAGTTCTGAAGCTGCTTATTGTTTTCAAATGTAAAATAAGAATCAGTAGTAGGAACTTTTATGGACAGCTGTGATTTCCTATGTGACTGTTGGTTACTGTGCCTTAATTTGGCTTTGAGAAACATCTTTGGCTTAGTACAACTTCTGGATTCTGCTATTCTTGATGAAAACTGATATTTATTATTATTATTATTATTATAATTATAAAGTTTGTACAGGCGAGAGAGCAGAGAAAGAGTGTGCCTAGTCAAATTAATGTTTCTATGGTGTATATTGTCATGTCTCATCTCATTACAGTACGTTATCAAAAAAGACGAATGAATAAAAAAAAAAATCATTTTGCAAGACATCATTCACGTCAAGCATATGCTTCTCAGAACTGAAGTACACGTTCCCCTGTCGCTGCTTTCTAGTTTTATCTCTCAACTACATTGATCAAACGAGTGAGTGAGGAAGTGCTCAGCTTTCAGCAGTCATCCCTTTGGTTTTTTTTCTCCTTGTGCGAATGCTGGTTATCTCTTACTGCTTTATATCTCTTACGTCAGTCTCCGGACCACATATTCCATTTAAAGAAACAGGGAAGCTTTGCACAGTTGTAACTGGGGAGAGTTTCGAGGCCTTTAGCTGTGTTGGTATGACATTAATAAGAAAATCTTCTGTTGTGCTCAGTTCTTTCCTTATTCTGATTCTAATTCTATACTATTAATATTACACTTACAATACCTCTTATATCGCTCATTTCCACTACAGTCCTGGACTGATAGCTCTGTTATATACTATCCTCTATGCTAGAGGTCACTAATAGACAGACTGCAGTCAGACGTTGTCCAGTGTGGACCCAAACTGAATAAACTACAGAGAACGATTTAATTCTGACCGTGTTTATTTTAAGCGGTGGAACTTTTCTGGTCTTTATGGTATACGGGCTTTGCGGCACTCAAAGGCACTCCTCTATCAATCAGACCTGTTCAGTTTTGGAAGTGCGGGGTACACACAGGTGAGGTACGAAGCGAGAAGCAGCAGTCGGAGAATAAAGGGAATCAGAGAATAAAGCAAACCAAGAGAATAAAGCAAGTCACAAAAAAGATAAACATGCTCTTAAAAGAAAAGTTGCTGAAAAACTGACTCTTTTAACCAGGAATGGAAAGACATATCTGTTTATTCTTCCCACAGGCAGCTCCAAACCAGTTACTAAGAAGACGCACCTATTATTTACTTTTTCTATAAATAAACACTTTATGTAGCCCTTGTTTTTACTTGAAGTGAGAACATTTATTTGAGGTTTTATTAATAGTTCATTCAGTTCAGCATTTAAACAGTAAATATACTGAAATATACTGAACGGTACTTGTAATTCATTTGTCTTTCGGTTGCTGATGGTATAAGATACTGATACTAGGCTACTTTGGTATACAGGATATGGCACTGAATCATAACACAAGTTAGAAATGATGACGGTCCGGACGTTGACCTGAAGATCTTACTGGACCTTACTGAATTCTAATTAAATACCCCTGTTCTTGACTCCTGGAAAAGGAGCAGTGACTGCTTTTAAATGTACAGGTATTTGTTCTACTCAGTACT
Source organism: Megaleporinus macrocephalus (assembly GCA_021613375.1). Lineage (NCBI taxonomy): Eukaryota > Metazoa > Chordata > Actinopteri > Characiformes > Anostomidae > Megaleporinus > Megaleporinus macrocephalus. The sequence goes on from CM038714.1 coordinate 40,880,562, forward strand.
TCTGTAGTTCTGTAGTAGTCATGTTGCCCATTCAGAACAAATCAGTACTTTTCAGTCCCTCAATGCTCCATTTAGAAGATGGTGGTATTGCACTCCGTGATAACTGCTAGTTTGGTTTAAGAATGTTCATTGTCCTCCAGGTTTGTCTTTTTCTACTTCACCGTTTGAGGAAGAAGGCTCAGTGGAGGATTATGCAGTGTTTCATTGTGAATGAGAATGCTTTGGGATGTGAGAAAGCATCATTGAACTGCCGTTTTGGGCCCCTTGCTGGCAGAAGCGATGGTAACCTGGGGAAAAACAGACGGTTTGAAAGTTTCTGAACATCTGTGATAGCCAAGCCTCTGGGGGGATTCGCCAGGTAGTGCAGCTCCATTAAAGTATTAAAAAAAAACCTCTAACGATGTGAGCACAACGTAAAAAAAGAACTCCACTTAGCGACTGAGAAATGACACGTACCAAAACCAGAGGCTGCTTTAACATGTTTGGTCAAGTTATTCCCTGTGACCACATTATGCTGCCTCATGATGGACCAAAAGACAGTTTTTTCCAATTTAGTTTAATTCAACTTGGTTATACTAATACAAGGCTAGGGCTGTGTATTGGCAGGAACCTGGTGATACAATACGTAACGTGATACAGCGGTCACGATTCAATACATTGCCATATACAGTGATATACAGCGATTTTTCAAATCCTACTATTAAAACACACCACTGTATGAACAGGTTTGTCAATGCTTACAATAGCATAACGCCCTTGTGCTGCTTGTTAATGTTGGAGTGGAGCTGAAAATGGATTACAACACTTGCCATCTAGTGGTCAGAGGTTTAAGCACAACACACACTGATTCACTGTCTACCAGGAGTTTGTGTATCAATACTGTGTTTATGAGAATCGATACAGTATCACTAAACATAATATCCCCATTTAGATATTTTAATATGTTCTTACACCCCTAATGTCAGGCTACTTCTCCATTGCAGCACTTTCAAACGTAAAAAAAGCCAAATAAGATAATAAACAATAGTGCAAATACAAAACACAAGCCAGTAAGTGCTACTCAAACCCCATCCTAGTCGCGAGACCATAGAATAGCCGTCTCATATTGGGTTTGGCTTCATTTGCTTCTTGCGCAGGCACGTTGCTATGACGGAAGCAGCCGGAGCTGAAATCCAAACTAAGCGGAAAGTTTAAATCTAAAGAAAACTGTATGTAGATTGTGATCTGGACAAGAAACCTGGACGTTTCAGAGTATTTTGGACAGATATCCTGGCCGTCTAACAGCAAAGCCTGCTGTACAGACAGCTCTGAATCTCGGATGACCATATGGAGAACACTGTGCTTGAAGGACATTTTCAGCTAGCCCAGCTGACCCTAGCTGCTGCACCATTTAAAGTGGGACGGGAAAATCCTAAGAAAAAGCTAGTGAAGAAGCAAACTTCAGCTTGTACTGCACACCAGAGCTGGTACAGCTAGTTCATTTAAACATTTGACTTTACAACAACATTTCCCCGTGGGGAACAGAAGGAGAAACTGCTTAGGAGATTCAGAGCTAGATCAGGACGGCTACAGCTCTTCTGAGTCAGGGTTGGACTCAGCTGTTTATTGTTTGTCTGTTTGCTTCACAGCAGTAAAGCTATGAGCTGTAGCAATGAAAGGAAAAAGCTTCAATGCAAAAGTGCTGTGTTAAGGCCATTACACACTGAGTATTGATTCTCATTAATAGCTCTGTGTCCTTTCTCTTTGTGAGTTTATTGTTGTTATTTGTGTGCTGGGTAAAGTGCAGTTTACAATTTTATTTAGTTTCCAAGTGTGGCTGGTGTTGGTACAGTGCTGTCCAGTTAAGTTTTTATGTTAATATTTGTTTAGGCATAATGCTTCTAATTCTACAATGTTTTTTTGCAGATTTGGTTTTCTCCCAAGTAGAACTTAATCAGTGCCTGCTGCACCAACCACTAACAAAATAAAGTCCAAAACCCCAAATTTACAATTGATGTATGACATGTCCAGTCATTTGATCATAAATGCACAACATAAGCCTCACCCTCCCACTATAATTAAGAATTATATATATATATATATATATATATATATATATATATATATATATATATATATATATAATATTATATATATATATATATATATATATATATATATATATATATTTATTTATTTATTTATTTATTTACTTATTTATTTATTCCCCAAACACTGCTGACCCAGAAAGAGAAATTAAGGCTAAAGAGTTTAATTTAGCCTTAATTTAGACACCCCCTAATATTCTACCCCTCTGTAGCCACATTGTGAGCAATAAAATCCTAGTATTTTTACATGTTCCAAAGTCTAAATCAGTGTGGAACATTAAGAATTGCCACTACTGAAATGCATTTCTACAATTAAGTGTGTGTTTTTAATTACAGTGTTATGAGTTAATTTGTGTCATGTACTGGCTAGTGTTTAGAGTGACATTGGATAAAGGTTTGGTGGTGTTATGATTGTTCTATAAATGACAGAATGGAATGTTCATTTATTTTAATAAGTCAAGTAAAAGTCTGAAATAAGTTTTCAATTCTGACTTTGAACCTGTATGGTAAAATAATATAAAGGATAGTGGTTTATGAGAAGTATTGAAAGTCAGAATGTACTGATAAGGTATGTGGCGGATCACAACAAGCACACACTGATTCGTAACTTAACTGCAGTGAGCGTTCTCTAGTGGCCTCATGTATGCAAAGAGCACACACTGGGTTAATCCCACCCAACATTCCTGGTTGTATATATATATATATATATATATATATATATCCACAGGACCTGTTTAACTGCTGAATTTAGCATATGGTAAAGCAAATAAATATAAAAAATATTATATATAACCTATGCAAGGCTTATGGGAAACAACAGAAGTGTGTTCTGTGTAGAGAATGTGTTTTCATTTTGCTTTAGTTAGTGAAAGCTTGTACCTTTTCTAGAACTGTGAAAACTTTCATATCACTGTGTAGCGTCAGAGCGTGATTATATGTGTGCCAGTATGCAAGCAAACTTTCAGCAGCCTTTCAGTTGTAATTATCGGCAGTAATTTCAAAATTTCCCATTTACTTTCCCATTCATTCCAACCGCTAATATATTTCACTGAAAGTTTGAGTACTGCACTACCTGGATGGCCCCTGGTACACCTGTGTCCTCTGAGGCTTTTTGGGCCGGCGTTTGGATCGTGTGGAGTTTCTCTCTGTCTCTCGTTCAGAGTATGTAATTACCCACCCGTCAGGCTGCTCCCGCTAGTCTCCCGTGCTGCTAATTGACTGCCAGCTTGGTCCGCCTGCAGAGAGCTGCCTGGCAGCGCTCTGATTGCAGAGGCAGTGCGTGCAGCGGTTAGTTTCAGCTACAGAGCAGACTGTGAGGAGAGAGAGGATACTCTAAACACACTACGCTGTGATGGAAGAAGTCAGTATGAGGCTGGGAGTGTGGAGGTGTGGGAGTGTGTGTGTGTATGAGTGTGTGTGGGAGTGTGTGCGCTTGTGTGGTCAGGGATGAGCGAAAAAAGTACATGGAAAGCAGCGATGCACCCACCATGAATATTTATAAATGAACTAAATGAACTATAAGACATACTAGCACATTTACATACAAACTTATATACATATTATACTGTTTCTTAGCCAAACTTGTGCTGGAAGCACCACTAAATCTGCTTATTATGGTAAAAAATATTTGATATCTATTTTATATCTATTTTATTTAAATAACATGAATCAAATAGTACATAAAATAGTACAGATACAGTGCTTACTTGCCAATATACGTTATTTATGTATCTACCAAACAATAAATTGACCATTTGCTATTTTTCAGTTTTGAGCAACAATCTGCCGGTTCCGAAATTGGCCATTTCAAACGCTCAGTGAGCTCAGTTGCGCTATTTTGTAAAGATAAGTCTGATTAATCACATTGCTTTTATTTGCGTAGCTATAAACCCAATTCCACAAAACTTAGGACAGTATATATAAACAAAAGCAGAAAGCTTTGGCCCATATTTGAACAAAAACAGTACTAATACAAGATATGCAATGTTGAACCTTATCAACTTTATTAATAGAGAGCGATTAGAGAGCTATCTCTTAAATGATTTATATGGAGGCTTGATTTGGTCAAGAATCTATTTGTTTGTTGTCTTTGCTATAAAAGGTGGTCTCAAAAGCCTTTGACTTGACCAGAGATTAGGTAAGGGTGGGCATACACTGCACTTATCCAACTAAAGAGCACTTATCATGTTCTGTTGGTTAGTGTTCTTTACGTTTGGACGATATGCTCAGAAGTATGAATTGTTGGTCACAATATTTCTCACAATAACAGTGAAGTATGGTCATATTCACTCCATGGGCCACAGAGCTAGTGTTTCTATTTTGGGCGGTATGGAAAATGGAAAAATTGGAAAATTAGAAAAAATGGAAAACAATATGGAAAAAATAAATAATAGCATGATAGCAAAATAAATTTCATTCATTTCGTTTCTTCTTCTTTGTTGTTTGTAAATATTAGCTCACTCTGAAACTGATCCCTGTAGCATGTTCTAGATGTCAGAATGAAATGACTTCATGACCTTTGCCAGCAGAAGTTGAATATTATTGAAGGATCCTATTTCTGCAACATGGTATGATTTAAAAGTTTCAAACAAAATGTCATGCCCAATTATTAGAGATGGTCCGATCAGCGTGTTAAGGCCGAGTCCAATGGCCGATCGCCTTTCAGCACGATCGGGCGATAGCCGATACGATTGAGGGCGGGGCTATTAGACACGGCAGGGCTACATATTATTAGCACAAGCAAGTCATTAAACAAGGTGGAGACTGGTTTATTACCATTTTTAACAAGCTCGTGTGAAACAGCATAATATTTGTAACTAAATTAGAAGTTGGTCTGTGTGGTCGTAAACCGCTTATACAGATCCGGAAGAGCAACATCTGAAAAGTATTTCTACTAGGAACAGCAGAGCGTAGATACAGGAGGAATATTAAGCGCAAGAATGACACAGAACGTCTTCTACAGCTGAGAAGAGCTGCTTATCTAGAACTATAAACTCAATCACTCTGTGGTTCTTTAGCTCTCTGGCTGTTTCTGCTGCTGTACTGTTCGTACCGGTCAGATCTGGTCTGCACCGGTTCTCTGGGTTGTTTGTTTTGTGCTAGCTCTGCTGTTTGCTGATACTCACTGTATTCAGTATTGGTGTACTCTGAAGTGCTGTATCAAATTAGTAGTGTTAAATGTCTTTGTCTTGGTTTCTCCGCGAGAAACAATGATTTTACTAATTTTACAAACTGCCCAGGATGAGTCTGAGTCCCATACGGTAACAAACTGCCAGACGGACGATGTTTTCTTTCCGCAAATGCGGTGAACGCTTAAACTGTTCTCGCGAGGCCGCTGCTTGGAAACGAAACGGTATGTGTTTCCACCTAGTGGTTGAGATAGTAATTGCAGGGAGCTGGCTGGAGGGGGTTTCATGCAGGGTTCTTCTCCCTGGATCGGCTCTCGAGATCAGCCGATCGTGGATCACATATTTTGATGAAACATCGGCTGAGACCAATACATGGCTGATCGATCCTTCCATCTCTACCATCTCTATATAACTAGATCATCTAGTTATACGCGTATATTTAATTTCTCTTATGCGAACATGGCTGTATGGTCACACCACCTGACATTTTACTAATTTGCACTGAAAATATGTTAAGATAAATGTTATTGTAGAGTAATGTGACAGATGCTACGTTTTACACTATTTATTAAGAAAACAATGCATTTTTATGCAGTAAGGTGCATGTAATGCTATTGACCCTAGAGTGTGAACGAGGCCATCTCTGCAGGTGATTAGGGTCTACATCAGGTGGCCCGAGCTAAAGGAGTGTGTATAATCCGGTTTGCAGGTTTACAGACAGCCTCTGAAACAGAAAGAAATAAACTGCTCAGATCCATCTTAGACCTCAGAGATGTGCTCTGATGACGGAGGTACATTGAGCCTTAATGTTCTTCATGAGTGGTTTTCAGGTTTTTTTCTCATATTTGAGGGGTTTATGAGATGTTTCGTGATCGATGGTGCTGTAATAATGTAAACGCTTATGCCCCAGTCTGCACTCGCATTTAAAACAGAGGCTTAATATTTTTCTAGGAATGTAATAAATAGGTGGATATATGCTCACACTGCACTCAGTCTACTCTACTCGCACTGATGACGGATGATTGCAATTTTAAACATTGCAGGTCTGTCTTCAACCTGAGAAGACAAAGAGAAAGGTAAGAAGATGGAGAGATATAAAAGGAAAGTGATCAAGGAGGGAAATTGTAAAAGTTAGAGAGTGAAGTTGAGAGGTGGATGAGGAATAAAATGAAGAGAGAAGAAAGTGGAGAATGAAGAGAAAGAGATAACAGAAAACGTAAGCAGAGGAGAGAAATTAATAGGTGAAAGTGAAGGAGACAAGATCAAGAAAGAGATTAAAGAAGCAAATGAGAGAAAGGGAGAGATGTAGGAAAAGTAAGAATATGATGAAAAGGGGGAGATAAGATAAAAGGGCAATTGGAAAGAGAAAGAAAGATAGAGAAAGAGTGAATAAGGAAAAGGAGAGGTAAATATAGAGTGAGGGAGTAAGTAAGTGAGATGGTGGAATTGAGATATAGAAGGAAGAAAAGTGGGGGTAGAAATGGAGCAAGGACAGTAATAGGTGAAACAGAGGAATACTAAGAGATAAATAGACAATGAGAGAAAGATAGAGAAATAAAGAAGAAATGGTCATAGAAAGAAAGCAAAAATGACAGAGGGATAGAGAAAGAGAGAGAGTGAGAGATGTAGGAAAAGTAAGAATATGAAGAAAGCGAGAGAAAAGATCAAAGGACAATTGGAAATGAGAAAGAAAGATAGAGAAAGAGTGAATAAGGAAAAGGAGAGGTAAATATAGAGTGAGGGAGTGAGTGAGAGAGATGGTGAAATTGAGATATAGAAGGAAGAGATAGATAGGGTAGAGAGAGAGAAACAAACGTGGGGGTAGAAATGGAGCAAGGACAGTAATAGGAGAAACAGAGGAATACTAAAAGATAAATAGACAATGAGAGGAAGATAGAGGAAGAGAAATAGAGAAATAAAGAAGAAATGGTCATAGAAAGAAAGCAAAAATGACAGAGGGATAGAGAAAGAGAGAGAGAGAGAGATGAGCCTCCTGTGGGCCACTAGATAACCTTTTCTTCATGCAAAGCCATGCAGCAGGACTGGAGGGAGCACACTCGATAAGACTGCATCTATGCATGTGTGTGTGTTTGGTTGCTATATAAAGTGAGTGAGTGAGTGAGTGAGGGAGTGAGGGAGTGAGGGAGTGAGTGAGGGCTCTTCTCCACTCTCCTGCCGAGGTGTTAATGTGCTGTTTATGGATTAGATGGCCTCTGGATGGTAAACTGCTCTCGAACCAGAGTGCCACATAAATCTGAAAGGCAGCACGAATCACAGTAACATGGAGTACCAGTCAAAAATCAGGATTTGATCAGGAGCTTTCTGATTGGCTAGCCTCACCTCTCTGTTTACATGCCAAATCTTATGTACCCAGTGGGGGATTTTTTGCTGACTAGCATCAGCTGCCAGCAGCTGCCGTTTCTTCAGAGTGACAGCGAGCGTGTTTACATGCCCACTATAATCTTATAACTACAGAAAATTGGATTTTGTCACTAATCCGATCAACACATTTACATGCACTTGCGTGATCAGATAATAAGAAAGTCTGTAAGTCAGGCAGTAACTGGATATCGGTTTAGCAACTGGATGTTTCCATTGAATCTCTTAAGCGGAAAACATGAACATACATTATTAAAAGATTAAGATTAAGCATGTTTTTGGTTTCAGAGTTGCTGCAAAAGTGTTTTGTTGCCATCTCGTGGTTGCTGTGTTTTCACTCATGCGCAGATTGAGAATTTCAAAAGAAATCAGAGTAAAAACCTGATTACTCTGCTGAAATCCAGCCTCCTTTATCAGATTTCTTAGTTGGATTTCTGTGGCTTTACCCAGTCTTAGAAATCAGAATATACTGTTTACATTATCATTAAATATTCCTAAATCTGATTATGCCTTTATTATTAAATGCATGTAAACACACTCAGTAACAAAGCCTTTTGGAGAAAGATATAGTTATTAGATCAAAAATGTGAAGGTCATGTTTTTAAAAGTTCTTCAGGAGTTTTATTTGAAGCATGATGCTGGCATGCCACTTTTCATTTCCTGTGGGTATGTTGGTCTCATAGCTTTGTTTTAGAAATGTGTTGCATCGGTGGTCATTCTGCTTTTCAGTCTGCTGGCCTCTTTCTGGTAAAGTGGACAGTTCTTGGCCATGCTTAGTGATGAAAGCTACCAGACTTTCTGCTGATAGTCAGGTTTTTTTGTGAGAATTGGACACCCCTGACTGAACTAACACAATGATATATTAAGAACACTAACCAACAGAACATGATAAGTGCTCTTTAGTTGGATAAGTGCAGTGTATGCCCACCCTCACCTAATCTCTGGTGCAGTCAAAGGCTTTTGAGACCACCTTGTATAGCAAAGACAACAAACAAATAGATTCTTGACCAAATCAAGCCTCTTATTCAGAGTCCATATAAATCTTTTAAGAGATAGCTCTCTAATCTAAAGTTGATAAGGTTCAACATTGCATATCTTGTATATTAAGATACAGTTGCACATATAAAGCCTGCAAAGTCATCTCTCCAGAACTACTGGGCTTAGAAGATGAGGACTATTCTCACTCCCAGTGTTGTATAGTAAAATGTATAAAACAATAGTGGCTATGGTCACAGCAAATGTGCACCAACATAAGGAGCTTTTTAAGGTCTTAAATATATGCTTATATATATATTTATGTGGCTGCTCCCAAGAAAAAGTGCCATACATTCTCTAACTATCAAAATGACCTCTCTCTATAAAGTCTAAATGTTTATCCCATCGTTTTTTTTTTTTTCTAAATTTTTTTTCTAAATGCACTTTTCACTGCGCCTAAAACTTAAATAGTGGAACATCAGTCCTCAGATCTGTTTGGTCTATTAGGTAAAATGCTAATATTTATGATTCATGAATTCTATTGTATTTACAACTAAAGTAAAAGCTCTAAGTAAGTAGGTGTGTTTACACTACAATGGTACTGTATTTACTACAGATCCAGTTACAGCACATCCTCATCTGTGTTACCTCTGGTTTCATTTCTTTTTGCTGCTGTGCCAGAGATGGAGTTTTTATAGACAGTCATTTATTGATATTATGAATGACACAGTTTGGAGTGAAGGTAATTTCCTGTGAGTCTTTCATGAATCAAAACTACAGGACAGTTAAACTTAAATACAGGGCAGCCAATAAAGATTTTATACATTAATCAGTCTGAAAGATAGAGCAACATGAGAGCAACGTGAGCCAAACCAACGCTAGGGGCAAGTCTAGTGTAAAAAAAGTACGAACCTTTAAGATCACATATAGTATGTAACCTACAAACAGCAAGTTACAAAGGGCCATAATGAAGACCACGTTTTTCGGAAACTGAGAAGTATTTAGCTGTTGATTTTGCCACTGGAATTTTTTCTTTTTAAACAAGTTGGCAAAAAACAGGCGTGTAACAAAATTTAAAATGTGAAAGATGAGGCTCAGGTTTCTTGGAAAAAGGTTTGGAACTCCATTTCCGGACTGTCAGAACTCTGGCTCTAGGTGTAACAACATAACATGTTTCAAACCCTGTGGTAAGATTGCATCACAACTTAGCCAAAAACCCCAGAAACACAACTCTTCCAAAACACTTTAGGGTCGAAATGTTTTCTTTTAGCAGTTTATTTCTTGTTTTGTAGGCCGGAAAGCTTGCCATGGACAGAGGATGGGCGATAAACGTGGGTGAGTTAGTATATTTATTTCAATATTTATGTGTGTGTGTGTCTGTATGTGTATAAATGTGCAGGGGTGATACCAGGGGTGGTTGCTTTAGGACCAATGAGGACAGCTTCACTTAAAGTTTCATCATAACTGAGCAATAACGTAGTTAAGACTGCATCTGTGTTCCTTGTAACTCATTTACAGGTACATTTATAGGAAGTGTAAATTATCTGCTGTAAGTCACTGCACTTTTGGCTATTTCTTCACTTAACGTGAGCTGTGTCTGACAGACAGTATCGTCTACACAAACGTGGCTGTAGAAGCCAGTGGAGGCCCAGTCCATAGAACTCTGTTAAAGCTGGGCCTCAATTCGAGCTAATGGCAGGTTCAAATACATGCTATTTTAGTAAAGCAAAGACTGACACTTATTGCACCTTCAATTTGGTTACTGCCTGAACCGTAGGCTTCACTGGGAGTCTGTGAGTGCTTTTTTCTCAGGAACGTCTGAATGTTTATTGGACTATAGGCTTTTACAAATGTACTATTTTATCCCACCTGGAAGCTCCGCTTCTAGATGTGATGACAAGTGGAGCTCAGTGGGGCTGGATCCTATAACAAACCGCCAATACTGACACCGTAATTTGCCCAACTGACATCATCTCAAACCAAAAGTAATGTACTGTTTAGTATGTGTTGCTTAGTGATGCAGGAAAACATTAGTATTAGCTTTGCTGGCTTGATAAAGCCTTTTATTCTAGAAAATATTGAGAATAAATAATGTATATACCAATTTGCTTGCAGATCAATGTAAGTAATGTTTCTAACAAGCTGGACCTGTGTTAAATTTGTCTTAAGTGATGAGAAATCTGTTAACAAATCTCTATTAACCCAAGAATTAAGTTGTAATAAATATAATAAATAGATGAATGGGGAAAATCCCTTGTGTCTCAAAAGTGGTAGTACTTTAGAAAGCCATACTTGATATATCATTCAGCTAAATCGGAGAATTTGTTATTATAGCTTCCATTCTCTTCTGAAGACTCGCTCTCAGTTTTTCAAAAAAGAAAAAGCAGTTTGTCATATTTACATAAAGGGATGCAGTTTTGCACACATACTGATACGCCAGACACATCCAGTATGAGCAAAAGTATCCAATCTGCCTTCTACTAACATAAATATTTGGTGGGAATTCGAGCTCATGAGCTCCTTTACTTTTCTAATGAATCAAATTTCTAGCAAGCTTCAAATTTGACAGCCAGGCCCGGATCATCCCATGGGTTTTACGGGCACAAGCTCAGGGGTCTGGGCCACTAGGGAGCCCCCCCATAGGCAGTTATAAAAAAATCTAAACAGCTGTTTTGACTCGTGCTGGGAATTTTCCTAGTGCTACAGCAAAGAAATTAACGTCAGATTTGTCATTGTGTTATAGCCAGTCATAATCCAGATGCTCTCCATGTCTTGGACGTCTGAACATCTGCTTTGTTTTCTCCTCTAATCACTGCTTAGCAACTGTTCCACTGTCCACCATTGCTTTAGTCAAACTTTCAGGTTTTACCAGTGTTCCTATGTATTTTCCTCTGAATATCACTGGATCCTCTGAATTGCAGTGTTGATGAGGAGTGGAGACACAAATTACAAATATACTTGCGAACATTATAAGAACTCACCAAACTATAGCAAACAAACCAAGTTTGGTAGTTAAGTTGCTCTGGCAGCTTTAGAGTACGTTTGGAGAAACTAATGTTATTATAAATCATAGGCTTACTTATGTCACTTCAATGCACTGGAGTGGTAGCTTACCTTTAGCATGGATAACAGTATTCATATTTCAACTCCTTAATGACCTGGAAATTCAGAAGATCCAGTGGCATTCTTTGGAAAAATTCATGTAGGAAAGGTTTGGAGCGTTTTTGTGTATTATGGGGTGAGATAGTGGAGATATTCCTGATATGGGCGTTTTCCAACTACAAATTATTGTCAAAGTGTCTCCACATTGACTCCCACTCCAGTTCCAGATCCTCCCTAACTTTGCCTTTCCAATACCAAACAACCCCTTTCCTCTGGGTTTGACACTTGTTTAGTTTTCCGTTTATGGTCATGGAATTGCCTAGGATGCACCTGCCTCCCTAACAGTGCCTGCCTCATTGTTGTATGAGGAGAAGGCCCAATGATTTCTATATGTTTTAATGCATTAAACTCTCCAGAATTACTGTATTACTCTCGATTCATTGGGATAAATGTTTGAAATGCTGACTGATAACTAGGTAGATATAAGTAAGAAAGGTCTGCTATTGGTTAGGACTTTAGGAGCCTGTGAAGAAGGACTAAAAAACCAGATTAACCAGCAGAATAATTACAATATGACAAAGGAATCAAGTTTTGATTTCCTGTAGTTGGGACTAATTGTGAACAAAGCCTTTGACTGTCTGGAAGTCCTAGTTATGTCACTCCAGAATACAAGCTGCTATACCAGGCTAAGTAAAACATGTCTTTGAGTATCTAACATGTCAAAAATATTAATGCAAATTGCTGTTAGCTCAGCCCTAACACACTACCAGAGTCCAATAGCAATTTAGCTTCTTCGTTTGATTTGCATTTTTATACTCAGTAAGCTTTTGCGGTAGTGACTTTTTGACAGCTGCACATCCTTTCAAACCCTTTTGGGTTGTGTTGTCTTCTCACAGTGGAAAGATGGACCCAAACATCTGTGGACTTCTTCAGATCTAAAGCAAGAGTGTAGATTGAATACTGTTACTAAGAACGGAGTACTGTTTAGGTGGATAAGCTTATTCAGTGTAACTTCTCATAAACATCTCTGGATAATTACATAACTTGTGCTTGACTGGACTTTAAATAAGGGGTGGTCTCTGACTTACACAAGACTTACATACCCACAGGGTTTATGACCTCTTATAAAAAATGAACGTGGAAAGCTGCTACTTGTGTTCTGTTACTATTGTCTCTCTGCAATAGCTGTATGCGTGTGTGTGTTACCCATCAGTAATCCACATTCGTCCTCGTTTCTGACTGCTGAGAGTGTATCATAACGGTTCCTGCTGGCTCAGCCGCTTCCTCACATTACTGCTGATGGATCATATGGAGCCACCGCATCTGCATTGATAAACATTATTTTAAATAGTCAATGGAAGGACGTTCATTTCCATGCTTCGGGTGTCCATAGATTTCCTTTCCCGTCCCCTTGCAGGACAACGGGTGGTAATTGAAAGGCGTGAATGGCTGATCGGGGTTGTGCGGACAAGCAATAAATACTAATGAAAACTCAGCCCATGGCCATAGAGGAGACAGCGGCACGCATGACCATATAATGAGGCAAAAATATGGCAGGTCAGGGAAGGACAGACTGGATCCGTTACCTGAATGGATAAATATGCAGCCAATTAAAAAGAGGGGGCCTCTCAGTCACTTGGACCTTAAGGAATGTCTTAGACATGTGGTTATTGGGTACCTACCTACCCAGGCGTTACATGTAGGCTTTGTTGCTATTTTTGCTTATACACAGAGTAAATGTATATTGCTACTTATTACCTATTATCTCAATCAATATTTTTATTTCCACGTCATTTGTGAATGTCCACTGCTTGAACATTTCTAAAAATATATATATTTGGACAAAGATTACAGCAACAGTGTAATACATCAAGTATCAGCTCCTCAATTTAAGTTTAAAACCCTAAAAATCATTTAGAGACCAATACTTGACCTCTGTGGCTATTCCTCTGGCTGCAGTGTTTGTAATATAGTGTGATGTGGTAGGTGTTCTGTAACTATCTAACCTCATTAAAGTTAAAGATGCAGTTAGTGATTGTGGAGAATGATTGCAGATATTAAAACTTAACAGCAGGACAGATACACCCCTCCTTTAGTGCTCCCTCAGAATTTCTGCCCCCCCAAATGCATAGAGGAGCATTGATTTTTGCTAAATCCCACATCTATTCTATGGACAAACACGATGGTATAAAGTTAAAGCAAACAAGGGCATAGTGAGTAATGCAACTGAGTCTCATTCAGAGATTTTCTCACTACTATTCTATTACAGGGGATTGTAATGTATGCTAAATAAATAAAATGTTTTATTTTTTTTCGTTTGCTTCAAAGTACTGCTTGTTGTGGAATGCTATACATGGCTGTGAATAGCTATTAACACTCAGTCATGTGTTTCTGTCTCAGGAGGGGGTTTTCACCACTGCTCCAGCGACAAGGGAGGGGGTTTCTGTGCATATGCCGACATCACGCTGGCTATCAAGGTAAACAACAACATGGTAAAAGCAGAGACCCTGCTGCGGTGGGCAGTTGGCAGCAAGTTCTTTGACAAAACATGTTTTTTATCATATAATAATATCAGTATCAATAAGTACAGCCATATGCAAATGTTTTGGTGCCTGTAGTCAAAAGATATACTTTATTGATTCTCGAAGTGGAAAAAAAGAAATGCAGAATAGACTAAACATATTTGCACACACACACACACACACACACACACATACACATACATATATATATATATATATATATATATATATATATATATATATATATATATATATATATATATATATATATACTACATTTAGTGTATCACTTTTTCTGAAACACCATATTTTTTTTTTCTCATACTGTATTCATCCTGTCTAAAACACTTTGTTAGAGCTCCTGTGAGCCCAGTGTGCTGTAATTGGTCAGCTCGCCCACTCTGTTCTGATTGGTCAACCTCCAGAGCAGCATCCCGTTACAAGTTCTGCCCCCACTGGTGGTGTAGCTGGTATAAGTCTGATTCTGAAAGTCAAGTAGAGCAAGTTAGTAGAACCGATCCACCTACGCAAGCCAGACTGGAGCAGTTTTTACATTTGTAGCTATTTGTGAGTTGTATAAGGGCATAGCAACAAGCCCGGATGCGACCAATAAGAACTGTGTTACGAGATGATGTCACGTTATAACTGAGAAAAGGACTAAGCTGAGAAAAGTGGTTTCTGTGGAAGAGAGCTTCTCCCTCTCATAGTTTGGGCTCCTTTATTTTGAATGTGGGTGGAGCATTTGAAAAACTACAAGAGCTTTGTAATGAATACAAGCTGTTAGTATCTTACATTTCAGCTAGGAAGCCAAATATCACATCTGTGTTTACTAGACTTGTATTGTGAAAAAATCTCCATTTTTTTGTATTTGTATTATTGCCATAATGCCCACCCTTAATTACCTTAAGCCTCATAGCCATCCCTTTAAAACAAAGTAAATGACATGGAGCAAATAGAAAGTTATCTGTAGATCTAGATTTTTCCAAAGAATCCAATTTCTTAGTCACTAATTTTTCCATCTTTGATTGTTAGCATGTTACTGTGCCCCACACTCCTCCTTTATTTAGCATCAAACTGCAGATTCCAAACCCCCCTCCCATGTGCTTCTTTCTGCAGTTCCTGTTCGAGAGAGTGGAAGGAGTCTCCAGGGCGACGATCATCGATCTGGACGCTCATCAGGTGAGCAGCGGTCATTTTCCAAACCCGCTCTGTCAATCAATGCCACTGCAGAGGAGCCGCCACTGTGGACAAGATAATACCTCCAGTTTAGCGCTGTAATCAATCAGGCCACTCACGGCTCGTACAGCGCCCTTATTACACTCTACACCATCCTCAATGTTTCACATCCGCTCTTCATACCTCATTAGAGGGTGGTTATTATTTCTAATGTGATGTAATGTGATGTTTTAATCAAATTTTCAGTGTGTCATTATAATAATTACGGGTTAATTGTTGTGCAATTATGATAATGTTGACTCAAGATTCCTTGCCGTATATAAGAACATCAGAAAAAAAGAGTTACGAAACAGTTGAATACTTAAAAAAAAAGGTCTTACTTGTCGATTGGAGAAGATATACATGAGCGAAGAAGGACAGCGGGCCAAATCGATCCAATCACTGTAAAATGAGTTTGCACAAGTTTCACAGCCAGTTTTGTTTTTCATTAGTTTCAGGCACATCTGTGCAATCAAAGTGAACTTTTAGGAGTGCTTGTAAATTTAAGCTCAGTAGAATAAATGCAACACTCCTGAAACCAGTTTTAAACCATTAACTTTCACTATGTGGAAAGTTATCATGGTACATATCTGCTGATGCTGATGCCAATACATTTATAATAGGGACTACCTTTCAACCTGGATTAACATTATAGAAAATGTAGCTTTTATTTGCGTAGTCTCATTTAGCTGTAAGTGCAGAAACATAAACATAATGCTGGTACAGTTATGATATCATGCATCCACATTGTAAACCACAAGCTTTAACCTTGAAGCCTGTTTTAAACTGGAGCAAGGTGGTCTTGTAAGCGTGGCGGTATTTTTTCATTATTTTTCTGATTATATAATCTTCTTATAGACCATCGGATCTTTATAAATCTGCTTTGCCACCCACAAGTGATTAAGTAAAGTTCATGTAAACAGCACTGGAGGATAGCAATTAGCTGTTTTGCCTTGAAGACCTGCAGGTAAATGTGAAGTTTGTTCTCTGCAGAGGATGCAGTAGCTTACTTTCACTTCTAATCAACAAAATGTCTAATTTGACCTGGGAATTCCAACTTCTGCATACTGTATGTATCATATATACATGAATGTAGAGTCTCACTGTCAGACCACTATGTTATGTGTAGGCTAGAGGTCTACCTGGGCCTGATTATTAATGCCCCGCCATGATTCAACCAATAACCATGTTCGCCTTCACAAGAATCTGTGCCCAATCCTGACACAATTTTATCAGTATTTTGCTGCTACGAGGGTACACCACGCTCACTCCCACCTGCTTCCTTTGGGCTATGCATGTGGTCCTTGTCATGGCCTCCACGCAAACCTCCAAACTCATCGCTCCTCACCCAGCTACACAAATTAATCTTTCAACATTACAAAATTGAAGTAAATATGGTCCATGGTGCCTCAAACTTAATCCCACCCACAGATTATTTAGCTGATTATTCAGGACCTGTGGGTGAACCCACCTTGTGTGGACCTATAGAGGGTAGTTGAAGGTGCATCAGAGCATCAAAGGTCTCATCAGAACATCAGAGATCTCATCATTCACAACATTACAGTAACAAATAACTTGCTTTTATCAAAAGAGCCACCATCATTCAATCTCTATTGAAAGAGAGGCCTCTAGTCACGTTACCGTAAGTAGCTGTGCTTCAGGCTGGAAGTATGGAAGGTTGGAGGGGTCTTAAAATATGCCCTGAGCTTGAATTCATAACATACAGTAACGCTTCCTGCTCATCTATCTTCGTATTTCAGTGGACTGTTTCATAAACAGAGGCGGTTATGCTGACTCAGACCAAGCTGAGAATGAAAATCTGCTGTTGATATGATCTTGCGAAGGTTTCTTGCGGGACGACTCATGTTGGAGTCATTTGTATTGCTTAGTAATAACTCATGACAGTCTGCGCACTTCCCAGCTGGGCTTTAATGTCATGCAGGCTGTCCTTCCAAACTGGACTGGAGCAGCAGATTGATTTCACTTGTTCGTTATTACATTATCCTTCAAAAACAGTCACCACCTCACTGCCTCCAGCTTCTACTGTTCTGCTCTTCATTTATAGTCCAGAGTATCACCTGAAGTCACCCAGCAGTGATTAAGCCCTTATGAGACTCACCTGAGGGGCTTTAGAGCTTTACACTGGAGTCCAGGACGAGTGAAGGTGAGCATAGAGAGAGAAAGAGATGAAAGAAGGGACCTCTCTCTGTTCCAAAGTTCAGGGCGAATGAAGGTGAGTGGAAGGGAGTAAAGAGATAGAGAGAGAGAGAAAGAGGGTAAGAGAAATAAGGGAGAGGGGGGGAGAGAGAGAGAGAGAGAGAAATAAAGTGAGAGACAAGAGCTGAGAGGGGCAAATATGAGGAGAAAGGAAAGAGGAAGAGAAAGCAATGGAGATAAAGGAAAGAGAAATAATAGAGAGCCAATTAGAAAAAAAAGACAGTAAGAGTGACAAGGAGAAAGGGGAGAGAAAGATATGGGGAAAGAAAGGGGGGAACGGAAGTGAAAGATTCATAGGGAGAAAGGCGAAGAAAGAAAATAAGAGATGTGGAGAAAGTGGAGAGAGATATGAGAGTGATGGCAAAAGACATGGGTGAGAGAGGTGGAAAGAGATTGACAAGAAGAAAGGAGAGACAGACAGAGAGCAATGAGGAGAAAGAAGAGAGATGTGGGGATATGAAGGAGAGAGAAAAAGATTGATTGTGCAAATCAAGAGAGAAAGAAAAAAGTAAACGATGCAGATAAACAGAGAAGGACACAGACCTGACACACACACACACACACACACACACACACACACACACACACACACAGAAAACTTGTCTCTGCTGAGCCCCATGCAGCATCTTGCTGTGTCCATCAGTGAAAGCTTACAGTACTCACTAGTGCATTTGAACACACCTAGTTAATAGACTGAATTAGCACACTGATACTGTACAATCCTACTGTACTACATAACCACAAATACTGTATAATCATACTGTACTGTACTATATAACTATACAAATACTGTACAATCATACTGTACTGTACCATATAACTATACAAATACTGTACAATCATACTGTACTGTACTATATAACTATACAAATACTGTACAATCATACTGTACTGTACTATATAACTATACAAATACTGTACAATCATACTGTACTGTACTACATAACCACAAATACTGTATAATCATACTATACTGTACTACATAACCACAAATACTGTATAATCATACTATACTGTACTATATAACTATACAAATACTGTACAATCATACAGTACTGTACTATATAACTATACAAATACTGTACTGTGCTATATAACTATACAAATACTGTATAATCATACTATACTGTACTATATAACTATAGAAATACTGTACAATCATACAGTACTGTACTATATAACTATACAAATATTGTATAATCATACTATACTGTACTATATAACTACACAAATACTGTATAATCATACTATACTGTACTATATAACTATACAAATATTGTATAATCATACTATACTGTACTATATAACTATACAAATACTGTATAATCATACTGTACGGTACTATATAACTATACAAATACTGTACAACCATAATCATACTGTACGGTACTATATAACTATACAAATATTGTATAAGCATACTATACTGTACTATATAACTATACAAATATTGTACAATCATAGTATACTGTACTATATAACTATACAAATACTGTATAATCATACTGTACGGTACTATATAACTATACAAATACTGTACAATCATAGTATACTGTACTATATAACTATACAAATACTGTATAATCATACTATACTGTACTATATAACTATACAAATACTGTACAATCATACTGTACTGTACTATATAACTACACAAATACTGTACAATCATACTGTACTGTACTATATAACTACACAAATACTGTACAATCATACTGTGCTGTACTATATAACTACACAAATACAGTACAATTATACTGTGCTGTACTAAATAACTATACAAATACTGTATAATCATACTATACTGTACTATATAACTATACAAATACTGTATAATCATACTGTACGGTACTATATAACTATACAAATACTGTACAATCATAGTATACTGTACTATATAACTATACAAATACTGTATAATCATACTATACTGTACTATATAACTATACAAATACTGTACGGTACTATATAACTACACAAATACTGTACAATCATGCTGTGCTGTACTATATAACTACACAAATACAGTACAATTATACTGTGCTGTACTATATAACTATACAAATACTGTACAGTCATACTGTACTGTACTATATAACTATACAAATACTATACAATCATACTGTACTGTACTAGATAACTATACAAATACAGTACAATTATACTGTGCTGTACTATATAACTACAGAAATACCATACAATTATAATGTACGGTACTATATAACTACACAAATACTGTACAATCATACTGTGCTGTACTATATAAGTATACAAATACTATACAATCATACTGTACTGTACTAGATAACTATATAAATACTGTACAATAGTCCTGTACTGTACTATATAGCTATACAAATACTGTACAACCATACTGTACTGTACTATATAACTATACAAATACTGTACAATAGTCATGTACTGTACTAGGTAACTATACAAATACTGTACAATAGTCATGTGCTGTACTATGTAACTACACAATACTGTACAATAGTCCTGTACTGTACTATATAGCTATACAAATGATGTACAATCACACTATGCTGTGCTATATTGTACAGTATTTGTATAGCTATATAGTACAGCATAGTATGATTGTACAGTATTTGTATAGTTATATAGTACAGTACAGGACTTTTGTACAGTATTTGTATTATTATATAGTACAGCACATGACTATAGTACAGTATTTGTATAGCTATTTAGTACAGTATGTGACTATTGTACAGTATTTGTATAGTTATATAGTATAGCACATGACTATTGTACAGTATTTGTATAGCTATAACTACACTAATACTATTCTATATGTTATACTAATAGAGCTAAAAGAGTCCTGAGAGTACCTTGGATGGCAAAGATTACAAACAAATGGATTCTTGAACTTCTCTCTCATTTAAAGCCCTAATAGCCAAACTGAGTCTCTCTCTTTGGGACATATTCTAAGAAGAGCCAATTTATTGGGAAATATATTCATGGTTGGAACAATTGATGTTAAAAGTAACATGATGAATGGGCACAGTAGAGGATGGATGGGCATAATATAGCTATCATCAACAGGTCATTAAGAAAGCCAGAAATGCTCAAGCAGGAGACATTCTGGAGAAACATTAACTACATTTAACAATACTATACAACTGTATTATACTGTTCTATATCACTGTGCTAAAACTATGCAGTGGTACTATAATATACTATGTAATAATCCTGAAAGAAAATATATAATATAAAGCAAAATAGAGAAAATTCAAATTCAAATTCTGTTAAATCGACCATGTCAATAACATGTCAAGAAGCGAGTCCTACTTCTTTTTTGGACTTGTCTCTAAAGTGTAGGTGTTTATTTAGGCTTGCTCTCTAATCCGGTCTGTCTTCACTATGCCTGTCCAATAAAACAAAACTGCTAGTTTGTTTGACATGATCTGTCCACAACCAGGTTGAAAACAAATCACAAACTGGTCCACTGACAGTCCATTCATGATGGAGTTTCTATGGCTAGTTCATTATCAATGATAGAAATACAAATGGATAGGGTTAAAAACATTTAGTCTAGTCATCATGACATTTCGGTACAATGCAGACTTTCTGATGAAAGGAGCAGTAGTTCAAGTTTCAAGTTTCAAGTTTATTTGTCATTTGCACATCATGGCAGGACATAACATGCATTGAAATGCTTGGGGTGAAGCTCAGATACAACTCTACAGCAGGGCAGCATTATACATGTAAAACAGTGCAAACATATAATAAATACATAAAGCAAAAATAAGCTAGAAATTATACATTTAGTAATAACTGAAATATATAAAGGACTCTACAAAACATACACAAGATATATACATAAGATATACAGGAGGACATATGTAGAAACTTTTGCATAGGCAGGTTATCTAAGTAGATATATCTATTTAAAGTGACTTAGTGATATTGTCCACAGCAGTGATATCAGAATAAATAATATAAAAGTGTAACATAATGTAATATAGCAGGGGCTGAGTGAAATGGTATTGGAGTCTCTCAGCCTCACAGTTTGTACAGAAGCCTGACAGCCTGTGGGTAGAAGCTGTTCAGTAGGCGTGTTGTTTTGGCCTGGATGCTGTGGAATCTCCTGCCTGATGGCAGTATGGTGAACAGGCCGTGTGCTGGGTGACCGCTGTCTAACCTGATCTTCTAGATTTTTCCTCAGGCAGCGGGACTGATAGATGTCCTGTAAGGCTGGTAGTTTGTTCCTCAGGCAGCAGGACTGGTAAATGTCCTGTAAGGCTGGTAGTTTGTTCCTCAGGCAGCGGGACTGGTAGATGTCCTGTAAGGCTGGAGGTTTGTTCCTCAGGCAGCGGGACTGATAGATGTCCTGTAAGGCTGGTGGTTTGTTCCTCAGGCAGCGGGACTGGTAGATGTCCTGTAAGGCTGGTAGTTTGTTCCTGAGGCAGCGGGACTGGTAGATGTCCTGTAAGGCTGGTAGTTTGTTCCTCAGGCAGTGGGACTGGTAGATGTCCTGTAAGGCTGGAGGTTTGTTCCTCAGGCAGCGGGACTGATAGATGTCCTGTAAGGCTGGTGGTTTGTTCCTCAGGCAGCGGGATTGGTAGATGTCCTGTAAGGCTGGTAGTTTGTTCCTGAGGCAGCGGGACTGGTAGATGTCCTGTAAGGCTGGTGGTTTGTTCCTCAGGCAGCGGGACTGGTAGATGTCCTGTAAGGCTGGAGGTTTATTCCACAGGCAGCGGGACTGGTAGATGTCCTGTAAGGCTGGAGGTTTGTTCCTCAGGCAGCGGGACTGATAGATGTCCTGTAAGGCTGGTGGTTTGTTCCTCAGGCAGCGGGACTGGTAGATGTCCTGTAAGGCTGGTAGTTTGTTCCTGAGGCAGCGGGACTGGTAGATGTCCTGTAAGGCTGGTAGTTTGTTCCTCAGGCAGTGGGACTGGTAGATGTCCTGTAAGGCTGGAGGTTTGTTCCTCAGGCAGCGGGACTGATAGATGTCCTGTAAGGCTGGTGGTTTGTTCCTCAGGCAGCGGGATTGGTAGATGTCCTGTAAGGCTGGTAGTTTGTTCCTGAGGCAGCGGGACTGGTAGATGTCCTGTAAGGCTGGAGGTTTGTTCCTCAGGCAGCGGGACTGGTAGATGTCCTGTAAGGCTGGAGGTTTATTCCACAGGCAGCGGGACTGGTAGATGTCCTGTAAGGCTGGATGTTTGTTCCTCAGGCAGCGGGACTGGTAGATGTCCTGTAAGGCTGGAGGTTTGTTCCTCAGGCAGCGGGACTGATAGATGTCCTGTAAGGCTGGTAGTTTGTTCCTCAGGCAGCG
The DNA here is from genome assembly GCA_021613375.1 of Megaleporinus macrocephalus. Lineage (NCBI taxonomy): Eukaryota > Metazoa > Chordata > Actinopteri > Characiformes > Anostomidae > Megaleporinus > Megaleporinus macrocephalus. The sequence goes on from CM038714.1 coordinate 40,903,483, forward strand.
GGACTGGTAGATGTCCTGTAAGGCTGGTAGTTTGTTTCTGAGGCAGCGGGACTGGTAGATGTCCTGTAAGGCTGGAGGTTTGTTCCTCAGGCAGCGGGACTGGTAGATGTCCTGTAAGGCTGGAGGTTTATTCCTCAGGCAGCGGGACTGGTAGATGTCCTGTAAGGCTGGTAGTTTGTTCCTGAGGCAGCGGGACTGGTAGATGTCCTGTAAGGCTGGTAGTTTGTTCCTCAGGCAGCGGGACTGGTAGATGTCCTGTAAGGCTGGTAGTTTGTTCCACAGGCAGCGAACTGGTAGATGTCCTGTAAGGCTGGTAGTTTGTTCCTCAGGCAGCAGGACTGGTAGATGTCCTGTAAGGCTGGTAGTTTGTTCCTCAGGCAGCGGGACTGGGAGATGTCCTGTAAGGCTGGTGGTTTGTTCCTCAGGCAGCGGGACTGGTAGATGTCCTGTAAGGCTGGTAGTTTGTTCTTGAGGCAGCGGGACTGGTAGATGTCCTGTAAGGCTGGTAGTTTGTTCCTCAGGCAGCGGGACTGATAGATGTCCTGTAAGGCTGGTGGTTTGTTCCTGAGGCAGCGGGACTGGTAGATGTCCTGTAAGGCTGGTGGTTTGTTCCTCAGGCAGCGGGACTGGTAGATGTCCTGTAAGGCTGGAGGTTTGTTCCTCAGGCAGCGGGACTGGTAGATGTCCTGTAAGGCTGGTGGTTTGTTCCTCAGGCAGCGGGACTGGTAGATGTCCTGTAAGGCTGGTAGTTTGTTCCTGAGGCAGCGGGACTGGTAGATGTCCTGTAAGGCTGGTAGTTTGTTCCTCAGGCAGCGGGACTGGTAGATGTCCTGTAAGGCTGGAGGTTTGTTCCTCAGGCAGCGGGACTGGTAGATGTCCTGTAAGGCTGGTAGTTTGTTCCTCAGGCAGCGGGACTGATAGATGTCCTGTAAGGCTGGTAGTTTCTTCCTGAGGCAGCGGGACTGGTAAATGTCCTGTAAGGCTGGAGGTTTGTTCCTCAGGCAGCGGGACTGGTAAATGTCCTGTAAGGCTGGAGGTTTGTTCCTCAGGCAGCGGGATTGGTAGATGTCCTGTAAGGCTGGTAGTTTGTTCCTGAGGCAGCGGGACTGGTAGATGTCCTGTAAGGCTGGAGGTTTGTTCCTCAGGCAGCGGGACTGGTAGATGTCCTGTAAGGCTGGAGGTTTATTCCACAGGCAGCGGGACTGGTAGATGTCCTGTAAGGCTGGATGTTTGTTCCTCAGGCAGCGGGACTGGTAGATGTCCTGTAAGGCTGGAGGTTTGTTCCTCAGGCAGCAGGACTGGTAGATGTCCTGTAAGGCTGGTAGTTTGTTCCTCAGGCAGCGGGACTGGTAAATGTCCTGTAAGGCTGGTAGTTTGTTCCTCAGGCAGTGGGACTTTTAGATGTCCTGTAAGGCTGGAGGTTTGTTCCTCAGGCAGCGGGACTGATAGATGTCCTGTAAGGCTGGTAGTTTGTTCCTCAGGCAGCGGGACTGGTAAATGTCCTGTAAGGCTGGTAGTTTGTTCCTCAGGCAGCGGGACTGGTAGATGTCCTGTAAGGCTGGAGGTTTGTTCCTCAGGCAGCGGGACTGGTAGATGTCCTGTAAGGCTGGAGGTTTGTTCCTCAGGCAGCGGGACTGGTAGATGTCCTGTAAGGCTGGAGGTTTGTTCCTCAGGCAGCGGGACTGGTAGATGTCCTGTAAGGCTGGTAGTTTGTTCCTCAGGCAGCGGGACTGGTAGATGTCCTGTAAGGCTGGAGGTTTATTCCTCAGGCAGCGGGACTGGTAGATGTCCTGTAAGGCTGGTAGTTTGTTCCTCAGGCAGCGGGACTGATAGATGTCCTGTAAGGCTGGTAGTTTGTTCCACAGGCAGCGGGACTGGTAGATGTCCTGTAAGGCTGGATGTTTGTTCCTCAGGCAGCGGGACTGATAGATGTCCTGTCCTTTATAATGTTGTATGTCAGGCATTATGAGACACTATTAACACATGATGTCATATAACACAATATAACACTTATAATGCACTTGTAATGCAGTATTTATGCAGAAATGTGATTCATAAAAAGTATTTAAACCTGTAGTCAAATACTTCCCTGTGACTTTATCGGTATGTTTTGATATATGGATATGAGATATATGCAATGCTCTTCTATCTAAAAGCTTCACTAGATCTTATTTATGTAGCAGATTGTTTAGCATGCTCTCAAATAACTGGTCAAGCCAATCATGACTTGGACCACTTTGTTAGGGAGGATGATTGTTTATGGAACATTTATATGTGGTTTATTGCAGAACATGGCAAGCAGTAATTATACGTAATCACTTTAATGCAGGAGTAAATTGCTGTGCAGGCATAATCTAAATACTTGAGATAATAGCATGTTAATGGTAAAGGGCTGTAACGTGTAATTACTCACTAGAATAATATTTTATAAGAGCCTGAAGGGAAAATTATTTACTCAAAGCAAGTCATTTCTAGATTGACTTGTTTTGAGCAAATATGAACCACAGAGTGTATTTTTTTTTCCTAATCACTGCTAAGCAGGTTGTTGGAATCTGACTTATCTTATTGTTTGGCCACCGTAATGAGTCACATCCTGCTGTAGTGAATCCAGCCAATGAATTGAGTTTAGCGCAGGCCGTGGGCAGGGTTGTTTTTTCCCACAGTTTTGGCTTCTGCCCACTGAAGTGCCATAAGCAGTTCGAGTCATAGCTTGATTATAATTACGGTCTTTTGCTTATCGACGGCGACTGCGAAGAGATCAGATCAATGCAGATGCAGAGTGAATAATTCATGAGCGGCCGTGCGGAGAGCAGGAATCAGATCTGCATGTTGGCCCATAAACAGGCCTTGAAAGCGCTGTCTCAGCTCCGGCGTAGCGGCTGGAGAAAACACAGGGAGGCACAAAGCTGGAGTTAAAACTCTAATTAAACACCCTGAATTATGACGTGTCAGAGCAGCCAGCGCTCCCTGGTGGCAAAGTTCCTCTGCATATATGAATTCACGAGCACTAATGAGCTGCGTTATTTGCACGATGAGACAACAAATTGCTTGTGATGAATAGAACGAGTAAGTGCATTATCAGGACTCTCGGGTTAGGAGAATGGCGTCATGTTTTAGAGTCGCATTCAGGGCTGGGCATGGCACACGTACACGATTATCAATTAAGTGATTCAATTTTAAAACAAACTGCCAGCAAACTGTTTAGGAATCTTTTAATAGTTATGCATAGTTTAGTATTGCTTAGTTTAATTGCACTGATTTATCAAAATTATTTATTTATAGTTCAATCATTCATATATAAACATAGTCATTCGGAGTGATTCATTGTGAAATATTTAATTGTAGAGACCTTTACAAAAGTGGGGATAGGAACCAGGGGTAGCAAATACACCTGTCATTTGCTTTCCAAAGTGGGGGGTGAACAGAAATATGAATGCTAGAAGTTTCTTAGAAGTTAGAAGTTATAGAAGTTTATTTTCAGTGGGTACCACTCAGTCAGAACTACCTCTCCAACCTAAAGTATTTAAAGTTAAATGTTTAATGTTTAGGCCAAACCACTCAGTACTAGCATAAAGCATAAACTTAAAAGAAGCACATGTTAATTAAAAATAAAAGAAATTGTGAAAGCTTTAAAATAAAAAGGAATTTTAACAAAATGAATAAAAATACAGAGTTCTAAAATAATAATAACAGTAATAGTAGTACATGGATTAATAGTAGTTATAAATACAAAACCTACAAAGGATCAGCTTATAAAACATTAAGCTAAATAAAAATGGTTTTAGCTGCTGTCTAACCAACGATCCCTAGAGGAAATCACAGTGAGCCTCCGGATTAAGTCACATTTCACACTGAAGTGATGCTTCTGCATGGGTTCCTATGGAAACTAATCTTTAGAGATGTAATATATCAGTCTTGTGATGGACTGTTTGTGCTTGAAGGGCACATTAGTGTAATCCATAATCATTATCCACATCAATCACTGGTTTAAATCCATGAAAAAGCCATAAAACCGATGATTAGCTTGAAGGCCAGGCTTCTGGACAGTTTAGGTTTTCACCCATTCATTTAGTCCAGGCCTGCTAAACTGACCTAGAAAGGTTAATTGGGTTTGAGAATGCGGTAAAACGATGACCATGATACTTTTCAAATCTCCAAAGCTTTTATTTTTATGCTGTTTGTCATCCCGAGAGGAAGAAGTGTTTTAAAACATAATACTCTTGTGTTTCAGTGGATCTGTGGTCTCTTTACAGCAAACGCTTTAGAGTTGTTTTGGCAGCTTATGCCATCACACCCCCATCATACAGCCCCCCTGATGGACGCTGCTTAGCCTGGAGGGAAATTGAGGACAATGAAAAGTAGCCAAGGAGAGTGTGAAGGAAAAAAAAAAAGCAACAACACAGGTTCATCTGACGGTTTGATCATGTCCTAGAAATAGTGGCAGTGTTTGGTTTTTGTTGTCTGTAGAGACACAGCGTCCCTTAATTTCAGAATGTTTTTTATACAAATGAGCATATTTTCTTTCTTCATTTGCACTAATATGTTAAATGTTTATAGCTTTTAATACACATGCTCCTTTTTCCTATTTGGGTGAAGAATCCATAAACTACTGAGAAGGTAATGGAAATAATGGGATGGGAAGAAAATGTAATTTGTAATTTGAATGGTCTCACTGTTACTATTAATTTCAGTAAGGGTTTGTTGACCCCTAATGAGACTGATTAAACAGCCCCAGTTGCAAAAAAGTTGGAATCCTGTGTGAAATGTAAATAATGTAGTTAAATGTAATTAAAAACAACAATTGCTTATGACATAAAAATCTCATAAACCCATATTTTATTCACAGTAGAACATATATCAGATGTTAAATGTGAGACATTTTAACATTTCCTAGAAATTACTAGCTTATTTAGAACTTGATGGCAGCAACACATCTTAAAAATCTTGGGACGAGGCAACAAACGGCTGGAAAAGAAGTGGTAATAAAAAAACAATTGGAAAACCAGTTTGTAAACAAGCTAGAGAGGCAGAGTCTCTCAGAGGCAAAGATCGGCCGAGGTTAACCAATCTACCAACAACTGTGTCGGTTTCAGAAAATAATGTTCCTCAACGTAAAATTGTGAAGACTTTGGATTTCCCACCATCACTGCATGGGCTCAGACATACTTCCAGAAATCACTGTCTGTGAATACACAACCCACAAATGCAAGTTAAAGCTGTATCACACAAAAATGCTGCCGGACTGAAGAGGAGAGGCGCCATCCAGCTTGATATCAGCACACAGGTTAAAAGCCTGCATCTCTGATAGAATGGGGTGCATAAGTGAGCAGCTTACTTATCTGGTAAGACACATCAATGCTGAATGCTTCTATTCATATAGCGGCTCTTTAGGGCAAGGCCTTACATATTTTAGCAAGAAAATGCTAAACCACATGCATCACAACAGCATGGCTTCACAGATGAAGAGTCTCTGTGCTGAACTGGCCTGCCTGCAGTCCAGACCTTCACCAATTATCATCATGAAATGCAAAATCCAGCAAAGCAGACCCAGAACTGTTGAGCAACTAAAACCCTACACCAGACAAAAATGGAACAGGATTCCTCTCCCTTAACTCCAGCAATTGATTTCTTACCTCCCCACATACAACAGACTGCTGTTAAGAGAAGAAGTGATGCTACACAATGGCGGACATGGCCCTGTCCCAGCTTTTTTGAGATGCGTTGCTGCCATCAATTCCTAAATGAATGAATCATTTGAAACAATTGTAATAAATTTAAATGAATACATTTTGAAATGTCTCACTTTGAACATCTGATATATGTTGTATGTTCTATTTTGAATACAGTATTTGCAAATCATTGTTTTTATTTACATTTATTTACATTTTTGAAATTGGGCTTTGCAATTTTTTGCACTGCCAACTTGTAAAATATGTAATATCCTATAAATATATTATAGACACCTGCTTATTTGTTTATTTTATTGTATCTTATTTTATATATTGGCTTCTGCAGTAACATATTATACTCCTCTGGGACGGCATTAAGATTGCCGTTAGATGTTGGAACATTGCTGTGTGGATTTGGTTGGTACTGAGGACCAATGACTGATATGACACATAGTAAGTGGAGCTATATCACTCTAGAGAATGCAGTTTCACTGCTCCACAGCAAAATGCTTGGGGAGTTCATAGTGCTCTAGCTGACACTGCGGTATGGTATCCACATGCCTTTGAACATACATAGTGCATAATGAAGGTGACATGAGGCCTGCGCCATAAATCATATTTTTATTGTCATCCCAATGCGAGTTCGGTGATGAACACATTGTTAAGAGTAGAAATGACAGAAGAGATCAACATGCAGCACCAGAGAGACGTTGTGTCATTGCAGGCACCAACTGATAGAAGCCTAATGAAGGCTCCTTCGCACTGAGATTGAACCATGCTTTCCGTGAAGGAAAGTAACTTCAGCTTTGTGCTAAATTGCCAATTACCATCCTATGCATGCGCAGCTCAAATACTACTCCAAATAGAATCCTGAATTCCAAGACTTTAAAAGTTTAGCAAGCATTAGGATTGTTCTCTCACCTGATATTGTATGTCAGGCACTAATGGAAGAAGCTGTTGAGGGAATGCTGATCTTTTCTCAGCATTTCAGTACACATAAATGGGCTTGCAATTCAGATGTCAGTAGCTGTTACTATTTTGTTTCTTTTTATTTTGCATAACAGTGAAAGGTGCTTCTGTAATTTTGTAATATTCTGTTGTCTTAAAGTAGAGGTACTTGTGTCACGTCCTGTCAGAAGCACTCTATTTTGATGATAATAATAATAATAGTTTCTCATATTGTCATGGTGATATTCCACTAGCTTCATCAAACTCATTTTTATTTTGTCAATACTGTATAGCTCTAGTTTTCATTGCTCACCATTCTGTTCACAGATGATATTGGGTCCAATTCCATGCCTATTTACTCATACCTGAAAAAAATAATGTAACAACTTCACCTGATACCATGTGATGCAAGCCCCATACACACTGACATGCCAATGATAGAATCACTTAAAATAAATTTTTAATTTAAAGTAGGTAACATATTATGGTATTAGTAGAAAAACACAAGCACTCATGAGGTATAGCAACATTCTTAACATTGCTTTTTAAAAATGCCTCACAAAAATAACATAAACATGAACATAAACATGAACTTCAGCTTACTTTGCCAAACTGTTCAAAGAAAATGCTGCTGGAGTGAGAACGTTCCATGCTTAGAACCGTTCAGCCCTCAGTGTATTAGACAGGCTTTGCCTAAATAATGATTTGACAACTTCCTACAGTCTTTTCTATTGTTAAGGGCAAGGGCACAACCAGGCATAGGCATCCCTGGTATTTGAACCCACAACCTTCTGGTTGGTGGCGCACTCTCTTATCACTAGGATATCGTCCACCCCATGTATGGAAACCTAATTTGCAAAAGCTGTCCCTTATGTGTTCATGAATTGATGAACCATTAAAAAAAAATGTACATATGACCAGTCACGCCAGTATGGCTCCGCCCATTCACACTGAAGTGATGCAAAGTGTCGTTAGGTCTGACAGGCTGTAGCAGATAGCAGAACTTTGAATGGCAGATGCGCAGGAAAACTAATAAAGCATATGGCTTAGTCAGAGCAATGGTCATTTACATAGTAACAGAAACAGCCCGTCCAAGTCTAAGGGATAACGAGAGGTTGCGGAATGGTCTTGTAAAATGAATTATGGCTGCTTTTGGCAGACAAATCTCTGGAAGAAGCAAAAACTCTAGTAATATGGAGCGCTTAAGGCTAGAGATGGAGCTGTATTGAGAGCAACAGCAGCAGCAGTGCATTAGAGGTATGAATCCTACTGCTGATGGAAAGGTGACAGCATCCAGATGGTACAGAGCGAGCGAGGATAATGAGGAGTGATAGGGGTTTGGGGGACTTTGGCACACGGACTGTGCCATTTAGCGTCCGCAAACGGACAGCAAATGCTCATCTTTCATCTCGCTCTGTCACTCATACTTTATATCAAAAACAAGTCGTTGCCTTTTTCCATCCATCACGCCTAGAGACCTGGACAACACAGACTGGTCCAGCTATCAGTACGCTGAATCAGTGCTTTGAATTTCAAACAAATGCTGTCCTGGAGTCCCCCGTCCTGCGTGGTTTAGTGCTGTAACTTCATCTCAGGAAGCTGATTAGTTGAATTGGATGTGCTTATGGAAAAAAGGCAGGGCTACTCCAGGACCTCCATTGTGGGTGATATAGCATGGTTATTTAGAAAAATGGTTTGACGAGATGTACAGTTTTTGAACTGTGACTTGACAGAGCTGGATGATGCACCTGTACAAGTCTTAGAAGGAAACCCAACCTAGTATTGTGTGATAATGACATATCTTCATATAGCCTTCTCCAACTCTAGGACCAGGGATGGAGACCACTGTATATGTACATCATTCTTATATTAAAAATGAAAGTCTCACCAATAATATAAACCATTATTTGATTTTATTGATGATGGGCATCAGGTCAATTCAAAGCATTATTTTTTAAGACATGGAATGAATTTAAAGAGAAGAGACCCTGCAGTTTGAAGTCAGTGTAGTAATAGCAAAGAACATGTTTCAGGTAGGACAACTGATCCAAACTTTCATACATAACTTTCTGACTGTTCACATCCTCAATGCTTGACAACTGACTGTCCGTAGTATCCATTGTTTTTTGTTATCTGGAGAGTTATGTTGTATAAGCCCTTAGACATATAGGCAAATTAAAAGATTCAGATTTTTCTAGACTTGCATGGTGCAACACTGGGGGCCAAAATAAAACCATGGCCAGCCGTTCTCTTGTAATGAATATGCTTTTTCTCCGCTACTGGCAGAGTTCATACAGTACACCAAAGAGCACAAAGTAATTAAAATCTGTCTGAGCTGTACAAAGCTGCCGCAACAAAGTGGCTGTATGGCCGCTACCTCCGCTCATATAGTCATTTATCATAGCTCCAGATTATACAGGCTTAGTTAAGCCAAGGTTCAAGGTTTTCAGTCACGTCAAGGCTTTATAATAAGTAAGGATAAATTGCTGTGCGGTTTATAGTTGCAGCTTGGGAGATTGTTCAGTGTATGCCCGCATACACAATTGTGACCTTCAAAAAATGCTTTTCTTACTTTTAAATGTGGTGAGCAATGAAAATCAAGAAAACCATGAAAATCAAGTTGCATTGTTCTTTGAAACATAACCATGTTTCTACCAATAGAAGACAGTTGGGGGTGGATGTTTGAGCAAGTCACACCAACAAACTATGTCAGCTGTCAACTGTAACTGTCACAGCTCATATCATAAGGTGTACAATCCAATTGTGAAGTTGTGCAATAACAGATCACATCCATAGCTGTACACTCCAGGGCCTGACTGATATGTACATGTTGTGACCCAACACTAATTTTAGTATTAAACAATATCCAGTATCATATATATTGGATATGTATGTTGCCTCACTTCTTAAACTGAAATCCCACAGTGCATTAACAGCATTATTGTTGCTGATAAAACATTAATTTATCATCAGCCAACAAATATATTGGTCAGGCTCTAGTCTAGTACAGTCTAACTACAAATATCAATACAAACACCAAATGTTCAAAGCTCCAACTGTAAAGATCTGTAATAACTTACATCCAGATCTTTAAAACTTAACATTGAAGATTTACCCTGTCAGAAAAAAACTGCCATGCAGGTACATTTATCCATCAAAATACAATGTACCATCAAAAGGAGCATTGCCATTTCTTTTGCATTCGTTTTTTTTTCTCTTTCAGGGTAAATATGTACCTCTTCATCAACTAATACTTTAAAACTGAACAGTAAAGTAAAAGGCTGGTTGCAAGACAGGTGTTGAGTCAATGCAGCTTAGAAATAGAATATTTCAATAGATTATAATACAGCTGTGTTCCCTAAAGGTATTGACGATGGTACCAACCCAGTGACAGCTGAGTACCTTTTTTTCTGATAATGTATAAATACTGCATTTATTGGGCCTATAGAATTCACACCTTAGTGCTCTTGAGTGTTTGTGAATTCTATTCTTGCCTAAGAACAAATCCTAAATAAGAAAACATTGGTAAATGTCCAAACCTTTATGAAACATGTGATAGGCCCTTTAGAGGCTGTACAGTCCAGCTCTAAAGATCTGTAATCACTCTCAGAGCTGTACAATGTGACTCTAAATCTATAAAATATCACTCTCAGAGCTGTACAATCCAGCTGTAAATCTATATCACTCTCAGAGCTGTACAGTCTAACTCTAAATCTATAAGAGATTACTCCTAGAGCTGTACAATCCAGCTCTAAATCTATAAGATATCACTTCCAGAGCTGTACAATCCAGCTCTAAATCTATAAAATATCACTTCCAGAGCTGTACAATCCAGCTCTAAATCTATGAGATTACTCCTAGAGCTGTACAATCCAGCTCTAAATCTATAAAATATCACTTCCAGAGCTGTACAATCCAGCTCTAAATCTATGAGATTACTCCTAGAGCTGTACAATCCAGCTCTAAATCTATAAGAGATTACTCCTAGAGCTGTACAATCCAGCTCTAAATCTATAAAATATCACTTCCAGAGCTGTACAATCCAGCTCTAAATCTATAAAATATCACTTCCAGAGCTGTACAATCCAGCTCTAAATCTATAAAATATCACTTCCAGAGCTGTACAATCCAGCTCTAAATCTATAAAATATCACTTCCAGAGCTGTACATGATGTACATAATGAATATAAGCAACAATAAAATTAACTGAAAAACCTACATGCATTCATGTTTCCAAAACAAACCTTAGCAGGCTGGCCAAACTGGCACTGCAGTACCTACGACACCAAAATGTCTTCATGAACTTCCCCTCTTCCGTGCTCAGACACATCTGATCCACCTCAGCAGTTAATTGGCAGGCTTAGCAGGTGTATTAGAGCTGGGAATTACCAACTGTGCTGGACCTCAGCCTTTAGTTCCCCACCTCTGACTCACAGGTTCCTAATTAAATCAGATGCTGGTATTTCTAAACTCATTTTATTCTGCATGCTCTTTCCTGTTGTTTTCCCAGGGAAATGGGCACGAGAGGGATTTCCTGGACGACAGACGTGTTTACATAATGGACGTCTATAATCGTTACATCTATCCGGGGGATGGCTACGCTAAGAGTAAGTTGAAAAGCATTCAAAGCCTCTCCAATCACATTACACAAAGTGGTTATGTGAAGATAGCTGTACCACTATGGTATGATATGAAGAAAAAAAAAACATTATGCTGATTATTAGGGCTCTTTACGCAGTTTCTCATAACCATAATCTGTATTTGCATAGAGTTAGAGACAGAGAGAGAGACAGGGGTGGGTGGGAAGCATTTGTAGAATTATGAGGCAGAACATTTACTCTCCTACAGGGGGCACCATCAGCATACCCTTGTAGTCTATTCATTGCCTGCAAAACTGCTTGTTTGCCTTTCTACCAGGATCAGTGTCAAACACCACAGAAAGAATAGACATATCTTTTTTTCACTACAACTGGCTGTCAACAGTAACTACAATACTACACAAGCACAGTAAATTCAGCACCAGGCTAAAGTTTGTAGACCCTGTACTAAATGTGTAATTTTCAGAGAGGTTAAATAAAATCTCATTTCGATCTAAAATCGTATACTTAAATTCTTGAAATGTATTTTTAAGACAAGAATGAACAGTAAAGTTGAGGTCTATGTATCAGTACGAATCATTTTCAACATGGAGTGAGCATATACTACATTTCCCAAAGTATCTACATACATTTTCCAAATAGTGAATTCAGTTACTTTATATTGCGCCCATAGCTGACATAGGCATTTGTTCACACAAAGATTGAATAATCTTCATAGAAAACTTGTTTTAATACAGCAAGTAGCCTCACATGAGCCTGCGGTCACCATGCCCAGTACCAAGTGTTAGATAGACGGGGTATATACCCCCCAGCATTGGGCTGTATTGCATTTTCTGGAGTGAGGGAGCTCCATACGTCTGTTGATTCAAAACCAATCATGCAACATCAATACTTGACCTGGCTGAATGCAATCACATCCTCCAACAGTAGATGTTCCAACATCTACTATAATATAGTATCTACTATACTATATTATAAGAAAAGTAGAGGCTGTTACTGCAGCAAAGGGTGACGAACTCCCTATTAATACCTTTAATTTCAGAAAAGTTGTTGGATGAACAAGTCTCTAGAAATTGCTGGACATATAGTATGTATGGAAATTAGTGTAAGTGGAAAGGATCCCAGGTGGCTTCTAGACAAACTGCTTTGAGAGAGAAACTAGTAGCTTATACAAAATAAAAGATTGAATTTGTTTGGATTGTAATGCATATTTAAAAAGTAGCCTGTTCATTCTGGGTGTCAAAAAAAACACTTTTTGTAATGTTTAGAAGAAAAAATGTTAATACTGGGTTAATACTTTTTGATCACTTTTTGATTTTTGATTCCATTGAAACCTCTAAAATAGTTGCTTTGTACGAAGACAAAACATGCCTTGTAAGCGTATGTTAGTGTAACTAGAAGTCAATTTAGTCGTCTTCATCCAACACCTAGCTTCATACAACACTTACACTGGCCTTATCGAGCCAGTAGTTTACTTTACTTCATTAAGCATTTTCCAGAGTACTTTTATTTGTATATGTCAGAACCTTGTGCACGTCCTTACCCAAGCAGTGAGCCTGCAGTGTGCTTATTGTCTTTTAATTCCTATCTAAGCTAGCTATAAATAACAACTTTGTATTATATTTGTATTACTTTTACTAAAAATGTGTTGAAGCTAAATTAGTAATGTTTTGAAATGTGAAAAATTCTAAGGATGCCCTCATTCAGGGTGATTTTGTCTTAGAGAAACAAAGTCAGAATTGTTTGTAGTTGTAAAGCATTTATTTATCTGATAATTTTTTGAAAAAGTGGTGGAATCTGGTGTATACAACTTATTTATCTGCATAAACTGTGCATATTAACTAATCAAGCAAAAATGTATGAAGTGTTATTAAGAAGTAAAAGAGAAACTCAAGTTGTTAAGATGCCAACAAAGTCATTCGAAGTGCTTTACTGTGTTGGATTTCAGGACAAGCTAACACCTGGGAATTAAAGATGTGAAGTTCCTGTTCACCAGCCTGTTTTGCGAGTTTTCCATTACGCCTTAAATGGTGCTGCAGCTACATCCCACCACCCGTACAGTCTGTAGCATTTAGGGTGAAACAGAACATTTGATTTAGAATCTGGTGAATAGGAAGCCAGTTTCAGCCTCGTTTAAAGATGAACATCTTTCATGCTCACTGACGGTTCATTGTTGGTGCCGACATCACCTTCACAGCCTGGAAACGAGATTTCTGCGCGTGTAAATACAGTTTTCCATTCTAAGGCACCTTTAACATGACAGCGATGACGTGGCACTCCACAGCTGATGTCCACCATTATTCTAAAATGGAACATGGAAGAAAAAAAGTGCATCCCCAACTGGCCCTGTAAGCACTCTACTGTCTGTCAGTAATATGGCCTTGTGGTGCTACTTTAGCACTCCCACTCCAGAGCTCGCAGTAGCTGGATGTGGTTTATCCATTATTCTCCTCGACAAACTGAGTCCGCCTGTCAAAAAATAGAGAAAGGTGTGCTTTCCCTTTCAACCTATTCACTTTTTTGTTCCTAAACAAAAGCTCTATTTTATAAATTTGTATGTCAATCCTACATATTCATTTGAAGGTACAGCCTGGCGTCTCAAGATAAGGTGTGCTCGGCCCCGTTTCTTTTTGTTTTTCTTTACTTTCTCTCCGAGACGTTTTCCCTCAGTGACATTTCACTGTGTTCAAAGACAAAGTGCCTTGCTTTTCAGACACTCTGTTTTTTTTTTTTTTTTTGTTTTTTTTTCTGGTGTCTTCATCTGCAGTTAAAAGCACAAGAGACTAATTAGGTCTTAAAAGTGTCTAAAAGAGCAAGGTATTGTTCCTCACAGTTTCCTTCCCTTTATACAAGGCTTGGGGGAAAAATTAAGGGATTTGAACAATGCTTAAAAAAGAAAACCTGTGGAAAGGATGAAACTGGCTTTGCTGTGTTCTATTTGCACATTTAGAAGCATTTGACAAGCACAATTCAGCCAGATTTTCAATTCAGTGTCCTCTTATCATAGATGTAGCTGCACCACAAGTATCTTTGCCCTGGTAAACATGAGCAAATGTACTGTAAAAAATATTGATAAGAAACAAACCCTAGAATTTAATCTTAAAATAAAACTTTCCCTCAAATTTGTGGGCCAGTCATAGAAATTCTCTATATATTCGTATATATATATTTAGTCCCAGTCCTATTTTTTATTTTTATGAGTGATTAGGAGCACTTAAATGGTCTGACATGGCTTTTTCACCAAGATATAAATATAAGGTGACACACAGGCCAAATTCCCCTTAGTCCTGTTTTTAAAAAGCCATAGTCCACTTGGCCTATGGGGGAGTCAGAGCCATCTTAGGGGCTGTTCCATTGCTTTAATAGCTGGAGTGAAGGGCATTAGAAGAGCCCTCGGAGGGGTGAGGGATCGAGCATACGGCAGTGTCAACTTCAGCAGCAGATCTTGCCCAGAAATCATTGCAAACTGATGCATTTCCCATTCCACACCTAAAAGCCATAGAAATACTGTGGCCACTTCAAAATGCTTAGCATTCCAAAGACATAACATTCAATTCAATTGGCTGGGTTTTATGTTGTAAACTACTTCATCAGTTATTGAAGACCGCTGATACAGCTTCATCACTCCGCTAACTGGCTCATTAGCATGCCAAAGGATACACAGCTTACAAGAACAAAACAAATTTCATCCCAAAAATTGAAAAAATTTGCATGGCCTAGCCCATTAGCTAAGTGAGGCTGGCTGAGAGTGCATACGGTTTGAATAATCTGCTCCTCCCTGTCGCAGCCTCCCTTTCTGTCACGAGTGGCCGCTTGTGTAGGTGTAGGTGAGATGGGCTTTTGAGTGGTGAGTCAAAGAGCCAAGTTAAAAAGAAATTGAAACGCAGACCACAGATGGGAAATTGCAGGCAGCTTGTGGGGTCAGAAGTCTCCCAGACTACAATCAGATGCCACCTCTGTGACCATACGTTGTTTGGGAGGGTTGCCAGAAAAAGGTCTCTATTGTCAAGGACCAGCAAAAGTGCCTTGAATTTGCCAGACATCACTTTCCAGCCAGTGGGACCGTGTTCTGTAGTCTGATGAGACCAAAATAAAGCTTTTTGCCAGCAGACACCACACCAGAGATGTGTTTGGCATAGAAAGATAACCATGTAAGTTTCTCACCCTTACCGTAAAGTCTGGTGGTGGATCTGTGATCTTGTGGGTCTGTTTTTTTTTTTTTCACATGTTTATTTGTATAGCACCTTTCATACACAGTGGTATCTCAAAGTGCTTTACATAAAAAAAAAGGCATGAAAAAGCATTTAAAAGGCATTAAATGGTTTAGTTAAAAGGAAATAGGAAATAGAAATCATTGATGCATTAAAATAAATATGTTAAAAAGAAATAAGACATAAATATATTTAAAAGAAAGAAAGTTAAACATAAAAGTGAAGAATAAGGGTTTTTTTTACTGTTTCACAGTTTCTATCAAAAAACTTGTTTGGACACATGATATCATAGACCACATCAAGTACCAGAAGATATTCAATTAAATCTTGACTTCCTCGGCCAGGAAGCTTAATCTGGGTCATGGTTAGGTCTTCCAGCAGAACAATGATTCAAAGGCACCTCAAAATCAGCACAAAAAAAGAAAACCTGAGGGATAAGCTGAGTAGTAGACCTTGGAATCTGAAGGATTTGGAGAGAAAAGTATAATTTCATCACAAGATTTAGAAAGCAGTCATAGTGCTTTAATAAAGGCTTGTATTAATGTTTTGAATTGAAAGATCAACAGGATAAACAATACCGAATGTTTTTATAGCTCATTTTTTAATGAGGCACTGTAGACAGATCTGTGTTCAAAGTTTGCTTCTTTTAGTTTTGCTCTCAAGTTACTAGGCAGACAAGTTACAAAGCCAACAAGTATCCTTTCAGATAGCACTGTGCAAACTGCATGCCTGCATCATTTCTCATATGTTCTCATCAAATCTACATCAAATAGACTTGCTTGTGTGGTTTCCGGCACCGTATGATATACTGTTATCCATAAACATGAACTGAAGCTGCAAGTTTTGGGTATTTATAGGAGCCATCAAGAGGAAAGTGGAGCTGGACTGGGGTACAGAGGATACTGAGTATCTGCAGAAGGTTGAGCTGCACTGTGAGGGAGCACTGAACGAGATCAGACCGGACATAATCGTCTACAACGCAGGCACAGACGTGTTAGATGGAGATCCACTCGGAGGCCTGGCCATCTCTCCACAGGTACGGCTGTTGATCATTAAGTCTCAGTAACATTATTAGGCTTTTGCAGGTTGCAAGCTAGCTAACTTGCTAACTATAACCGTTAACGTGTGTGCAGTTGCTGTTAGCCAGGTAGATAACTCATCCAAAACAAACAATACAGTACAAGAAATAGACATAGACAGGAAAAAAGAACTGTGTATCACGCACTTTGTCTTCCATGTGTTTATTAATGGGGAAGGAATGGGGGATATGTTTGTGCTTAGACACTGCTTAGCATTTTCTCAGTTTTAGCGCTATTAAATGACTACCTCACAGAGGTACGCATACACCCTAGTAGTACTTTACTCAGTACTACTGACTGAGTAAACAAACAACAATGAAAATGCCTCGACTCCACGCTCTCACTACTTCATGCTTTAGTATAGGCTCTCATTTTGTGTGCTAGCATAGGCTACAGCTAGCATAGCTGCCTAAACAGCACACCTAAAGCTGAAAATGAGTAAACACGCTGCACCAGCGGGAAAAACTCTGACACTGCCAGACTCGCAGTCTACCATCTTATGTCTAGTTCACACGATTTTAGCCTGGTTTTTCAGTCGCTGACTGTTTTTTGTAGGTCGCCAACAAAAACCTCTGCTTGGAGACAAATTAGTGACCACTCGGCGGCGCTCGCTCAGTCGTGTAGTGTGAACGGTTGAAAGACACTCGCCGAGCCGTCGCGGAGTGCTCGCCGACTAATCGCAGAGGCTCAGCAAATATCTAGCATGTTTAATATCTAGGCCAGTCGGCGACTGTGAGTCAACAACAGCGTCTAGCTACAGCCAATGGGATCACGTAGAGAGAGGACCGCGTCACTGTTCACGAAATATCACAACACGTACGTTTCATTGATAAAATATTAAATATTTACCTCCAGCTCTCTCTGCAGAACAGACAGTCCCTGCTGGCCCCGTGTCTTTATCAGTTGTCATACCTTTTTTTTCTTTTTTTCAAATCAGTGCTGTAGCAACTGCTGGTTTGTTGACGTCCGTTTTGGAAATAGTGTATGTTCTACGTGGTATCGCTAGCTCTCACATGGCTTTAGTTTTCGTGACAACCAGAAGAGTCGCCGATTCTCCAGAGTAAAAGTCGTGTAATTCGTGACCCCGTGTTGCCGATCAGTCATGTAGTGTGAAAACCACAACAACTGTAAGAATCCCGATTACAGCTCAACCAGTCACGTAGTGTGAACGAAACAAAACCCTGACGACTCAAACAGTGGTGTAGTGTGAACCAGGCATTAGAGTTAACTCCTAGACAAGGATCATCTTCACTCGCGTGGAGCCTGGTTAATGCCTGGTTCACACTACACCACTGTTTGAGTCTTTAGGTTTTTGTGTCGTTCACACTACGTGACTGGGTGAGCTGTAATCGGGATTCTTTCAGTTGTGGCTTTCACACTACATGACTGATCGGCGACACGGGGTCACGAATTACACGACTTTTACTCTGGAGAACCGCGACTCATCTGGCTTCAGTTCAAAAACATGTTATTATCACGAAAACTAAACACGTGAGAGCTAGCGATACCACGTAGAGCATACACTATTTCCAAAACGGACGTCAATAAACAAGCGATACAAGTTGTTACTGCGTTGATCTGCAAGAAAGAAGAAAACGTTACGAAGATAGATAAAGACACGGGGCCAGCAGGGATGTTACGAAGATAGATAAAGACACGGGGCCAGCAGGGACTGTCTGTTCTGCAGAGAGAGCTGGAAGTAAATATTTAATATTTTATCAATGAAACGTACGTGTCGCCTGCAGCCGCAGTGATATTGCGTGAACAGTGACGCGGTCCTCTCTCTACGTGATCCCATTGACTGTAGCTAGACGCTGCTGTTGACGCACAGTCGCCGACTGGCCTAGATATTAAACATGATAGATATTTGCTTAGTCGGCGAGCACTCGGCGAGCGTCTTTGAGCTGTTCACACTACACGAGTGGTCGCCGATTTGCCTCTGAACAGAGGTTTTCGTCACCACACAGGAAAATAGGGCATGGGGATCTGAAGAATACACATCCTGCTTGCTATTTGCTGTCTTAAGATAGATATAGTAGGAGTGCAGTTATATTTACTGCAAGTCTAGTGTTTTTCCCTTATGTGAAAGGTTAAAGGTTGTGTTATAGGTCACATCTCGAAAAACACAACCTTGACGGCCGTTTGAGTGCAGTTTACAAGTGGAACATTTTCCAGTGTCTGCCAGTTTCTGACACCACAGCACTAGATCCCCAGCTTCATTTGTGCATGGTCACGTCTGCCTCTGAGTTGGGATGCCAGGTGCCAGGACACATGTTCCACACAGAAATTGAGAAAAATCAGTTTGATTTGTATTACTCAGAAATTGTGGGAAATAACAGGTAAATGACTAATTGGGTTAAAAATAGGGAGACTCCTGTTGGCAGGTATGCAGATTATGTGATGTACACTACTGGTCAAAAGTTTTAGAACACTACCAGTCAACGGTTTAAGAACACTACCAGTCAAGCGTTTTAAAACAATTCTAAAAATTTTTAATGGTAGTATAATAAAACTTTTGACTGGTAGTGTACTAAAACTTTTGACTGGTAGTGTCCTAAAACTTTTGACTGGTAGTATAATGAAACTTTTGACTGGTAGTGTACTAAAACTTTTGACTGGTAGTGTACTAAAACTTTTGACTGGTAGTATAATGAAACTTTTGACTGGTAGTGTACTAAAACTTTTGACTGGTAGTGTACTAAAACTTTTGACTGGTAGTATAATAAAACTTTTGACTGGTAGTATAATAAAACTTTTGACTGGTAGTGTACTAAAACTTTTGACTGGTAGTGTACTAAAACTTTTGACTGGTAGTATAATAAAACTTTTGACTGGTAGTATAATGAAACTTTTGACTGGTAGTGTACTAAAACTTTTGACTGGTAGTGTACTAAAACTTTTGACTGGTAGTATAATAAAACTTTTGACTGGTAGTATAATAAAACTTTTGACTGGTAGTATAATGAAACTTTTGACTGGTAGTGTACTAAAACTTTTGACTGGTAGTGTACTAAAACTTTTGACTTGTAGTATAATGAAACTTTTGACTGGTAGTGTACTAAAACTTTTGACTGGTAGTGTACTAAAACTTTTGACTGGTAGTATAATGAAACTTTTGACTGGTAGTGTACTAAAACTTTTGACTGGTAGTATAATGAAACTTTTGATTGGTAGTGTACTAAAACTTTTGACTGGTAGTATAATGAAACTTTTGACTGATAGTGTACTAAAACTTTTGACTTGTAGTATAATGAAACTTTTGACTGGTAGTGTACTAAAACTTTTGACTGGTAGTATAATGAAACTTTTGACTGGTAGTGTACTAAAACTTTTGACTGGTAGTATAATGAAACTTGATTGGTAGTGTACTAAAACTTTTGACTGGTAGTATAATGAAACTTTTGACTGGTAGTGTACTAAACCTTTTGACTGGTAGTATAATGAAACTTTTGACTGGTAGTATAATAAAACTTTTGACTGGTAGTGTACTAAAACTTTTGACTGGTAGTATAATGAAACTTTTGACTGGTAGTGTACTAAAACTTTTGACTGGTAGTGTACTAAAACTTTTGACTGGTAGTGTACTAAAACTTTTGACTGGTAGTATAATGAAACTTTTGATTGGTAGTGTACTAAAACTTTTGACTGGTAGTATAATGAAACTTTTGACTGGTAGTGTACTAAAACTTTTGACTGGTAGTATAATGAAACTTTTGACTGCTAGTGTACTAAAACTTTTGACTGGTAGTATAATGAAACTTTTGACTGGTAATGTACTAAAACTTTTGACTGGTAGTATAATGAAACTTGATTGGTAGTGTACTAAAACTTTTGACTGGTAGTATAATGAAACTTTTGACTGGTAGTATAATAAAACTTTTGACTGGTAGTATAATGAAACTTTTGACTGGTAGTGTACTAAAACTTTTGACTGGTAGTGTACTAAAACTTTTGACTGGTAGTATAATAAAACTTTTGACTGGTAGTATAATAAAACTTTTGACTGGTAATGTACTAAAACTTTTGACCGGTAGTATAATGAAACTTTTGACTGGTAGTGTACTAAAACTTTTGACTGGTAGTATAATGAAACTTTTGACTGGTAGTGTACTAAAACTTTTGACTGGTAGTATAATGAAACTTTTGATTGGTAGTGTACAAAAACTTTTGACTGGTAGTATAATGAAACTTTTGATTGGTAGTGTACTAAAACTTTTGACTTGTAGTATAATGAAACTTTTGACTGGTAGTGTACTAAAACTTTTGACTGGTAGTGTACTAAAACTTTTGACTGGTAGTATAATGAAACTTTTGACTGGTAGTATAATGAAACTTTTGACTGGTAGTGTACTAAAACTTTTGACTGGTAGTATAATAAAACTTTTGACTGGTAGTGTACTAAAACTTTTGACTGGTAGTATAATGAAACTTTTGACTGGTAGTGTACTAAAACTTTTGACTGGTAGTGTACTAAAACTTTTGACTGGTAGTATAATAAAACTTTTGACTGGTAGTATAATAAAACTTTTGACTGGTAGTGTACTAAAACTTTTGACTGGTAGTGTACTAAAACTTTTGACTGGTAGTATAATGAAACTTTTGACTGGTAGTGTACTAAAACTTTTGACTGGTAGTGTACTAAAACTTTTGACTTGTAGTATAATGAAACTTTTGACTGGTAGTGTACTAAAACTTTTGACTGGTAGTGTACTAAAACTTTTGACTGGTAGTATAATGAAACTTTTGACTGATAGTGTACTAAAACTTTTGACTTGTAGTATAATGAAACTTTTGATTGGTAGTGTACTAAAACTTTTGACTGGTAGTATAATGAAACTTTTGACTGATAGTGTACTAAAACTTTTGACTTGTAGTATAATGAAACTTTTGACTGGTAGTGTACTAAAACTTTTGACTGGTAGTATAATGAAACTTTTGACTGGTAGTGTACTAAAACTTTTGACTGGTAGTATAATGAAACTTGATTGGTAGTGTACTAAAACTTTTGACTGGTAGTATAATGAAACTTTTGACTGGTAGTGTACTAAAACTTTTGACTGGTAGTATAATGAAACTTTTGACTGGTAGTGTACTAAAACTTTTGACTGGTAGTATAATAAAACTTTTGACTGGTAGTGTACTAAAACCTTTGACTGGTAGTATAATGAAACTTTTGACTGGTAGTATAATGAAACTTTTGACTGGTAGTGTACTAAAACTTTTGACTGGTAGTATAATAAAACTTTTGACTGGTAGTATAATGAAACTTTTGACTGGTAGTATAATAAAACTTTTGACTGGTAGTATAATGAAACTTTTGACTGGTAGTGTACTAAAACTTTTGACTGGTAGTATAATAAAACTTTTGACTGGTAGTATAATGAAACTTTTGACTGGTAGTGTACTAAAACTTTTGACTGGTAGTGTACTAAAACTTTTGACTGGTAGTATAATAAAACTTTTGACTGGTGTATAATAAAACTTTTGACTGGTAATGTACTAAAACTTTTGACTGGTAGTATAATGAA
This sequence comes from Megaleporinus macrocephalus, assembly GCA_021613375.1. Classification (NCBI taxonomy): domain Eukaryota; kingdom Metazoa; phylum Chordata; class Actinopteri; order Characiformes; family Anostomidae; genus Megaleporinus; species Megaleporinus macrocephalus. Next base: position 40,925,516 of record CM038714.1, read on the forward strand.
ACTTTTGACTGGTAGTGTACTAAAACTTTTGACTGGTAGTGTACTAAAACTTTTGACTTGTAGTATAATGAAACTTTTGACTGGTAGTGTACTAAAACTTTTGACTGGTAGTGTACTAAAACTTTTGACTGGTAGTATAATGAAACTTTTGACTGATAGTGTACTAAAACTTTTGACTTGTAGTATAATGAAACTTTTGATTGGTAGTGTACTAAAACTTTTGACTGGTAGTATAATGAAACTTTTGACTGATAGTGTACTAAAACTTTTGACTTGTAGTATAATGAAACTTTTGACTGGTAGTGTACTAAAACTTTTGACTGGTAGTATAATGAAACTTTTGACTGGTAGTGTACTAAAACTTTTGACTGGTAGTGTACTAAAACTTTTGACTGGTAGTATAATGAAACTTTTGACTGGTAGTGTACTAAAACTTTTGACTGGTAGTATAATGAAACTTTTGACTGGTAGTGTACTAAAACTTTTGACTGGTAGTATAATAAAACTTTTGACTGGTAGTGTACTAAAACTTTTGACTGGTAGTATAATGAAACTTTTGACTGGTAGTGTACTAAAACTTTTGACTGGTAGTGTACTAAAACTTTTGACTGGTAGTGTACTAAAACTTTTGACTGGTAGTATAATGAAACTTTTGACTGATAGTGTACTAAAACTTTTGACTGGTAATGTACTAAAACTTTTGACTGGTAGTATAATAAAACTTTTGACTGGTAGTATAATGAAACTTTTGACTGGTAGTGTACTAAAACTTTTGACTGGTAGTATAATGAAACTTTTGATTGGTAGTGTACTAAAACTTTTGACTGGTAGTATAATGAAACTTTTGACTGATAGTGTACTAAAACTTTTGACTGGTAATGTACTAAAACTTTTGACTGGTAGTATAATAAAACTTTTGACTGGTAGTGTACTAAAACTTTTGACTGGTAGTGTACTAAAACTTTTGACTGGTAGTATAATAAAACTTTTGACTGGTAGTATAATAAAACTTTTGACTGGTAATGTACTAAAACTTTTGACTGGTAGTATAATGAAACTTTTGACTGGTAGTGTACTAAAACTTTTGACTGGTAGTATAATGAAACTTTTGACTGCTAGTGTACTAAAACTTTTGATTGGTAGTGTACTAAAACTTTTGACTTGTAGTATAATGAAACTTTTGACTGGTAGTGTACTAAAACTTTTGACTGGTAGTGTACTAAAACTTTTGACTGGTAGTATAATGAAACTTTTGACTGGTAGTGTACTAAAACTTTTGACTGGTAGTGTACTAAAACTTTTGACTGGTAGTGTACTAAAACCTTTAACCAGTAGTGTACATTCAGTGTTTTAGTCACGTTGATCACACAAAAATCACTCAATCACGTCCTGCTGTCCAGTTTATTCTCTCTTAGGTGGACACTACCTAACTCAGTCAGCTGTGTCAGACCAAACCACGACCTGGGGCTTGTTTGCAAGGTTCAGCTCATCCTGAAACATGAGTGAATGTAATATTAATATTAATAATGCGGCTCCAGCTTTGTCAAAACTTCTTATTCTAATTTTGTGTTCCACCCTAAATGGTGCAGCAGTTATATACAGTTACCTGTACAGGTGCCAGAATGCAGCTGCTGCTCCATTTAAGGTCAAAAATAAAATTCAAACAAAGAGCTTCAGATTAAGAAGCTGACTTCAGAGGCCAGTTCCTGCCAGACCAGTGGTGCTAATTAGGGCTGAAATGATTCCTTGAGGAATTCGAGTAACTCGATTACAAAAAATCATCAACGCAAATTCTTTTAACTCATACAACCACATACACATGCGCTTACGGTGTTGCCAGGTGACACGAAGAAGACGTGATTTGATGGCGCGGATTGCAAAATAGAGAAAGAGAGAGAGAATAAGAAGAGAGAGAATAAGGAGAGACGGGCCAGAGAAAACCATACACAGTGTACAAAGTCTACTGTAAAAGTGAACTAGCCGAGGGAGCCATTATTGAGCGTAAACCTGAAGAAAGACGAGGCTGAAGTTAGCTTCTTACGTGAATTCCACCTTTCCACCTTAAATGATGCAGCAGTTAGGTGGACCGGTATTCAAATAAGAATCTAACTTCAGAAAGCAAGCAACTGAGCTTTCCCGGCAAACTGAGTGAGTCTGAGTCTGAGTTTTACAGTAACCCATAGCCGAGCACCACATCAGAGTCTAAGCAAAAACAGTCCGTCTACACATCCAGTCCACAGAGCAGAGCAACACTCAGTAACAATAACATTTAGCTTAAATCAGTGTGATGGTGAGTAGAGATGAAGGCTAGTAAAGAGTGTATATTAGTTATGGTTATATGTAATGACTAGTTAAGAAAGTAAGTCAGTGTGATGATGAGTAGAGATGAAGGCTAGTAAAGAGTGTATATTAGTTATGGTTATATGTAATGACTAGTTAAGAAAGTAAGTCAGTGTGATGGTGAGTAGAGATGAAGGATAGTAAAGAGTGTATATTAGTTATGGTTATATGTAATGACTAGTTAAGAAAATAAGTCAGTGTGATGGTGAGTTGAGATAGTAAAGCGTGTATGTTAGTTATGGTTATATGTAATGACTAGTTAAGAAAGTAAGTCAGTGTGATGGTGAGTTGAGATAGTAAAGCGTGTATGTTAGTTATGGTTATATGTAATAACTAGTTAAGAAAGTAAGTCAGTGTGATGGTGAGTTGAGATAGTAAAGCGTGTATGTTAGTTATGGTTATATGTAATGGCTAGTTAAGAAAGTAAGTCAGTGTGATGGTGAGTTGAGATAGTAAAGTGTGTATGTTAGTTATGGTTATATGTAATGACTAGTTAAGAAAGTAAGTCAGTGTGATGGTGAGTTGAGATGAAGGCTAGTAAAGCGTGTATGTTAGTTATGGTTATATGTAATGACTAGTTAAGAAAGTAAGTCAGTGTGATGATGAGTAGAGATGAAGGCTAGTAAAGTGTGTATGTTAGTTATGGTTATATGTAATGACTAGTTAAGAAAGTGAGTCAGTGTGATGGTGAGTTGAGATGAATGCTAGTAAAGCGTGTATGTTAGTAATGGTTATATGTAATGACTAGTTAAGAAAGTAAGTCAGTGTGATGGTGAGTAGAGATGAAGGCTAGTAAAGTGTGTATGTTAGTTATGGTTATATGTAATGACTAGTTAAGAAAGTAAGTCAGTGTGATGGTGAGTTGAGATGAAGGCTAGTGAAGCGTGTATGGTAGTTATGGTTATATGTAATGACTAGTTAAGAAAGTAAGTCAGTGTGATGGTGAGTTGAGATGAAGGCTAGTAAAGTGTGTATGTTAGTTATGGTTATATGTAATGACTAGTTAAGAAAGTAAGTCAGTGTGATGGTGAGTAGAGATGAAGGCTAGTGAAGCGTGTATGTTAGTTATGGTTATATGTAATGACTAGTTAAGAAAGTAAGTCAGTGTGATGGTGAGTTGAGATGAAGGCTAGTAAAGCGTGTATGTTAGTTATGGTTATATGTAATGACTAGTTAAGAAAGTAAGTCAGTGTGATGATGAGTTGAGATGAAGACTAGTAAAGCGTGTATGTTAGTTATGGTTATATGTAATGACTAGTTAAGAAAGTAAGTCAGTGTGATGGTGAGTTGAGATGAAGGCTAGTAAAGCGTGTATGTTAGTTATGGTTATATGTAATGACTAGTTAAGAAAGTAAGTCAGTGTGATGATGAGTTGAGATGAAGACTAGTAAAGCGTATATGTTAGTTATGGTTATATGTAATGACTAGTTAAGAAAGTAAGTCAGTGTGATGGTGAGTTGAGATAGTAAAGTGTGTATGTTAGTTATGTTTAAATGTAATGACTAGTTAAGAAAGTAAGTCAGTGTGATGGTGAGTTGAGATAGTAAAGCGTGTATGTTAGTTATGGTTATATGTAATGACTAGTTAAGAAAGTAAGTCAGTGTGATGGTGAGTTGAGATAGTAAAGCGTGTATGTTAGTTATGGTTATATGTAATAACTAGTTAAGAAAGTAAGTCAGTGTGATGGTGAGTTGAGATAGTAAAGCGTGTATGTTAGTTATGGTTATATGTAATGGCTAGTTAAGAAAGTAAGTCAGTGTGATGGTGAGTTGAGATAGTAAAGCGTGTATGTTAGTTATGGTTATATGTAATAACTAGTTAAGAAAGTAAGTCAGTGTGATGGTGAGTTGAGATGAAGGCTAGTAAAGTGTGTATGTTAGTTATGGTTATATGTAATGACTAGTTAAGAAAGTGAGTCAGTGTGATGGTGAGTTGAGATGAATGCTAGTAAAGCGTGTATGTTAGTAATGGTTATATGTAATGACTAGTTAAGAAAGTAAGTCAGTGTGATGGTGAGTAGAGATGAAGGCTAGTAAAGTGTGTATGTTAGTTATGGTTATATGTAATGACTAGTTAAGAAAGTAAGTCAGTGTGATGGTGAGTTGAGATGAAGGCTAGTGAAGCGTGTATGGTAGTTATGGTTATATGTAATGACTAGTTAAGAAAGTAAGTCAGTGTGATGGTGAGTTGAGATGAAGGCTAGTAAAGTGTGTATGTTAGTTATGGTTATATGTAATGACTAGTTAAGAAAGTAAGTCAGTATGATGGTGAGTAGAGATGAAGGCTAGTGAAGCGTGTATGTTAGTTATGGTTATATGTAATGACTAGTTAAGAAAGTAAGTCAGTGTGATGGTGAGTTGAGATGAAGGCTAGTAAAGCGTGTATGTTAGTTATGGTTATATGTAATGACTAGTTAAGAAAGTAAGTCAGTGTGATGATGAGTTGAGATGAAGACTAGTAAAGCGTGTATGTTAGTTATGGTTATATGTAATGACTAGTTAAGAAAGTAAGTCAGTGTGATGGTGAGTTGAGATGAAGGCTAGTAAAGCGTGTATGTTAGTTATGGTTATATGTAATGACTAGTTAAGAAAGTAAGTCAGTGTGATGATGAGTTGAGATGAAGACTAGTAAAGCGTATATGTTAGTTATGGTTATATGTAATGACTAGTTAAGAAAGTAAGTCAGTGTGATGGTGAGTTGAGATAGTAAAGTGTGTATGTTAGTTATGTTTAAATGTAATGACTAGTTAAGAAAGTAAGTCAGTGTGATGGTGAGTTGAGATGAAGGCTAGTAAAGCGTGTATGTTAGTTATGGTTATATGTAATAACTAGTTAAGAAAGTAAGTCAGTGTGATGGTGAGTTGAGATGAAGACTAGTAAAGCGTGTATGTTAGTTATGGTTATATGTAATGACTAGTTAAGAAAGTGAGTCTGTGTAATGGTGAGTTGAGTAAGTAAAGGGTGTATATTAGTTGTGGTTATATGTAATGACTAGTTAAGAAGGTAAGTCAGTGTGATGGTGAGTAGAGATGAAGGCTAGTAAAGCGTGTATGTTAGTTATGGTTATATGTAATGACTAGTTAAGAAAGTAAGTCAGTGTGATGGTGAGTTGAGATGAAGGCTAGTAAAGCATGTATGGTAGTTATGGTTATATGTAATGACTAGTTAAGAAAGTAAGTCAGTGTGATGGTGAGTTGAGATGAAGGCTAGTAAAGCGTGTATGTTAGTTATGGTTATATGTAATGACTAGTTAAGAAAGTAAGTCTATGTGATGGTGAGTTGAGATAGTAAAGCGTGTATGTTAGTTATGGTTATATGTAATGACTAGTTAAGAAAGTAAGTCAGTGTGATGGTGAGTTGAGATGAAGGCTAGTAAAGTGTAAATGTTAGTTATGGTTATATGTAATGACTAGTTAAGAAAGTAAGTCAGTGTGATGGTGAGTTGAGATGAAGGCTAGTAAAGCGTGTATGTTAGTTATGGTTATATGTAATGTCTAGTTAAGAAAGTAAGTCTATGTGATGGTGAGTTGAGATAGTAAAGCGTGTATGTTAGTTATGGTTATATGTAATGACTAGTTGAGAAAGTAAGTCAGTGTGATGGTGAGTTGAGATAGTAAAGCGTGTATGTTAGTTATGGTTATATGTAATGACTAGTTAAGAAAGTAAGTCAGTGTGATGGTGAGTAGAGATGAAGGCTAGTAAAGTGTGTATGTTAGTTATGGTTATATGTAATGACTAGTTAAGAAAGTAAGTCAGTGTGATGGTGAGTTGAGATAGTAAAGCGTGTATGTTAGTTATGGTTATATGTAATGACTAGTTAAGAAAGTAAGTCAGTGTGATGGTGAGTTGAGATGAAGGATAGTAAAGTGTGTATGTTAGTTATGGTTATATGTAATGACTAGTTAAGAAAGTAAGTCAGTGTGATGGTGAGTAGAGATGAAGGCTAGTAAAGTGTGTATGTTAGTTATGGTTATATGTAATGACTAGTTAAGAAAGTAAGTCAGTGTGATGGTGAGTTGAGATAGTAAAGCGTGTATGTTAGTTATGGTTATATGTAATGACTAGTTAAGAAAGTAAGTCAGTGTGATGGTGAGTAGAGATGAAGGCTAGTAAAGCGTGTATGTTAGTTATGGTTATATGTAATGACTAATTAAGAAAGTAAGTCAGTGTGATGGAGAGTTGAGATGAAGGCTAGTAAAGTGTGTATGTTAGTTATGGTTATATGTAATGACTAGTTAAGAAAGTAAGTCAATGTGATGGTGAGTTGAGATGAAGGCTAGTAAAGCGTGTATGTTAGTTATGGTTATATGTAATGACTAGTTAAGAAAGTAAGTCAGTGTGATGGTGAGTAGAGATGAAGGCTAGTAAAGCGTGTATGGTAGTTATGGTTATATGTAATGACTAGTTAAGAAAGTAAGTCAGTGTTATGGTGAGTTGAGATGAAGGATAGTAAAGCGTGTATGTTAGTTATGGTTATATGTAATGACTAGTTAAGAAAGTAAGTCAGTGTGAAGGTGAGTTGAGATGAAGGCTAGTAAAGTGTGTATGTTAGTTATGGTTATATGTAATGACTAGTTAAGAAAGTAAGTCAGTGTGATGGTGAGTAGAGATGAAGGCTAGTAAAGCGTGTATGTTAATTATGGTTATATGTAATGTCTAGTTAAGAACGTAAGTCTATGTGATAGCGAGTTATGGGCGTAAATGATCTAAATGATCTAAAGAACATAACCACAAAAAATAAAAGCCTGAACTTCATTCACTTTACTGTTTTGATTATAGTTACAAACAAACACACCCTCACAAGAACATACACCTCTCACACACACTTTTCCCTCTCAGTGATGCATAAAATACACAGCAAACTAAATATCAGGGGGTGTTTGTAGCAATTTGGAGCCTTAAATGCACCAAATTCAGTACAGCAAGAATTCAATATTCAGTTTAGTTTGTTTGCACTAAGTGGGTCAGCAGGTGTAGGACAAGCTTCTGCATAGTAACTGAGTTTACAGTAGCCAGTCTTGTGAACTTACAGTATAATACATAGGTCTAGTAATAAATTTCAATAATAATAATTATTAAAATGTTTTCTTTTAAACTGTATATGCAATTTAGCAATACATGTTAGGAAACCTGTCTTATTTTATCTAATATATTTACTATGACTTTTAAATTAAAAAAATATATATTTTATCAGATTACTCGATTAATCGGTGGAAAAATCGATAGAGTACTCGATTACTAAAATAATCTATAGCTGCAGCCCTAGTGCTAATGCTGAAAAGCAATATTAACATAGATTATCTATGTTATTGTTTTTTTTGTTTGGTCGAAGAGTATCACTCACATTTACTACATCATTCTCTCACTGCATTTGTTTTCAGCAAAGTGTTTTTTTTTGTGTGTGTGTGTGTGTGTGTGTGTGTGTGTGTACCTGTACAAAAACATTTAGACCAATCACCAATTGTGAACCAATGAGAGACAGAAATAAGCTACGGAGAGCAGCTTGTCTCTACTGTGATGATGCAGTTCGTTAGGCACTTCATTGTTGTTGTTTGGCGTAAATATGCATTAGCATTTACACTAAACACACCAAGACCATTTAAACCTGCAATTAGTAATGTCCACTAATGATTGCGGCATCCAAGACACACGTTAATGCCATGTGTGAATGGGGCTGCTGAGCCACTTTGCTTTGCCCTGTCTGTCTGGCTGCTGTAGGTGGTCTTCACACTTTGAGTTTTCAATGTTTAAGCTGTATTACTATTTATTTTTTTTTTAGAATGCAGTGTTTTTCCATAAACTTACTATCAATGATCTCCTCATAGAATATGTGCTTCCAGCATGTATTGCAGATGGACTTTGGTACCCTTAGCAGGAGTACATCCTCTTTAGTATGGAAGTCCAATACCATAATGAATGAGTGCAGTATACCCTAACAGTTAAATGATGTGCATTAGCTAGCTATGCTAGCTACAATAGCCACCTTGTATAGAGTAGTGCTGCAGTGGAGAGGAGCAGGTTTTGTGTCAGGCCCCCCTCATCTGTCTCAACAGTGGTCTCGGTTGCACAGTGACAGCAGGAATCACATCCGAGGAGCTCATGTATTGAGTTATTAAAGTCTTTCTGGCTGGCTGAGCTGTAGTTGAAGGTACTCAAGGCCCAGCAAACACTGTGTGATTGTAGGAAGCTCATTCTTTGGAGACTCGCACTGTATGCCACGCTAGTCTCTACAGACAGCTCTGTCTGTGCAGTTTCAAATATTCATTCAAAATAATGTTTCATTCTAAATAACATGCTGACTACTGAGCAGCTCAGCTAACCACACTGTAGAGACAAGGTAGGACAGCCCAATTTCTCTACAGCCTATTTTATAGGCTATATAAGGTTATATGTCTCTATTAAAGTCATTCAAGGAGATTAAATCGTCATATACAGACTTTGGTAGCACAAGTTCGTTTTTTGGCCTCTGTGTCTCCACCGTATCGAGGAAGTGGGTCTGCCGGCTCGAGTCATTTGTCCATTAGCACGGAAATGTATGCTTGGTATGTTGGAGTTGATGAGTTTTACAAGGAATGAGTATAAACATGAGTAAATTAACTTTATATGAGCCCGATACTTGATACAGGTAGCCCCACTTAGCGGTTTTGCAGTAAACTATTTCACCAACTATAAACAGTAACAAACACAAATGTAAAGATAGGCTATAACAGGGGGGTCAAACTGAGTTCCCTCCAGGCCACAGCTCTGCAGAGTTTTCTACCCACTAAAAACAGCTGATCTAATAAGTAGGGCTGGGAGCGCTTATCGATTTATCAGTGATTATCAATAACCTTCACAAAACTGATAAGTAGAATAGATTGAATTCTTCTGTTCATTTATATGCATGAAAGTCCTGTGCTCCACTCTGTTGTAATGTCATGAACATGGAGCATAGATGCAGAAGACCAGTTCAACAGTGACAAAGTCGTACTTCTCCTTGTAGCCAGATGCAGACGCTCAGCACAGAGAGATTATGCTTTGCGACGCTGTACATATTTATGATTGAGTTTGAGGCTTAGCTTCAGCTCGGAGCTCTGGGCTGTTCTGAGCAAACAAACGACTAGAGAAACCATGAGCTCTGATATGAAAGACAGCATTTTTTTTGTTTGTTTTCAAAACTCCCTGGGTCGCCTCGTCTAGCACAAATAAAATCAGTCCTGAATATACAGAATATGTGACTGGAAAAAATCTGTGTGAATAAAAAATGGAAAAAAGCACGTTTTTCCTGAGAGCTAGAAGAGGGGAAATGCTGATCTCTGCAGAACTGTGGCCTGGAAGGAACCCAGTGTGACACCACGGGGCTAGACCAACCTCTGGACCGGTGCCACCATGCAGTCTTTCTTTTATGTTTTAATTCATAGCTGGCTGGGGACTAATCCTAAAAAAATGGGCTTCCTTCAAAGCAGTTGTTTATCTGTTGACGGAGTTCGAAATAAACTTTACATACACTTGAAACTCTGCTACTGGAAGCCTGTGACATGAAACCCTTATGAGAATTTCCAATTGAAATGAATGTGAAGTTCACTCGTGAATTTTTGCTGTCGAAAAAAGATAGTATGACTCATCCTAATCCTGCTTCTTTTGCTCTTGCCTGGTGGGCTTCTGTAGCCTGGTCAATAACCTCATGCATCAATTATTCAGGCATGCCGTGCAGAATACAGGACCAAGAGATACGGACAACTTTATTTGAAGGGTTTTTGAGGGTCCTGAGGGAATAGAGTTAGTTTGCACCAGCGTGATATTGAGTTGGGTGTGTTATGGTATAGATTTAAGGACCTCCATACCAAACATGTTTTATAAACACTAACAGTCAGATATGCTACCAATGTCAGTGCATTTGAGGACCATTGTTTTTTTCTCATATCTGACAATGCTGTACATGTTTAAAGCACTTCTTCAGTTGTTTACATCAAAATTTCAAAGGGAGGATTTAAATATGTCAAATATTTCAAATTATAAGTATTTATCCATTTATCCTTGTTTGTTTCAATATCAGCATTTTTTTACAATTACATGGCAATCTATGATTTTTTTTGTTGTTGTTAGTTGTAATTGTGAATTGCACCTGTTCTATAGTCGTAAAGATGAGTCTGAATCTGAATTAAAGCTGTGTTCACTAAGCCAAAATCCTATTTATCTGCATAGCTGCTTATTTCTTTGTCGTCTGAACAGCCACATGGAATGAGAATGATCAGATTCAATTCCTCTTTCTGTCACTCATTACACATGACTCATATTTGCCATCAGCCATGGTACGGTGAATGTCGTGGGTAGGCTCCCGTGTAATAAAGAAAACTCGAGGGGCAAGTGCTGCAGATGTCTAAGCATTGACCCTATCTGTTAGTTTGATCCCACATGAAAACAGAGCCATCTATGGCCAGGAGTCCGAAAAGAAAAGAGTATAGCCGACCTTGTTCTCTCTGGCTGGGTAGGACGGTCCTCTCATTCTCCTCCTATGCGTAGCTGAGATACATGATCCTGAAAAGAAACCGTTATAACCGGTAATCCTAAGTGATCAAAACATAAATAAACAGATTGAGTTGTGAAGTAAATACCCAGGACTAAGACTAGATAAAGTGATTATGCATAGTACTGTGCAGAAGTCAAAGACCATAGAATAGCATACAGTACGAGTAAATATAAGCACCTACAGCTTGAATGCATCCACCAAAACAAAAACAAAAGGCAGCCTGATTCGCAAGTGTTGCTTAGAACATTATATTCCAGTGACAAAATGCTAAGCCACACAAACCGTGGAGATGAGGCAGTCATTGGTGTTTGCTGTAGCTGTAAGACAGAAAGAGATTATATAATAAAACACTAGACCTATTTGAGGGTTGGAAATAACAAATGTCTACTGATGAAAATGGAGCTGGTAAAAAGCATGTTGCAGTGTTGATAAAAGGCACAGTAGATCATTTGATTGATAAATCATTACTAAGATTGAATAGGTCAACTGTTATTTGATTAAAAGTGTTTATTTGATAACCTATGATTCATGTTTTATCATTTTTTACCTTGTGTTTTCTGAAAATAAGCAGTATTCTTTGATAAGTGATGGAAGTGCATGCAAACGAAGCAGTTTGCTAAAAAACACATTAGACTAATAGTAAATTTTGATGTCTTGCAGCCTTATTTCTGTCCATTACTGCTTCTCTCATTTCTCGATTAACATCAGCATTGTTTTTGATATTTACGACTGTCGATAAACGCGAGAAGTAATAAAAGAGACTCAAATTAAATGATGAACCCAAATAACAACTTCTAATAATTGGTGTTAACATGTTTAGCACTTCTTTTGTCTTCGAAACGAGCAAACAAATAAAATGTTCTACACTTTTAACCCATACCGCATAGAGAAGGAGATACTTTATTATTGCTCCTATTTCAATCTGTTCTTTCCCTCCTTCAGGGCATTGTGAAGCGAGATGAAATCGTCTTCAGAGCGGCGCAGAGGAGAGGGATCCCCATCCTTATGGTGACGTCAGGGGGCTACCAGAAGAAAACAGCTCGCATCATCGCTGACTCCATCCTAAACCTGCATAGGCAGCGTCTGATTGGTGGAGAGGTGCTGAATGAGGCTGGGCCTTCCATGGTGCCGGTCATGATGAGCAAGTCTGTTTCATCAGGGTCAGCTTTTAATGCCATCTGATACTTTCTGAAGAGCTCCGATTGGTCAATTTGTTTAACACTTAAAACTTCAGGCCTATTATACAGTTTGCGTAATGTTTGGTGTGTGAAGCTTCTTTAGCAAGTCTGTTGGAGAGCTCAACATAGCCAGAAGCAAGAGTACGATGGTTTAGGCATGCACAATGCTAATTGGTGGACAATAACCTGTTGTTAGCTACGTTAACCTCATAGCTCGGGTGCTAAACTAAACAAATAAGCTTTAGACACCAAACATATCTTAGCTGATCAACTACATTTGAGACAGTTATGTAAATTGTATACCTTTGTTTGGTTTTTTTGCTAAACTATTGCAATTAAGCTTATTATACTCACTACTATGATTTTTTGGTAATAGTACTATAAATCTACAATGTAATAATAAGGAATTGTTTCCAGGAGTTAACAGTAAAGGGTTGACAGTAGTGAAACACTCATTTTCATTCATTAACAGAAACATTTAGGCCTGAGGTAGATGTGAAAGTGGTGAGATGTTGGCCAGCTGCTTCAGTCTGTGGTTAATTACTGTATAGTCTTTTAACTATGGCTCAAACCTAGATTGAGTTTTTTCTTTACGTTGGTACTTTATGTAATGCTTATTTGCACATTATATCTCTTTGGAAATTCCACTTTAAGTGATGCAGCAATTTGGAAGAGAATCAAAATTATGTTTCGTCCATTAAGAAATTCTAAAGATATTGCACTACCAATATTTATTTCATCTTTCCAAAATGATGGTACTAAGTACCTCTATGCTTATGTCATTAATTTGCTCATATATTAATGGCATTTCTTTTGATTGACAAGCCAAACAGAAACTGCACTGAATTCCTTAAAATTGTATACCCCTTAGATTTAAATTAGCGCTATCATTATGTTAATTATTTTATGACTTTTTCTGGAAGAATCTTGTAGTAAACATGTAGTGGGGGCAATGTTAGGATTTCGAGTCATTCGCAGTGGTCTGAGGTGCAATCTGTAGAAAAAAGGACCAACCAAATTTCTTTAGTCTGCTTGTTAAGGTATCAAGCTATACTTTTGGATCTGATGATCCAAAGAAAGAGTACAAAAAACTACTGTCATTCTACTTCTTTCCATGAAATGGGAAGGAGAAGAGGAAATGGCTGCACTTCAGTTCTAATTTTCAAACGAATGAAAAAAACAACATTTAATGCCAGTGGGCGCCAACATTAGCTAGCTAGTTAACCTAGCTACATTAGCACCCACTGGCAAAAGCCACTGGCACTTTGCAAATGCCCTTGATATGGAGTTTCATTGTTTTTTTTCTTACTATAAACCCACATCTTTGTGTCCGCATTGCCAAAAGTGTTGCTCAAACAAGGGCTAACAAAGATAGATATCTAGCTCATTTCCTCTCAGCTGGGCAGAACATAAAAGGGGCTAACAATCAAAACATGAAACGTGTGTTCACAGCAAGAAACACCCTATAAAACCCATAGCTATAGGGCCAGTTTGGTTTTTGCCAGTGGTTTGAGTCCACTCACACCAAACTTTGTTTTTGTTCATTCGTTTAAGAATTGTAACATACTTTATGAACTGCAGCCATTTCCACTTCTCTTTAGGTGTGTCCGAAATTGGCTACTAAGTCAGTAGGTACTCGATTGAAGCCAGTACGTACTGCTCAAGCGATAAACTAGTAGGCTGTTTCAGTGCAGTTTTTAATATCCACTGAATATGAATAACTAAAGATGTACTCAGATGGTGTTGAACTGTTTCTCAGAGAAGACGAATCAGAGGGAAGTGAATAATTACTACTGAGTATTCAGACATACTAGCCATGGTCGCCTACTGATTTTGCCTACTGAGTATTCAGACATTTTGCCTACTGAGTAGTGGCAAGTAAGCGATTTAGGACACACCCTATTGACATTGTGAGGTCAGTGGTAGTTTTATGGTCTCAGATCTATTCCAACAAGGAACATAGCAGCATGCTGAAAAGACGAAAACCCCAACGCAGGAGAGGCTTGGACCCAGATGTCTGAACTAGAACCCTGGAGATGAAAGCCTTTAGACTTAGCATAAGGAACTGATTCACAGGTTCCATCATTGTTGTTTGATGTTAGTATCTGAATGAGCCAGAAATGGCTATTACATCAGACTTAACAAGCAGATGGTGATAGAAACCATGATTTCTACAACACAAATATATCCAGTTTACTCACAGTACTATACAAAAGCAACAGTGAACCAAAATGTGTCTTTAGTTTTCATATGTAATGTTTATAATGGTAAAATTCAGGAACATTAAAAAAAAAAAATAGTGTTTTCTTTGGGGGCATTTTTGCATTACAATGAGTTACGTGTACTTGCCCTCCATAAATATTAATGTTATTAAATGTATATGTTGTAGACCTAAACGAATCTCCAAACTCTTATAAGACAATGCCTCCAGCATCAGACAATATGTTATTCAAAATGCATATCATTTTCAGTGGTATTAAACATTCTAGACGTCTGGCACTTATCCAACTTGCAAGTTTCTCTAGAATTGTGTACAGACCACTCTGAATGACTTTGTAATATCTTAATCATTTTAGTTATACAGTTTTTTGAGAAGTTCCTCCTCATGGAATAGAGGTGTTAATAAAAAGAAGTAGTGATTTGCAACACTGTTAAGGTAAGGACTACTGTGAATGTAAGTGATTGGCTTAGGAGCGGGTGATAATATAATGGGATCTTGTGATACTTGAAGACTTCCAAAGAGTCCCGACAGTCCAGTCTGGTCCAGAGCAGAAAAAACTGACCTTGTCATCCATCTAGAGATGACACTAGAGGAAAAAAAACTTCTGAAAATTAAAATTCAGCGGTCAGATTCTTATCAATAAGAGTTAATAAGCACTTTATTGGTTTGACTTCATGGGTCTGACCCAGTTAAACCCTCAAGAAGGGAAACGAATAGCTCTTAATTAGTCGGAAAGGCACAATAATGACCCGACAGGTGAACTGAAAGTCGTTTGGTCTTCAGAAGTCTTTATATTGAACTCCCACAGTGGTGTGATGAACCAGATAAGGATATGATATAGCTTATACATGCTGTTTAAGTGCATGGCTGACTTCTCAGACATTTTTTCCAACAGTCAGCATTTAAAAGGTGTCCTCCTTTAATGAGGACCATTGCAGGCCTGTCAGTGTGGGTGGATCTTAGAGGGCCGTGCCCATCCAATTAGACTGCCAGGCCCATTCATTGGCACATGAACTATATAAGAAGAATTTATGGTTCACCATACTCTTCCATTCCACAGTGATCAGGCTATATGTTGAAGTGTTTGCTGTGTGATTTGGCTTTTGGAATAAACAGGCTTATTGTTTTTCTAAATGAAAATAAGTTAATATATCCTCTGTAGTATGGAGGTGTATCTCCATCACTGAGGCCGATGCGATGCCTTAAGGATATAATTAAAGATACATATGAAGCAATGACAAATGAATTATGCAGAATGCAGTGCGATTCAACATGATTTGATTCCACAAGATATGTCTCAATACGAGATACGATGCTAAAGAACAGAACGTTCAGTTCAGTTCAGTTCCCGATATAGGCCGTGTGATTTTACACATCACTAAAAAGATAAACTAACTAAAAAATGCCTTTACATATTTGTTTCTTTGGTACTGCAGCTCAGTAAACATCTCATGTATGCAGTTTCTTTTGGGCCTCTAGAAACACTTTCACATACAGTCATTTTCACAAGTCCTTTAGTGCAAAGAAGGGTCAAATAAATTTATAACAATAAGAGATGAATGGGGTGGGGTGCAGATGCCTCCACTTTTTAACCTAGTCCAGTACAGTACAGTATAGAAGCAGTCCAACTCTCATGAAACTTGGCCGGGAGACTTGATGGGAGGTGGCCACTAATAGCAGTGGAGTGGGCAAGAGAAGTTTAGAGAGAAGGAATCAATCTAAAATGACTGCTTGCAAGTTATTGGTCACATTTCTAAATAATAAAGACATCGAGTCTCTAATAATAGTAACATAGAGAAAGAAATCTGGGTGCAACTTTTTAACCCAGTAAATGACATCATGTACATTTATGCCAGTGTTATGCCAGTCTCGCCATCCCTGCCCTGCGTGGAATAAACCTTTTTGAGCATCATTGCACAGGCCAAATTTCATACTATAATTTTTCTTTCAATATGTTTAAATTAGAGAATAAACTAGCATTCAGTGTAGAGGACGCATTAACTTATTTTCACTTCATTCGAAAAGGGGCACCAATTTGTTTTGCATATCCACCTACTGAGCCTACAGGAGTTTTTCTTTGCCCAGTGACTCCGCAGCTATGAAGTGTTTCCACCTGCACCTTTTTTTTAACCAGGTGTCGTAAAGGGAACCCAGTCAGAACAGTTTATTTATGTGAATCAGTTTTAAAGGTAAGGTAACAAATAGCAAACACACAATCAATAGAATTACATTCAATAAACATCCAAAACAATTAGTACATAATCATGCCTCTACAAGAGAACTCTAGAACTAATACTAAGACTAAATCAGTTTTATACATTCTGCACTGGCCCACAGAAAGCCTGGTTGTGGTTGATTATGTCTAGGATATTAACGCTGTGAAGTCCCACCCTACTCCACACCCCGCAGCAAGCCTTAAGCAAGCCCCCCATCTGCCTATTTACCAAAACCCACTATCTGCTCTGAGACATCTAGCAGCGAGGGGATATGAATTACAGGTGTGCATTCCTCGTAGGTCATGCTTTTATCCCCATAAAGCTGCTCGTGGCCTCTCCTGACCAGATGTAGCTGTTTACAGCCAGGACGAGTTCATCTGAGTTTACCACTCACAAACTAGCTGGAGGGAAGCGGACAACAAGATAATCACAAGACTTAAGAGTTGAACGAGACCGTTCAAGTTCCAAAGTGCTTCATGTTTTGTTTTTTTGGGGGTTTTTTTTCTTTTTTTGTGTCTCCTGTCTTTTGACTTTAATGCTCTGTTGCTAGAGGGAGCTTGGTAATAGCTACTAATGAGAGTGATAAGACTCTGTGCACTTAAAGGGATGCGTACAGGCCAAGATGAAAGATGCAGGCGAGCCTCCAGCCTGATAGATTTATGATGGATTTCTTCAGTGAGATTGCTAGACTGATTAGTTGGTGCAAGATTCAATACATCTTACGCGACCTTTCATGTGTCGTTAGGATGGAGAGGTCAATAACTTTGTCTTTAGCAGTGTGTGACGATGATAATTAACAGCATCTTTCTTTATGAATATACATAATAATTACCACAGAGTAATGTTTCTTTGATTTGACTTTTGTCTATGTTTATTTTCACTTCATTTCATTTGAAAGTGACTATTTGACTGTCCTATCAGAATTTCCAACATTTGATTGAACAGGTCCTTATGAAATGATAATGTTATCACTTTATTTTGAGGAACACATAGCTGGGAATTTATTGAGTTTTTGTTTATTAAATAAAGCCCAAATTGGACACTTTTATTTTATATACTGTTAAGATACTGTTTGAATCTGTAAACCTTTCAGACCTTAAATTCTGTAAATAATAAATAATAAATTCCTATGTTACCAAGTACCCCATGAGCACAAACGTGGAATCAGCATAATGTTAAAACCTGTATGTTATCAATATAGAAGATATCAAAAATAAACTAAAGTGCGTTGTTGCTCAGTTTTAGTTTCCATTTAACTAAATGGAAAACTACAAATGCTAGCTACACTAATAATATGTTCAACTCTCCTCCCCTCTAATGCTGTAATATTTAAAGTTTTCATGAACACATGATTATTTTGCGTTCGAGCCACAAACAGTAATGAGCCACTACAGTAATGTATTATGGTGAACTTGTTATGCTGCTTTTGGCATCGGCTTAGTAGAAAAAACGCTGGTATTAGTAAAATTACGAGGCTTCTCTACAAAAAGAGTTACATTTCAGATTTAGGATGTTTCTGGACTATTAAGCTTAATGCTTAGTAAATAGTCTAACATGAATTTTGAACAAAGAATAAGACCCCCAATACAGTTACGTGAAAAAGCTGGTAAACCCTCTTGAATTACTTTGACCTTTTCCTTGTAGTTGTAAGTGTTCCTTAAAATAAACTGATATCACGTTAATTAATGTAATATAAGAATTCCAAGGTCTTACAAAATACACTTACACTTGTATTCCTTTTTTTCATTTTTGATGTGAATGATGTATTTCTATCTACATGAATATAATCAAAACTGATTCCTGCACTTATTCTCCTCTCAGGGGAGCTTAATCCAACATGTTTGGGTTTGTAAGTTTTAATGTAGTTAAAAACTGGTGTACTTCATCACTGTACTGTTTCCATGCACTACATGTCTTGGCGCCTTGTAAACAACTAACAGAAGTGCCAAACGTGATGTTTTATTTATGGATTCATGATTTTTGTTCTTTTTTTTTTTTTTTTGTACCTGGCATTAACATTTAAACCACTTCTACGTGAGAACGGGGGCAAATAAATCAAGTCTAATTATACGATTATGGTTGACATTGTGTGAGCTTGTGTTTGCCGTTAGGAATGATTTATATTAGCTCTTCCTCTATTAGCCTGACACATCTCCAAACACATCCACTTCTATTGTTTGAAAGCCTCTCCACTCCTGGAGAATGTGATTAATGATGAGAGCACTCATCTTCTGAGGAGGGCGGGAAACTGAACTCGGCTATTTATCATCATTTCTCCACACGGTCTCACTGTTAGCCTGTTTTGCGTTCAAGTGCAAAAGCACATATCATACGTTTCCACTGATAAGGATTAATTGATAGGATGCAGGTAGAAGTGCTGTGGAGTCAAACTTGGAGAGACTGGTATCAGCAGATATGAAAGTATGACTAGTTTGTTGTGTGTTGACAGATTTCCAGATAAGCTGTAGAACACGGGTGTGCCACCTTAGGCTCTTGGCTGCAGTCGAATCATGGCCAGGTTATTATTTTCTACTCATTTCATTCCACAATAGTAGACCAGAAAAATTGGTTGCACGCTTTTCTTATTTCTAGGAAAGTTAAAAGGCCAGCTGTCTAGAGTAAAACAACCACTGATGTTTCTTGATGAAGGAACGTAGACCACTGGGGTACAAAATGGTGTGATGCACCAGAGCACATAATTCCTTGGAGAAATATGGATGCAAAGACAGCTGTGAATATATTGAATCTGCCTCAAAGCCAACATCCAAAAGTCCAATCTTAATATTAAATAGCTGTCCATATACTCTTTACATCACTGATGTTTCCCAGTGAGCACTACCAGAACTTCATCTAGTGTGTAAAAGGCTTATATAATTAATCCACAGAGACTTTAATAGCCTGTACTCTTAATTGCAATTCACAATTTAAATGTTTGCAATAGTCTGCCATACATATTTCCCCAGTTGTTTTCAGACATAGTTATTAAGTGTAGCATGTTCATTGCATTTAAAGGACTTTGGGGCAGTGCTATGAGAGAATTGTTATTATTTATTTATTTATTGCCCCCTGTAGTTGATTTGTCAATACAAATCATGCTTTGAGCCCCCTTCATGGATATACAGAATCTGACTGACTGTGCATTCGTGTCACGCAAGCTTGTAGATGCTACAGATTGCTCTTGCAATTGTGGTTGTTTGTGTGTGTCGATAACTGAAATTGCGAGTGCAGGCAAAGGAGAGTCAGATTCCACCAGGATGTCGCACGTCGACACAACACAGACAAAGAAACATCAGAAGGGAAAGAATCATGTTGCAAACCAGGTTTATTTGGTCTGAGATTCCGTCTGAGCAAGTAAAAGGCAGTCTGAGATTTACTCGGGTCTCTAGCTCAATCACTCTTTCTCTTTCTGTACCTCGCTTTCTCTGACAAGTCTTCTTTGCAGCCTCTACCATGATGTCCATGCTAGGAATATCCAGCTCATCCAGCTCAGGCTTCTGCTCATAGCTATGCAAAGTGCTGCCATTAGATCCTTGTATTAGTTTACATTGTAAATAGTTTGTAGAGATTATAGCAGGAGACATCAATCTCTTGGCCCATGGCATATATTTGCAAATGGAGGTGTTGTTTTGTCCTGCTAGGCCATCTTTCTATACAATCTCTATTATAACGTAGCCTCGTTATTGTTGGTTTTAAAAGTGTGTTACTACATTCTCTGATGTTAATTATGGTGCTAGGTTTAACCAATTGGTTTAACCAATGAGTTTAATCAATGCCCACATGTCCTGCTTGTACGGAATATGTACCATCTGTTTTTCTATTTCTACGGTTTCCCCAAAGCGGTTACCACCGCTCTATAAAACAGTCCATTGAGCAGCTCTGACGTAGCCAGCTGGGCGTGCCAACAGCGCCCACACTAAAAGCTCACTTTAGGATGATGATGTAATAAGTTATTTCAAGAAGGTCTTTATGAGTCCAGCATACAAATATCTGAGGTCACTTACATCACACTAGCCATCCGTTCGAAGGTTAAAGAGCCACTCAAACAGTCTTTTTTCCCCCCCAAAGGCACCCCGCTGGCCCGCATTTATAGACACTCATTACTGGAGCTGAACCTGGCTGTGTTTATAGTGACTGAGGCAATGAGTGTGTCCACCAGAGTTTTTTCCTCACACACCCAGGCCTATATAAAGTTTTACACTGAAGCTTCTTCAACCAGGTGACAGTGCATCCTTCACATATTCACGCCCTACCTGGATGGGAGTAGGGGCTTTTCAGTATTTATGTATTTATTTATTCATTTATTTGTTTGTAATTGAAGTTTTTATTATCACACAGGCGAAACAGTAATCCAGTCCCACAAAAGAGCTACAACAATGAGATAACACAAAAAACATACTTAAAATAAAACAAAACAGCGTCACATGGAAGTTCAGGTGTGATGGAGAGTACAATCTAATGACGTCTTCCACCACAAATCTTTCCATATCCTACTGTCTTTTCTACATTGATCAGATATCCTAGTTAACATTCTTTCGTATGAAAGAATTATCCACCTACTCAACTGATCCACCTACTCTTTCAAGCTTGGTTCTTTAGATGGTTCTTTAGTTCCAATGTTTTGGAATTATCCTCGCAGCTGATATCAGTCCTGTAATAATGACCCTGTTTTGTTTGTTTATGTTTGGCAGAGACTTTCTGTTACCCAGTAAACACAGCAGTGGGCAGACTGGAATAGTTTTCCCAATCCAATTTCCTAATAGACATAATACCGCTTCCCAGAAAGGACGTACAGATGCGCACCCTGTTCCTTTTGGCACTTCCAACAGAGATTGTTATCAATAAGCCCAATTCTAAACAAACGTGAGGCTGACCAGTAATATCTATTCAATATTTTATACTGAATACATAGACTTCTCTAATACATCTCCCAGAATTCGCCATAACGTTTAACCATGCTTCATGCTTTTCAGTATTTTTGACTAGACCTCTTTACACCCAGAAGGAGGTGACAAATTAGAGGAAACCTAAATTAATTAGTGATAAAACATAGCAAGACATAACAAAGTCCGGATGTTTATTGATATGGAAATCAGCATCCTATCGTGCTCTGTGCCAAATACTGAAATACTGAGCAAATATGGATGAAGAGGAGCTTCAGTCACAAAGGGTGTGTTCACACGGCAGGACAAGTGGCCCAAATCTGATCTTCTCACCGAATCCAATTTACCTGTTAGGCTGTTCACAATATCTTTTATAGGTGAAATACACTGATCAACCATAACATTCAAACCACCTCCTTGTATTTACACTCATTGTCCATTTTCTCAGCTGTTGTTCTACAATTGCACACTGTAGTGCATCTGTTTCTCTGTATACTTTGTTAGACCCCTGTTCTTTAATGACCAGGACCACCAAAGGACCACCACAGAGCAGGTACTATTAGGGTGGTGGGTCAAAGTTTTCAAAGTTGGGTGCTAAAGTTTTTAAACGCTGTGTCCACTCACTGTCCACTCTATTAGACAGACCTAAGCTGCTGCTTCACTGTGTAGATGTAAGTCAGAGATGATCGTTCGTCTGTTGCTGCACAGTTTGTGTTGATTCTTGTCTAGTCCGTCACCAGTGGTCACTGGATGTTGCTGGTTTGTGGACTAAAGTCAGTCCAGCAGTGACCCTAAGGTGTTTAAACACTCCAGCCGCATTTCCTAATAGTACCTGCTCTGTGGTGGTCGTGTGCGGGTCCTGACCATTAAAAAACAGGGTGAAAGGGAATAAACAATGTATGCGGGCATTCGGATGAACTGCACTATTGTAAATGAAGCTGATAAAATAGATAATGTGTGTAAATACAATGAATCTATCTATGAATCTGGACCGATCACACTTCTTATGTGACCCGCATGCACAAACAAACAATTCTTCATGTGGCAAGCTCACCCAGAGGTAAACAATCCTGAAGGTTACAATTTTATCTTCATCAGCAACAGGAGGACTCATGAGGTTCCAATGGCTGAAAGTTGGCCTCATCACTCAGAATGCATTTGAGCTCACTGTAAAGGGACACATTATTCTTGTTCTTTGGGTCGCATCCCTGGTTTCTTTAAACTTTAAACTTGTAAACCTGATACTGCAGCCTCGTGAGCTTATGGCCACTTTCGTCCATTTCTTTAAAATTGTCTTTGATCACGAGGTGGTTGCAAGGCGTGAATTGTTTGTTGTACAGAAACATCAGCCCAAAGTAGTATGAGGTCTCGACAGTTAAGTTATGAGAAACGCAGAGCTGGATTGACGTAAAAGTCGCCTGAACAACCCACGGCTCCCTTCCATGATAAACCGATAAAGGACTGCAATACTACATATGCTATTCTACATGCTTTTCACCTACTCAGAAAATAAGTTAGAATTTAACCAAAAAAAACAACAAAGTAACAATCACAAAAAAAAAATTCTCTTAATGTGTCAATGAAAGCCCAGCTAACAAAAACAAGGACGTCTGTGAAACAGGTCTTATACATCAAGGTCAATACATGGAGCACTGCATAACCGAGTGCTGTTGTCCACAAAACCTCAATTAAACTACAAGACAGACTCGTTTCAGACCAGTAAACAGTGAGTTTACATCTAAAGACTTAGTAGCAGTACTTCAGCCATAGTGCAACTGACATCTCTGATACATTAGCATTAATAAAAGTTGCACTAAGTAACACTGCTTGTTAGGGCTGGGTATCGCCACTGATTTCTCGGATCGATTCGATCCCGATTCACAAGGTCCCGATTCAATTCGATTTCCGATATGGATTCATTTAGGGATATTTCAGTTACAATAATATGTTTTGTTTGAATATGAAAAGAGATTTTCAGAGAACTAGTGTGGTAAACGTACAAGGAACACTCAACCTACCATTACTAAAAACATTAGTGTTTCTATGTTTATAATCACCGTATTTGGCCACACCCACTTTCAAGCGTTTGTTTGTTCCGCCTTTGTGTTAGAACTTCTGCTCAGCTAACCAAAATGAATACAGTTACATGGAAGGACACCAGAGAGACAATAAGAATTTCAAATGGGACAACACTGTCTTATCCAAGGTTAATAACACAGTGGGTGGATTATATGAAAAGGTGGTCTGAGGTTACCTACGGCGACGTTTAATTACTCTGTACTCTCGGAAATTGTTGACGGTTCAGCAATGAAAACCCATACTAGTAGTGAAGTGTATCAGTACATGTATAGTGGGAAGGTGGGCCATGTACTCCTACATAAAGACGGTGTAAACCCAAGTCAAGCCAGCTGCCCTAGTCACTCCTACTGCTTGTTCTTCATAGCTACAGACAATGTTAGCCTACCGTTGTGCTCCAAAGCCAAGCCTTGCCATTATAATGATGGACTCATTTCATTAGCCAATGTGACTTTGAGCGACTTACACGTTTCTTTTAAAAAATGCTTTTTTGCTGCCATCCTCACTCGCTTTTCACACCCATGTGTTCCCCATGTTGGACCTCTTGCACAGTAAGTCTCGTACATGACTGGAAAGTTTTACTTCCAGTGTTGGCGCTGCTAACAACCAAACGTAGCTATGGAGTCTCACATAACAGCAAGGAAAGGCACAGCCAATCACACAGGCCAGAACACAATTGAACCCTTTCTGCACCGCTAGGTTAATCAGACATTGACCGACCGGGGTCTTTCTTTCAGAGGGGATCAAATTATTGGTGGGGACAATTCAATAATGCCTGGATATTGGTGGGGGAACATCATCTCAGTCGGTGCTAATTCTACACCCTTGCCATAAGTACTAGTCAACAGATATACTGATCCTTCACAATATTCTCTAGAAGCTAGTGAGCTAGGAATTGAGTGTTGAGATGTCTGAGAAAAGCTTGTTAGTAGCTCACTAGTCTCATGCTGTTTACTGATGTCTTTCACATATGCAGATATCACTTTAGTCACTGTTTTTTATTAAAAACAGTAGCCTGTATTTTGGCCCCAGGGAAAGTCTGGTACCTTCACCACTTAATGTGACCAAAAATCACTTCTACTGCAGGAGAAGGAAGTTCAACTGACAATCAGAAGAGTGAATCACAAGCCTGCTATTTGGCATGATGTATAGACGAAGGCAGTCTTGAAAAGAGAATCACAACATAACCAGTGCCTCTGGAAACACAATATAAGTGTACAAGGGGCAGTGTTGGGGGAAGAAGAAGAGATTTTTGTTGTATTTCAGTAAGTTTTAGCTTCAGGCACTCTGACCGCAGCTGCACACATACTAAACTTCACGCTTAAGTCCCCACAGCTCTCCGATTCACTCCTGTCTCTGCAAGAGAGTCAGAGTTAGCCACTCTTCCCTCAATGGTATTATCAGTCCAATAGAAAACAAAACAAGGGCAAGGAAACAATATATCCTTACGCTTCAGCCCATCACTTCGTGGTTGTTTTTTGTTGTGCACACAGCACGCAGTTTTGCATGTCAGTCAAATGGCCCTTTCCTATCCCAGATGGCAGTTCTCATACAGCTAGCGGTGGAATTGGTTTCATATGGGGTTTGTGTTTAGCTCCTCCTGTGCTAGAACTACAGTGTGTGTAAATGTACTTCATTTCTTTCCACAATGGTTCTTTGATAGGCTTCTAAAGTAATGATTCACTGTAAATTTCTAGGCAAAACGTTATGTTTTTTTAATATGATGCTGTTATTATTTGATCATTATTATATGAATCAGAATCAGAAATACTTTATTGATCCCAGGGGGAAATTGCAGTTATTGCAGTAGCAGCCGTTGTGTAGAAGAATAAACACTCTCACAATTTGTAGTATGTACACATATATAAGTCTTATAATACAATAGAATAATAAAGTGTAAAGTGACTGTGGCTATAATAATAAGTACAGATATACTGCATACAGCAGTAAGAGTTTAGAAGTAGGAAAGTTATTGTACATTTGAGTTCTAACATAAATAATTAAATTATTGTTCTATTGTTATTACTGTACATGTGAAGGGTGTCGTACTTTAAGAGAGGAGTTATAAAGTCTGGTAGGAATGACCTCCTGTGGCGTTCGGTATATATATATATACTCAAATAATTATTAAAACTACCAGGAGATCTCTGGATTGCTAATGTAATCACTAGTGACAGCCATGTAGTCTGGAAGCCAATATGCCAGTATGTTACAACCAAAGAACGGTTCTTATATCTGTGCTCATGAAAGTTTCTGTAGTGGGTAGGACTGTGCAATCCTTGCAGCCATGTGTCACTACCCAATCATCCAATCATATCACTTTCATCCAATCATCTACACTCCATGATTGCTTCCCACCGTGTTTTCTACTGTTTAGGTGTTAGTGCTGGTTTTCAATTCCCTTTCTATATAAAGATCCCATTTCATTCAGCCTATTCCTTACAGTTCTGTCACAAACATTGACTCCTGTTTCCACCACTTTGTTTTTCATTTGTTTTGTCATGCATTTACTGTTTTCAGAGCATAGTGCTTTGAGTGCTTTGACGTCTTCCTTTGTCCACTTGTATGTTTTCCTTTAATAACCTTCCCATTTGGTATAAATTCGGACCCAAAATGTAGACTCGGGAACAATCAGCATCTTTTTTCATGATTGTGGTAGCTATGCATTACTTCAATGATCCAAGTTCAACCACTCGTTATGATTTTTAAATATTCAACAGTGTTGTTTTAGAAACAAGGTTTTTCTCTACATCACCTTGAAAAAATGACATGAATTAAAATCATTTTCTTACATTTATTTGTGGTGTGATACACAAAGCCAGAAAATTCCGCTATTGAAAAGTTTTGAATCATATCTGTGATTTGCTTGCTTGCTAGGAAGCAAACAAGTTGAGGGAAGTAGGAAGATTCCACAGTTTTTGCCAGGTCTTGTAATGGTTTGGTATTATTATTTCTATCATCCAAGACAGAATCGCCAGCTTCTGATTGATGCTAGTGTTTTCCCTCTTCTAACATTCAGCTCACCGCTAATTAACTGATGAAATGAATCTGGTATATTAAATAAGCCAAACCTCTGGACTAGAGTGGGAATAGGGGGAAAGTGCATGATGAACTAAGTTAACCTCAGCCATTCGGAATGCAAAAAGGGGGTTATGCAAGTTCTTATATAAGAACATGTGAATGGAGCTTGACGTTATATAGTGAATATTAAATCTGAGCAAAGGGGCTTAGATTTGGTCTGAGTACAACCACATCAGTCTGAGTGTTTTGGGTTTATTCTTTCACCAAACTGTTTCCTCCACTCCTGCATCCATGTTGATGAACCTTACAATCTCTTCGCTGGAGCTGCACTTTATTGAAAGTGGTTTTAATCAGCCGTAAACCTTTAAACAAATCCTCGTGAAGTTTCCAAGAGACAGTCTGCCTCAGAATTGGGATGATCTAACCCTGTAAATGTGAAGTTTGTTGTTTTCTCAGAGATTGGAGCCAGCAGGGAGAAATGTTTGATCTCAGTAAATCTGTGAGTGTTTGAATCATATTTCAGGTGTTGGTAAATAATGCTTTGATATCCAGCACCCACTATTTGACACCTGGCTGCAAGGATTGCATAATCCTACCCACTACAGAGAGAACTTTCATGAGCACAGATACAAGAACTGTTCTCGGTTGGAACAAGATTGGTTGTAACTCTCTTACATATTGGCAGACAGTTCATCACAGATTTGGCACTTTAGTTTCCAGACTACAGGGCTGTCACTAGTGATTACAATCCAGGAATCTCCTTTTGATTAGTGCCTTGCAAAGGTATTCAGCCCCCTTGAACTTTTCAACCCTTTGCCTCATTTCAGGCTCCAAACATAAAGATATGAAATTATATTTTATTGTAAAGAATCAACAAGTGGGACACAATCGTGAAGTGGAACGAAATGTATTGGATATTTTAAACTTTTTTTAGAAATAAAAAACTGAAAAGTGGGAGCGTCACCTTTGCTTTCAGTGCAGCAAACTCACTCCAGAAGTTCAGTGAGGATCTCTGAATGATCCAATGTTGACCTAAATGACTGATGATGATAAATAGAATCCACCTGTGTGTAATCAAGTCTCCATATAAATGTACCTGCTCTGTGATAGTCTCAGAGTTCTGTTTAAAGCTCAGAGAGCATCATGAAGACCAAGGAACACACCAGGCAGGTCCGAGATACTGTTGTGGAGAAGTTTAAAGCTGGATTTCCCAAGCTTTAAACACCTCAAGGAGCACTCTGCAAGCAGTCATATTGAAATGGAAGGAGTATCAGACCAGTAAAGAATGACCAACACAAACTGCAGCAACAGATGAGTTGTTGTCTCTGATTTAACATCTACAAGGTGTCTCTAGTAGAGTGGACAGGGGGAGGACACAGTTTTCTGCTTGTATGATTTGAAAATTCCAATTACACAAGTTAACATTTTATGAACAATAATAATGCAAATGCAAGGTTTTGTCATACAAGTGGTTTACACAGTCACGTATACAATGCAAGGCACAATTACAGTTTGTAATGTTTTAATATGTTAAAACACAGCAGAAAAATAGAAAAGCACCATAAATGTCCTAAAAAGTGTGGCAACAATTGCATGGAAATTGTATGTCCATTGGCCTGCTTCTTACTGTAAGACAGACTTTGGAATTTGAAATCCTCATTATCGTAATCATCAAGAATTCATGAAGAAGATCTTAATAACTCAGTAATCAAGTCATTCTTACAGCTCTAATTCAAGCTGGTCTTCTACCCCACTGGGTTACTCCAACTCCTCAGCTGAATCAAAAGGATTTATTTTTGTTGATATCATGCTATCCATCTTCAAGGGTTAATGACTATTTTCTGATCTTCTCAAACATTGGCAGGCACATACCACAGTCAAGCTATTCTGTTTCCAAGACAGAAATACTTCCCAAAATCAGATTTTGGGTAGCTAAATAACAAAGAATGAATGGTCTCCTGCTGTTCCACAGGCTTAAGGACTGCTTTGTGGAACCCTGCTCTGAATATGAAGGCATAACATTTTTAATGCAGTTATTTTGCGCTATATGATCTTTGGAGTTCTCACATGTTTGTTTATTTTTTCTAATAAAACAATAGTTTTTAACCGGTCCAAACACAATTAGAATGACACTGAAGAATGTGCACTGCAAGATTCAAACTCATTGTCTCTGGAATCTGCAACCCTTTAATGGAGATGAAGCTATGTTGTTGGCTGAATCCACAACACGCCAACAACCAGCCTACAAACCCTATGGTTGTTTATGGATACATCCCTCTCTCTCTCTCTCTATCTATCCATCCATCCATCCATCCATCCATCCATCCATCCAAACAATCATCCATCTATTAGTAGATGCATTCACTGGTGACCGTTTTCCTCACAGCTTGAACTGGCATCAATAGAAAGGCCACCCTTCTGCTCTGGTAAAGTGGGGAACACCCCAGGGAGCGCTGCATATTGTAATGGCAATGCAATATAGATGGAAATGAGATTAGACTGTTTTATTAGATCCCCGTTTTCAGCTCAGGGTAAGCCAGTGGGCCCTCTTGCTTTTTATTACTCTGTTTTGGAGGATTTCTCTGGAAGGTAGCAGGTGCATAATTTATTGTTTGCATTCAGTCTCTTGTTACAAGTAAACACATTCCTAGGGGAATATTTTTGAAGCCGAAGAAGTTTTTGATTGCGCTCATCCGTTGCGAAATGGGCCCATTCATTAAAGCACTGTCACTCATTTTAGAAGACATTTTTCAAGATTTTTTGGATGCAGGCTTCTTCAGCCATGCAAAGAAATCGCACCCAACCGATCACGGTTAGGGTGCTTCACCAGAAAAAACGTTGAACTGGACGACTTAAAAATAATCCTTGAGTTTAAATCACTGCAGTAAATGTTCTAGTGCCCAACATTTGCAGTTTCTAATTAGTTTTTTGTACAGTTGCATATTTCAAACATGTATCCAGAGAATTCTACAACTGCCCAGTGGCCTCTATAATAAGTGAATTTGAAGTCATTGTAATCCACAGTATGATCCAGAAGCAGCTGATAGAGATTGTGTTGTATAAAAGTAGGAATGTTCCAACTGGAATTAGTAACGGAATAGTGAGCATGCAGTCTAAGGGGTTAAGGAATATCCTGATGCTATTTAGCAACGCTTAAATTGTTACAAACGCCTCTGAATGGGCTTTGTCAGCAGCCCTGTGTAATTCTGACGTTTTAATCCGAGCTGTGATCCGGCCCAGACGGTTACGGATTTGAGTGGAGCAGCCGGGCTGTCTTTAAGCAGGCCAGGAGCCAGATCCATCAGCTTTCGCAAGACAGCGAATCGCCCACAATAAGTGGCACCTGTGCTGTGCAGGGAGCAAGACTGCAGGAGCTGTTATTAAAATGCTGTCAGAGGGAATTTACTGCAAGAAGACAACAGCTCACAGCATGACACATTGCTGGCACTGGGCGGCTCTCTGCTTCGGCAGCAGCACGCCAGAGGGGAACTGCGGGGGCACCTGCAGTTTCTGTACTGAAACTGTGGAGGGTCTAGACTGTTTTTACCCCTCAGGACGTACAGGAGCTACCGCTGCTTTTGCTGATACCCCACAGGTTTCTTTGATAGTACACTGACAGTCAAAGAGAAAGAATGAAAGAAAAAGAACAGGAAGAGGAAACACTACAAGTCAAGTTTTTGATATGTAGTTACTTGCTATTGATATTTTTTTTTTGTTTTTTGAGTTTGAAGTATCTTTAACAGTGGCGAGCTTGAGGCATTCCAATGTGTGTATGAGTCATGTTTTATAAGG
This sequence comes from Megaleporinus macrocephalus, assembly GCA_021613375.1. Classification (NCBI taxonomy): domain Eukaryota; kingdom Metazoa; phylum Chordata; class Actinopteri; order Characiformes; family Anostomidae; genus Megaleporinus; species Megaleporinus macrocephalus. Next base: position 40,955,748 of record CM038714.1, read on the forward strand.
ACTTCTCCAAGCACTGTAGTCAGGAGCTAACACAAGCAAACCGGGTTATCCATATCCAAAACCAGGAAAATAAATGTGTGTAGAAGGAGCAACAGTGGCAGATCTAGACAGTTTTGTCTGAAAAAGAGGTGGCAGGGTGGCACGGGGCACCTGGGGTTCAGAGGTATGTGCATATGCTTGTGCCAGAAGCTTGTCTACTACTTTTGGTTAGAGCCGGAAACCCAAACCCTTACTTATATTTTTCTATCCATACAAATCTCTACAGGCCCTGTTATTATTATTATTATTATTATTATTATTATTATTATTATTATCAGTGCCCTCCATACTCCAGTCATTGTATTTTATTGTTCTGGTTTTGAAATGTGGTTATGAAAAAGTATAAATAGGTAATTGGCACCTGGAAGAAAACTATTTAAGGTACAAAACTGGTACTGTAGTTTGAGGGTATATTTATATTGCTTGTGCCTTGATGAACAAATATGTACCTGCATCTTTTGTTCTAATCCTTTATTTTTTTTTACTTGTTCTAATGTTTTTTATTTTGATCAAACTTGATTATTTTCCATCAACAAAATGCTTATTAAACCTACCATCCTACTGACAACATACAACATATAGCCGACTAATATATACAAATATATATATATATATACTAAATCTGGCCCTTTGCCTTTAATACATTCTGTGTATTTAGATATATCTTGGGATGAAAGTTGGAACACCAGGAAACTAAGAACAGCAGGTTTGAGATTTTTGGCAGCCATGAAAATGTATTTGATTTTTTTATAAGAACACTAATACAAATAAACATAAATATTAGGGGTGTAAGAAAATATCGGAAATATCGAATATCGGGATAGTTTGTTTGGTGATACTATATCGATTCTCAAAAACACAGATTTCGGGCAGACAGTGAAATATTGTGTGTTGTGTTTAAACCTCTGACCACTAGATGGCAGTGTTGTAATCCATTTTCAGCTCCACTCCAACATTAACACGCAGCACAAGGACGCAATGCTATTGTAAGCATTGACAAACCTGTTCATACAGTGGTGTGTTTTAATAGTAGGATTCGAAAAATCACAATATATCACGTTGCTTGCAGTATCGTGATATATCACGATATATTGAATCGTGATTGCTGTATCACAATATGTATCGTATCGCCAGTTTCTTGCCAATACACAGCCCTAATAAATATAATACACTACGAGAGGACTGAAATAAAATAGAATTCTGTGACTTATACACATGACTCCAAGCTGCCCAAAACCAGGGTGATGTATTTATTTAGACCACTCATTATAAATAAACCTGTTAGACACTCAATGTCCAAAGACCACGGCTGGACAGCTTCACCAGTAAGGTATTTTCTGATGGGCCCTTTTTTTTTTTTTAAAGATTTCCAGTGTAGACATTGTGAAGGATTTGTGATGCAGTATGATACAACATTCAAAATGATCCTTATTGATCCAAATTGCAGCTTAACACAGGCTGCTGGTTGTTCTGTGACAGTAGTTATATACTATTGTGTAAAGTGCTGTGCATTATGGGTTTTCTGTGTATACTAAAGTGCATAATTTGTGCACTACCCGTTGTGGTGTATTGTGGGATTGTAAGAGTGCAATCGATATTCCCGGCTATGTTTTCAGACACCACAAGATGACAGGTTCCCACAAGGGTGGAACACAGACATTGGCTGCGTCGGAAATCGCCTACCAAGTCAGTAGGTACTAGACTGGAACCAGTTTGCACTGCTCGACCAGTGGGCTGTTTCAGTATACGAGGGTTTAGTATCCACGCAACCTCGTATGCACCATGTCCTGTGGCACAAGACGGCAGACCACCACTGTGAAAATTGTGCACTGGTATCTTTTATCCTGACACCACTGAACACATCACTGAGCTCATGGGCAGGGTTTGCGAGATTCCCTATCCAGACACCAGCCTCTCTCCTATTGTGCTCTGCATGAATGTGGAGAAACGATATCATGTAAAATCAATGGATCAAACCAGTGAGTCTCTTCTTCAGCTGTACACTCTGCTCAAGCTTTTCTCCTTCCTACGTAATGATGGCACTCATTATCCCACAAAAAAACCCGGAGAGACATTCACTGACTGATTTCGCACCTTTGTTTTTCCTCCTCTGGTTTAGAGGATCTTTTTTTCCCCCCCATACGCTTATTGCTGTAATCAAACAGCCTGAGCTAATAGTCCCTTCTCCCCTCTCGGCCTAATTGAAAGGTGTGTGAATTGATATCTGCGCTGTAGGACATCACACTTGCATTGAGCGCTTTCTCATCATAGCAGGAGTAAACACTGCTGATGGCTTTTGCTGGATGAGGTTGCAGTGTGCGCGTGAGTGTGTGTGGGAGACGTACATACCCCCCGAGGTGGCCTCCAACATGACTAGCGAGAATCTGAGAGCATTAATTTGCTTCTTGAATCCTATTTGCACTCTTCTGTGGGGAAAAAGGGTTGGATGCTTGCTGAAACACTAGAGACTGTAGGTTTCCTTTTATTAAAAAAAAATCAAAAATCTACCAGCATAACGCGCCAGAGAATTCAGCTCCCTGCAAGACTGCAAGTGCTTTTATATGCTTATCAGCAGCAATATCCTTTTGTCTATGAGCTGGGGGAGTTTTGAGCTGCCATGAAGTCAGTAATTACATGTGTTTCTGATAGAGCAAAATGTTAAAACAACTGGACTGTGGCCTTTTATCCTGCTTACCCTCGCCTTTTCATTATTATAGGCATGAATTCCATTGAGGCATGAATCCAGTTCTTTGTTCCCGGTTAAGAGATAGATTGAAGATAGATTTCAAAATGACAGAAACACAATAGCAATACTGGTATATGTATCAGATGATTGTACCAATTACTTGTGGTTACACAAGAGATACACTCATTTCCTTGGATACTCTCTACTCATTTCAGTGGTTAAGCCTCACCTATTCCTAGTTATTCTATGTCTATTTCTATATATAGGCTACACCTATCATGGGGTATCTCCTTGTTAAAATCATTTCCAATTGGACTGTAGATTGGGCGCAATGTAGACTCGTAATCTATCATCTACAGTACTATAATTTTCAGACTTTACAAATCAGACTTTAAAAATCTGTTACAAAGCTGAATTCTGCAGGTCAGTAGAACAAGACGTGCTAATTCCATAGAGTCCTGGATTCCATTGCATTATTAGTCTTAAAGAAATTGGAACCGCCCATGTCTGTATTGGCTTTAGGTCCTGACTTCCTATCTATGGAGACACAGCACATGGGCTCTTCTAATTTTCCCACTTTTGTAAATTGAGCTCAAATGGCTGGCAAAGTCATATTTACAACAGGAACTCTGTTCTACATGATACACAAGTTTACCAGATGTAGAGGATTTGTATTCTCTGACCTCTACACCTTCTTTTTCAGTGTGACTGCAGAGCTGAGAATGACGCACTACCCAAATAATACCTGCTCTGTGAGGGTCCCGACCTCTGAATAACAGGGTAAAGGGGGCTAACAATGTATGCAGTGAATCTGTCTACATTCTGTAATTGTAGAAATGCCAACTGCGCCTATATGGAAAATGGACAGTGAGTGTAGATACGAGGAGAAGTACCCAATAAAGTGGCCGGTGGGCGTTTCCTGTGTTTGATTATTGCTGCCTGTCGTCTGACTGAGCTAATGAGAATGCTGATTTGAAAGCTGCTGTGGGTTCTGGATGTCAGACTGAAGAGGGGAAATCTTAAACTGTAGTTTAGACCTAGTTTGATAGGTTTAGATACATATTCTCTGTTTACCCTCAAAGTGATGATGTGAACTGGTGGGTTCCCACTCCGTATTTGTAAAGACCCCTGAGCAAAGAGCTGTAGTTACTCATTTTCAGCTCCCGTACATATGAAGCCTAGAGCTCGCACCACTGCTTCCAGTTACAATGCAATTGACTAAGATTGTAATATAATAATATGTGTTTAAGGCTATATATTATTTAATGTTATCTTTTACAAAATATATCATAAAACATGATAGTATGTACTAGGATTTAACAAAAAAATTATGATAATGATTATGCACTCAACTGCAAATAGATGTTCTGATAAATTCTGATTAAAAAAATAATAATAATCTTCTTTTCCTGGCAAGAAAAGAATGCAGTTGATATTACTGTTTTTCTAGCTAATGGTATTGTTTATAGCTCCCCTTCTGAACCCAAAACTACAATCTTGCTCATTATAGATGAGGCGTGCTCATAATAAGAGGGGCAGGTGCGGGTTGGGGGTGCGGTGGTAGCAGAAGCAGAAAGAAAAGTGTGAAAAAGAAGAAAAAGGCAAAAAGAAAAAACTCCCAGATGAAAGAAGCCTTGCCCCATAATTTAAAATGATCACAATCTCAGTCATAGCTTTCCAGTAATCACCTGCACCATTAGTAACAAACCATGAGTCCTGCTTCTGGCAGTTCTTCCTATTCTTTCTCAAAGAAGGCTAAACTACTTTATGTGATGCAGCAGTAATCATATGCTTCTAAGGAGAAAGTAAAACTTTTTTAGAAGTATTTGGGCCTCTAATTACCATGCAGTCCACATTTGCAACCCTTTACAGCCTGGAAGTAATGCGTTAGAGTCTCCTGTACTTTGTATTCTCAAGGCGTTGACAACTTTTCTGGAAAGAAATAGCAGAGAAATTTTCTAGTGGCTGATATTGTCAAGAGGCATGCCTGGTGTACACGTTCTTCATGCTGATCTTATCAAAACTGAACCTAAGGCTTCTCTTAGAAGTGAAATATGGAGGAAGCAAAAATTAACCTCAACCAAACTTCAAAACATCTTCCTGTTTATGGACTTTACGAAAATAAGAGCACGGGGGATAAACTCTTGAGAATGCTTGTAAATGACAGCGTATAGTTAATACTTTTCTTGTTTTGCTTGTTTCTTTATTATAGCCAATTATCTCCAGATGGTCATGTATTATTCATAAACGCTGCAATATGTGCAGTGGACCAGCAGGTGGCCGCAGGAGGAGGGTGTGCATTTGGACCATAACACATGCTGGTGGGACAGCAGAAATTGGCCATATGTGCAGATATATACTATTCAGTGAAGCTCAGTGGTCCTGGATCAGCATGGGGCAGCATTTTTGATGTTCTTGTTGCCAATGGTTTACACTAAATGTGCGCCATCACACACTTTTTGTTTGCATTACATAACAAGAACGATACAATGACAAAAAAATTAACCTCATTCTTGGGTTCTGGTCCAAAGTTATGACATTAATTAGCCAACTTCTTGTGTGGGAATGTTTAACAGGCGCGACAATTTGTTTACATAGTCTGTTATGAATTCCATCAGCATTTTGCCTGAGACACAGTGTTCTGCTCAATTAACGGATGACCTTTTTACACTTTCCCACGCCCACTTAGTTTCTCCTGGGGTGACATTAGATCCCTGTGGACTCACTCTAAAATTATACAAACCTCAGTTTGGACAGTACATGAAACGCTTATAAAAACAGAAAGCAGTGATTACTGATGATTAGTGATCAGCAGTGATTAATTATGTTGGACCAGTTATAAAATAAAAACACTAGTTTGCACTCATTTCTAACATAATTGCTGCAACACGTTCCAAAAATTGGACATCATCTCTTCTTTTGCAAAACTTAATAACTATAACTGAAGAAACCAAGTGTTCCAGTTTCTTCAATTATACACATTTTGCAAATGTAAGAGGCCTTTGTTGTTATACTTTGCACTTCATATTGCAACAAATATTTATAGAAGATATTTGTAATATAGGAAGGCAGGAGTGTCTAGCACCTGCACCTCTCATGAAATAAGCATGGACATCCTTATGTCATCTAAAAGGCAGTATAGTATATGTTGCTCTGAAATGTAATGCATGAGTAGTGCTGCCACAGATGTGCAAGTTCCTCATTCCATGGGCACTAATACACCAATACCAATAGAGAACCTGACATTTGAGCTTTACGCTGGTAACAGTCTGGATGTTACTTTTCTTCTTTGGCTTGGAGAACCTAATGTCTGTTATTTACATTCAACAGTCTGAAAGGTTGACTTGTCAGACCAGGCTACCTGTTTTCACTGTACAGCAGTTAATTTTGAGCTATAGTCCAGAGAAAGTACTTCTGGGCATTACTGACGTATAGGGGTGTAAGAAAATCGGGATATTTTGTTTGGTGATATTGGATCGATTCTCAAATACTGTCAGACAGTGAATCATTGTGTGTTGTGTTTAAACCTCTGACCGCTAGATGGCAGTGTTGTAATCCATTTTCAGCTCCACTCCAACATTAACACGCAGCACAAGGGCGCAATGCTATTGTAAGCATTGACAAACCGGTTCATACAGTGGTGTGTTTAATAGTAGGATTCGAAGAATCGCAATATATCACTTTACTTGCAGTATCGCAATATATCACAAGATATTGAATCGTGACCGCTGTATCACGATACGTATCGTATCATCAGGTTCTTGCCAATACACAGCCCTACTGACATATGACTTCCATGTTGCATAAAACAGTCTTAACTTGCATTTAATGAACAGTGTTTGTTGGCAACGGTTTGTCAAAGTATTTCCAAGCCAGTGCAGTGACCTTGGGTATGCAATGAAAATCACAGGCATCAGTTTGGGAATGAGCTTATACTATAAACAAACAAGTTGATCAGTTTAAATACATTTTAAAGTGTATTCATAAATCATGGCTTTCTGTTGATATTTCCTATTCTAATACATATACATACTTATACATACACTGTCCCAGTTTTTTATACTGATATTTGTATATACACTCACCAAACATTTCATTACAATCATTGTACATTGTGAGAGCTACACTGTACTTTGTAGATATACATTTAAAGACTGTAGTCCATCTGTTTCTCTGCATACTTTGTTGACCCCCTTTACACTGTTCTTTAATGGTCAGGTCCCCCAAAGGATCATTCTCAATACTGCAGTGACGCTGGCGTAGTGGTTGTGTGTTGCTCTGACATGAGTGAATGATACACAGCAGTGCAGTTGGAGTTTTTATCTGTTAGATACTCCTGCCTACACCTGGTAGATGATACAATAGCTCACAGTTTGTGTTGCTGCACAATATAATATAATACCTTATAATATAATACCATATAATACCTGCTCTCTGGTGGGGGTCTGATCAGGAATCAGTGAAGTGAAGAACAGGGTAAAAGGTGAATAAAAAAATATGCTGAGAAACAGATGGACTGCAGTCTACAATTGTTAAACTACAAAGTGCACCAAGACAGAAATCAGGCTGGTGGGGCAATGTGAGAGATGCACATATGGTGCACACATAGTTTGTGGAGGATTTGTGGTGTGCAGGTTGTAGAAAAGGGATCTATGTGTATATTTACTTATATTTATTTATTTACATTTGTTTTGAGTGCTGTATCTGATTCCAAATAACATACTTGTTGTCAGTTCCATCCCTTGTGTGCATGTCATCATGTGGGTGTAATGGAGAGTTTAGTGCTTTGCAGCTGCAACTTGGGCGTTGGCTGCTAATATTGGACCTGTGTAATCACATTGCAGATTTCATTCGAGAGAGAGAGAGAGCGAGAGAGAGAGAAAGAAAGAGAGGAAAAGAGAAATTAAAACATTTCATGATTCTTTGTTGTGACAGTTGGCTCACACCAGCAGAGCGGGCCTTTTCCAAGACCGCGAATTAGGACGATAAAAACACAACATAAATAAATTTACCTCTCCAGCGATCACTACTAATGAGGTACAGGGTTTTCTAATGAACACAGTGGGTCTGTCTGGATTTTTAGCTCGAGAGCAGCCATTTGCATGCTTTATGTTTTGGTTGTAGTCTGCTCAGATGGGTGGAGGCCATTCCAATGGCTCTGCGATAATGGAAAATGATACGCACAGTAATAAAGGTATGGCTCACAGCAGTGGGAAAATCCAGTGAGCGAACTTTCATCATCACAGGCCCACCAGAACCAGGCAGCTGACTATATCTCTGGACCCAACCCAAATAACAATCACACAGCTGACCAGCCAAGACATACAGAGACCCCGTTTCAATATCCAGGGTTGGCTCTAGACTTTTGGGGTAAAAATCAGTAAGCAATCACATAAAAGGCACGCTAATAACAATGACTAACACAAGCTTTGTAAATATAGGCTACGAACCAAAAAAGAAGATCTTTTCACCTTATGTCTTTTTAATTTTTCATTTCTAGATGTACCAGTATCCAGTATTTAATTCCTCACTTCAGCATCTTAGACAACATAATAATATAGTAATAACCCAAAAGTTGTTCTAAAAGTCTAAAAGGAACAGGCTCCACAAAGTCAAGGTTCAGATAAAACTGAAGCATTGGATGCCTTTTTTTAAATTAATTAATTAATTAATTTATTTATTTATTTATTTATTTATTTTGACTTAAAGCTTTACTTCAGAGTACACAGTCGTATGCAAAATTGGTTTTAATTTTTTTCCATACTTTATCATGTCAGGACATAACATGTGTTGAAATGCTTGGGGTGAGGCTCAGATACAACTCTACAGCAGAACATAATCAAAAAGTCAAATTGACACTAGCTAACAAGTATATAAATTAAAAGTAGCTATACAAAACAACACTAGTTTACTGCTCAGACTTTACTCTTATACCCTTCAGTGAACTGGAATAAATGTCTTCTTGCTGTGTGGTACTGGTATCTCTTAGTACTAACGTCTAGTAGTGTGGCTACCGGGTTTCGCCTCATGTTGGTGCAGTCAGGGGGTTATGGTTATGAGCTAAGAGCTGGTAAAAGCAACAAGTTCCTGGTCTCCAACTGCCATTGGCTTTGGATTGGCAGCATTATTAAAAATGAGTTGTCTCAACAAACTAAGCAATCCGTTGCTTACAAAATCTTAAAAATGTCACAAGTCTGTAGCTATGGGTTCAAATAATGACACATATATAACAAATTACATGCACAAGTCCAGTACACCAACAATGCTAAGCTTATTACTTGTAACCATTACTGAGGAAACTGTTCAGTTCAGTCCCACCCTAAAGTAGTTTAATAAAGGTGAGGTCACATTGGTTTATCAGTTTAATCTGGCTTTAGCAGAGCTCTGTATCACTGAGTAATCATTTTGATGTGCTGAGCAAGCCTGTGTTTTTAATGTTTTTAAAAGATGTAAACGCTGTGCTATTTAATAGCCATCCAAGAGGAGTTACCTATTAAAAAAAACAAACATTCCATAAGATTTTATCATTTTTCAGGCTATGCAAGACCAATTTACTTCTTCTCTAACCCCAAGGTTAATGAAAAGGTGAGAGAGGACACAGGCTTGTGATCCAGTCTGAATGGACAACATTAAGAAAAAGGGGTTAGTCTGCAGCGAGGTCCGCTACTTGACCCATTCAAAAAAATCTCCAGGGAATGTCCAGCTGCAGACGTCTAGACAACAGAGGCCATGTTTTAGCTTGTGCTGTGCTACAAAGCGGGCCAGGATCCATGAGCGTTTATTTATTCCACCCCAGAGCGAAACCCCAACCTGCCAAACCACCGTGTGAGAGCTGAACGGCCTCCCCCTGCCAGAGGAAGTTAAGCTTGTCGTCTGAACCGCAGCAACAAAGAATCCTTTTGCTATGAAATGTGGACCTCGACATGAGCACATTTAGACCTTGGAAAGATTTCTTTTTTTCTTGTTTTCAGAAAGGCGGTACAGTAAGCCTGACATATGTCGAAAGACAAAAAAATTCCATATCTGAAGTGGGAAAGTTGCTTCATGCGACAGAAACCAAAACTGATTGGTAAGACCTGGAATGACTGGTATGTCTTTTACAGAAGTGTGCAAACACTTAATCGGGGCAAATTGCTAAGTTTGTCAAGGCCTCTTTTGCTGTCATCATTTTAATCACAGTATTCGCAGCAATGCATAGTAAATGGAGAACAGATGATTTTATGCTCTAGTTCTATATTGGAGAACCCAACATCGGAGAACACTTTCATCACTTTCAATGCACACATTCATCCTTTTCTGTTGTGTGAACATTTTCTGATGAATGGACCAAAATAAATGACCCACATGTTACAGTGATATATATTTAAGTCACCTTCTTATGTAATTATGGCTTCTGAGAAAGGAGGTTCAGACTTTAAATGAATGAGAGCACATTTGACCTTGCATAAAACCCCTGCTTCTTCTATAGGGTGAAAGCAACTGCTTTAATTTGACTGGTAGTAAATCCAAATTCTGCCATTTATTAGCATAATTTAACAATACTGATTCATAGCTATTAGGAGCCCAAATCCTGTGACCAGTCAGGCAAACAATTATGTTATGGCCAATCAAGGATTGGCGTCGTTATATAGGAAAATTAAAAAACAAATAGGGCGTAATGGGTAATCCTTTCAATCTGCCTCTGTCAAAGTGAATGAGCAACCATACTCCATGACCAGAGGTGTCACATTCTGATATACTCAGAATATAATTATCTTATTGAATCACCAGGTGGTGTATTTGGTCCTCCCTGCAATGTAATAACATTTACATGCTTATTAGGACTTAGCAAGCTAAGGAGCATCCACTATCTATAAAGTAACATAGTAATAATTCCATCCTGTTAGCTAACTTAACCCTTTTGTTACAAGCTAACATTAAATTGGTATTTCCTGGCTTTTCAGTATGCTCTATGTTTTGTCTTTTTAATGCAGCATCAACATTCATTAGATTTGTAACATTACAACTGTCTACTTTAACAATAATACCTTACCTGTGAGTACCAGTTTACCAGTTTACAATCTTCATTCTCTCCGCAGAAAGCCTGAAGCCACAGACCTCTCCTTCTGCTGTCCTAAACTTTTTGAGAAAGTGAAGAATAATTCACATTGTGTTTTTTATTGTTATTGTTGGATGTAAAAATGTGATACGGTGGCTTTCAGGCATGGTGCCACTTGCATTCCCAATTTAGCACCAGCATTGTTTTCACCCAAAAGGTAGTGTGGCTGTTCAGATGACAAGGAAGTAACACATGACTGGTCTGATCCATAGCTAGACAAGATTAGTAAACAACCAAACAAAGCACATTTTCTAGTTACATTTTCCCCCCAAAAAGCAGATGTTTCTCTAGAACTAATCATTTTAAAGGTCTATTGGAAAAGCAGCCTTGCTAAAGCCAACATTAGTTTGGCATCCCCTGGGCCACCTGGGCCACCTGGGCTTGTACCAGTAAACTTTTTGGGTCTTGGACAGTTCTCAGCTTCAAACTATTGCAATACTGCTATCACAAATTGAGTCACAGTAACATTTCGTACGACTGTGCTTTTACTGCATGCTGATGTATCGGTGTCCTCAGTGCAGGAGCTTACGTTTTGGCAGGAAAGAGAAAGTCTGAGTAATATAAGTTACACTTGGGTGCACCAACCACCTTGTTACCTCAGTAATGGTAGAATAGAAAGAGGAAGACAAATGCATCCAGATGCCTCCAGGTCCCAAGTTGATTTCTGACTTGGGCCGAATCCCGAAGCTGAATACAGGCTAGGCTGAGGTTCCAGGTCTGTCTGGTATTCTCCAAGTCCGGGGAAGAATTCTTGGCAAGACAAGACAAGAAATCAAAACCTCAAGCTAGATGAACTGCAGGTATGTCAAGAATTATAAATGGACTGTAGGGGGATTGTGTGCATATAATGGTTTAAGGTTCTCCGTGATTACAAAAATACATGTAGGAGCCAAGCATCTGTGGCCAATTGGCACATATATGTCTTTAACCTTTTTAAGCAGTTGTTTCTGCTCTTTGATCTAGTCTTCTCTACGAATAACATGATTTGTCAGTGCTGCCGTTCATATCATTTTGAATTGTACATCAGATTAAATAATAGATTAATCTAAATGTCCAACAAAGATTGTGTCACACAATTTTGACTACATTTTCCAACTACATGTTCAAAGAGAATTCCATTAACTTTAAGGGGTTATAAAGAAAACAAAGTCATTTTGTAATTGTTCACAGTGGTGAAGACAGGAACCAGACATCTGAAAAAACGAATGCCTCTAAAAGATCCCTCACACGGATCCCTTACAATAAAAGTCTATGAATACAAATTTAATAAGATTGTGAAGTTTTGGCTTTAACACATTTTTTTGTATTCCATTCACGGCAGAGAGGTACAAGCAAAGTGATGTATTGGCTTCTACCTTGTTATATTCTTGTTACGATAAAAATAGTCGTTTTTGATGGCTGTTGACCGCCATGTTGTGTGGATTTTTCTATGTTCCTTTGTGTGCAGGTCCGTAATTGACTACTTAATGTATAAAAGACAATCAAGGACCATCTTTGGAGACGTAGAGCGTTTTCTCCTTTGACCTGACCTGAAAGAACTCCACATTTAGTAATGGCTTTGTTAGATTCTACAAAATCGTAGGGTACAGGTGCCTTTTGTTGTGTCTTTTTGTTTAATTTATTTTTAGCCTTAGTTAGTTTTCTTTCCTTTCGTTGTTTTGTTTGTTATTTTGGTGTTTTCCCGTCCCTGAAGTCACTGTCCCATCTTGTTACTCATTTGAACAGTGTCCCGTGTTTGGTCTGGCAGAGGTCAGGGGAGAAAACCCACTCTCAATTTCTGTTACGGCCTGACCCTAGACCAGGTCCTAACATTCTACATTACCACTACTTTACCAGCAATATTACATCTACAGCATGTAGGTGCTTGGGATAGAAAAAAACGGCTATATTTATGTTGTGAACATTGTAAGTCGCCAAGCTCCTGCCATTTACCGCCTCACGTCAAACCACTCGGAATAATTTTGTTGACTTTTCAGTGATTGAATTATACAGAAATGTGAAAACATGGTGGAATTCCCGCTTAAGTAAGATGTGGCTTACATTTTTGTGTGAGGCCCCAATCGTATGAGATCTCAGGCCAACTGCATTTTCTCACATTTACTGTATGCACTGGCTCTGGAATTCATGGCCCAGCTCTTTTTTGGTCACAGCCCTATTTGAGATGTGCATTGTATAAAATGTGCTCTGAAGCAGAGGAAGATAAAAAAAAATAAAATTGTCTGCTTAAGTTCCTGCTGATTGTCAGCTTCATTGCTGATTCTCTTGCAATCCTGCTTAAATCATAAAAAGGCAGAAGATGTTTCCCACCAACGTCACCCGTTACCAACATGAAAGACCAAGAGCAAAAAACCCTGCTGGGGCAATCACCATGTGCAAGGCAAAGAGGTTTATCTGGGGCTATTAACATATTTATGCTTTCTGTGTGTGTGTGTGTGTGTGTGTGTGTGTGTGCGTGCGTGTGTGTGTACACATGTTGTGCGGATTGCTGATTAGATGCTAGTACAGATGGAGGCACCTGCAGAGAAAAGGGTTTCACAATTGCACACACATGTAGGCCATCCACCCTCTTCACGCAACCCCCCCACACATGCGCACAGGTTGTATACAATAGCAGGACATGGGGTCATACATATGTCCCATGAGCATTATGCATATCACTGCCGTTGGAACCAAATCACTTATTTCCAAAATGATAATTTTACAGGAGAAGATAAAAACATACTTTACGTTTAATGTAAGTCAATGGAACCAGACTTTTTTCTAAGTCGTTTCAGGTCAAATCTTTTGATCTATTTAAAATTCACACATGGTATATAAGGCAACAGACGTTTCATCGAATTGACATCAAACTTCATGAATTTGATAAACTACAAAGAGCTTTTTTAAAGCTTCTATGCTCATCAGTTACATTAGCCTCAATAACTAAAAAGTAAAATGAAATATAGAACTAGAGTCTGGAGCCTTCAGCCCAGATTTTTCTCTTACAAACCCACACAGACAGAACAGATTTGAAGGGTCCTACTAAACCACTGATTGGGAATGCCATGAGTATATGAAGAGAAGGAGAACTGGCATCTTGCAGTAAAATTAAGCAAACCCGTACACACAGTAATTACACTGTATTTCTTCTTCTGAGCATAGTTAAAGAGTATGCGTGGAGTGAATATGTATTTTTAACTGATAACTATAGTTACGGAGATTACAGACTAACAAATCACTACAGTTAATGCTAGCTTGTTATATTTATTCCCTTTTTAACTTGTCCATACACAAATTACAACAAATTATTATTTATATTCTGGTGAATGCATAGAGCAATACAAAGTTCTGTTTAAATAACAGAGCTACAGTATAATATGTTCACTGAGGCACGCATACAATGGTTAACTGAATGCATAACAAATGCCTACTTACCTCACTGTTATGTGTGAATGATTATTTTACAAGATCAAACCTAATTGCACTTTACTTTAATGTTTTTGAACATTAGACAGTTTCAGGTCGGAGCAGAAATAAAGGGCTTTATGTACTGGATTCATTCTCCTCATGTTAGTATACATCACACTTTAAGGCCTTCCAATTGAAACATACTGTAAGCATTGACTTGACTTTTGTCCCAGCCTCATTATATTCAGCGTATGGTTGAATGACAAGGCAGCTCGAAGTGCCAAACCGGCCCCAACTCACTTAGAAGACTTAGAATGTCTGCATGTCATCACCTGCGAATATATGAGAAGCCCATTATACATAAACCCGTGACTCTGTAATTAGGTAGATCTTTTACATGTTCTTTAAAAGCACTGCCAACTTTTCTCCATTGATAGCAAAACAATAATATAGTTATATATGAACGATTTCTTGCTCAAAGCTTATTGAAATAAACTGAGAATTCTTTGAAAAGTCTGGATTAAAGGTGGCAGTGCACCTTCTCGATTCCCTTACAATGTTTGCATTCCTAAGCTACCACATATCTTTAGCTTGGGGAATTAAAAGAGCTTCAAATTTAGCAGTCAGTCAAGACCCTTCCTCAACAATGAGAATACCCACCACACGTGTATTTGACATTAGTCTGTCTTGCATGGATCCATTCATTCCATTGATGTGCACTAGTCAAAATTCTTTTCTCTGCGTCTGAGAAGATATATGTCTTAGAGCACCACTCTCATGACCCCCAGGACCATGCCATGACCCCTGGCCTAAGCTGTAGCAATAATATAATAACAAGTCATGACAAACTGCATAGCTGTCAGGTCTCAAGGTTTACTGATTTTTTTTTTTGTGCCCCTACTGCAGTTTCAATGACATAAATGTAAATCTCATAGGTTTTCACATTCCTATCTCACAACAACTGAGCTCAGCTGCATATTTAAATTTAATCGCTTATTATTATTGGTCAAAACAGCCTCCTCAAAGGGTCAGTTAGGACCAGAGGGTCAGTTAGGACCAGAATACTGATTTGAAAAAATATTTTCTTATATTACTTATATCCACATTTCTGCAAACCTGTGCCACAGCATATGCAATAAAAATAAAAATATCTCTGCTGTCCAAAAAAAATATGTTGCTCCCTTTTGGGCAATTTTTCTTTTCCTGCCTCATTTGAGCCCAGCAGTTGCCTTTTATATTGCAAACAATTCATGATGAATGGACCAATAGAAATGCTCCAAAACAGCTTGGAACAAATTCTGGTTACATTGAAAGTAAAGACAGTGTTTGCCCTCTCCTGTATCTCCTCTCTATGTTGGAGATACTTGTTTGGATAGCAACAATATGTACATTGTACATGTATTTAAGTGATTAAGTGATATTTAATGTTTTTATCTAGTCAACGGCATTTGTTTTTAAACTGTTGCCTGTAACATGTTCCAAAAATAGCTTGAATATAAAAGATGCATCCAGGAAAGGCCTAGTTCCTGTGAGCAGTGATGAGTGAGGGTCACCGCTTTAACAAAAAAAAGTTTCAGCAATTAAATGGTTTAAGAACAACATTCCAATCCAAGGGAAATTGCAATACCAAAGAAAAGAAGCATAATAAGGAATGTTACCTGTGTAAAGGTTAAAAAGTTAGGGTGTGTCATGGGATTTAGGACTATTAGAGCCTGTAACATGCACACATGCGCACAGGTTGTATACAATAGCAGGACATGGGGTCATACATATGTCCCATGAGCATTATGCATATCACTGCTGTTGGAACAACATCACTTATTTCCAAAATGATAATTTTACAGGAGAAGGAAAAAACATACTTTACGTTTAATGTAAGTCAATGGAACCAGACTTTTTCTATGTCATTTGGGGTGAAGGCACTGTTGACATTGAAAAATATTAGAAAATTTGTGGCAACATATGCAGACCTCTAGATGACATAGTTTTCGGGGACCACTATACTTATTTCTCTATGACAACCTCAAGGCGCATTCTGCATGTATTATAACAGCACGTCTACATAATTAGAGTGCCTGAACGCTTACCGTCCAGATCTGTCTCACACTAAAAAACATAGTATATGGTATATGTGGAATATGCAGAACATGTGGAGATGCAGAAACACAATAAAGAAGGCTTCATACAGTTGCACACCTGAAAACTTGTAGAACAGAAGAATGGAAATACATTCCACTTTCAGAAATAAATCATTTGGTGTCTTTTGTCACAGAATGATTAGAAGTGTTCATAAAACATAAGACGAATTGACACTGTGGTAAACAAGTGGTTCAATTTAAAACTGGTCAAACTTTTTATTAGCGTTTCATGATTATTTTATTCAATAATTCAATAATTAGGTTGTATTAGGATACACAGTTATAAAAAAACAGCATTAACTTGATTATCTGGTAGTCAAAATGCAGATTCAAAACTTTAAAGTGGAAGATGAGATATGTTATTATGATATAAATTTGATGAAAAGGTATTGTAGTATATACAGTCTTATTTTTTGGGGGGGGGGAAAACATACATTTTTAACAAATTAATGGAAGTGGAAGTGTAAACTCAAACTTAAAAAGTTAAAAAGACTAACAAATCAATGGTAATAAGCTAAAAATAGGCTTTATCCATTATGTATTCCTAAGCAGCACTTATGACATCTGGTCTTGAAACTCCAATGAAGCTACGCAGTGCTACAAAGCTCAGTCCAACAGCTGGAACTTGGAAATGAAGATCACGGTTTATGAGCAATTTTTTTTTTCTTGTGGTAGGTCTATCAACAAAGATGAAAGCAAAAAGCCACTCGGCGATGAATAATGCAGTGATGCATGTCGCTTGTGCAGTCTGATGACACCATGCTCCAGCTCCTTTTCATGTGGAGTCTTGCTCCAAGGATGACCCAGCAATGTCATGTTAATGATCTAGGACATTTCACCATTAGCCACCTACTACTTCTGCTGACATACATGAGAAATCCACTCGCGGATGTGTTTAATGCACTGGGTGACATCATCCCAGATGTAGATGTCCTTGTATTCTGTCAGCTGAAGAGTGTCATGAAGCTATCAAGCCATGAAAAGTGCAGTGAAAACCCCAGTGGTGGAAAATCGCAACTTTGATTCTTACGACGGCATCTGCTTTTTCCAGCTACGAGGAAAGTAGACGTGTTTTATGGTGCACAATGGAACAATTCATCTTTGAACCCCAAATTGAAGCTCTCCGGAGCTCATCCTGCACCTTGATTTCATTACCGCCCCCTTCTCTGTAAAAGTGGAGTCTCAGCAAAGCAGAACATTCTTAAAGGGTTCTTAACGGAGGATGGAATTCAGAAACTGCCCAATCGCTTTTATTGTAATCAAGTTTGGAGTCAAAGAATAGAACTGCTCTGAATTTATTGTCCGTAGTAATTGACTTTATCCTACAGACGTGGTCGATGGAGAAAAGGTTGAAAAATGTGAAAATATTCCTTTCACCGTTCAGTTCACTGCAATAACTTCAGCCCAAACAGGATATGAACACAAGCTATCCCACAAGCTGTCCCACTAGAGTCTCATCAAGGAACTGGTGACTCTTTAGCTGCCATATCACAGAAAAAACAAGGAAGAAACAGAACAAGGGAGGCAGCACAACTGCCTCAAGCTATGTCCACTCTCTCTCTGCTGTCCATATGGTGAGAGATCCTCTTATTCCTCTCTTAGCAACAAATCTATCCCCTGGGTTTCACAGGAGCAGACTGACACAGAGCACAGAGAAATGACTAGGCCTTGTTAAAAGCCCAGAGATAGAAATTTGTAGTGAAATATGAACTTTCGTAATGATCATTTTAAAGTTCAGTCATTCAAAGTCACAGTCAAACTCGCAATACCTCCACCTTTGCTGTAAATTTTAATGTGCTTGAATTGAATACTACATCAAAAAACATCAAAATTAACACCAGAAGTTCCAAAAGGTGAAAGAAAAATAACAGTTCATTATAAATAGTTAGGAAAATCTATGTATGGCCAAATATTTCAAGGTTTCTTCATAATGTTCTTATACTATGAGAATAAATTCACTGTACACTGCCAGCAGATTCAAAAGAAGCTTAAGTCCCACAATTTGGTTTTCTATAAAAAAGCAATATTGTGTTTATTGTGTAAAATGTCCTTCAATACTAAAGACAGTTGGCATGAACTTTTCAAACATATGACTTAACACTATGAAAGCGAAACAGTTTGAGAACATCTTGCAAAACATTTCCTTTTTTTATTGTACATTAAATCTTTAAAAAGTCATTAAACTTGCAAACTATAAATATTATACAGTAACAGCAAAGGAAAAAATTAGACTCAAGAACTTACAGTAATTAATGAAGACATTACCAGCAAAAAACACTGCCAAAGTTTGTTCAGTTTGATTGTACATAACCACATACAAAAACATGCATGTTTCTGTTTTCTATTATCCATTCATCCAGCTGTTTCACAGATTTTGTAAATCAAAATGCAATGTTATCAAAATATTTCACACATCTCTGTTTTTACTGGCTTTGCACATATTGTGTTTCTGACTTTTTTATTGTCGTTTGTTTTCATTTATCTCTTGTCAACATTTTTTTAATTTTAACTTCTGAATGTACTGCACTGGAGAAGTAGCCTGACAGTGTTTCTTTAAACTTAGTCTTGTTTTGGTATGACAATTAAGCTAAATTGAACTGAATACAGTAAATGTTTATTAACTAGGTTAGCACACTGCAAATACTTTCAGACACCAACTAGCTTAAAAGTACAAAAGTGTAGTAAGTGTAGAGTAAGATAACATAAGCCTATTAGATACTAGCTAGTAATAACAATACAACAGCCCAATAGTGAACATTAATTGGCATATCAAGTCATTTTTACAAACCACATAGCATTCACTTAGCTGGTGAGCTAGTTATGCTCACTGTCTCTAAATTATCTTTTTGTAAACCAAAATTAGCCAACACAAACCATGTATAGCAAAAATATATGACTCCTAAACCAAATCATGTGACTCTTGCAATGCTTTAGTTTTACTGTAAAGCGCTTTAGTTTTACCATAAAGTGCTTTAGTTTTACAGTAAAGCGATTTAGTTTTACCGAAAAGTGCTTTAGTTTTACTGTAAAGCGCTTTAGTTTTACCGTAAAGTGCTTTAGTTTTACTGTAAAGCGCCTTAGTTTTACTGTAAAGTGCTTTAGTTTTACCGTAAAGTGCTTTAGTTTTATCGTAAAGTGCTTTAGTTTTACTGTAAAGTGCTTTTTAAGGATAATTTAATAAAGCTATCAACAATTGGATGTTAATTTACAGCCACAATTTAGTTTACAACTAGTTTACAATTTAGAGCCATTTAAGGTATGATGGGCTAACATTAATTTTATGAGACAAGGACACTCAGTATCATTGATGCAAAACATCAACAGCTATCTTAAACCTGCCTAATGTAAAAGAGTGAGTGAACGAGTGAGTTACAAGAGATGCTTAGCACCTAAAAAAGTTTACATTATTTTGCTTTAATTCAATGTACATAACTAGAGATCCCTATAATTGCAGTGATTATAAAAGCACCATATCCAATGAACACAACAAGAAAACAACAAATAACTGCTGAACATGGCTACTTGAAAAAGGAAATTTAGCTTATTATTAAATTATTTGTGCAAACACTTTTAACTGTGCAATAAGTGATTAGGTACACAACAATGAAGCTGAAAGAAAGTAAAAAGGAATGAAGTAGAAGGAGTGCTATGGTGTATTATGATGCTTGTCATGATTCAATTGCATCCCGTATGGAAGATGCTGCTGACCATTGAGTTTGACTTTTACTGACATTTGATATATAACTTTGGAAAGTTCATTCTTGGTCAGTGTGGGATCCAATCATTTAATTTCCAACATGCAGCATGCACTGTCTCCTGCTAAGCTTTTCATTCTCCCTTTCTCCTTTTAAGTGCTCGGAGATATCTGACATTTAAAGGTTCTCGGGAGTCAAAGCTAACTTCAACAATCCCACGCTTATATTAGCGTCAAAACCTGGATTGAACTTGTTTGTGGAGGGATCTTTTATCCTCAAGAATCCAGCATAAAAGCCAAAGCAAGCTACTGTAATAAGGAGCAGTCGTCCTGGCTATTGACTGCAAGCGGAGCAGAGATTAAGCTAAAGGTTATGAGGGCGAGTTAAGTGGTTTGTGTATGGAAGTAAATGTGATTGGACAGCACATCCAACAATACTGTGTTTCACTGTCATCCCAACACACCTTAACAGGGAAAAGAGAAAAAAACATTTCTAATGAGATTTTACTCTACAGCGCCCTCCACAGTTTTTGGCACACCTCATTAAAAAATAATTATTTTACATAAAATCGAAATCATCTGTGCTATGCCCCTAATGTTAATATTTGTACAACCCCCTTTTCTCAACAGGACAGCCCTTAATCTTCTCCTAACGTTTCACAAGATGGGAGAATACAGAGAGAGGGATCTTCAATCATATCTCTAAATCATCCAGAGTCCTGGGTCCTCTCCTATGCACTCTTCTTTTTGGCTCAGCCCACAGGTTTCCAATTGGGTTGAGGTCTGGGGACTGAGATGGCCATGGGAGGAGCTTGATTTTGTGTCTGGTGAACTATTTTTGTGTAGATTTGGTCACATGTTTAGGGTCATTATCTCACTGAAAGACCCAGTGACGACCCATTTTCAACTTCAGGCAGAGGCCGCCAGATTTTGATTTAAGTGTCCTTAAAGAGTTCATGATGCCATGTACCCTAACAAGGTTCCTGAGGCCTTTGAAAGAAAAACCGGACCACAGCATTATTGATTCTCCCCCATACCTCACAGTGGGTGCTTTTCCGCATATTAATTTTTTGTGTTACGCCAGACCCACTTAGAGCTTTTTCGCAACAAACACTCTATCTTGGTCTCATCTGATCAAAGTACACGGTTGAAGTCCAAGTACCGCTTTGCGAACTCCAGACGTTTACGTTTATGCTTGTAAGTGAGAAAAGGCTTTTTCCGTGCATGCCTCCCAAACAGCTTGTTGCCATGTAGATAGTACCTGGTGGTTGTTATGGAGACTTTGTGACCCCAAGATGCTACTCTTTAACGCAATTCTCTAACAGAGAGCTTTGGAGAACATCCTCCTCACTATGAGCAATGGCAAGATAAACTTGCGTCCTCGTCCAGACTTGTTTGTTCCAGTTGTTTTAAACTTCTTGATGGTTCCTCTGACTGTAGATATGGGCAGGTGTAGGCAAGTGGCTATTTTCTTGTAGCCATTGTCTGACTTATGAAGGTCGACAAGCATCTGCCTTACTTGAATGGTGTGTTCTCTTGTCTTTCCCATGTTGAAGAGTGGATAAGTGGAAAGGTTCCTAGATACTCTGACCAACTTTAGATACTAGAGTAGAGATGACAGAAATGCTTTCATCACATTTTTTTTCCAAAAATTGTTATAGGTGCCAATAATTATGGAATTTTATGAGATGAGTGTGAGATTATGCTTCTGCAGTTAACAGGACAGGAGAAGAGCTGAAGTTGCTATTGGACTGCTTTACCTTTTAGCTCAAAGCCCTTTTGGAGCTAGATTAGTTTTACTTGGAGTGATTACAGACAACATCAGTGAATCTAATGCAGTATTAATTTGTAATATGTCTAGCTTTTCCAGACAGTAACAATTGTGGAAGAAAGGTTTTCTGTAATTGGCTGAACTTGGAGCACCCGCAGGAATAACAATCCTCTTCCAATCCACCTCCCGCTAATGGAATAGCAGAACCTGCCTATAGACGTGGCCATGCGCTGTGTTTTCATTGTTATTGAGCATATCCTGTACCATTATACTGATGTGAACAGAAGAGCTATGACCTTTTAAATCCAGGCTATCTGTGGGAATTTGGAAAAAAGTTGCACAGGCACTCTATTACGAAACAATTAGCAAATGAAATCCCACACATTACGTTACACAATGTCCTCTGGGTCAAACAATTCACTTACAATAGGAGAAAAACAAAGCCAATACAAACCAAAGGTATAAAATAAACTGCAAAGAAATGGAAGTACAACATATATCAAAGCTATGAAGTTATGGTAGAACTGTAGTACTGCATGAAGAAATACAATTTCAATTTTTGAAGAGGAAATAGATGAGCAGTCACAAACATGTTGGGCAAAGAAATTCCACAGTTTTTGGGTTGTAAAAAAATTGACATCTTGGGGGCCAGCCAATAGCCCAGCTCCAGAAGACCTGAGTTGACGTAAAGGAATGTATAGCTGAAAGAGCTGAGTTAAATGTAAAGGTAACAGATTATGTATATACCCTTTAAGGTAACAAGAAGTGTTTTGTATTGAATATGTGTAGTAATTGGTAGTCAATGTAACTGGTAAGACAGGAGTGATAGTCTCCACTTGTCTGGTGTGGTTGAGAACTCTTGAACCAGGTTTTAAATATACTGCTGTCTGTGCTATGTATCCTGTAAACATAGCCCCAAATAGCAAATCACAGCTAAAAGCATGTATCACATGGAGCCTTCAGCAATTACAGCCTGCAGTAACTGATTTCACCAGTTAAATAGCAAGAGCTAAAAACTAAGTATATATGAGATGCCATGGAGTTTGAAGAACGTTGATTGGTAGGGTATACACTTTCATTACTGTTTAGCTATGTTGGTCTTGTAGCTCTAGTGTAGAAGTTTTGGCTGCATGTATATGGAGGGCAAATTGCACCAAGCAGTCATCCTGGCTTGGTGCAAGACATGAGGTTCATCTGAAGGAATGCCAATGAGTCATGTTTGAAAAGTTGCATGATTTGGATCCACTTCTAATACACCGACACGCAGAGACACATGCGCACACACATAGGCATTCACACTCCTCCAATACAAAGACCCATGCTGAGAGCCTGCAGGTAAAGTATGAATATTTCATGAAATCAGGAGCTGATTAAGTGAGCAGGCCACGACAGCTCTAGTCAAGAATCCATTCTTCATCCATAGACAGGGATACACTCCACAGACATTAGTCAAAAAGCCAGGGGGAAGACACAAGACGCCTGAGGCAATTTCCAGACATTCTTAACCCTTAGGAGTCGACGTTATCGTTGGCGACAACAAAAGCATATTGTAATTTTACATAGATTATTTCTCACATGTAGCTCATTGAAACAAGCTGGAAAATTCCTTAAAAAACATTGTGCAACTCAACCTAGCACATACTACACAGGTCTGCGCAAAAAAATCTGATGAGTAGATCAAATCAGTACCCCAGGGTGGACTGGTGTGCTTCAAACCCGGAGACTAGGTCTGGAGCTGAGTTTAAGGTTGAAATGTACTCTAGGGGTGCAGGTAAGTTGAGCATAGTAGCAATGTTTAGGACTGGATATAAGATTAGGGCTAGAGCTAATATAAGGATACTGAGCCAGCAGTGTTAGGACTGGAGCTAGGGTTAGGATTATTGTTTGAGCTAGGACTAGGTCTGGAGCTGAGTTTAAGGTTGAAATGTACTCTATGGGTGCAGGTGAGTTGAGCATTGTAGCAATATTTAGGACTGGATATAAGATTAGGGCTAGAGCTTTGTTGAGGGAACAGAGCCAGCACTGTTAGGACTGGAGCTAGGGTTATAGGGTTAGAGCTAGGACTAAGTCTGGAGCTGAGTTTAGGGTTGAAATGTAATCTAGGGGTGCAGGTAAGTTGAGCATTGTAGCAATATTTAGGACTGAATATAAGATAGAGCCAGGTTGAGGTTTTGGAGCCTGCAGTGTTAGGGCTGGAGCTAGGGTTAGGGTTAGGATTTAGTGTGCTAGTGGGAGGGGTCTAGGGTTAGGGTTAGGGTTGGGTTTAAAGTGTGTGAGTGGGAGGGGTCTAGGGTTAGGGTTAGAGCCAAGACTAGGTCTGGAGCTGAGTTTAAGGTTGAAATGTACTTTAGGGGTGCAGGTAATTTGAGCAGTGTAGCAATATTTAGGACTGGATATAAGATTAGGGCTAGAGCCAGGTTGAGGTTTTGGAGCCTGCAGTGTTAGGGCTGGAGCTAGGGTTAGGGTTAGAGCTAGGACTAGGTCTGGAACTGAGTTTAAGGTTGAAATGTACTCTAGGGGTGCAGGTAATTTGAGCGTTGTAGCAATATTGAGAACTGGATATAAGATTAGGGCTAGAGTCAGGTTAAGGTTTTGGAGCCTGCAGTGTTAGGACTGGAGCTAGGGTTAGGGTTAGTGCTAGGACTGGATCAACCTGAGATTCACTTTCCAAGTTTTATATTGCAGAAGGCAAGGTGGGTCCTTGCCATGTTAAATCACTAATATTGCACTTTGTGTATCTATGCTAAGCCGATAGTTTGGTTCAACTTGAATTGGATGCTAATATAATAACATAATGGTGAATTTAGTTGGCCTCAGCATGGTCAGTGTCAAAACTTGAATGGTGACCTAGAAATTGTGCAGGATCTTAAATATTTAGTCTACATTTTAACTGCATACCTTTTTATATATATATATTTTTTCTTCTCAACTCTCAAAATTTTCTCTGTTTTATTTTCAAGTTATTTCATATAATTCCAAGGTAGTTCAGACTCATGGACTGTTACTTTAAAATAAATATATATAGTTGTGATGTAGCACAACCATAGAGAGTAAATCTTTAGTTTGTATAATATCATATTTACATTTAGCTGTACTACTGTGTTACAACTGTGCCTATGTATGTCTTGCCCTGTCTGTATGTTTCCTGCGTCCGCCTGTCTATCTACACCTCCATGTCTGTAGGTGGCGTTGTCCCTGATCCTGGAGGCTGCCGGTGAAGCCCATCTGCAAAGTTACTAAAAGAGGTGGCAAAAAACCTGAGAGAGAGCAGAGGGTAGAGAGGAAGAGACAGATCTTTTGTTTGGGCTGTTTCTTAGTTGTGTGTGTTTGTTGTTGTATTGTAACCTGAGTTCTGTGCGTTTGCCTCAGGTTTGATATACTGTGTGTAAATAGTGTCTTGGTTTATTGTGTCTGTGCCGGAAGGTGTGAACTGTTCTCCGGTTTTGGTTGAGTTAGGAAGTTAGAGGTTAGTTACCTGTCTTGTTTGATTCTTTGGGTGGAGTTAGAGTGGGTTTGGAAATATGGCTTATAGAAATACTTGTAAACAACTGTAAATACACTTTAAACTAAGCTAAGTTTCTTGTACCCCTTCCCCCACCATTGTACTACTAATTTCTACTCTTAGATAAGAACGTAACATACTGTAATACATCTAAAAAAGGTATATACCACCCATAATTATGTCGTTGTTGACATGTATTGACAAAATGTAACTGTGTAGTAATTAAGGATAGTAAGTATAAATTGTTTTTACCTCCTTGCAGCTTCCTCATCGTCACTTACCTTATCATAATCATCTATCCAAATGTTAAGGAAACTTTAATTCGCCCCTTTATCTTCATGACTTCTTTCAGGAACTTGTTTTATAGCTACTCACTAAATCTCCTACTGGAAATATAATGGAAGACTGCTGTGATAAGGGACTTAAACTCAGGGATAATTAGAAGGAAATTAATGAGCTGTCACCAGTGTTTAATGACTAACGAGCACGGAAATCCACCAAATCTTCTCAGACTCTTGCCATATCAATAGCTTACATCAATGTAGCTGCTTTTTTTGTCATGAAGTACTCAACGGCTCAACTCTTTAATTACTTCTGATCTAATAAGAGCCTTTCTTCCCTTAAATATCCTCAGGGAAATCGCACAGATCAGTTATTAATAATTATCTGTTTCATGTACCATTTTTATTCATTATTTCATTTCTGGAATTAAAGTGGCTTATCTACCTGATAAGTTTGATGAGGAACCAAAGGTGCTTTTTCCCCCAGTTTCTTTTTACAGAGCGGACACTGCATAAGAAAAAGTTTGTCCTTGTCTTGTCCATGCTCAACCCACAGTCCTGTTCAATGTTAATCAGAAATTGTAACCGTACTGTTCATAAAGCTACAAGACACTTAGTTAGGCCTGCCATGACATAACCCTAAATAAATGTTTACAAAAGTTATGAGGTATATGACAGTAATTGAGAGTTAAAAAGCATAAACACTTTAATGGTCATGTCTGTGCAAATTCTAAGCTAAATTGTCTGTAAAAAACATATTTGCATTTAAAAATGTATACTTGATATTCCTGGCAAAACATAATGAACACCTTTAAATCAAATCATTAGTATTGTGTTAAATATTATATATATTATATTTTTTATTTTATATACATTTTCTTAAATTCTCTATTATACAGTATTTCAATAGGGACATTTTCAGTAAATCACTAGCCAATAAGTTACACTACTATTTCAGTTGTCATGTAAAAATATAAGAAAAACTATATTTTAAGCATAGATCATTACTGTAAGTGTACTGTGAAAAACAGCTACATCACAGTATTTTTTTTTTTTGATCCTAATGAATTCACAATATTTATTCACCATTTTACTGGTATTCACTGTTAATATGATACAGTAATTTGCTGTAAAAGTAATGCATCTAATAACCAGTAACTTTACAGTTAATTTTGTTTACAGTGCACATCCAATCTTAAAAGGGTGACTTTATGCATGGTAGCAAAATGTATATTATTAATAATAATAATAATAATAATAATAATAATAATAATAATAATAATAATAATAATAATAATAATAATACACTATAAATGTATGTTGTCATTTAATGAGTTTTCATTTCATTTCTTGTTTAAATATTTCAATTACTGACTGTAATGTTGTTGTAAAGTTTATTGACATTAAACAAACAAATGCTTACACTTATAACACCAACACTAAACACTAACAATTAAAACCTGAATAAAATACTGAATCAAAACAAAAGACAAAGTAACATGATTTAAACTAAAAAGAAACACATGAACAAAGAAACAAGGCCTGAAAAAAAAACAAGCAAACACAAAGCACACAACAAGGGGTATATATACACAGGGAACTAACAAGACCCTCAGACCAAAACAATAACAAAAGCATATGGCAGAAAAAGCAAAGGCACATCTCAGAGACATGAGGCAACACAAGACTGAAACAGACAAAGACAAGAGCAGGACATAACAGGACAACTACACATACTCCTATTTATTATGCAGGAAGATGCTGGTTGAGTTTATGTTCAGTTAGTGAGGGGAAATTGTTAACTAAAGACAGAAACATGAAACCAGCTGCACACATCATTAACATCGGTGCACTTACTGATTGGTGTGAGTCACAGAGAAATCATTTAGTACAGGCGCAAGGGAAGAAAATAATGAAAGGAAAGAACTCACAGCAACTGAATGTAATCAAGTTTCTGGTGTCCTTTTTCGCAGATGTGCAATAAAAAGTATGTGAGTTAAATGTATGAGTCCTACTTATGTAAATTTCATCTCTGAATTTAACTGCACTATCTGGTGCAGCTCAGAGGAGAACAGATTTCACTTTCAAGTCTGGATCCTCACCCTCATGTCTGTTTCATCCTCATGCTTTTAGGTTTTTGCCGCTTGCTATTGTCACTCTTGGCTTACTGATAAGGGGTCTACATAAAGGAAAGCGGTTTTGTGTTCAAAACGCAATATGCTTGTTAAACAGACTTTAGAAAGAAAATAAAAATCACAAATTGGAAACAGAATAAAGCTTAATTAATTATTCAGATAATTTCATTGGACCACCACTGCAATTTACATGCCGTAAACAACAGCCGTCTGAAAGTCCAGTCGTCTTTGTCGTTTACTGCACAACAGTGCTTATTACCAGTGATTGAACGACCAAATAAGATTGAGTTTCCTGAAAAGTGCATTTCTCCACTGCTGGCAGATGCTGGTCTAATCATCATAGCTAAAAGAATGGAGGCACCAAGGTTGGCTAAGCTGGTATATATACACCCAATACATAACATCACGTTTAGAATGACATCCCAACTGTGGCTCCACAACCTCACTGTAGCCTGGCAAAATCTGTCTGAACTAGGCTTGGACGATATGTAAACATAATCTCATTGTTTTATTCCACTTAATAATTGATAGTTAAAACTAAGCTCATCCCCACAATAATACATGCACTTAATAACAAAAATGCACTGCGGTTTAGACCTACTTTCTATTCTATTTTTTTTGTTATATGCTTTTTTATTCATTAACTGTTTTAAATTTCCTTCGGGATCAATAAAGTATCTATCTATCTATCTATCTATCTATCTATCTATCTATCTATCTATCTATCTATCTATCTATCTATCTATCTATCTAATGGAAGTCTTCATCATGTCTTGGCTGCTCATAATTTAGAATTTATCTGAACCACTGGGGCACTTAAAAGTGTCTATAGAATGAAAAACCTTTACATTTACATTTGCACAATTGATAAGTTCAGTAAATTGAGCACCATGAACCTCAAACACTGTTGTCTCCTTATTCAAATACAAATGTACAAAAGAGGCAGGAAAATGGGACAATTCCAAACTAATTCTGAACCAGAGTGCAGCCCCACAAAACTCGGTCCATATCTAAATGTGTCCCACCAAAACTTTGTCCAAATTGTCTTTCACTGTCTGTCTTTTTATTCTGGACAACTACATAAAGTGTTGTTCTCATGCTGGCCTCATGAATCTCAATACCAATATGACTCAGCTGACCCAGATTTTAAGGTTTAAGGTAAAAAAAGTAAAAGAGGGGCAATAAAATGGATAAAGATGAAAATAAAAGAAGGAGGCAGGTTACGAGAAACATGAACAAAAATCTGACAAATATTTAAAAAATGATGCATGAACCATTCCAACCTTGATACATGGGTCCCGAAGGTTCAGACAAATATTTCAGGCTCTGCTGGAATCTAAAGAAATTCATGTTACAAAGATAAGTTCTCTTGTGGGCATTGTACATCTACAAATAGGTCTCCGGACCATTCTCTCTTTCGAAAGGTCCCTAATAGACCGCATTTATCAATGAAAGTATGTAAAGTATGTCCTGTTCATTAAGTGTGTGCTGTTAATATTTAGATTTTAGTTTACAGCAGTGATAACAACAGCACATTAATGTTTGGAAGGTAAAAGAGTAATAATGACAATGTGATCATGGCTTTCCATCGATATCAACATTCATATAATAACACAAAATAAGTACCCCCAAGTACTTTTCCAAAGACTGGTAAGATTATTCACCAGTTAGAGCAAATTGAAAAAAAAAACCCTGGGTTTGGTCTTTTGCCCAGTTCAAGTCTTGTTTTATTAAAGAATATAATGCAATCAGAACTGGTAGAATATGTTTAAACAAGTTAACAATGGTTAAAAAAATACACCCAAATTCATTTAGGCCAATTAATACACCTTTTTATTTTTCTGCTCTTTATTTAAGTTTAAGAAACATGACAATTGAGAACAGTCATTTTTCACAATTCACAGTTGACGTAAAGCATTGTTTTTGGAAAACAATGTATAAAATATACATATAAATTTATATTACCCAGTATTATTAGCTGACAGAATTTGTATTCCCCTAAAATACTGTACAGTTGTGTTTTTATTACAGCCTTACATTTTTGCCACAATGTTACATTCATGACACATAAACATATAGAAAAAAATGTTCTCTAAATCTCTAAATCTTTTGAGACACAATGTAAATCACATGTAAATATAATTAATGACACGTATTTAAATGCATAATTAAGTCAATTTGAAATGTAAATAAAATATCTAGCAAACTGTACTCAATAAGTGGATTAGATGCTCTGTGATTATTGCCAGTGCTGAGATATCTATGATGTTTTGAAACATCTCCCCTGTCTATGGCTACCTGTCGTGATGCTACATTGCCTTGATGCAGATTCCAGACTTTCCTGCTGCACCCACTTCCTCTCCCTGTGGACATTCCAGTGTTTTCCCACAATTTAACAGTACTGTTCCACTGTGGTATCACTCAGATAACAGAGCTTATTAGCGCGACAGGCCAAGGTAAATTCTCTGTTGGTGGTCTCACCAGATCCTGCCTAGGAAAGGTTCTCGCTGTAAACCTTTCATGATGAATTTTCCTCTGGTTTCCATATGAAACGGTAAAGAATGGACTGGAATGAGAAATGAGGAATATCCATTTTACAGTGTTTTATCTGTAAAATGGCCACAAAGGAAATAGTGTGATCAAAAAAGAGGGCAATTCTGTTCTTACTCTATGACTATCTTTATTGTGTTAAGAGTTTAGACTAGTAGTAACAATTGCAGACTAGTGCATATGTTTCTCTGCATTCTTTGCTGGCCTTTTCACCCTGATCTTCAATGTTTAGGAGCCCACCACCACAGAACAGGTATTATTTAAGTGGTGAATCGCTGGTATGAGTAGATCAGATACAGCAGTACTGCTGTGTCCCCTCACTGTCAACTCTATTAGACACTCCTACCTTGCTGGATCATCTTGTAGATGAAATATTAGAGATAATCGTTCATTTATTTATGCACAATTCGTGTTCCTCCCTATCAGTGGTCACAGGACACTGCCCACAAGCTCACAGGATCCAGCAGTTGGCTGGATAGTTTTAGTTGGTGGACAATTCTCAGTTGAGCAGTGACACTAAAAACTCCAGCAGCACTGCTGTGTGTTATCCACTCGTACCATCACAACACATCACTGCAATGCTAACACTTGCTGTGTGGTTGTCCTATAGGGGTCCTGACCACTGAAGAGCAGCATGAAGGGATTAACAAAGAATGCAGAGAAACAGATGGACTACAGTCTTTAATTGAAGAACTACAAAGTGCATCTATATGGTAAGTAGAGCTGATAAAATAGACAAGCAGTATAGGAGGTGTACCTAATGCAGTGGCCAGTGGGTGTATTTGACTAGCCACACATTAAGGCCCACAGAAAACCAGCAAATCCTCTTATGTTATGCATTAGTGGGTGGTTGAACTAAACTAATCATTAGCCACAAGCCAAAAACAGAACCACAGTACTTGTGTAATGATAGTAGGTTAGAGACCTCTATTCAGCACATGGATTTGGTAAGACAGAACCCCATAATTCAGTGTCACTGGGCTTTGGGTGTATATCACATGACCCACAGCTAGGCTTCCTTGTTGATTAGAATCATATGTTTGGGACCTGGCCAACAAAGCAAATAAAGTTTGTCCGTTCCTGAGTCACATGAAGCCCTCACAATGACTTCAACACCAGTGACGCATCGAGCCTTTAGAGCAATCGTCAAGAACGTTTGTTCTTTATAAATCGAGCCGATTCTAATTCACAGTACAATTACATCTAATATTACTCTGTCAAATGCAATTACTTTCAAGTTCCCCTTTAGCCCTGGTTTTATGGTCTCTAGAATAATTTTATAAGTGGATTACTCAGGCTCAGCAGTGGCACTTTACATCATTCCTAATGGCGGAGCAAAGTGCTCAGCTTGTAAAACCAAAATGCAGAGTAATTGGCATCTGCGCAGTCGGGAGATAGTTGGACTGGGTGTGAGTAGGTATGTAAATGTATAAGGTAAGTAAAAAGTGTACTCCTGAGACAAGAATCTTTTCAAAGATCAAACAGTGTCAGTTTCCACAGCTGTGATGTTACAACGTGTAAAAAACTGTCAATACTTTGTATTGAGCCATTACATTGTAAATAATCCCAAGAACAGATTTCAGTCCATTTAGGCCTATAGATTATTTTCTCAACCCTAACACACCACTGGCAATCCATTAAACTTTAACCTCAGAGCAGTTGTCCCCATTGGCAGGGAGTGAAATGTAGCAGTATGGGCCTTTCTGTTTGCAACCTTGTTTTTTTTTACCTCTAGAAGTACCTTTCTGTCTTTATTGTTGAATATAGCTTCAATAGTTCCTAAGCATATGCGTGAGCACTTTCTAAATGGGCTTGTTATCAAGTTTTATTTAGTTTACCAGTGTTCCACAATATAAAATAACTGTACCTTTTAATAAATGTGAACGCACTACTTTTTATGTGCTTGTTTGTGCTGTGTATTGTGGTTAGTGATATACAAATGAAATAAAATCAATGAATTTAACCATTGTCAGAACATTACATCGCTTATTTTATTTATCTTATACAATTTTTGAAAACTATAATGTGCAACTTCACTACCTTCAGATGAACGGAATATTGGACATAGATTTAATACAGCTTAAAAATTCCATGTGAGTCTTTGCAGATAAAGCTATCTCTCCTGGCTCGTCTAAAGGACAATCTGTGTAGGGTACCTCCCCTCTCTGAGATCACACTGGGATTCCACAAATCTCACCCTTGCGCCAGAGAGCACGCTTGACAGAGCTATGTGACATAGAGGCGAAAGCCCTAGTGTGCCCCACACACTACCAGCCCCATCAACCTTGACCTTGCAACTGCACGGACACAGTTTAAGCCAACGCTGGCCCGCCACCCTAAAGGCCCCCAACTCCCCAGTGTTCACTGCAAAGCAGGATAATATTGATGAAGCTGAGTATGTTTCCCTACATTACAATAAAAATAATATATTATTATTATTATTATTATTATTATTATTATTATTATTATTGTTATTATTATTATATTTTATAATAATTCTGTTTCCATTTACATGTAAGTGAGTGGTGCTCATTACAAGTACAGCAATATGTTATTCATCTTACAAACCTGACCATGTTTCTACACGTTCTTTGCTTTTTAATGAACTTAGCTCATCTTTTAAACAAAACAAATTTGTTTGAATGAATTTTAGTATAGAAATGACATGCAATCAAAAGTAATCCAGGTACTTTGGTAATCCAGAGACTTTGCAACCAGACAAAGTCTCTGGTTTAGTTCCTACTAAGTCAGTAGGTACTAGATTGGAGCCAGTATGCACTGCTCGAGTGGTAAAGTATTAGGCAGTTTCAATATGCAAGTGTTTAGTATCCACGCAATCTCATCTGCCATTTTACCAACATCCTGTGACGTGAGGCATCAGACCACCACTGTAAACGTCCCAAAGTATTTTAGCTAATTTTGTGACACTGACCTGCATTTGTTTGGGTAGAGTTAGAGCCAAAAACACCCCCAAACAAACAAAAAAAAACCAAAAATACAAATATATACATATATATATATATATATATATATATATATATATATATATATATATATATATATATATATATTAGGGCTGTGTATTGGCAAGAACCTGGTGATACAATACGTATTGTGTTACAGTGGTCATAATTCAATGTATCGCGATATATTGCGATGTTGCAAGCAAAGTATTATATTGCATATTTTTCAAATCCTACTATTAAAACACACCACTATATGTTTACAACAGCATTGCACCCTTGTGCTGCTTGTTAATGTTGGAGTGGAGCTGAAAATGGGTTACAACAGTGCCATCTAGTGGTCAGTGAGTCACTGTCTGCCAGGAATCTGTGTATCGATACTGTGTCTTTGAGAATCGATACAGTATCACGAAACATAATATCCCGATATTTGATATTTTCTTACACCCCAAATATATATATATAAGGAGAGAGAGACAGAGATTTTATAATAGCTTGACTTAGTGAAGGGTGAAACTTGAAGTTGAGTAGGATCTATTTAGCTAAGCAATGATACAATACATGTGTAAACATGGAAGGGGAAAATATACAGTTTAATCCATAACAGCAATGTCTGATTTAGAATTTAAAAGCAGTTAGCAGTTCTGCTTGTAAATGGATATGTGTGTTTATGCATGTTGGGCACGTACACATGTTACACACATGATTTACAGGACTAGCACACTAGCTACGTCCTTACTATTTGTTAATGCTGTCGTGGTGAATGTCGCTATTGAATAGATTTTTTTTTCAGGCTCGTCAATGCACAAATGCAAACAGCTTGAGTGTGGCCTCATGAATTCCACATTATCACATGCAGTTTAACAGAGAACCTCTCCTTGCTTCAGTTGAGCAAATCAAAACAGGGCATCTAAATGCATTCAGGAGAGCTCTCATTCCTCCGTCTCATCTGCTGGCTGTATGCTCTGCTGGAGAGGCATGGCTCAGACCTGGCGGAGAAGTATCAATTACAAGGATCACAGTAAGGCTCGTTTGTCTTTGTAGCAGCCAGCCTGTTTCTGGACTCCTGAACTCCTGTCATTAGAAGGGCCTCATTTGAGATAAGGGTCAGAATTTAGATCAGGTCACTCGTCCAAGAAGTGCAGTTAACCAGATTATCCACAGAGGACGGCAATCCTTTGGTCAAAGCAACTGTGGTACGGGCTGCATGTTTGTTTGTTTTTTTGTTTTTCAGCCAATCATTATTTCAGTAATGGCCTTTGCAATGCTGATACTGCAGAAAGCAATAGTAATAGACATGTAAATGAGCTCACTAAACAACAACAATTTTTTTTTGTGTGTGTGATTTGAGCATTTTGAATAATCGTAGTTCTAGATGAATGGTTCTGTAAGTGTTTTGATGACTCAAGCTGTTCAGGTTGTTAAAAGTTTGGAATCACTTGCCTTGATAAATTATAAAATTGAAAATTAGTTGACTTCAAACCAGAAGCAGAACCAGAACCACTGAAGAACATAACAATTGTTATATTGTTATAATAATATATGATTACATTTAATTCTCCATTCTACTGAACTGTTATACAAAGCCATTGATTGTGTAGTTGAGTGAAAGCATAATACCAGATATGAATCTTATCTGAGAAGTCATATATTTTTCTCCTAATGTTAACCATGTAACTCTATAGTTGCGTGCAGTAGATGCAGCAAGAGATTATGCTGGGTTATAGTAAACAGTTTCCAGGATGCTTCATGTATTTGTGCTATTGTGTTGTGTGTTGGCTCATACATACCAGGGCTGGACAGCAAATTCTGTAGAGCCTTATGGGCTTCTTTTCCTTGGAAACACTGTTTCTTTATTTTCCTGGTGCCAAACTTCTGGAACTTAGGTCATGGCAAAACTGACTATTGAATGTGAACTTCTGTGAATATACTAAAGAAACACACACACACATACACAAACATACAACATGTATCCTGAGGCGGTCCTTAACAGACAGGCCAAATAATCACATGTCGCTCTTGGATGCATCAAGGTTAAATTAATTCTGCTTTTTAGCCAACACTGTTGTATAAGTCTCTGAGGCTACCGCAAACTCTCAGTTTTGAGTAGACTGCCAAACAGACAAAGAACATAGGTCGTAAGTACCAATTAAAAGTGACTGGTGCTAAAATTCTCTGCATTAGGCAGAAATTCCTTTGGCTGGTTTCCTAGAGATTTGAAACTCAAATGGTGAGTTCTAGTATGCAGACTAAAATCTTGAGCATTGCAGCAGACATGAGGCTTTTGTTTAGCCAAGGTTAGGACCTTTGCTCTTAAGTGGTAACCTACAAGAAAGGTCCTAGAAACTTTGTGGACAAGAATGTTTGCCATAGTGTCTGTTTCCAAGGCTCTGGAGGTAGCATGCTTTAAAGAAAACAAGTAAAAAATAACAGGTAAAAAACAGGTTTAAAAGGTTCTAGTATTAGTAGGACTCGTAGTAGGATTTGTAACTCAGCTGGATTAGTGAACTTTAGTGAACTTTAGTGTAAGTTTAAAAGTGCAATAGAATAATTTTGTGACTTGGGGTGGAAAAAACCCCAGATGCGACTATTTATGACCCCATGATTTGGCCCTAAAATGAAACAAGCCATTTTACCTTTTCTGGTGATCTCATGAATATTTTAATGCTCTGATTTACTGGTTTACAGGTAAGCATTGTGATGGTCATCAAAGCTATAAGCTATACTAGCTACTAGTTTTTGTTCTTGACTACAACATAAAGTACATAAAAGTTGTTTCTCTCTAGGAAATGTTTAAAGGATTTTTTTGTTCCAGCTTAAATGCTGCCTCAGTTACATTCTGGCACCTACACAAGCTGTAACATTTAAGGTGGAACGAAACATTTGATTAAGAGGGCATCGAACAGGAAGCCAGATACATTTCACCACAGTGATTTGCCAATTGGGGATTTGTATTTGGAGGGGGTGTTTGAGGTGTTTACAGTGTATGCAGTGTAAATACTATTCAACTACTCATTGTAAATGCTGTATTTCATTCCATGGCACCTTAAAAAAAGCTTAATCCAAGCAGAAGGATAAGCCAGCCATAAGCTAGCCCCACAAGGACATTGTTTTTCATAATGTTATCTATATTTATTAAAGAAACAATGGTTTGTATCTGCCAATAGAAAGAAAAAACACAATGTATGTATATATCAGGTTCTGTTCTGTATATTGTATACTGTTTATTCATTCAGGTTGGAAGAGAATGACAGCTAAGGTATGTTTCGATATGTCTTGCATTGTCTCACTCCCAGCAACTCCTTTATAAAAAAACAAACAATCAAATAACACTATTATGATGACTGGACCAACAGAGCTGCCTCTTTACTCGGACTTAAATTAAAAGTCTGACTGTTTTTGCTTGTAAAGTCATTTTGGAGATACAGCGTCTTAAGAAATGAATGATTTTTGGAAGTAAACCCTTCTTGTTTCTTTTCTCTTCTGAGGTAACATGATTTTGCCCACGTTATTTACACAGTTCTTTGCCAGAAAGTGAAGACATGCTGAAGAAACAGTGACTCATCTCTCTGGTAAAATAAAGCTAATTAGGCTAAGTGACAGAAGCGCACACGCAGGCGCTGTGGTGGGTAAATGAAAGCCTGTTATTGTTGGATGTCAGGAAAGCTGACTGAAAGAAGAACAGTTTCTAGTCCTTTGGGCCAGTGTTGTTAAAAAGCAGAGCGGAGAAAGATCTGTAACTTGTCCCTCCCCTCAGATCTACTCACTGGGGTCGTGGCTGTGCGGCTCAGTAGAGGCTGCAGGCGAAAGTGGAACTTTTCCTGCTGGATGGAGCGGCTCGAGGTAGGAGAACTTTTTTTTTTCCCGCGCTGTTTCTTTTTTCCGCGCCCTTTCTGTCCGCGCGCACTGCGGAGGCAACTGACTAAGCGCACTGTTTTGGGGGATATTTTCGAAAAAGCTGTGTGCTTTGTCTGCTTTCTGACATCTAGCCAGTTCCTTGGGGATAGTGAAGTAAATCAACTACAGCTTCCTGCTGCATGAGCGCACTGGGTGAGTTTTGAAACAGAATGTTTAAGAAAACATAACCAAAATGTAAAATGTCATGTACTCAGCTCTATTTTCTTTTCTTCCTTTAGCTAATTTAATATAGAATGTAGAAATTAGGGCTGTGTATTGGCAAGAACCTGGCGATACAATACGTATTGTGATACAGCGGTCACGATTCCAAGTGATGTATTGCGATATTTCTAATCCTACTATTAAAACACACCACTATATGAACAGGTTTGTCAATGCTTACAATAGCATTGCACCCTTGTGCTGCTTGTTAATGTTGGAGTGGAGCTGAAAATGGATTACAACACTGCCTTCTGGTGGTCAGAGGTTTAAACACAACTCACAATGATTTACTGTCTGCCAGGAATCTGTGTATCGATACTGTGTTTTTGAGAATCGATACAGTATCACCAAACATAATATCCCGATATTCTATATTTTCTATATTTTCTTACACCCCTAGTAGAAATTATTAGTTATATGAATAAAATAACAATGCATAATATTTTTTTAGCTTAAAACATTCCAGAATTAACCAAAATTATCAACAGAATTTTGATACACTATGTATATTGTTGCAGAGATATCTACTGTAGTAAGCATGCTAACCAGCTAACCCCGGGCCATCCTGTGTCATTATAAAACTTTGCACTTCGAGAGATAATTTACTGTATCGTCGAGTCAAATATGAGTCCGAATATGAAAAGATAAAGAAGTAGCACTGCGCTGATGGTGTTTTGTAATCCCTCGTCAATCACGTTCAAGGTGCTGGTGTGGATTCTTGAGCTTCAGCCATCATTGCACTACTTTTTTCAGCTACCTGTGCGTAAATGTTCTTACAGGTAGCTGAAAAAAGTAGTGCAATGATGGCTGAAGCTCAAGAATCCACATTCAGCAGCAAACACAAGGAGTGATATAAATAGAAGAAAAACAAGAGTCAACATTGGCCTTGGTTTCCAACACTGGAGACACATTTGGTTAGCAAAGGGTTGATGTTTGAACTGAATTTGACAGGTTGCATCATCTTACAAACTGGTCTGTTCACCTGTTTTTTTGTGTTGATAATGGTGGGCTGCATGAAATATTCTTCCTACTTACCCCTGATGCTGTGGTTAGGAGTTAGAGGCTATCAGTGATGTTAGAAAACAGGCCAGGAAAACTGTTTTCCATGCCAGTGCTCTGAAAACACACAGATTAGCAGGCCATCCCTTTGCAGTTGTATGCCTAATTTCTTTGGATAAATTGTTTCACTAGGCATACTTTGAAATATCAGGGATAATGCATGCTTAGAAGCTCTCTAAGTGTTTTCCTTCATCTGCAGTGAGCGTCTAAAGGTTCAGATCCTCAGGGCTTGAAAACACTCCAAAGCAAACCTGTATCCCACATGGTTCTTCATGAGACTTCAATCATCAGTTTAACAAATACTGGGTAAAAAGAACAGGAAATAAAGAAGAAAATGTATGGTTTTTAATGGTGGCCCATGGCTTCACTATAACTGTCACTATTAAAAAAAATGTGCTGCTGTTGAATGACTTTGTAAGCCTTGTATTACCTTAAACCCACATAACACCTCATCAGCAAATTGCCCGACTGGAATAAGCGACCCAAGTTCTCTAAGTGTTCAATCAGCAAAAAAACATCTGGAGCTGCAAGTCTGTTAGTAAGGGGCATGGGCCCCAAAGACCTTTTTTTAAAACTACAGTTGTGTTAACGTTTTAACGTTGGCCAAACATTATTGCAACAGCAATCAATTGCAGTACCTGAATGGAATATAATGGAAAAGGTTTAGCTACTGCTGTCACTGAACTAGTATTCATGCTTGTTAGTGCAGTGTTTCTTGTAACCTACACCACCATCCTTATAGTTTTTGACCATGATATTTATATTCATTAAAGAAACCCAGAAGCATGTTGTAGCAGGTACTGTCAGACCTTTTATTTATTGTTAGGAATATATGAATAGAAACAACACAGTCACTATGCGGCTACATTGTTTTCCACAAATATACTGTATGGGCATTTGTAATAAGGTTCAAAGAGAAAGACAGCTAACATGCAATGTTGTTTCCGCTCATAAGCGTGGTATCGATATGCCTTGATATGTCTTGCGACTGTCAGATAATGGAGATGAAATCACTCCCACGTCATGCATGGAGATGAATAATTTTAGGGAAATAACGTTGAGATTGAACAGCCCTGTGGTTTGAAGATATGGGATGGACTTAAGAGGCTGAGTTTGACTATGAAGCCAGATGTTGGCTTTCAATCCATAACTTTGGGCTGGCTGAAAGAGCTCAACAGGAAATCTGCAGTGCACTCCCTAACTTGCCTCTCTCCTTCTTTTCTTTCTCTCTGCCTCTCTCTCTCTCTCTCTCTCTCTCTCTCTCTCGCTCGCTCTTTTTTCTAGATTCAGCTGAGTGCTGCCAGTTCATGAAACGAAAGGGGACCTTTGTCAGATCCTCAAAGACTGAAGAAAGTGGTGTCAGCTGCACCAAAACCAGTAAACATTTGCATGCAAACAACTGGCAGCCCTCTTGTCGGAATGGGGCTGTTGAAGTTGATGCTTTTGCTTTGTGTGAGCGGCTGTCTCTGCCAGAGAGATTGCACTGGAGTGGATTGCCCTCTTCTTCAGAACTGCATTGAGGAGGTTTTAGAAGACGGTGCCTGTTGTGCCTCTTGCGTTCAAACCGGCTGCACATGTGAAGGCTACCAGTTCTACGACTGTGTGAACGCTGGTTTCAGAAAAGGCAGAGTGCCTGAGGGAGAGTCTTACTTCGTGGATTTTGGAAGTACAGAGTGCTCCTGCCCAAAGGGAGGTGGACGGATCAGTTGCCATTTTATTCCATGTCCTGAGCTTCCAGCGAACTGCATCGAGATGTCGGAGCCAACGGACGGATGTATTCAATGTGAGCGTATAGGCTGTGTGTATAAGGATCAGAAGTATGAAGCTGGCCATTCTTTCCACATGGACCCTTGCCAGGTCTGCCACTGCCCCAATGATGGTGGGAAATTAATGTGTTACCCGATCCCTGACTGTGATCCAAGGCAAGTCCATAAACCCATGCTTGCAACCACCACAGAGGAAAATCCACCCTGGAGGCATCAAAAAGACAATATCCGACACATCTTCAACGATCAAGGCTCAAGAGGGTCTATCACCAAACCCTTTCCAGTATCTCACAGTGACAAGCTGCCTGCTTTCAAGTTGAATCCACACGAAAGACATATGGATGAAGAAGAAGAGGAGGAAGACTATGACTACCCTACTACAGATTCAATGGAGCCGTCTATGCATGACCCTGTGTCTCCTACAGAGTCATCTGTTGTCTCAGTTTCTTATTCAGAAAACGTTACGCCGCATCAAGTTTTCCACAGAGGTACCAAGCAGGAACTTAAGGAGCGATTTGCTTTTCATGAAGGAACCACAGACAGGCCATGGTTTCCCCTACATAAAGAGAAGACGGATGAGGAAAAACACAGTCTTCATGAAGGCAACCCCAAGACAGTGACATTAAGCCTTTCGAAAGATGAGACTACAGGGGCCAATTTCAATGTTCCTGAAGAGAAACCTCTATACAGTGAGGCAGCATATGAAGAACAGTTCTCTATTGACAGAGACACATCAGAAAGACAAAGTTTTAGCCTTTATAAAGACAGTGTCAATGAAGAGGTACCAGAGGAAAGCACTACAGACAGTGAAGGGCTTGCTGCGCCTACAGGAAACGCAGATGCTGAGATGTTTGACTTGTATGGGGACACTGCACACAGTGAAGTAGTAACTGATTCTACAGTGATTGTCGATCAAACTACACCTGGACTACATGGAATTAAGACCACAACAACATGGCAAACTACCAGGGAAAGTGGCCAACAGCAGTCACTCACAACAGAAGCTAGTGAGCATTATGGCACCCATATGGACAGGAATATCACAAAGGACGAGGGGCATGAGAGAACAGTCATGTTCAGTAATGTCACAGATAGCAGTAGAGATCATGGACCTAGCGGAATGGATGACGCACTGGAAGAAAACACTGTTAGCAGCTTGGACATTAAGGAAAGCACAGCTATTATTTCAGTGACATCTGAAAAGCCTTTGAAAGAGCATGAAATCAAACCGGACAGCTATACGATTCCTTCTGTAAGCCCAACCAGCTCACCAACCCTTAAAGTGAAAGCAGATGAAAGACAACCACCTACCAAGCAGGCGCAAAGTCTGTTCGATTTGAGGGAAGAAGCTGGAGAAGAAGAGAGAGAGGAAAGAGAAAACACGCTCAGCTCCCTCTCCAAGGCCCATGAGGGTGAGTGAACTAGTGCTTTGTTTGAATTTTAATCACTATTCAGGATGCAGAATTGGCTTAGCGTTGTCAAATGCTTGAGAAATTAATTAATACTCTTTTGATTAAGAGTCGACATCGACCAGGTACTACGCACCGCTATTCTGTGTAATTAGCAAATTAGCGCAGAACAACTGATGTCTGCAGCTTTTCATAGACAACGATGACGCACCGACACATGAACATGAACATGGTGTTGTATGACAAAGCTAAACAAAAGGGCCTCTCTCCTGAAGCCTGCGGTGCCTTGTTTTCACAGCTCACATGGCAGCTCGCCGATTAAACTGTTTCCGCGATTTCACACTGCTTATGAACACAATTTGCCTTCATGGTTGATTTCAGCACGTTAGCAGCGCTAGCTCTTTCTAGTCATTGGAAATGTGAGAGCTAGCACAAACATTCAACACAGGGGGCTGGCTGGATCGCCAAAGCCAAATACCCCTCCTGCTGAGTACATCCTCCTCACTCAGCCTCACACGAGTTAACACAATCCTTCAGACACAACAAAAAAGCCCTGTGTCGCTTAGTGAGCTCAAAGCATCTGTTAGTACAGGACGCTGAGGGTTATAAACGTGCCACTGGGTGCAAAGTGACTTGGGACTCTTTTTTTTTTTTTTTACAGATTCACTCCATGTAATCTTGAACAGTAAAACAGTGAAAACAGCTGAAATGAAACATTAAAGAAACTCTTGAGTTCTAGACCACATTATTCTGTGCCAGGCCAAGAGTAAGTCTACAGAGTAGGTCTACAGATGTAAATTTTGATGTTCGCACCTGGCTAGCACCATGTCTGGAATTCTATTACTGGTGTAAACCACTAATATCAGATCAAAGATTGCACAATAAGGCACTAAGCCATAAAAGAAAGTGCAATACAATTTCCATGTTTAATCCATTAAAACATAGGCCTATGTATTATTGACATTGCTTTCAAAAAAGCATTCATCTAATGATTCGATCCGTCTTTTGTTTGCCACATTTTAATTACTATTTGGCATTTCAGCCCTATCTCAGACACAGCTCTTTCATTATTTAAGCATTATCGCTGCGCAGCCATCTATCTCCTTTGGATGAAAAGGTCAGCTAATTGTGTGCTGAGATCCTAGAGGAACGAACCAAACATTATTCCTTCCTCCTTGCATCTCCGGCATTAGTACATGTAGCTGCTAAAATGTTCTTGATGCGTCCAAACAAATGCAACTGCATGAAGAAATCATTGGTAAACAGGAATTTCCTCAATTGTTAAGACATAAACAATGCCCACACAGTGGTTTGATGAGAAACTTACTGTATCAGAATTATTCACAGTGGTGGTGATTAGACAGCTGATATGTTTTATGCCTTTAGTAGCTACATGGTACATGGTTGTGTGAGCAACCTGTCTAATGTGTGAGACACTTTTTTATGTTTTACCGTTCAGATAAGGATTGGGCCTTAAATACATTCAAGGTGGGGAAGCATGTTGTAAAGCAAAATAGTCCTCAAACGATTTTTTTGGATTTGCGATTTGCTATTTTACTGTCATCAACATTTCAAAACAGTGAACTTTGTATTCCCACAACTCTAAAAAAGTTATATAGGTCCATACAGTGCACCGCTTTGCAGCAAACCACACTAAAAGAGTTTGAATTAGCAATGAAATCATGTGAAAAGTTGAGAAATTCTTCATATAAGAATAGCAATGGCTATTTTGCTTTGACATTAAAGCATATTTTTTTATTGCTTAAGTTAAGCTAGGTGCAGGCTGGTGTTTAGGGGTGTATTCTAGCCATAATGTATAGCCCATGTCTAACCAGATAAGCAGTGGAATTAGTTATCTTGTCATGTGCCTGCTGGCAACTACTCAACATAAACAGCCTTCTTAGAATAGGAACACTTGGGATTTTGACAGGTAACTTCTCCTTCTCTCATATGTCAGATACCAGGGAGAAGGGAAAGCTCCTTCATGCTGATAACACACGTTCCCTGGCTTAGCCTAGGCGTTTATCATTATGCACATATAGGGTCGATAGAAGCATGTATTGAATTTGGAGTTATCTTTAGGTACTTCGTATTATTATCGGCAGTGAAGAAAATGTGCTGATATGTCCAGTTTATCAGTGTACCTCATAAATTTATTTATTTCTTTTTTTAAAAAGGCTCCTTGTCTGGAGCAGCACAACACTAGAGATATTTATATGTGATGGAAAGTCCACGACTGCCTCAGAAAAGGCCTGAGAGCCAAACCTGAGGAAACAATTTCAAA
Source organism: Megaleporinus macrocephalus (assembly GCA_021613375.1). Classification (NCBI taxonomy): domain Eukaryota; kingdom Metazoa; phylum Chordata; class Actinopteri; order Characiformes; family Anostomidae; genus Megaleporinus; species Megaleporinus macrocephalus. Next base: position 40,999,629 of record CM038714.1, read on the forward strand.
TTAATAGCACATGATGAAATGATTGAACATATGTGAGAGCTCATGTCCTGCTCGCTGTCTCTTGCTTTGATGTATTTTACAGATATGTCACAGCTGTAACTTTGATGATATGACAGATTGACTCCTAGAGCCAAGTTAACCCTAAAAAAAGATTCATATTCAGAGGCCTATCAAACTTAGCCAATGCTGACAGAAAAAAACTATGACTCTGAAAGTATTGGCTGTGTTCCTGGGGTGTGCGTGGTGCAAGAAATGTTTAGGGCAATATGTTGTCTATACCGGTACACCAATATTGTGAGTTTTAACTATATATTTATAGATAGCAGATACTTAGATAAACCGTGGTGCACTGTTATACATTGCTAGGTACATATTGCTTATGATATAAGCATGTCGTTTAAATCTGGTTAAACTTTTTGTCTGGTTAGCTTTCAATACTATGTAAGATTGCCTTTTGGATGGATTTGTAATAATATTACCAGTTTTTTATTATGATTTATAAAATTACATGATATACAAATATGTTTGATTGCTTACTGAGTAAGGGAGTGGGGTTAAGGTAACTTTATCATAGGCTAAATCAAACGTCCTCAGTTTTCACTGTAGCCACACTTTACTTTAGAATTTCATTTCATGCAATTTTCATGCAATTTTCATGCAATTCACAAACAATATTGTCCGTTTCGCAATTAATTTAAGTGTATCAGATGATTTTTAAAGAATAAAAATGTTTGTATTAAAGTTTATTTAGCATATAGTTCTATTATCAGCAATTCTCAATCCTCTGTTTAAATCTCCTGGTACGGCCGCCAATCCAAGTTAAGGATGTTATTGGACTAATTGGTTGTTAGGACACTCTTGCTCAATTGTGATGCACAGCTGAAAAACATTCTACTAATAAGTGAGTATAAAAGGGAGAACAACATTCTAGGTTAGTTTAGTATCTGAAGATCAGCAGTTGATGGCTTGCTGACCGACTCAAAATAACCAGACAGAAACAACTTTCTTTAGAGACCCGTCAGTCCATTGTTGTGTTAAAGAAGGAAGGCTACTCCTTTGAAAAAAAAAGAAAATTTCACTGTGATCGCAAACTTTTGAACGGTAGTGTATAACAAAACAAACTATATCAGGCATGTAAGACATTTTTGTAGCAGTAATGAGGAAACCTGGGGTCAATAAATTCATTAACTCTAACTTAAAACTTTTATAAATTAATAACTTAATAAATATTTTGTAATACTGTGATATTTGATTCTATTAGGTGTTATTAGTACTGGCTAACTCTGCATGTTAGTGTCTAGGTTAATGAGAGGGGTCATTAAAGAGAGTTTCTTTATTTTTCCCAAGCTTAGTGTAGAAACCAAATAGTAGTATTTGAGCAGGTGCTAAGTTTTTGTTCTTTTTTTGATGAATTGCCACATTTGTTTGCCTAAAGCAGCAAAGATGTGGAGCTTTTGCCAGTTGACCAATCACTTGCCATTTGATCAAAGGGCTTAAGAGAACATTTTTCCCCTTGCTGCATACCAGTTCTATTTTGAAATACTTCTTTGATGAATTTTGTTTCCCTAGACTTTGATGTACGATAAAACATAGACCCCAGACAGTGTTTTTTAAGGTGCACTTACGTATTAACAAAGCATTCATGATGTTGTTGACCAGAGATTTGTCGTTTCCGCACCATGCTCTAAATGGAAAGAAAATAAATTATGACATTTCGCCTCCTCTTATTAGACCTGAGGCAAAACAAGATTTACTTAGGCTGGAAATGAATACTGGTGGATGTTAGTACATCACTGAGATAGAGCGGTTTTGGAGTTAAAACCATATGGAAACAGTAGAAAAAGATCAGTCCATGCTTTCTGTACCCTTGGCAATGTGTATTCACAGTTGGAGAATGTACATCGTGGACTGTGCACAGAGCCACAAGCTGAGTAAACTGCACTTCACGCCAGACTGTGAATTGTAGTTCATTGGGCATTTTTATCACTGATCTACAGTCATTGGCAATTGACAGTTTGGATTGAGTACAACAGTAGTGGATGCGTTTTTTCTCTGACCGGTAGTCACTCATTTTTCGAATTGTAGCAGTATTTTCTGTTTTGATCATCACAGGACTTTCAGAGATATGTAGTTTTGTTGTCATATGCATGATCCTAGAAACATTACATCAACATCAACATTAGCTTAGTGCTAACTAGTGTTGCGCCAATACCGGTACTGGCGCCGATACTGGCACTTACACACAGTATTGGTATCAGCAATAGAGAGCGCCGATACCATGAAGCTTATTGACCACTCAATGGCGCTTGACTGAAGCCAACAGCATGTCCACGGTGTGGGAGTATTTCTTGGTTGAGACGGGCAGCAGCAAAAATGGCCGCTGCAAAGTTTGTAACGCCAGCATTTCAAAGGGTGGCACGACCAGCAAAAACTTCAATACGTCAAATTAAATTAAGTATTTAAAGCAAAACCACATCAAAGAACACAGCGACTTCATCCAAGCAAGCACAAAGAAGCAAGCTAGCACAAAATACAACATATAAAAAGTGGAAAACTATAAATATCAGGATTTTTAGCCATATATCGAGCATTTAAGTCAGAGTTGGTATCGGTATCAGTACTCGGTATCGGCAGATACCTGAAAAGCTGGTATCAGTATTGGTATCGGTGAGGAAAAAGTGGTATCGGTGCATCCCTAGTGCTAACACACCTAGAATTTGACCAGATATGGTGTGAATCAAAGGTCTAGCTTTTTGTGTCAGTTACTGACTGCAGCCCATCTGGTGCTGCACTAAAGCTCTTTTTATTGGTTATTTCCTGACTTCAGGGTCATTGTTGACCAGAGATTTTCTGGGTGGTGGACCATTCTACATAGCATTGTGTGTGGTGCTGTTGCTAGGTTTTAAAACACTGTGTAAATTTACCGGCCACTTTATTAGTGACCTGTTCTTTTGCAGCCGTAAATTTCAACCTGTATGCTCAGTATTTTATTACACAAGATTGTTGATTATCAGTATATTTCTGTGCAGTTGCCTGCTGTCACTTTTAGAATACTTAGGAGTTTGAACTTTAAAATCGAAATCCAATGCTGTACTTGAAAAAACAGCCCAAATTCGGCCTGAAACCTTATTGTTTGGTTTGAGTTGTAGCTCTCTAGCCAGTGATGGTGCTGTTGTCGTCTCTATTTCCATCAGAGGGTGACTTATAAATTTGCACAGTAGTGAAGGGGCTATAGTCAATGGGGTAAACCTACAAAGCGAGGGCATAGCGTGAGCTGGCCTACCCAATCAAATGAGTAAAAAATATTTATTATGCTGAATGTGCAAGGCATAGTCCAATTAAATTTAGTAGGAACAAGGTAGAGTGTCTAATAAACTGGCACTTACACTGAAGCTGTTTTTCAGTATGCATTTGATGTTATGTATAAAAAGTGAAATATCTGTCCGCAGGGCTGTGAAAAAGTAGCTCCACAAAAGAGACAGCCCTCCAAGGCCTCAATTCCATCTGTTATAGCTATCAGCACGGCACACAATGGTACTACTTCATAGGGAAAAAAATATTAGAAAAAAATATGCACTAAATATAAGCCCAGTAAATGAATCTATATATCATTGTATCAGTTCATTTCCTTGCTCATGATAAATATTGCAGTAATGTCACAGTTTATCCTGGGGTATACTTCTCACTGCCTTTGCAGTTCTGCTCATATGGCTGCAGTACTGTTGGATTTCGGCAATTAGCTCTTGATATTGGACAGGCTTGGATGGGCTACTTCATGCTGACCTCACTTCCCTGTTGAAAAGGGTGGGAAAGGGAATTTAGCTGAGCTTCTTCATCTCCCCAGACGCCATAAAGGCATTACATCATGAAACAGAAGAACTTGGTGATGTTTTGAATTTCTTGTATTAGTGAATGTATTGCCTGTCAGAAGTATGAGGACACCTGGCTTTTCAATACAAACAAGCATGTTTCCTGTCACTTTGAAATAACTTCGCTTATAAAAGACTAAGGAAAACAATTACATATACATGTTGGTGCTAACAGTGCTAGCTTGGTAATATGGCCCCACATTTATCCACCTGTTTTGACATCAGCACTCACTTTTAGCGGTTTCATTCACATTTGCCCAAAAGATTTTATAATATATGCTTTTAAAAAAAGAAATCTGCCATTTCATGTAAAACTTAAGCAGGAGCAATAAAGAAAAATATCCCCAAAGTATGAATAATTACAAAAGTATTAGTAAGTACAAACTAGTACAACACCAATGAAAATCAAACTTTACTTTTTACTGTCTAAAAGCAAATTGCTCACAGACTTTTGAACAACAACAAAACTATGAAAGTTCGCAGCTGGACTAGAGTGCTATGTCCAGCTCCCAGCATGAAGCTGTTATCCTAGCCATACTCACATGTTATGCTATCAAAACTTACAAGAATGAGTTCAAAAGTAAGTTTAAAAGTTCATAGCCACGTGGGCTAGGGCCAAGGTGAGATGTCCTCTGACACTCTGCCAAAGCAAAGAGAGGGGCAGGGTAGGTGGATTTTTTTTAAAGACTTCACCATTTCATTTGAAGTCACAGTGTGAAAACATCATTTCGGATGATGGATGAGTGGACGGGATTATTGCCTTTTTGAGCCGTCTGGATAACCACCCACCCCCCTGTTGAGCCACAGCAATTCTTCCATCTCCATGGGTCCATGGCTTCTTCTAAAAAAAACTGACTCCAATTATGAATTTCAGCACCACACTCAAGGACATTTCTGTTTTCCCAAAATAGTAACTATAAAGTTAGAGGTAATGTTAAGCAAGTCATGCCATGTCACTATTTCTCTGATAGAAAACTACCGTTAGCACTTTCCGAAACTCTCATCGACTTACATCTCTTTCCTTTTCCTTCTGCATAATACTAACACAGCGTAATATACAACACAGATCATTATGTAGGTGAACCAGATTAGGTTAGAATGTACTTTGGCCGTCTTTTCATTTTCATATAGCAACATTGTCTGTGCATTTTGACATTGATCGCATAGACATTAGAGGTTATTATATATTATACTAATACTATTTAAGCACCTTCTTCATTGCTGTAATATAACAGTATTGTGAAGCATTCAATCAGCTCACAGTTAGATGTAGCCAGGGTAAATCACAGCTTTCATGCAGTTAGTTTTGACACAGTTTTATAACTAAGTCTTCCCCAGTAAACATGCAAAAAGCCCATACCCCCCTATATAATTTCAGAAAAGTTTGGACTTTTTAGTCCCGTCTGCTTTGTAGCTAACAATAAAACTGCCACACTTATAACGTTTTATTAAATTAATTTTATTGTATGTTTAATTTTGCTCAAATACTTCTACAATTATTAATCACAAAACACAAGTGTGTTAGGTTGTGTTAGTATTGGGCAAATAGTAATATAGTTTAATTAAACCAGGTATTACCTCTATCGTGCTACAAATAAACACAAACACTAAGATTTTTGTTGAGAGAACAGACATCAAATTCAATGAGTTAAAGAGTGAAACAAGAGTGGAAGGAAAAGCTTGTATCTTGGTGTTAGGTTGTTAGGCATTAGTCATGTAAGGCATTAGACTAATTGGCTTTCACTGTGCACTTCATACAGCACCCCTTGCTGGGCCAGATGCTACAGGTATTGCTGCAGCCTCAGGCCTGGTCCTTTCAACAAAACGAGAGGCTGACACTCATAGTTAAAAACTAGGGATGCACCGATACCATGTACCGATACCAATACTGATAGCAGCTTTTCAGGTATCTGCCGATACCGAGTACCGATACCAACTCTGAATTAAATGCTCGATATATGGCTTTAAATCCTGATATTTTCCACTTTTTATATGTTGTATTTTTTATGTCTTATCCTGAATAAGATATAATTACCTTGAAAAAACACCATTTACTGGTTGAGTAACTGCACATTAAAAAGTTTCAGAGCTAAGAAAAAATAAAAACTGCCACAATGCAGAAACACATGCAGCCATTTAGTCAATGAGCTTCATGTTATCGGCGCTGTCTATTGCCGATACCGATACTGTGTGTAAGTGCCAGTATTGGCACCGATACCATATCGATATCGGTGCAACACTTAAAAACACAAGGGTAAGAGAGTCGTGTATGAGACTAATGACATGAGAAATAACATTTAGCACCATTTTGCCAGACAAAGAGAAGTTTTTTTTTATCTCATTATGGTCCTAAAGCAATACTGATGTACTGCTCTTATATTGTTCATTATTGTTCATATATAGAAGCGAGTATATTATTACACTAACAAGATTGTTGATTATCAGTATATTTCTGTGCAGTTGCCTGCTGTCACTTTTAGAATACTTAGGAGTTTGAACTTTAAAATCGAATACCAATGCTGTACTTGAAAATAACAGCCCAAATTCGGCCTGAAACCTTATTGTTTGGTTTGAGTTGAGCTCTCTAGCCAGTGATGGTGCTGTTGTCGTCTCTATTTCCATCAGAGGGTGACTTATAAATTTGCACAGTAGTGAACGGGCTATAGTCAATGGGGTAAACCTACAAAGCGAGGGCATAGCCAATACCCAATTAAATGAGTAAAAAATATTTATTATGCTGAATGTGCAAGGCATAGTCCAATTAAGTTTAGTAGAAACAAAGGTAGAGTGTCTAATAAACTGGCAACTCAGGGTATTTTGGAGGATGGAGACTCATACTGATGCTGTTTTTCAGTATGCATTTGATGTTATGTATAAAAAGTGAAATATCTGTCCGCGGGGCTGTGAAAAAGTAGCTCCACAAAAGAGACAGCCCTGCAAGGCCTCAGTATATCCCGGTATTATATAGCAATTTCCTAAAATAGGTTCCCAAATTAAAAAGAAATATTCATAAATATTAATATATAACTGTATATCTTTTTTACCACACAGCCCACCAAGTTTTGCTATACTCTACCTTCATGGCTTAGTAATTGGGTGTGGCGTCCCCAAAAACATAGCTATAGTGCAACCCATGGAAGGCTTAGCATAATTTCTGTTTTTCTGTTTTACATGGCTTTTTATCAGCCAGCCCAAGCACCCACACATATCCAACCCAATGTCATTGTAATTCTGTGTCTACTGTTTGGATTACAGCAGCTGGGCATTAAGAGGACATCTTCTGTTTAAAAATTCCCCACAAAACCCCTAACTGAAGTGTGCAGGGAAGAAAAACTGGATTTTAAAAAGTCCCTGGTGGAAACTATGCCTATAGGCGCACTCATCTCCTAGTTCCTTCCTGCTTCAAGGTCTCCTTCTTAGAAACAATAACGCATTCCTGGACTGGACACTGATGCGCCAGCACTGGAAAATCAGCCTGCCCCGCCTCTTGCTCGTGAGCATGTTGCATATTCTCTCACATCAACGCTTGAGACAAAGCCAAGGAAAATATTGATCCTCTAACAGTGATTCTGGGTTCATGCCAACGTGAGTTAGCGCTTCACTGTCCTTGAGAAATAGCTGAAGTGCATCAGTGGAATCTTTTTTTTTCCTACACAAAGCTTCTTCTTCAAATTCTATAGGTGCAGCAGTTGCACTAATGATGAATGTGAATACTTTCTTTTGTGATAAATGTATGTTCCTTCTTTTATTCTTTCTTTTTTCCTTCTTTCTTTCTTTCTTATTGTTTTTTACTATCTATTTAATAATGCGTTATTAGGTGTATAATATCTATGTTATATAGCCAAGCGGTTGTAGACACCTAAGCATTACACCCACATAATCTTGCTGTTACAAAAGTTAAAAGAGGATTTGTGAGGTTGGATTGTATAGCCTGGCTCACAGTTGACATTCCAGTTCATCCCAAAGGTGTTCAGTAGAGGTGAAGTCAAGGCTCTGTGCAGGCCACTGAAGTTCCTTCACAACAAACCAATCAAAGAAACTAAAAAACAGGCCCAGGCCCTTATCACTCCTCCACCAAACTTTACTGTTGGCACTACATATTCCAGTAGGTTGCATTCCTCTGGCCTAGATTTGTCCATCAGACTCCCAAATAGTGAAGTGTGATTCATCACTCCAGAGAACACAGTTCCTCCGCTTTACACCACAGCACTTGGCACTGTTCATAGTTACCTTGGGTCTATGTGCAGCTGATCCCCCATGAAAGCCCATTTTAATTAAGCTCTCAAAGCACAATTCCAGAATTAATTCCAGGGGTAGTTTGGAACTTTGTAGTGAGTGATGAAACAGAGGAGACATCCTCTGACATTAAGGGGTATCAGAATTCTTATAGCGGGCTCATATACACAGATGTCTAATAATGAAAGAATCTAGTTTCTGTTGGTTGTTGTCTTTAACGTTGAACATATGAAGATTTCCTGGTGATCTGGACTAAACAAAAGCAAATAAAATGGGTATGAAAATCGTGCATTCATTTACATTTTAGTCCAAATTCTGGTGTTGCTAACGGTAAAAGAATTTGTGTGGCCACCAGTTAGCACTGTGACTTGACGCCTTGCTTATTCATGGATGATGTCTTACATATTTATCATACAACATATCTGACTGTTGTTCCGTTATATAAGCTCAGTTGTACTTCATACAAACCCAATTGCTTAAAATTTGGGACAGTGTATAAAATGCTAATGAAACAGAAAGCAGTGATCAGTGAGTATAATGGAAAATGGTACATAAATACAACATTTCAAGTGTTAACTTATATCCATAGTTTTCTGTAAATATTTACTCGTTTCAAATGTTTTGCCTGCAGCAAAAAAGTTGGGACAGAATCATGTTTAGTACCATCCTTTTAACAGAAAAAATATTCTTTTTCTTTGTAAATTACACAAGCTCTGCATGCAACTGAATTCCTGTATCAGCAGTGAGTGCAAGTAGTAAAATTCAGTATTTAAAAGGGGTGTTCACATACTTTTGCACATTTGTTATCCCTTCCTTTGTGTTTTGTTCATAGTTGAGGCGGCAAACTGTGGTATCATGGCTAAATTATTTCTAATGATATTTAATTAGATCTAATTGATAGTTTTATCTTCCTGATTATGCATCCAATGAATCATGCACTGGGGCTTAAGTTGGACATTTTCTAAGCAGCTTGATGAACCACATTGTTTAGTAAACCCCAGAGGACCTAGAGGACATTTTGTTAATCACATTTAATGAGCCCAAACACAATATCAGTGAAAATAATAACTCTTAGTGCCTGTTTGTGAAGAGGCGGTTTTCCATGTTGTCATTTGACCCATTGGCCTCTATCAGCTTATCTCTAAGTATTGTATGATGAATAAGCTCGCTGTAGACTTTCCTCCTTTTGTTTAGACTCCATTAAGAGCCATGGATACCATTTGTCATGTTGCTTGTTTACCTTTTGCTTCCTTTTCTTACAGCAAACTAAAGCCACTACTACAGTTGCACAGGGAAGCCGGTCAGTGCTGATAAGTTTTTGTGGCCACCCAAAGCTGGGTGTGAAAGATGTTTTGGATAAACAATATTGGAGAGTATTCATCAATGGCTGCCACAAGAAATGCACTTTTCCTTCACAAGCCGCTTGATTGCAGACACCACGTTGGTATTTTTTGAAAGCAGTTGAGATAGCAATCTTTTAAAAACATGCACAACAATGTCAATCTCAGAGATCTCCCTTCCTCAATTAATACAGATAGAGAAAGAACTTGGGCTAGGATGTGTGGCATGCAATTAATAGTTTTTTTTACATGAATATACTGTATATTCCATTACAAAATGCTGAAGTAGCACCACAGAGTCTCCGATCTGCCCATAAAAAGTCCTATACGCCTTTGATTGGAGGGTAAGAGACAGGAACGCTAAAGTCACTTGATTTACTCTCGCTAATGCTAGACGGAAATTTCTAGACTCTGGGAACCTCCAGTGAGCTGATTTACTGTGTGTGTGTGTGTGTGTTTACATAGGTGTGGACACCAAACTGGAAACATAACTTGCAGTCTCAAGGCCCATTCACACTGAAAACTTTGAAACTTTTTTGTCAGACTAAACAGATCAGTCTCCACTTTCTCCAGTGTGATAACCCCATTAGCACAATACCACTGTCATGTGATGGTTACCACAGGTTTTTGTGTATTTCTTTTAGAAGTTACAGAAGTGCCATTAAATATGTGATATGAAACAAAATCACTATAACCATTGTTTAATTATCATAACTGACGTTCGTCCAACCTATGGGCTTCTGGAGAAGCAAAACCTTTCAGTTGCGGATCACTTCAGCTTCAAGTGAGAAGGAGGACAAGTCTAGTAAACATATAGGGTGATTTATTTTGTGTGTATTTAGTTATTATTAATTATTTGTAGTCTTGAGTGCTTGTGATATCTATAGACATTGTTTAGTATATTCAAACACACAGTATAACAGTTGTAGTTTAATTGCAAGAGCTTACAGTGAACACACTTCTCTAGCGTGATAATGCCTGCAGTTGATGCTAGCCGGTTAGCATTACTCAATTCCACGTTGGCCACAAATCTAGCACCCAAGCCAAATGTTATGTCGCCAATTTGGGCACATTTTGGATTTAAGGCCAGAGAAAACATTTGAGTGAGTCGATGTTCTGCATTTGTTGGAATCTTAGAATGAACTGTCCTTCAGCATTTGCCAGCAGAACACCTGCCTCAGGAGGAAGTACAACCTCAGAGCCTGAGTTTGTAAACCCTCCTGAGTCTGGTAAACGCTGCAGGACAGGTAATTTTGAGATTCTGAGAAACTCTCACAATTCTCTGAAGCCTTTGTAGAAGGAGCGAAGTACCAACATGACAGCACCACAGAACAGGTTCCGTTTAAGCTTTCTTTCTTTCACTCAGTAGACTGTTACTCAGTGAGACGTTTGTTTTTATCATCTACGCTTGTGTCAGCAGAGCACCAATTACTCACAATCAAGCCTGTACTGTGCTGATTGCACTGTTTGAGTCTGTAGCCTGCTCGGTAAGCTAATGTTAAGTTTTCTTAATAGGTTACAGATCCAAACACCACCGAACAGGTTTAATTGAGCTCTTCTGTCCCTTCAGTGCTGTTAACTAACTTGCTAACTTGCTTCCCTCAGAATTGAGGCATTATCATCTAAGTAAATGTGCCCTCATTATACATCAGGGTAATATATGGAGATGGTTTGATGGTATTAAAAAGGTAACCGGCAGCTGTGCTGTCATAAATCTCCCAGTTTATGTGTTTATGTGTGTTTTTTTTTTCATTTGTGCACATGATTGAGTAGAGATTAATTCCAGTTACACCTCATCATTTCAGAATTTGTGAACTATAAAACCATAATCTGTCACAGTGTTACAATCTTGTTGTTATGATCTGATCAGTTGTACAGTTTTAAAATGTTCACATTATAAATACACCACCGCTCAAAAGTTTAGGATCACAGTGAAATGTTCTTGTTTTCAATGGAGTATCTTCCTTCCTTAACACAACAATGGACTGACGGGTCTCTAAAGAAAGTTGTTTCTTTCTGGTTATTTTGAGTCGGTCAGCAAGCCATCAACTGCTGATGCTTCAGATACTAAACTAACCTAGAATGTTGTGCTTTTCTTTTATGCTCACTTATTAGTAGAATGTTTTTCAGCTGTGCATCACAATTGAGTGTCCTAACAACCAATTAGTCCAATAACATCCTTAACTTGGATTGGCGGTCGTACCAGGAGATTTAGACAGAGGACTGAGAATTACTGATAATAGAACTATATGCAAAATAAGCCTCTATACAAAAATAGACTTTAATACAAACATTTTTATTCTCTAAAAATCATCTGACACACATTAATTGTGAAATGAACAATATTGTTTGTGAATTTCATGAAAATTGCATGAATTGCATGCAAATTGCATGAAATGAAATTCTAAAGTGATCCTAAATTTTGAGTGGTACTGTAGATTAAATCAATTTCATTTTGCTTTTATCACAAAGTACCTTTAGGAAAATTAAAGTGTATGAAGTTACATACATGAAGTTGCATTCATCATTACTTTGATTAAATAAAGAGAAGGATCTTTTATATAGTGGTAGAAAATGCAATAGCACACTGAACACTCAAAAAAGTGAAAAATTCTGTGAAAATCATAGTAGTGATACTTAATAGACAAATATTTTTGGATTGTGTGTGTACTGCAAGATGCTTTGCAATATACTTCATTGATGGCACATGGTCAGTGTGTCAACCTTTTTGGCCTTAATTATCTATGTTTGTTGGATCACCTGTTTTTTTCATAGAAACGCCCAAGGAAGATGTGATTGGCCAAACACACAATAAGACTGACAGCAGTTAGTTACAGGCGAATTTGAATGTTGCATATTGCGATGAAGATTAACTAAAGATATATGTGTAACTCATATTGTAGTAACCCAACTTGCGACTAGTGGACACGTGTCCACACTGAAGAATAGGGATACAGGCCTAATTTCAGATTTTAACATGTAGACCTTGTGGACTTACATGTGGCTGCTCTAGATTCCTTTTCCATTCCAGTACATTACTATGGAGATTTCACATACTCAGTCTTCGTAGTTAAATGCCTGTATAAGCAGTGGATGCACCTTGATGTAACTGAATTCACTAATTAGAAGGGGTGTCCGCATACTTTTGATTTATTAATAAAACCAGTCATTTCAGTAGGACAAAACTGAGCTCACAAATAATAATAATAACAGAAATAAAGAAAATAAACTTCTGAGTTCACTCCCAAATGGGGTTGTTGAACCCTTAGACATTTGCACTACTTGAGGGGGATGTTGATGGGAACCATTATCTAAATGGTCTTATTTCATGAGATATTTAAGGAAATTAACATTACAATTAACAATGATTCCTTTGAATTATCAGTCCCAATTAGTTTTCTAGAAGAAAAGTTTATATATACTATATATACAGTACATTTACTATATTAACATAGAAATGCAGTTCAGTGGCAGATATGCTGCTTGTAATTTGACCAATGAAAGCACAAACCTAGAGGGCTATGAAACAGCTACAGTATATAATAACGGATATAAAATATACATCTTTTTGACTGTGAAACATCTTTTGTAAATCTGTAATACTGACAATACTGGGATTTAGTCAGAAAAGCACTTTTTGGCCTATTTTATCATGATAATGATGCATGTCATCATATTACTCATCCCCATTATCATCAGTACACCACATTCTTGACAGGAGCCTGTGGCTTTTTACATTTTTGTTCTGTCTCCCATCTTTCCACAGCCCTGTCTGCTTCATAGCTCACCCCAAAAGATTTTCATTGGTGATGATCCAAGAAGCCCAGCCAGTGGCTTGATCTGATGTGTTAACGACACATTGGGTAATATGGCAGACGGTGGTCATTCCCAAGAAATGAAGCAGGAGATGATTGATTCAACTTTTTTTGATCATTTTTCATGGAGGGTATGGTGTCCTTCCATCTGCCAAAACTCACAGTTAATGATGATGATGTAGAGGATAACTTATAAATATAAATATAAAAAGTCTTGCTGATGGTGTGCAATCATTTGTACAGACAGATGTTATCAATAACACCACATTAATAAAACAGGGTGTTTTGGAAAGTGTCTGGAAGTCTAGAAGTTTTAATGATGAAGTTCTAAGTTGGTTTGTTGAATCCCTACAAGCCCCACAGTATCAGTATTTTGATATGACATATTAACTAATTATGTTTTAACCTAATTTCGCTTTGCTTATCTCTCTTCAGTGTTTAGTTTTTGTGCAAAACATATATTATGTATCATTTACTGTATATCCAACGCAATTGCAACAACAGGTTGCAGTCTTATTCAAGGACTTAATAGGCTAAATAGAAAGGAAAATCTGTTTCCTTTCTGTTGTATCTGAGGCAAACGTGTTATCCACAGCTGAATCTGACCAGAGGGTATAAAACACAAAAGGCATTTGTTTAGTACATGAAAAAAATGAACAAAGCTGCAATGTCATAGTTTTTATATGTATTTTGTCACAAACAAGAAAATACCTAAATAGGAACAAAATGAAGTCTTGTTTTAACTTTAGTCTGATTAAACAATTTGTCTTCTCACAGTGAAAAGATGGACAGACACTTGTGGATATTTCAAATCCAAGCAAGAGTGGGGATCCTATCAGACTTTACAGTATTCTGTCCTTTTGCTGTTACTGTAGTTTCTGTTAATTTGGCGAGACTTGCTTTTAGCTGTTCAAATCTTTCAAATCAACAAAAGTCCAATCAGTTTCTGTTTCTTATATTCAGAGTAGTCCCAAACACATTCAGTGATGTTGAGCTCTAGACACTGGGGTGGTCAGTCCATTGTTCTGAGAACACCAGCAGGCGTTTTGTTTGATTTGAGAAAGCTTTCCAAACATGATCATTATTGATGATTGACATTCATTTTGTTGACTTGGAATTTGCATAAATGTGTCATTACAACTAATCAAGTATTACAACTATTTAAAAAAAAAACAGGAGAGCAGTTTTACACTGAATGAAACCCAAGGGCTGCTGTCAGAGGGCCTTTGTAGACCAAGGGCCATGTTGACATGCGTCTGCAAGTGCTAGATTAGCAGACGCGTCTGGCCTGATGGCAGCCGGAGACCGGATGGAAACGTGGGTCAGCGCGAGATTAGCCTTGCTAAACAAAGAGACTTAACATTGTGTTAAATCAACAAAGCTTGGGAGTTCATTGTCTTGGGAAAACGGATTCTATATCTGTCCCAAAGCTTGGAGAACAGTCCGAAAAGAGCTTTTGGTGTGGTTCTTGTGTTGGGTGTCATTCAAAGGAGAATGACAGGATGGAGTAAATTGCAGGATGAGGAAATAGAGCTTGTTCTCATGCAAAAGTGAAGTCTAAACTTGTACAGTAAGGACTAATACCAGTGGGAATTCCAAGGCTTTCATTTGATTAACAAATTCAGTGATATTTTGAGGTAAGAATGGATCCAGCAATTAGCTTAATCAGTTGATCTACAGTTCCTGGTTTCAGAACAGCAATAATCTGGGAAGTTCAGAGAGGAAAGCGAAGTGATTGATGGCTCATTTCATGGTCCTGATTTCAGAAAAAGGAGCTAGACAGGGTGCCAACTGCGGAGAAAAAAGTTGTCAAAGCCAGACAGAACCAGCAGGTAAAAGTGAGGGTCTGAGAAGAGCCAGAGATGTTATGGACTATAGCTTCTTAAACCCATAGACCTAAAAAATGGATTGTAAGGGCTTAATTTCCAGTTTGTAATGCAATACAACATAATAGTGCAGCTGTACATGCAATTATGTTTTCACCAGCAAAACAATTAAATCACACTATATTTGTGTGATTATGAAAACTTCATATTAAGCTAAAATAAATCAATGTGTAATAGATTTACTAAGAGTTTGGTAAGCAAGCCTCAGCTTGATTTGTTTTCTAAAATGATCTGCTTTTAAGTGTGTACTGTGAAGTCCTAATTAAATTGCTCTGGGCTGTTTGATTTTCTTAATGAATGGAGCAAAGCTGCTATACCAAAAATGACTGCTTAACCAAAATGCCCTTGAATGAATGTCAAAGATTATTTTAGGTTGCGTAGTTTGTTAATTCAGCTTTCTTATCTAGAAAACATCAATAGTAATTGATGGGTTACATGCAAAAAATCTGGTTTTAAAATCTAAAACATTGGCCAAATCATCTACTGTACATTTATTAGAAACTGAGCCCCAACCTTCCCTCATTGTACAATATTAGAAATACAATCAGTCTAGTTGAGAACCAAGCAACCAAGACTAAAACTTTCTGAGACTCTTTTTTATGTCAGCATAATTAAATAAATAAATACATGTTTACCTTTTTCAGTATTCCAATAAAACAAGATTTAAGTCTATTTAAATAATTTTAAGTCTAGAAAATACCATGACTGGATGTGCTTCTAATTAAAAAGTAATGTACCTAATAAACTTGCAATTTACTGTCATTTTTTGATAGATTTATAACAATTCCTAAATAATAAATCTCAACATTATTAATGGAATCTCACACTGGTAGTATGAAAATATGGAGAGAATCCATGCCTTTTAAGATATTTATTGTTGTGGCTTTATATTTTACCTGTAAGGCCTGGAGCTACCTTCACAGTTCCATTTCTTCATTATTCCATACTTGAATTTGTTTTCTTACAATTTTTTACAGCTGCGCTGGGGAAACCCATTTTCTTACATTTCATTTTCTCAGCTGAATTTGTGAAACGAGCAAGCGCCGCTGTAATTGGGGAGTAACCCTGCTAATTTGTAAAAATCGATTTTCATTCTTTAAGCAGAAGACAATTTGGCTCGCTCGTTTGAAATGAAAAAGCTCCAGGCTCGTGTTCAAAGCGGCAAAGTGATAGGTATTGTTTATCAAATGAAGGATTTGAGTGCTTGTAAAAAGGGAGCATGCAAATACGTATGTTGAGGGCCCCGTTTGCTAAATTGCATTTGGAAATAAAACAAACCATTAAAACACTCTGGCACTTCCAGTCAGAGTGATGTAGACTGTGGAAAGTTAGTTTGCTGTAATTGACTCTATGTTAGCGTGTGGGAGTCCATTTGTCACTGTTACAGCTGCAGCTGGGATGCTGCCATTTCTGCGGCTGTTAACATACACACACACACATTGCAGTCCCCTGTGAGATGGCATTTGCCATCAACGTCAGAGCACACTGAGCTTTTTAATCATTTTGGATCGCTGTCATTTCTGGTATTTGGAACACAGTGTTTTGCTACATTGAATCCTCAGCAGAGTCCGACACCTTTCTTTGTCCTTAGCGTGTAAGTATGCATGCAATTATCTTAACATATTAATGCAGGTTGTCATTCTGTATTAATGATACTTTTAATGTCCTTTGGGACAAACATGTTGTAGAAGATGAAGTGGCCTATCCACTAGTGCATTGTTTCACTAGGTTGGACATTGGAAAAAAAAGCCCATTCAACATAATGAGAAACAGTGACCTTTGTTTAGAGACGCTACATAACATTGAGTTTCAAGTTCAAAATGCTACGCTATTGAGCTAGACTGGAGTGTTGCAGCTAATAGAAAATATGCAGGATGGAAACAACCCAACGTATCGCTTGACAATCTGTTTATTCGTCCCAAATGCATGTGCCAGTGTTCTTATACCTCTTTGTGGAAAGTCAATGGTCAATATGGTCAATAGTAAATGCAGGCTTTCATCTTTACTTTGCTTTTATTTCCATGAGAACTATTGTTTATAGATATAAGTAATTATATTATGAGAAGAAAATAAATAAAAGCATAGGTTAGTAAAAGTTGTGGGTGTTCGCAGGCCCAGATCATCCCATGAGTTTATGAATGCATGCACAAGGCCGGAATTACCAGGGTTAGGGTTAGGGTTAGGGTTAGGGTTAGGGTTAGGGTTAAGGTTAGGGTTAGGGTTAGGGTTAGGGTTAGGGTTACACTACACCTACACTTACACTAACCACTACACCATCATACCATCTACAAGAAATACCAAAATAACCAAAACCATAACTCCTTGAAGGTGGACCATGACTCCACGGAGGTGGCTGGCGATGAACCTGGGACTGAATTATGTGTTCTGAGGGGATTATGGGGTATGTAGTTGAGGGACTCTGTAACCGTGTAGAGCACAGCTGAAAGCGTGACAGTGGGTGAGGACTACAATCATGAATTCTATCATAACGTATACAAGCAGCTGGCCTTTAGTCTGCACTACCATGCGTTGTCGGAAAGGTCAAACATGGAAAATATATTAAACATTAGCAGTTTAAAAAATGTTGTTATAATATATGAAAAAATCCAGTATTCTGTTTGTACTTTAGAACATGCTGTCAGTAACAGAGTATTATATTTCATTTTAATAAGGATCATTTGTTTATTCCTTTGCCCAGTTGCATTTCCTTTACTTACCCAAACCCCCACTAAATAATTGCCCATGTAAATCTCCATCAGCTTCTTATTCCAGTTTGTATTTCAAGCACACTTTTGACAAAATGTGGTGTGCTGCATAGAGATTAAGTGATATATTGGGAATTGAGACACACACACACACATACCTTCAGTCTTGTTCTGATTCGGCTGTTGCTGTGTGTCCGTATGTGGGGGACAAGGCGAAATTTGCCTCACTGAAAGCTCTATTGTTTTTTTTTTTTTTTTAGCAGCACTGCGTTTCATAACCATCTGCTTTGCAGATGAGAGTCAAGAGAATTGTAAAATGTTTCTTGCTTTACTGCTCATTCATCCATGCAACTATTTAACTTTGAATAAAATCTGGTACTGAAATGAATGGAAGTGCATTTGATGGTTTTCAATATTAGAGTAACAGTGAATCCACCAGCTTCTAAAAAGCCACAGCCACTTAGTGTTCACTTCAGAGAATACTTTAGAACATCTAAAATTCTTTAAGGAAACTTTGACATTATTTATTCTCTGAAATATTAGTTCTCTAAAAAATTGTAAGGCTCTTACAATGTACAAGTACTCTCTTAGTCAGTATATATAATACATGCTTTATAGGTCCATTCCTAAAAATGTAGGGATAGAACTTGTGGGTCAGCTTGGGCTCCAACAGCTTCGTCACTTCACTCTTGAGCGCTCCCTTCAGGTGGACTGCCAATCCAGCCAATAAAGCACAAATAATTTCTTTAAAAAAAAATCATATTGCATGGCGGGGTTATATTTAACAATAACCAAACATAATGTGGTAATAGAGGGCACTGATATATTGATAAATAAAGGTTTTGTTTGTTATGAGTTATGTGATACCATTGTGAGGATCTGGCTTTCAAATGGAGGAGATTTGCTTCAGCTCCCTGCCTTGTGAGTACTTTTATACCACTTGTTTCCTCTGAAACATAACATCACTATCCTCATAAGAATGGTTTCAATGTGCAGCAATTTCAATATACCTTTTTTCTTCAAACCCCTGCCCTCAGAATACACATTCAATACTTCGTTCAGTTAAAATCAGCTGTGCTGGTGATTAAAACAAAGGATACAAACTTTGATGTTACGATTGACTTCATTTCTGTTCATTTGTATTGCTTCTAAGAGTGTAAGGTCTTACACATTTTCTTTTTTTCTAAGCAATCGGCTAATGAATAAACCCTTCCTAAAATGAAGTGCTGTGTTTTGGCAGAAGAACATGTGAATGTGCAGGGCAGTCTTTAGGGACCCAGGTTGGGAACCCCTGGTAAGCAAGTTTTAAGATTAGGGCATAGGTTTTATTTTGGTGTAACAGATTGTGCAGTGCAGCTTCAAGAGGTATGCTGGACAAGACCTGAGTTTCCAGTGAACTTGCATTTGACACATAAATAATCTACTGAAGTGCCAACCATTTTCAGCCATACTGCCCTCTGCAGCTTCCAGAAATCTGCTCTCACAGTCAGCCATTTACTTGTCATGCAGTAGTCGTGACAAACAGTGATCTTTGTTGTAAATGGAAGATGTCCTCAGTGTGCTGGAAGAGAAGCCATCCTTGAGTTGGTTTAAATCATTACTTAGGCCCTCCCGCATTTATATGCTCATAAAAATGACTCCTATTGAATATATGTTCGTGGCCAAACTCATTCATATGCACCCTCGAACAAATAAACAAATCAAAACAGCAGCGATACTGAAAATAAAGGCATCAATCATGCTGTGTTGCTGTGAAAGCTAAACAGGAAAGCTGAGAGGGCTCATTTATTTATTTATTTCTAGCTTTTTTTCATTGCCCTCAAGTGTTTTTTGTGGCCCTAATGCTACACATGCACTCATTCCAGCTTTACTCTGTCTCTCTCCCTTGCTCTCTCTCTCTCTGTCTCTTGAGACACTCGGCTAATGAGTGTTTCCACTGCAATTTGTAGGTCAGGCTTCAGGAAATCCATTATGACTTGCAGTTGTTAGACACAACACTCACTCCTCAGCTAGCATCTCTGTCTCTCTGGGTTGTTACTATCCTCTCTCTGTTATCGACACTGTGAAATTTAGTCTTTAAACAGCCAAGGGTCACTGGCAGATCCAGAGTTATGTTATTCACTCCTATAAGATAACTCTTTAAGAGAGTGGTTTTAACCCGGGTCCTGGAGGACCCCCGGCCTGAACATTATTGTGTTTTCCTGCTATAACACACTGGGTTCAACTCAGGAAGGATTTGTTTATTAGCTGATTAGTTAGAAAAATACAAGACTGCACAGGGTAGGGGCTCCTACTGGACCTTTGGTTGGCCTCCAGCAGAGTTGAATTCCAACCTGTGTCTCACACGATGCAGCCACCCCATTCCTTAACTTACACATCCAATCTAGCCAATCAAGGACTTTCTAAGAAGCCAATTATGTGTGGCAGATTGAGGTTTCAATTATTCACCAAAGGAAGGTAGATCATGAGGATGACCATTGCATTATGAACTAAGCATAAAGGTGGATGTATCTTATTATTTTTAACTGTAAAGTAGTGATACAGTATGCTATCTGCAAGCATTTTTAGGCATACAAACATAGCCAAACCTGGACTTTCTTTATTTTACATTTTTACTGGACAAAAAACAATCAATAACAGGCAGAATAAGGCTGATTGGAACCATAAACCACTGTAGGAACTTATAGAAGTCACTAGAAGTCTCCTTGATTTGATGGAATCTGCTAAGTGGTGTGTTTTTATTGCTCTGCTTGGCTCTGAGACGAAACAAAACAGCAAAACAGTGTTGAAATAAAGGCTGATAAACTTCAATCTGCTTACCTTGAACAAATGAACACGGCATCCAGATGACTCTACAGAGAGTTTCACAGGCAAACATGACACCCAGTGCACGCCTAGTGCTTTTCTAGTTTAAGGTGAAAGTTGACATTTGTTTGTCTTAAAGAAATTTTAAAGAAAAGTTATTTATGTGCAAACCATTGGCATTAAGAATTATCATATAACCCAGTTTGCATTGATTTCCTTGTAGACTTTATGTCCAAAAGTATATGTAAACACGATCCATGTCCAAACATATACATACATTCCTTCTAAATACTGAATTTATAAGCGTTTAGTTGTACAAACACAGCTTATGTAAATTCCACAGAAAAGCACTGGCAACAGAATGGGATGCTTTGGATCAGATGCACATGAGCATAAGGTCACCACGCCCAACGCCAAGCATAATGCCCCACAGCATTTGGCTGTGGAGCAGTGGAACTGTATTCTTTGGAGAAATGGAGCTCCATCCTAAACCTTTGGAATCCAGAACTAATCATCCAACATGAGTGGCTAATGCTCTTGTGGCTGAATGCAGTCGAGTCCTCACAGCAATGTTCCAACATCTATCGTAAAGCTCTACCTGATAAGTTGAGACTATTACAGCAGCAAAGGGGGAACTCTCCTGATACCCAGAGGGAATATTGGATGAGCAGGTGTCTACAGACTTTGTAGTGTAGTTATTGTGGTTATGAATAATATGGGTCAGGATTTAAGCCCACTGATTAAAACCAAGTCCCAGAAGTTCTGTCTACACTCTTTCAAGAATCTCTAAAAACAGGTTCTAAAATAGTTTATTTTGGATGTATAGTGGAAAGCAAATGTCTTGGTGTAGAACACAAGTTGCCATCATTTGTCAAGACCTGACATTCACAACAAAAACTGTATCTGAAGGTGCTGTAGATGCCAAATGTTCAGACAGACCTACATGTAGAATGTTCTTACTATTATTCTTGTATATGTAACACTGATGAGGCAGGACACATGTGCAGAGTACCTTTATTCAGGGGTTATTACATGCAAGGGTAAACACACAGGCAGGCAGGTACACAAAGGAAGAGTCTGTAATAAAACAGACAGTCAACACAGAGCAAGGGTCACAAACACCAGAGGGAGTGGAACAAATATAAACAACAGGAAAAGAGCTTAGAATTGCACAATGAAATACCAGGACTTTGCAAGGAGCAAAGCCAAACGGTGGGGTGAATAGGGGAGAGATAATGAGTCCTAAATTAGTCACAGGAGGGTGTGATCATGAGTGGACGGAGCCTCAGTGGAGCAGAGGCTGGTGTGGATCAGTCCAAAAATGTAATAGTTTATGTAACACTGGATGAAGTTCTTCATAGTAGCCCCCCTTTTTCTTTAATGCAGCTTTAAACACTCCTGTCAGCCAGTTTCAAGAGAGCTACCTGAGGTGCATTTCTAACAGACTCGAAAAAGGTCCAGATATGCTTACATTGTGCATTTGGAAGTAAATTCCGAAGCAAATTAGATATTCCCAAGTGGAGCAACTGTCTAAATGCATTGACCTTGTCAGTAAGATATTGTGAATTTGATCCTTGTGGCAATGCCACATTCATCCGTGGTCAGGAGCCCAAAATAAGACACAGAAAACGTAGTGCTTCTTCTCAACACAGCAGTTCCACTGTTTGGCAGTGGCTGATGTGCAGGCAGGCCACTTCAATCCATACATGTACAGTTGATACTACAGTCAATACTACAGTTGATACTGGTAGACATTTACAGTTTGCATTCTACTCTCCAATGACGTGATGTGTTAGCAGCAGCTTAAGAAGATGTGACAGATGTATCTAAGTAAGCACATACTAGCCTTTAATAGTTAGGTTTCATTGTGTTAAAGCAGTAGTGATAGTTAGCACATGGGCATTGGTCCCAACCATAAAGAAACAAATTCAGTGATGATAACTGTATCAGGTGTGTCCAAACTTTTAACTGGTATTGTTCATCTGTCTGAAAAGGAGGAAGTCATTCAATAGGGCTGTACACTGACATACAACGTCTGGAATCATTGTTTTCAGTAATACAAAACCAGTTTGATTAAAACATGAATGATTCTATGACTCTAATTTCTAATTCGTGAGAAACGGCAAAATTGTACACGTGTTCAGAACGATGAACTGATCTGTAGCTCTATCATATTTGAAAGACAGATAACGTTTCAGTAAATTATCGGTTTTACTGATATAGTGTCTGATTACGCTATTAAGAACACTTCAGTGGGCAAGCTGCCATAGATTGTCTCATCACAGCTGCCACAGCTACAACTCTGCAGGTGAATGAAGACCAAGCAGAATAGACAGAACTAGCACAAAAAGATAAAAAGATATTTTTACATTGCAGATACAGTCTTCACTGGTGTTTTACCCGCAAACATCTCACCTTCAGATAATTCCAGTTCATTAAATTTTACAAAAGCTAATAAAAATGGCCAAGGCTTGTATCTTCATAATGGTAGTTTTACAGATGGGGACAAAAACAGTCACTGAAACCTGAATTAAAACATTCATCATGGAATTTTCACACGATGTAAATGACAGCTGCCCTGTTCCAATGATGTAGAAAAATAAAATTGGACAACAATAGAGATAAAGAACAAGTGAAATATGATATACTTCAAAGTTACTTTGCTTAACAAAGTTATTTTCAAATTAAGTGTTTCAAAAACATATATATGTATAATGTTTTACTGCCTTTTGCTGTTCTATTTTATAGTTTTTGACCTAAAAAAACCTAGTACGATGGTAAAGACATCAAAACTATGATGCTTATTCATTTCCAAGCAGCACTTTAATACCTATTCTGTGACAAACTGGAAGCCAGTGTTAAGATTTTAGAGCTGGAGTACTGTGCTCTACTCAGTCCTGGCTCAAACTTTTGCAGACGCATTCTGAATAAGGTGTGGTTGTATTAATGGTCTTTTTTAATGTCCAGGAAAGAGACCATTCCAGTTGCCCACCCTGCTAGAGATAAAAGCATGGATGCATTGTTGGGACACCAAAGCTTTGGTTCTGGCTATATAAAAGATGATAAAAGGCTGTTGTGGTGATTTTTTGATATGGCCAGTGGTGGTGAGCAGAACAGGACTTCAGACTTGTTTGTCTCTGTTCCCAAAAGAGTGTGAATGTGTTTTGTAAGTCAAATAGAAGCTAATGGACAGGAGTGCCAGACTTAATAAGCTCTGTGAACGAGTGCATTTTTGCACTCATATAACCCAGCGTGACGGAGGGCTAAAGCACCCGATGGTGACCTGACTCATAGTTTCCATGCTTTGATACTCATACACACTGCAGTTCACACTTCTAAACAGTAATTAAGCTTAATCACATAAAATTCATTTAGCCGATTTACAGCATGTCAGCTGCTCGCAAAAGCCAAGTTCTTGAATTTTTATTGATAGGCTTTTCCATGCTTCTTTCCAGCAACTTGATTTTGTCACAGTAATTAGATTCAATGCCTATCACTCGCACAGAGCGATGAATTATTCAAATTGATATGAGAATGGGTGTGAGCTATTAGTGAATTCTTGTTGCTTTTTTTTTTTCATACAGATGTCTCTCAGTTTGTTGAAAAGATCACAGTTTAGAGGGTGGGAACTCAGACTCGAAATTAAAACCAATTCAGTTTATTTAGCTTATTATAGTTCAGGCAGCTTGAGACATCACAGCAATATTATTCACGTCAATAACTATTCAGTGGAAAGTTTGTGACCGATGACGCACAATCCACAACAGACTCTTAAATCTTATGCTTTTCACTTTCTCTTGCCGTTTCTGACATCTTTATTCTATAGTGGCTTTATACACTGCATACACCCTACACTTTATTTGAAGCCCCTGCCTACAACTTGCTCTCACTGGACACTTTATTAGAAAGCCTTACGTTCTACTTCCCCTCACTGGCCTCCTTGCCTTATAGGTCCACTAAATAGGTGTACTGTTACAGACTGTAGTCCATCTGCACAATAGCCTTCTAACCACATTCATCATTGATCAGTTGTATTTCTGATGTATTTCTTAAATAGATTGCTGTAAAGAGAGATACATTCTTGGAGATACAGGCCAGCTTCTTATCAAAGACGTTATTAGATATTAGTACTTTCAGCAGTTTTAAGATTCTGGCTGTTTCAGGACCAGGTCTAAAATGCCCACGTCCACTTGGCCTCACCGATGTCAACATAAGGACCGTTTAATTACTTTGTTAGCTCAAGTGAAGAGTAACAGATGAGCCCTTGTAGGGGCAAGTGATCAAGTGAACACAAGGCAGTGTTTTCTGCTTCCAGTGTTTCCTCAACAATGGTGGACAAAGCTGTCTATAAGCTATAGCAGTAAACTACTTTAATATGCTCAATATTTTAAAACCTAGCTTTCAATTTGCTTAATTCCATTTCTTATACAGAGCTAGCTAATACTAACTAACTAACTTTCCTCAGTATGCATATGATATATGGCTAAATACAGCACCAATAATGGCACTGCACCAGTTTTAGGCAATTATTCACAAATGTTATGTATGCTATGTGTCTCAAAAACATTGTTATGTGATGTACTGTGTAAAGACAGACTGCTATAAACAAGGCATGTAAATGATGATATACATTATACAGAGGATGCAAAAAAAAATGTGCAAAAATACATCAGCCATAACATAAAAAAAACCCACCTTGTTTCTACACTCACTGTCCATTTTATAAGCTCCACCTACCATACAGGAGCACTTTGCAATTCTATAATTACAGACTTAATTTCTGTTATTTCACAGATTTTTATGACAGTAAATTTCTTTGCCAGCTCTCTGGCTCTCCCTCAATATAAGCTCTGGGACCACCAGTGTGTGCTGGAATAACCCCGTCACACAGCGTTTGTATAAAACACTGCACCTGTGAAACAGAAGAAATGGAGTAAAGAGTAAGTGACATATTGTGCAGCTGCAGATGGGCTACAAACATGCATCTATGTAGTGGATGTTTTGAAAATGGGCATTGAGGGTAGCTACAAATTTGCATTATCGAATAAACTTAAAAATGAATACATATCGTTGCTGTCCAATGATCTCCATTTTTGATGATTTCTATTTTTTCTACATCAATTAAATAAGCAGCTGACGTGTAGATTGCAGGGAAATGTAATGATGAATGGACCAATAGACATTTTCCAAAATAGCTTGGAAAAAATTCTGGTTCCATTGACTGCCATTGAAACCGAAGACAGTTTTTGGCCTCTCCTTTAAAGTTCCCATTTTGGGGATACGTGTTTTTCATTGGACAGCGATTATATGACTTTTGTATGGTGGTGTTTAACTGAGTTATGTGTGTGTTTTTGACAGAACCGTCAGATCCAACCCAGTTGGTGGGCTGTTGTGAGTCTGGTCAGAACTGGGCCTCTGAATACCAGCACTGCAACCACCTCCCTACTGTGCCTCACCACAATTCTGTCTGTGGGTAAGAGTGACTTGTGCTGTGGTTCTTTTTTGCAGATTGATTCTGTCAGAGGGAATATTGTAACTACATTTTTGGGGGGCTTGATATTTTTTACCTATTACACACGGCAGGGATTTGAGGAAGAATTTGAGTTGGGGGTGCCAAAATTTTAAGCAAAAAAAATCTAACTTTGAAATGTAATTTTGAATTACAGAAAAGTCAAAAGTACAGTTACAAAGTACTTATACTTCATTACTTCCCATTCCTGATATATATATATATATATATATATATATATATATATATATATATATATATATATATATATATATATATATATATGTATATATATATATATATATATATATATATATATAGTGACCAGTGACTAATCAGAGATTCAGTTCAGCTTAAATGCACATCAGAGATGATACGCAATGATGACATTATTGTGTCAATATGAATTTGTTTCAATACGAAGGTTCTAAAGCTCCTTATGTTTTAGCAATATACCCTCAACACAGCTAGCAGTGGGTGTGGGAAGTGATTCAGCTTGCTGTAATGGAAATGTGCTGTTGACCTAAGCAGTGTATAGCCACTGTGCATTTAGAAAATATATAAATAAAACCTCCAAACACATCATAAAATAAGCACACACTTTGGGACAAACTGAATAAAAAATTGGTAACACAGTAATAGTGTTCCATCATGCAATATATGCAGCATAATAAGTAAGAGCTTTTCAAAAGGCTACTGTAGTGGTGTCTTTTTAATGTTGTGTTTGTTTCACCTGTGTCCTACGTGAGACTTAGTATATATAAAGAAAATCACATATATTAAAGATCTATGTCAAGTGAAGCTTTAGATGTCTGCCAGAAAGGATATGATAAAAAAGAAAGTAAGAAAACCCAAATTCTTAAAATCAGAACTGGATTTTAAGTGCAGGAAAATATAGTAAACTGCCTGGCAAACATTTCCTTTTGACTTTTGATCAGAAACCAAGATTTGTTTATCAGTAAATCTTGTAGTATTAACATGAATTAACGTTTGCCTGTAGTCTTTTTTTCACACACAATTAAAATTGAAATTGAGATGCTGAAATTTTAATAGCCGTTTTAGCATTTATTTTCTACATCTCAAGAATTCAGTTTATACTTAAATAAATTCCACTAGTAAATATAAAATTTTGACCTGCAAACAGTTTTTACATAAATAATTGAATTATTAATAATTTTTTAAATAAAATTATAAACTTTTGCTATAACTCTGATTCAAAGTGAGAACAGAATGCAATGATGCACAAAACATTTAAATGTTTAATTTACAATTGTATACAGTGTTGAAAAGCATTTCAGCAACATGTTTTTAAAAAGTTGGGACAGGTTTATGTTTGCCAGAATGTTACATCACAGAGCAATTGCTGTAGTTTTGAAGTTTTAGAATGTTTCTCATTCCTTTTTGATTTAGGATTTCAGCTGTTCAGTTTGGGATTGCCTTCGCCTATTTTTACCCTTTAGGCCAGTTTAGCACCCAGACTCTTATACTACAGAGTAACCACCATGCTGTTGTAATCTGTTCAGAATGTGGTTTAGCATTGCTTTACTTGTTATACTGAAATAAGCAAGACCTTCCCTTAAAAACACTGGATAGCAGCATATTTTGCTCCTGCACTTAATGGAGCCTTCACAGATGAGCAAGTCACCCCCCATACTGCACTCCCCCCATACTGTCATGGAAATTTTTCCTGTCCATCTTAATCGAGCTTGGGCCAAGAGAAGGCAGCAGCATTTCTAAATCTGAATACATGAATACATTGATTGAGAGGTAACTGAATGTAATTTTGGATCATTTCTATTGGTGCGTTTATCATGAAACTTTAACTCAGTGCAAAGGGAAGTGGCGGCACAGTGGTGTAGTGGTTAGCACTGTACTCTACCCATGCTTGAGTGGGCTTCATCCCACAGTCCAAAGACATGCCTGTTAGGTTTATTAGTCACTCTAAACTGCCCATAGATGTGAGTGTGTGTTGGCCATGCAATGGACTGGCGACCTACCCATGGTTGCCCAATGACTGGGATTTCTTATAGTCACTTACTTAGCACAGTAGTTTAGCCCCATCCATTCTCGACAAAGTTATAAGGCAGCCAAATTCCAGCGGAGGGAAGTTTATTTTCATTAGTCTTGCAGACACAGTAACAACAGCAGCCTGTTTAGCTCTATAAGAAAAAAAGGGGGTGTAATCAAATGTGTTAGCTGTAAAAAAGAATTAGAAGTGTTTGCATACATAAAAGCAGAACACAATGAACACAGTGACACAATATACCAAAAAGTGAAATGACTTTTTTGGATGATGTGAATATTAATCTGAAACTGGATAACAGGAAAGTCACAGCACACAGTAAAAAAACTGTAATTAGTTAGAAGGTCCATTCACATACTGTAGGCCTCAGACACCTTTTTGTAGTTTTACCATTAACATCAGGTCCCTAGGTACAGCATACAGAATGTTTTATAGCATGCTAATGGAATATTGTTAATCACTGCCTCAATTTGTGTGTATGTGTGTTAGAGTGGTTCAGGAGCAGTGCTGTGCTGGTGCTCTGAGAGAGAGCAGGTGTTTAACTGGAATGAATGCAGCCAAAGCTGGAGAAGTGTGTGAAGATAGCAACAGCCCGCTTTGTGGAGAGGACACCCAAAAGGCAAGACACACATACACGTGCACACACACACACACAAGTCAAGTCAAGTCAAGTTTATTTATATAGCGCTTTTTACAACAATGTTGTCTCAAAGCAGCTTTACAGAGTTTTGAAAACAGACATATATCCCCCAGTGAGCAAGCCAGAGGCAACAGTGGCAAGAACACCTCCCTCAGACTGGAGGAAGAAACCTTGGGAGGAACCAGACTCACAAGGGGAGACCCATCCTCCTCTGGTCAAACAGTATTTACAGATTAAACTAAATATTAAATAAAAGAGTCTCTGTTTGAAATCTGGATAGCAAAGCTTTAGAAGCTGCACAGATAGAGGCAGTGTATGACTGAGGCAGTCTATGACTGAGGCAGACTCTGACTGAGGCTTTATGTAAAGTGGACGTGAGCTGAAACAGTCCCATCCTATC
This sequence comes from Megaleporinus macrocephalus, assembly GCA_021613375.1. NCBI lineage: Eukaryota > Metazoa > Chordata > Actinopteri > Characiformes > Anostomidae > Megaleporinus > Megaleporinus macrocephalus. The sequence goes on from CM038714.1 coordinate 41,028,857, forward strand.
TCAATGCTGGTACATCTGGATGACACAGTGATGTAACTGAGGGTGTAGCAGTAGATATATAAGAAGGTCACACACAAATTGATTTTTTTTTTTATATATACTTTTAGCAAATAACATGAACCCTCATTGATCCATTATATATATAAACATTTAGTGAGTTCAAGATTTGTTAGTTTGGAAAGGTTTGTAGGTTTGTTCAGTTTCGGCTCTGTTTGTTTGCTAGCGCATGTACGTGTGTTGGGAAGGTCTATTGAATTTATATAGGTTATACTAAAAATAAGGGTGTTAGCTGCAGTCAGCTCAAATACTAGGCTTTACACAAACTACACCGCCAGTAAATCATATGAAGAAAACAAGACAGAAGCAGATCCACCTGCAACACCACCAGAAGCTTCAGTGGCCAAGAAACTAGCAAGCAGCGAGTATGTATAAAGAGAATGTCTGATGTTTTTTTTCTGTGCAAGAGTCAGGTTTTGTTTTACTCTCACTTGTGTTGGGGAAAAAAGTCTTATCCGGAAAATCATAGAGGTAACGCAGCGGCCATCTATGCAAACATTGTCTTGATGATGACATTACGGGCGAATAATGGATGTCTATCAGAGGAGAGCTTCATCAGCACAGTTTGTTTATTTAAGGTGAAGAAAGGCAGGAGGGTGTACTCTGTGTTTCTGTTGGATGATACTGGGTTTATCCGAAATTCAACAACAAGATGTTTGGCCTCCATGACCATTCAGTTGTATGATTCTAAAAGGAAGTATTGGCATCAATAAGCTGTTACTGACTAAGAAGAAATGAGATACAGCCACTTTTTAAGACGGGACTTTGGAAGCATGGAATAATATCCCTGCAGATTTCTTTAAAAAAACTGAAAGCAATGGAGGAAAATGTACATATTATATTTAGTTGTTAAAGCTTTGTATACTGTCAATGTTAAAGAATCTTGAGAATCTTGAGTTTTTCACAGAACTGGTTATGGATTTAATAAGCGTGCTGTAGCTTAGCCCACTATTTCATTTCATGTTCCATTTTTTGTTTGTGTTTGGTTTGAAAACAACTATCAGAGGTACCAACATACATGAACATATATTTACACATACTTAGACAGATTACATATATAACGGTTGGTGTGTGTATGTGTGTGACCTCAAGCCACTTTGTTTGTTGCTTCTCATTTTAGTTCTTCTCTTAACTTTACTTGGTGTTCTTTGCTCAAATTCAGAAGTAAGTGAGTGAATCAGAAGTTAAAAGGTTAATAAAAAAAAGTCACGGTTGATTTGGAATGTGTTTATTAGCAGTTTCTCAAGTTTTCTAAACTGGCAGTATGATTTCATAGTTCCTCATAAACATTGGCCCAGACTGAAGCCTCATGTGTTTTTGGTTTATTTTATGGAATCATACACATTTGCACTGAGTTTTTCAAATTTACTGGAATAGAAATGAAAGCTAAGCTTATGCATTTGGTATGTTCTGAGGTTGTAAACAAGTGAAATATAAAGTTACTCCTTGAGCATTGGGTGTAATAAAAATACAGCTTTCAGAAGGAAGCATATTGGACTGGCCTTCGTCACCACTTCTATAGGGAACAGCGTAATAGCATGTGTGCTATAGAGGTTAGAGGCCTTTTGTAATGAAACACTGAATAGGTGAACATTGCCTCATGCCACCAGTGCAATAAACCACCCCACTACCCCCTCACCCCATCCCTTTACTCTCCAGTCCTCAGAATAGAGCTTCCCATGGGTCGGCCTACAGAGCACAACTCCACTTTTATGGTCATAATAGCAAATCTGTTCTTCATGGTGACCTGTCTGCTCGTTGAACCTTTTCTAAACCCATCTAAATAAAGCAACCTAATGCCACTGTAATGGTTTGTCATGCTCCAAGGAACTCCTCTTTCTGTCCTCAGCCAGGCTGGTGAGAAAGTTGTTGTGTGTGTTGTTGAATTTTTAGGGGACGGACCATGACACACTGCTCGTCAGAAGTCTGGTGACACCTTGTCCTCTTTGAAATAAATTAGAAATAAAAAAGTTTGATGTCTGCTGTAAAACCTAGCTCTGGACATCTACTGTCAGTAACCCCTCCCACCACCAAAGGTCTCAATCCCTGGAATTCTGACTGGATCAGCTTTCCTTCACCTGGCCCCAATTAATGCTTAGTTAAATACCCCTCCACTTTTCACAGGCAAGCGCGAAGTATTGCCAGTATCTCTTGATCTGTAAACTGAGCGTTTCCCATTGCTGTTGCCTCTACGTGCATGATTCTCTGCCTGGTTTTTTGTGGATTACGTCTATTGTCTTTTGCCCCCTTCTTGGATTTGTCTGCCTGGATCTATTGTCTGCTGGTAAGGAACCTCTGCTCTGCCCCTTGACCACTGCTTTTCGTCTTTGCCCCTATCGGACTTCTTGGCCTGCACACACTGACTGCCTTTCTGGTTTTTACCCATCTGCCCTGCCTCTGACCTCGATTATCAGTTCCCCTGCTGGTTTAATAAATAATATTACCTGCATATGGATCCCGACCCATTGTCTGAGTCCGTCTCGCCACATCTACTATGGGTACCATGCGGCTTATTTAAATACCATGCTTGTATTTGTACTTAAAATATAAAAAAAATGCATCAATAATAACATGTCATACCATCTGATACTGTATATGTCATGTACGTCTAGCGCATGTCGCCCCACTAATAAACAAACGACCTAAATTGCTCAGCAGCAACTGAGGGTCCACTTGCATAGAGAAGTGTTGCTAAACCATGGCAGTCAAATGCTAAAAGCAAGATTTAGCAAGATTTTAAATGCTCACAGTCAGTTCCCCAATCAGGGTTTTGACAAAGATGCAGGTAAAAAATGATTTTCTACCAAATCCCACTGTGTTTACTGTGTTTGACTGAATAGAATGCTGTCTTTGTAAAATAGGCTTTAGAGACACTAGATGGTTTTAGTTTCAGCGCTCAGTGTGGTCAGCTGCTGTGGCTCAGTTTCTTTTTACTCAGTCCTTGAAAATGCGTCATGTGATTTTGAGCGAAACAGCTTCACTGACAATGGTCCATAGACAGAGCTGTCTTTTCACATAGCGTGGTAATTGGACCGAACGCGCAGTGTGTGTCACTAAATGCATCCCTGGTTCTACCTAACGCTATTATTTTCCTAAAAGTGAGAACCGTCAATGCACTGCACTGCACAGCTTTTGGAAGTGGATACAAACTGGTCTCAGTAGCCTACCTTGCATAGCTGATTAGCCAAGCAGTTTGAAATGGTGGCTTTCTCAGCTAAGCACAGCAATAATGGACAAAGGATGAGTGAATGAATGGTGATGGAGTGCCTACACTGCTTAACATATGGATCAGATACTAATACTAATACCTCTGAGATATTTACGTGTGCACACATCACCCAAATTTGTCAATTGTTGGAATGAGAAGAAAAAGCAAAGCTAAATTTCCATTCCACCTTAAATGGAGCAGGGGCATTATTTTAGAACTTCTAAAAAATGACTGTTCCAAAAATGTATGTAAATATATATAATAGTTTTGTAAAACTTATTCATGGTTAACCACATAAATATCATATATGGAAAATTATACTATGGAAAAATACTTCTTATCTAAGTGTTTATTGAGTTTAAGAGGCTTTATAACTCTATAAAGGAGCTATAAGTTAATACTGTGGGTACATCTTGCCTAAATAAGGATCTGACATTCTTCTTTTCCTAACTTTTGGGCTCTTGCTTATAATGTTTATTTTAGGGCAATTGAGAATCTCTTAAAATAAGTTCTTTGAATAGACAGCATATTTCATAATGTATCCATAACATTTAAATTCAGTATAAAACACTATGAATCACTAATGAATCACATGGTATACCCTAAAGTATGTATATGCTGAAATTGAACTGATACTGAAAATAATTGTGCTGAAAGCTAGGCAACACTTTTCACAGGCAGTGTTGTGTTTTTGATAGGAGTGCTGCAGCTGCTGTGCTTTGGGTCTGCGTATGCGGCGAGAGGGAAATGGTTGTGATGTTCATCAGCACCTGAGCTATCCCTGTGGACACATCTTCCTGACCTGCTGCGAGGAAACGGAGGAGGGGCTTAGCACACCTGTGCTCAGAAGGAAGGAGCAACCTAAACCCACTGCGCTGCCCAAGAGAGGTGTGAGAACACACACACGTTACGTATCTCATTTGTTGTAAGGCCTTTTAAAAGAGACCCTTAGAAAAATTGAACAAAAGGATATGTTCCTTGTGTACAACTCTAAAAATAAAATAAAATTTCAAAACAAAACATCAAAATGACATTTAAACTATGGCGATGTGTCACAGTGCTACTGTCAATATACCAGTATGGTGATGGTTCCAGTTTTAGTAAGAGAAGAATAGTATTTGAGACATAAGCATGATACAATTGACTATTTACAAAATACTATATATGCCTAATGCCATGAGCTAACAACAGTACAGTATGATACAGTGCTATACAATATAATATTCTACAGTACAATACAATACCAAATGCTACAGTATAATATAGTATGATACAATGATTGTTACCAGATTTCACTAATGATTTCAAATATTGCTAGCATGTCTGCAGAGTGAATATAATACAATATAAAACAGCGTAATACAATATAAGCCATTATGCTGCAGTATGCTTCAGTACAACCCTTACAAAAAAGAAGTTTATTCAAGTGTACCATTAGTTTACTTATTTTAAACTAGAAGGAAGTGAGTATGCTTTCAGTTTACTTTTTATGTACTTCTCAGTGATATACTAAACACAGTTATACTTAAGTATGCTTGGGTTATACTGACAAGTATAGAACAGTCTAAGTATATTTGGCCTTTACTTGTACTTAATCTTTTGATTGAGATAGTAGAAGTAAGTATTCTTGCTCTGCACAAAAACACATGCAGTACAATATTTATTTAAAATTTGATTTATAAAGATTTATAGAGATACAAATATGTTTCTTAATCTGAGTGTGTCTTATTTATTTTACGTGTGTCCACTAGTAAGTAAACGTTGTTAAGTTCTATTTTAAGTAGAAAAAAAACCTTAAACCTAGTTATGTACTTTAAAGTACAACAATAATATAAGCAGTAAATTATAATTATGTTAAGTTTACTAAAAGAAAACTTACAAGCTAGTAAACTAACAGTAAACCCTTAAGTTTACTTTTAGTGTAGTTTCAGTACAGAAGATGTAAACTAGTTGTATACTTGGTTTACTACTCTTACACTACTACTCTTAAAGTGTACTTAAAAGTATACTTTTAAAAACTAGAAAGTGGGTCAATTTAGTCCCAAGAAGTATTAAAATAGTACATATACAGGTGTACTACTAGTACAATGACATTAGTATAGTAACTGCATAAAGTATACTTAATAAAATGAACTTTAAGTATACTTATTTTCTGTAAGAGAATGCAATTCAACAAAGCTTCAGTAGGATACAGTACAATACTACAAGAAAGCTGCGTTATGTTATGGCTTTATAGACAACAATACATCACATGCTACAGTACGAGACTGTACAATTTAATGTAATTTGCTATAGTATGATATAATACAACACATATGTATTACTGTATAATATACTATAGTAGCACGGTAGTATTTCATGTAGGGGATTCATTTTTTTTTCATTTGAAAAACACACACACACACATACAAAGTGCATTGCATACTAAACCTACTACATTGCATAAGAGGTGTAAGACCACACAAACACACCGCATGTGCTGCATGGCAACATTTTCTGACCTTTAATAATTACGTGCTATGAATTTGATATCAAAGCTTTGGCGAGGCGTATGAATGATCAAACATGAATTATTTTGAACGGCACTAACAAAGAGATTTAGCATAAAGATGCAACACTTTTTTGTTTCATTCACAAAATCAACTGATGCACTAACTTAGGCCAGGCCAGCGTCTGCTGCATGACTTTTCTGCCAATTAGTTTTCACTTGTTTTCAGTAGAGCAGATTTGGTATATATTTCTGAAACAGGGTTGTATTTGGAAGGCTGCATTCCTTTCACAAGTTTATGTGACAGAAGAGTTGACTTTGATGGATGGCAGATAGACACACGGTCAGAGCCGATTGGTCAGATGTCATCTTACTTTTCTAAACATTGCGTCGAGATGGCAGCGGGCCAGGCTGAATCAGCGGCAGATGGCACAGCAGCCTGTCCGCCTTTTTCCCACGCCAAGAAACTTTCCTCATGCCTCCCTGCCTGCAGCCAGCTAATTCCAGTGGCATTTTGCAGGATTTGCATGAATACATTGTTCTTCTGTTTTGGGCTGATGGATTTTTCCCAGCCATACTGGACTGGACCTGTGTGTTCTGGTCAGTATGTTTACTTTGCCTGTTAAAAGCTTTACCTTTTGTTCTCATTAAATTTTATTGTGAATACTTTTCAATTAAAACCCTGCAAAGTGGTCTGGTTAGCACAAGGGAGCATGATGATGTTGATTTTTAAACTACCTAACGTGCTTCTTTTAATTGTTTACTATAGAGCGATGTGTACCGTGACTGAAAGGCATTCCTCTAGGCCTAATTTAAATTATTATATATTGCACCAGATACAAGATTTCTGTATATTTAGTTATTAAGGGCTCATTCTGGGAATTAAGATTTCTTTACACTAGTGGTGACTGGAACTAGGGGCTTGAGGTATACAATGCAAATGAAGTCTTCTCTATATAAACCTTTTTGAGTTTTGACATGATATTATATATACTGTAGTAAAAGGATAATAGTAAAGTGATGGCAAATAACATTTCATAATAATAATAAAGAGCTGACAACAAATGTTTTCTTTGGATATTATTTTGCCTTGCAACTTCCTCAGTGTACCTCCCCACTACAGATAGATAAAAAAAATGGTTTCATGCCAAAACTTCTCAATACTTAAGCAACATATTTGTAAGAATTTCAAGCAGTAATTAGAAATTAATCTTTTTTCAAGCAGGAATTAATCTTTTCATTCAGTGGTCTGGGTCCTATCGCCACCACTGTGTACTATTCTTACTCGGTTAGTTTCTCTAGAAGAGAAAATTTCATATCAAACCACTTTAGACAACTTTTTTTATGTCTTAATGATATATTGATGTATTATTCGGTGGATATTTGGGTCAAATTCAACCTTGGTTCTGATTTTCTATATTGTCATACATCATCCATGACCAATCAGTATCAGGAATGCTTTCTCTGTAGTCACTTGTCTAACGGAAAAGGCTATCAATCAATATTCAAATGCATATTCCTTTTAAATCACTGTCTTACTTGTCAGTCAGACTTATTCTGGCTCCCAAAAAAACTGTTAATTTTGTGTAGATGTTGCCTTAAAACTCAAAGCTTGATGTTCGTAAATTTATCTCGGTATTGAAAAGTATTAGTGGGTAACCTGCACCTCTGTGAAAGCCCTATTAGTTTATTTCAACATGATAACACCAAGTCACATTCGGCACCCACTCTGTGGTATAAGAGCCTGGCTGCAAATCAGAGAGTATGAATGCTAAACTGAGTGTATTTAAACTGTAATGTCTTTTTATGTATTACTGTAATGACTGTAAAGTCATAAAAAACCTGTATGGTTGCATCGCCGAAGGCCTGCAAATTGTAAAATGTCAAATATTAGGCTTTCAAAATGGAATCAATTTGTATTTTTAGTCCTCAAACAATTAGTAGGTGTTGTAAACACAAGGGTGTAGATTTGCTCTTGACATTGTTGGGGACCTATGAACCGAAGTTAGACATGCTACTCTAGGAGACTGTAAGAGAACTGACAATTTGTTGTGCAGTTAATTGCCAAACCATGTTATTCATAGCTATAGATGATGTTAGCCTGCTGTATGCTGTGCACCAAAGCCTGGCATCCCATTAACTTACACATTTCTTTGAAAAAAAGCTCCAACCTTCTTGTTTTTGCTGCCATCTTTACTCACTTTTGACACCCATGTGTCATCCACGTTGCACAGTAAATCTTGCATGTGACTGGAAAGTTTCCCTCCTGTTTTGGCGCTGCTAGCAACTAAACATAGCTACAGGGTCTCCTGTGACAGCAGCAAAAGGCACAGCCAATCACACTGATCATATGTGTTATCAGGAGATAAGATTTAATGTGATTTAACCCTTTCTGCACCTCTAGGTTAGATAGATAGATAGATAGATAGATAGATAGATAGATAGATAGATATATAGATAGATAGATAGATAGATAGATAGATAGATAGATAGATAGATAGATAGATAGAAATTAATTTACATTTAGATAGATAGATAGATAGATAGATAGATAGATAGATAGATAGATAGATAGATAGATAGATAGATAGATAAATTGATAGATAGATAGATAGATAGATAGATAGATAGATAGATAGATAGATAAATTGATAGATAGATAGATAGATAGATAGATAGATAGATAGATAGATAGATAGATAGATAGATAGATAAATTGATAGATTGATAGATAGATAGATAGATAGATAGATAGATAGATAGATAGATAGAAATTAATTTACATTTAGATAGATAGATAGATAGATAGATAGATAGATAGATAGATAGATAGATAGATAAATTGATAGATAGATAGATAGATAGATAGATAGATAGATAGATAGATAGATAGATAGATAGATAGATAAATTGATAGATAGATAGATAGATAGATAGATAGATAGATAGATAGATAGATAGATAGATAAATTGATAGATTGATAGATAGATAGATAGATAGATAGATAGATAGATAGATAGATACTTTATTGATCCCGAAGGAAATTTAGCAGCCAGTAGCAGTTACACAGAACAAGAACAAAGTACAAAACATAGTACAAAAAAACAATAAGGTATATAAAAGAATAAAGAATTCCAATAGTAAAAAAGAATATATACAAGAACATATGAATACAGACTATACACCCTGACTGTAGGTAAAAAGGTAGTGCAGTAATGAATTAGGTAATGTGTAAGAGAAAAACGGGTATCAGTAGATATATTACAGTACTGGGATATTTATTAAAAAATAAATAAATGTTCAAAGATTGTATTTAAATAGTGTTTAAATAGTGTCCAGGAGTGCAAATGTACAGGATATACAGCAAAGTTTCAAATAGTGTCCAGGTGTGCAAATGTACAGGATGTACAGCAAAGTGTCAAATAGTGTCCAGGAGTGCAAATGTACAGGATGTACAGCAAAGTGTCAAATAGTGTCCAGGAGTGCAAATGTACAGGACGTATAGCAACGTCTCAAATAGTGTCCAGGAGTGCAAATGCACAGGATGTACAGCAACGTCTCAAATAGTGTCCAGGAGTGCAAATGTACAGGATGTACAGCAAAGTGTCAAATAATGTCCAGGAGGTTAATGAGACGTTGACAGATTGGGAGCAGATTTTTTTTGGAGTGGATCAAATTATTGGTGGGGACAGTTTGGAATCGCTGGATATTGGTGAGGACACATCACCTCCGTCCATGCTAATTCTACACCCTGTGTCAACACCCTGTGTTCTAGCTTTTTTGGAAAGTCTTGCAGGCATCAAATTTGAAACGAACAAAACAATTACGTTTATAGGGTAAAACATAAAATGCTTTATTTTTATACTGTATTCAATGTAATACTGGGCAACCACAATATACTAATGACTTTCAGTTTTATTAGCATTTACATACCATCCCAACTCAAGTGGAATTGTTTTAGAAACATGCTTTAGCACCTGAAATGAGTTTGAGTGCTCATTAGTGCTCATGTCACAACAAGGGGATGTGCATGTGCACTGTCTAGTAAATATTTGCGTGCGCTGTATTTCTTTCCTCTAAGTTATTCTGCTCATACTTTAATATGTTCAATTATTCCAAACAGAAAATAAAGCACGCTCATTAGTATTCCAACATTTTGAAAAGCCTTGTGTCTGGAAAACCTTTGAAAGAGGTTGTGACATAAGCTCCAGCAGCGTTTTTGTCAGGTGATGCATTTTGGAGTTTGTTTTGACTGACGTCTGCTGTCCAAGGAGCTTTATGGCCCCGACCCTGTCTTTCAGTGTTCCAGATCGAGTTACAGAGTGTGACCGTTCCGCCTGACTGATGGCCCATCTGAACGGCCACCGGCATAATACAGGACTATGTGCCCCCTCAACCCAATAAAACACGCTGAGTTAAAAAATTATGTTCATGGTGTCACGTCAGGGTGTGTTGCATTCCTCACTGAATTTTGGCCGTTTTTTTTAATTCAGAGACATAATTTAGAGGCATCATTGGAAAACGTGATCGAAATGAGATCGAAATTCCCTTAGAGGGAGACTTCTGTTAGAGTAATTAGTTGCATTAGTTATAATTGCAAAATATGGCATAATATGTCTAATAAGGGAATTTCACAGATTTCTGTTTACATTTCTGTTACTTAGTTGTTTAGAATCATTAAGAAGGTTTTGGTGTGGAATGTTTTATTCCAGAGAAACTAATGGGAATTAAGTGTCATACCTACAACCTAAATATATCATCAATTTAGTTTATTTTTATTTTTCTCCATCATTTCAACACGATAGCTGTCACTGATATTGTGTAAAAACTAAATATAAAATGCTTCAAAATCACTTGGAAAAAAATCTGCTTCCGTTGACTTACATTGCAAGTTAAGACAGTTTTATGTCCTCTCCTGTCAAGTTACTATTTTAAAGATACTTGTTTTTCATTGGACAGCGACAATATATGTATTTGCAACCCAGAAATACCAATGAGCCTACAAAGAGTGAGGTTTTTAATGCAATGTTGGTAAAAGCACTCAGCTATTACACTATTTTCTACTACATCGGTGTGTGCATTGTATGCAAATAATAATAATTTTTAACTTACAGACTTATCTTATGCATGACTCTCAGTCTTATTTGACTGTCATGTGTTTTTTCTACTGTGAAACTAAATACTGCCTCATAAATACATAGAAAAAAGATGGTCTGGCCAGCTGCCTGCCAAAGGTCCAACCTGACAACTTTGTTAGTACTTTGTTAAACACTCTAACAGTCAAATGACTGCCCAAAAAGGGGTTCAGCTGTTGGCAAAAGGGGTTCAGCTGTTGGCAAAAGGGATTCAACATGTCAAAAACTGAGAAACAGATGTTGACTTCTGCTGGCAAAATTGTTGATTTCTTGAAAGAAGGCATGGAGAAGTTTAATTTGCTTGCTCTCCCTTCCTGGTTAGTCTGAACCAGGTTTTCAAACCTTATGGTCTCAAGTAAAACCACACCTTCTCGTTGTCCCTTTGGCTAAACGACCCAGAGACCGCCTACTTGATGGGCAACTGCCTTTACATTTGTAATTAATATAGAAGTGTTGAGGCCCATCCAGGAATTTATAGTCGCCCCCATCAAGGAGCTGGGATGTCGCTGAGATAATCCCTACAACATCTGGCATTGCTAGATTGTAAAATGGGCTTCCCATTGACATGACAAAGGGACAGATCTTGACAAAAGGACAGACCAAGAAAGACATGCAAAATGCAATCGAGATTAAACACAAGAGGCAAGAAATAATATTTAACAAAGGCTAGACTCAAATAACAGGTTCATGCAAATATAAACCTCTAAACCTCTTTCACTTAATAGGTTGAGGTTTTTAAAGGCATTAAACGCTTTGGATGCCAAGACTGTTATCTACATTACATGGCTAAAAGTATGTGGACATCTCATCTAATCACTAAGTTTAGTAGCCTATTGCTATGCATTGAACAGTAAAGAATAAGTAAAGAGCGCAGTGGCTTTAGAGCTGACACTGTCACAAGTCACTTAGAGAAAGTTTTGGCTTGGCTAGATCTAACCCGGTCTAGATGGTGTGAAGGGTTTGGTGTGAAGAAACTGCACTGCCCTGCACAGAGCCCTGACTTCAACCCCACTTAACACTTGTATTAAAAAAATTTGAACATCAATTGCAAGTCTGGCCTCCTCATGTGACAAATGCTTATTTGGCTGAATGTGTAGAAATTCCCACAGACACACTCTTTCCACAATCTTATGGAAACCTTTCCCAGAACAGTGGAGGCTGAAAAGAGAGGGGCAACTCTTAACATGTTAACTATTAATGTGCATATTGTATGTCCAAGCTCATATAGGTGTGATTGTTAAGTGTCCCCATGCTGTTGGTCATACAGTGTATAAAAATGCCCTGAGACCGTTCCATAGCTAAAAAACAGTTATAACAACCATTCTTAATCATTTTCACCACAAGTACTTTGAACACCAGTAGTTGTGTCTGATGGAAAACTGTAGAAACTTCACAAGATGTGCAGGTTCTCGCTGTGACACAGAAGTCTTGATGTTGATCTGCTAAAATGGCTACAGAGGCAATGAGTGGAGGTTCCTCAGTGCCTAGGAGAAGGATAACATTATCTGCATATGAATTTGCGTCTTTCCTTAAGGGGTTAAGGTCTGGAAAAAGCGCTGAGAGGTAATTATTTCCATGAGGGATGCTTTCTCATCTCCACTGCCTCCTCGCGCTGAGCAAAAAGTGATTAATTATAGCGGAAATGTTTAATCCCTCTCACCACCTCGCATTTACATTCAGGTAATGATGGCTGGGAGGAATATTTACTTTAAACCACCATGCCATGCAACTCGAGCCCTGGACTTGTTTATTATGCTTAGCCGGGCGCTAATTGCTAACTGCAGTCATCGAAAGGGGAGCAGAGTAGACCCATGCCAAATTGGCATGCAGCTTCAGATGGGTGTTCATTAGCGCCGGCCGTGTTTCCATTAGGGCCGCGTTAGGGCAGAGCGGCCGTGATTGGCAGGCCGGCAGGGAGGGGTGTGGCCTTAGCAGCTGGTGGAGACGGGGCTGCAGATGTTGAGTGGCGGGCTTGGCATAATGTGTGTCTGGCACATGTTAGAGCCATCATTAGCACAGCCTGCTTCTGTCTGATGGGTGGCAGTGCGTCCTTGAGAAAACGGTGAAAGCCTTCATTAGCGCGACTGTTTTGAAGCTAATCTGGCAGGTGAGATGTCAGCCGATGCATAAACAGGTCTATGCAACCATCAAGACATAAAAACCGGCCTTTTATGGCTAGAAAGGTTATTTTTATGCAGTGTTTGAGTCGTTTTTATTGGGGGGGCGGGGGTTGCCAGTTTTGAATGGGATGCTTTGCTATCAGTTGTTTTTTAGTTTGTCTATTTGGGTATGTTTTAAGTTTACTTGTGCCCTATGCACCTTCATGCACCTTAAGTCTAATGATGATAGTAAGATCTTTATGAAGTATCCTTGACGAGAACTGGTGCCAATTTTTTTTTTTTAATAGTAGACATCTAGTTTAGCTTTTTAATATAGTCTTCATTTAAAGTAACCTTCATGCTGACCATACATACTTAATACATAATACTCAGCAATAACCATTTTAGTAGTGATCTGAATGCTGAATTGTATGTGCTCACTGGACCATCATGGACGCACCCATGGTCCGACTACTCTGGATTTCCATCAGTTATATATAAATGGCAAAGTTCCTGAATGGATGACTCTTTAGCTAAGACTAAATATTTATCTTTCTCTGTCTCTCCCCCACCCCTCTCTCTCTTTCTCTCTCTCCCTGTAGTGGCTGAGAAACAGTTCCCTAAGCAGCCTTTCTCTATCGAGGACTCTGAGCATGCGGCCAATTCTGTGGAGAAGCTGGAGGACGTGGATGAGTGTCAGAGATATGAAGGTCAACTGTGCCATCACACCTGCATCAACACCCCAGGCTCTTACAGGTGTGCCTGCCTCGCAGGATACTCGCTGCTGCAGGATGGACACACATGCGCAACTGGTATGTGGTCATAGACAGAATGAATCTAGAGATAGCTGATAAGTAGCCTTCTATACCAGGGTTATTAAATAAGAGTTCAGTAAGGTCCAGTCAGAGGAAATTTCCTCAGGCCAAAGTCCGGACCATCATCATTTCTAACTTGTGTTATGATTCAGTGCCATATCCGGTATACTGAAGTAGCCTGTTATCAGCTTTGTATATCATTAGCAACTGAAAGTCCAAACAAATTAGAAATATCGTTTACAGACCTCGGAACATTGTTGGAGGTCAGGTACAATTGCTGATCAGTATTGATTGAGTTCACATGCTCACTCATCACGGCTTATTACTAAGCACGTAGTTCCCACTCACCACCATATCTAGTTATTCAACATAGAAGTAGACTGTGAAGAAAACAATAATTCATTTTATGAAAAGGCAATATTCTAGACTCTGAACTGATATCTGTTGACTTTATGAACTACCTATTAGAAATTGCCATTTATAAAGCTGTTGGCCGAGAGTGCTGAAAACCAATTTCGTTACTTTTGTTTTAATGGCTCCCGGCTCTCCGCTTGCAGCCTATTTGAAGAATTTAAAACTAGCATTATGATTGTTCGAAGTCTTCTTTGAACCAGTGGTAATTTCGTTGACGAAATATTTTTGTCATAGATAACGAAATAAACTCTACAGAAAGGGTCAAAACTATGACGAAATTGATTGACACTTTAGTCAACGAATAAAAACGAGACGAACATGTTTGGCAGGGACGGCATCCAATCAGAACTGATTTAGTTTTGTGAAAGGCGGGGACAAGTTAGAAAAAAACATCCAATCATAACAACTTGGGCGTGTATGGAGAGCCGGGACAAGCCGAGTAGCCGTCAATCAAACGCACACTTGCACAAATTTGGTCTAAACCCGGGAAGACTGTACGAGTCTGTGAACTGTCGCTACTCATGATGGAACTAAGTTATCTAGACAGTGTGAGCTGAGAGAAAGAGAGCTTAACATTTGTGTTTAGAGAAAATCACCACACCGTGCTGGACATCAGCCCCCCAGCACCACCGTTAGCTAGCTTTACCGCTGCTAACGCTATCTTAGCCTTGCTTAATCCTAGTCCTGCACACTGTCCTGTACAGTTTAGAGCGTGTCCTGCTGTAAACGCTGCATTAACTCAGTAAGGTGGTGTTAATGATAAGATTAGTTGATCAGGTATGTGGGAAGCAGGTGAAACGTTATATGAGCAGGTATCAGAGTCGGGAGACTAGCTAGCTAACTCCAACCAGCTGCGTTTGATGATCGTGTCCCAAATCTCTCCGTACACACTAGAAAGTGCACGAAACAGATTAGCTAGTTTTATTTACAATGAATTAGTGCACTGAATATGCAGAGTGTGTCTCTAGTAAACACTGTGATCTGGAGATGTGGCAGTTTTTCATTCATTGATTTACTGTTGTGCTAAAATTGATTTGAATTGCACAATTAAAAATATTTTCATAGTAAAAGGTGATAAATGCAATTAATGTAGATTAGTTAATCACAGATCATGTAATTTAATTAGATCGACAGCTCTAGTAACAACTATTAAATAAATAAGAGATAAATAAAAAGGTGATACAAGGATTAAATAACAGTTTTCTCTTATTGACTTTGCAGTTACGGAAGACCTCAGATGTTGTTTGTTAAATCTGTTTATATGTGTATTGGTCTTTCAAACATGAATAATATTCCATAACTGGTTAATAAATATTTCATATTGTCTAAGTATATATAATGATTTAAATAATTGAAGGAAAAAAGCAATTACATTTTACACCCTTTATATTTTAGTCGACTGAATCGAGTGTAGATTTAGTCTAGACTATATTCTAATGATAATTAGTCGACTAAAACTAGACTAAAACTAAAAACTATTCAGATGACTAAATTATGACTAAAACTAAGTGACATTTTAGTTAAAAGACTACGACTAAATCAAAATTTGCTGTCAAAATTAACACTGAACCTTTTGCTCTGACTCTGGCTTTATTCTCTGGCTGGTGCTTCTTGCTTCGTACCGCACACTGTGCAGTCTGCACAGATCTGATTAGCTGAGCAGCGCCTTCAGTGATCTTAGAACACAGGCGATTGGTCTGTGAGTTCACTGTGCCGCAGAATATGTATACCATAAAGACAAGAAAAGTTCCACTGCTTAAAACAAGCACTGTCTAAATTAAATCATTCTTTCAATTTATTGCTTTAGTCCGGACCCGAACCGTGGTCCGCCTATTAGTGACCCCTGTTCTATACTCTAAGGCACACAAAGACATTTAAGGAAGGTCAAATAAATGCCCGTTTCACCACATGTGCTAAACCAGCCAAGAAGTTTTTGTTGGGGTTTGGGACAAAGTAGTGCCAGGTCAGCAAATGTTATTGATTAATACTTGCAGTCAAAATCAGTTATTTCAGTCATTGCAGTAACTAGACTGTACCTCACAACATGCTATCCCAGTGGACTCAACCCACATCAGGTCACACTGCATCATCTGAACTCAGACTCAGTGACTAGCTGATAGCAGCCTGGCTCCACAGGTCACAGGGAGGTCATTCTCGATTTCTGTCGCGCCGCCTTTCAAATGGTGCGCCAGCGACACTTCCTCGGAGTTACAATAGGGTCGCCTTCATTCATACACTCGCCCAGAGGAGGGCCGCCTTAGCATCCAATTCAGGCTGCACAGCTGCCATTTGTATTCATAGTCCAAGTGCCATGCATAGTCGAAGCATTATACGCCGTAACTGCCTTGCATTGAAAGAGAAGAATGCACTGCCTTTCCAGCTTTATATCCTGCCCGGGTGGATCAGTGTCACCCCTAGAACATTCCTTGGGTTCAACTCACCTCGCATAATTCTCCGAATGCCTGAGGGATCTGTTTCACGTACGTGGCTACACATTGATAAGATGGACTGTGCCGGGCATTTTCAGTAGGAATAATTGACTGGCCACTGCATAAACAGCAAGCTGGGAATGTTTTTCATTCACTTTACTTGCGAATGAGCTTTTGGGTTGATTTTAGATGTGATGTGATGTGATTGTCAGTGTTTTAAAAAGCCCAGTATAATCCCTTTGCGGTTAACAACATGGATTAGCTTCCGCACTGTTTGCTTGTAGATTAAACTGTTGACCTCTCCCTCTTTTCCGAAAACACGCAAACAGCTAAACAACTACACGATAAGGAAAAGGATTGTTCTGCCTCATTCGCTGACTCCGGTTGGTCTTTATTTATGCTGTTCCCCTGACAATACAGATGAAAATGAATCATGATGGAATTGTAATAATGCGCTAGTATTGTTTTGGTATCTATAGCGACATGGATTGTCCCTCGCTGGCCGAAATAAAATCGGCAATTAATGATCTCGTGCTTGCAGTGAGCTTATTACCCGGGCATTCCGGAATGGCAGGAATTCCGACGCCAGATAAATGTTTTTGCGAATGTCAGAGCTGTTGTTCAATAACTTTGCATATGAATGATATGAGACGCTGCCAGACTGCACAGCTCATGAGTTTATGTCTTCGCCAGATTGGTGAGTCATTCACAGCTCAACTGTGTTGTGATTTTGCGTTCATTCATTTTTTTCTTCTTCTTTCCTCAGAGAACCCAGAGGAAGAAAACAGAGTGAGGGAGGAGGACAGGCCGTTTACTCTAGCTACACCACCTCAAGAAACCACCCCACAAATCACGCCCTTACACAACCCATGTGCAGGTATGGCCTAAATGACACTCCTTGGGGTCCCTAACGTTTTAAAAATGTTTGCTTCGGACTGATTCAGACTAGATCAAATCTTTTTGGTGGTCATTTCCTCTTGTACAGGTGCTGCGGGTTTTTTTTTTTTAAGTCTGTATTAGCCATGTCTGTGCTTTTCTCCTTCCTACCCTGAGAAATTGTGAAACTAGTACTATAAATGACTGAACTACCTACTGTTTTTCACTGATGTTGTTATCTGTGAGGTTTAACTGCTGCTTCCTACTGTATTTAGCCTCCTAGTGTGAGCATGCACTTCCAGAAAATAAATTCAGTGCTTTAGAATATTTAGTTGGTCTCTGTGGAAGAACTTCATCTCCAGTCTATCCACACTGGGGAGGCATAAGCAGGAGGAAAAAGAAAATTAAATAAATCAGAAAAGGCCATTAAAGGGCTGTAATAGCAGCTACAAGTTGAACACATTATCTTTATATTCACATATGCACCATATTTAATGTAGCCTAAGCACTGATCGTGTATAATGCAAACCCTAATGTTTGTAGAGAATATACAACCCAGTAGAAACTCAATGTGGTGTTTGTACTGCTGTCCAAAAGTTTAACAAAGTTAAACAAAGTTAACATTCCAAAAAAGTTGGGACAGTAGGTCAAATGCAAATGAAGTGAAGTGTTGGGTGTTTTACAAACCATTTCTTGTTTTTATTTAGTAAATATACTGTTTAATCCCGGTATTAAGAGAAATAGTTTTCACAAGAAAGTCACAATCATTTATTCTAAAGCTGTTGTTGGCCAAAGCCAAGCTGTACATTTGATTTTCCTACTCAGCTTTTTTAGCATTATTCTGCTTCACCTCACCTATCTCTACGGCAGAACTGTCCCTGCCTTTCACCATAAGATTTCCTAGCAGAATAACCCTGTGAAAAATGCTGAAATTGAACTTGTAGAACTAAAACTATTACGCAAACATGTCTTGCTACAATACCTACAGTCTAATAACGACACCTCCAACACTTTCTAAAAATGGGCAGGAGCAGTTTAAGACTATAAACAATGTAAAACAGGTACAGTTATGCTTTAATATTAAAGGAGGAAGGTCTAGTCCTTTATGAGCGAGGGTGGCCACTTTAAAGAAATTTAGGTATTTCAATGCTGATATCATCAAACGAGCACTGCTAGTGTCTATGGGCTACAGCTCATCTGAAATACACTGATGCACAGTGGACATGGGTACTGTGGTCTGATGATGGAACCTTTCAAATTGTTTCTTGGAAATAATGCTGTGTCATGTCATGGGGAGACATCTGTTAAAGTGTTGTTACTGCTAAACACATATTAGTGCGAAATATGTCACCTTTCAGAGGCTATATTTCTCAGGGACACTCATACTTATATCAATGCTTATATCAACACCAGCCCACATACTGCATATGTTACCACAGCATGGCTGTGTAAAGAAAGCATGTGGGTATTAGAATGGACTGCCAGCAGTCCCTATTGCAGTCTCACATTAAAAACTATGTGTCTTCAGCCCCCCACATTATTAGTAAGCGTTATTAAGTTCATAAGGTAAACCATCAAATATATATTCAATATATAAAATATATTTTTTTGTAATTATAAGAATACAAGATTGTACAGTTTAATAAAACTCTGTGATTAGATAGATAGGACAATAGATAAATGGTCAATGGGTGCACAGACAGTAAATCCAAAAATAAATGTGTATAAAAGGTAGGTCCGAAAGTAGGGGTGGGGCTTGAGGCACAAACAGTCCTTAGCATGAATATCTAGTTTGTATAATATGAAGTAAACCAGGTCAGCTGTATTTGTTGTAAGTATTTAACAGCATTGCAGATGTGTATTCACAAAGTGCGAACATATCAGCTAAAAGTTGCTATTTGAGCACAGATTCAAATATAAGTTAAATGTTCAAGTATGGAGTTTTCAGTTAAAGAGCAATGTGCATACATGAGCTAGTGGAGCTCAGTGTGTAGATTTGGTGAGTAACCAGGGGGATCAGGGTTTAGCCCAGTAACTGTCCATAGTGTGTGTGTTCATGTTCTGGAAGATGTTGCTGGTGTGACCAGTTTAATGGCTCACGGATTAAAGCTGTTCGTTAACCTAGCGGTCCTGGCTTAGATGTTCCTGCACATCTTTCTGAATCGCAGACGTTTGCAGAGGTTTATCTTATTAACCCTTGAACTCAGGCCAAGCAGAATTTGGTTAACATAGAGATTAACATACGCAACAGGATTATGTTCGTATATGTATATAAATATTTGCGCCAATATCTGAGGAAGTGCTTTCTTGAGAAAATGTCTTTCGTCATCACTTAAGCCTTTCAGTGGTTTAAACCACCACAGGGCCAGGAGAGTTTCAGTACATACATTTTACAGAAAGATTGCAGTCTTAAAGAAACACAGTTTTTGTCTTGTATTATTCTTCTGGGTTACATCACCCTTGGTTTCAATGCACATCTCAGACATTGCATTGACTACTTCATTAGAAACTCCTTTTATTCACCTTGCTGGTGTTCAGCGTAGGTCAAGGTGCATATGTTCATGCATGGTTGGTATTAGCCATCTTTTAGTCTTTATTTGAACGTTCCTGTCTGGATATTTTTGGGTGGTTGATCGCCCTCAGTCCAGCAGTGAAACTAATGCATGTAAGGCTATGTTCAGACCAATTGGATTTCTTTCGTCAAAACATATATTTTGTTCACCCTCTTATTTACAAGTGTTCAAATCAGATTTCTGTGTCCAGACATCACCACTATGTTGTAACGGCGTAGGCTTCAGTAGTTACATAGCAAATCCCATCGGTTCCTTCACACTGTGGGTTTGACATTTGTCATTGCTTGTGAGTTTGTATTGTGCCAAAATTGTATTTCGTGTGGTTTCTTGTTGTCCAGACGATCAAAAATCACTCTGGGTACCACCCACTTTGTTGTTCCACCACCAAAATGACATCTGCTCAACACATGTCTTATTGATAAAACTGACCAGTGATGTATTGGGTGGCTTCTGCTAAAGTGGACAGTCAGTGTATGTTACAGTGGTGAGAGTGTATTATTATGACAGTTAAATGGTGGTTTCCTTTTCTAAAACCATAGCAAATTCCTGAGGCGTCCTATAGGTAATGAGAAATGTACTCTGTGGCGTCCCAACACAGACCACAAACCATCTCTGACCACAGCACCTCCCCGCTAACCCCCTTCATTCAAGCAGCTTTATTGGCACTGAGCTTCAGAATTCAAACCACCGTGTAAGCATCTACTTCCTTATCCACCCCCAAAGGAGGATAGTACATGTCGTACTCTCAGGCAGGAGGGGTTCGTATAACCCTTTTAAAGAAGCAGTTCTGTGAAACCTCACCCAATTTTGATATAATCCCAAATTTTGGCAAGATATGGCTAGTGTAGTTATTCTTGCTACAAGCCAAAAGGGCCACTAAGTAATGGCAGCTGATAACTTACCAATTAGCATTGTGCAAACTGTCTGCCTCCATCATCCTCCATCACCATAAACCTCAAACTTCATGTAAACATTTGCTGCAATATTAACTAAATTATGGTTATTAAATTATGGTGGTTAAACATGGTAAACGTATTTTGATTACCTGCAAAAATAAAACATTATATTCATATCAGGCGGATTGGTTTGGCTGAATGCTAGAGTAAATATTTTTTGAGGGCAACAATATATATATATATATATATATATATATATATATATATATATATATATATATATATATATATATATATATCATCGCTGTCCAATGAAAAGCAAGAATCTCCTTTCTAACATCCAGCACTTAACAGCTATCAAGCAACATCAACTTATTAGGTCAGTTAGAAAATTAAATGATCAGATTGAACAAACCTTCTTTTGGGTTACAGGGGCTTTGTGTTGGTTTGTATGGGCTGCAAGCTGCACACGGTTGGGCCCCCTGGCCTGTTATCTATGGCTGCTCCTGTTTCTAGCACTATAATATACTTTTAAAGTCAGTATTTAGTAAAAAAGCAGTGTACCCAACATTTTCAGGCTAACTTAATTAGAGGTAAGGCCCTGAATTGAGTCTGATGTTCATGTATGAAAAAATTATGCATGTCAAGTTTTAAAAAGAACACACAAATGCTAAAGCTGTTCTTTAGTCCAAAAATGACAGACTGCAACATTTTTAAATAATTGTTTTTAATGGTAAACTGTTCTGTGTTTTACGGATGCGTTAAACCAGGTAGAGCCAATCAGAGCTTCGTTGTCATTGTTGCATTGTGGCAAAAACTCCTCTCTGCTTGCAGCAAAGCACCAAAAACTCAACAAGCAACATGCTGACTCTAAACATGCAGAGGATAAAGAAAATGTGGTAACTGTACACCGCAGTTCATTCACTCCTTTATACTGAGAGAAGTAACAAACAGAAGCAGAGCCTTCACCATTGATTATTCACCATGACAACATTCACCATGTTGTCTTTTTGTAGAATGCAAAATATCTAGTTTTTAAACCATTTAGTTGCTGTGTGTTACCACTTTTTAAAAAAAAAAAAAAAAAGGAAAAACATAAAAATTATAATATACTTGGTGAGAATAGGCTTTAATAGGTGAAATTCGTATAAATTCGGCGCTACTCGAGTGCCAATTTGAGCTCAACATATTGGGAAAGGATCACTTTAGTTCAGCTGCTTTTGTAAAGTTCAGCTATTGTTCTCCATCTTGGCTTCAAAGAAGGCTTTAAGCTTTGACAGCATCATGCTCAGCTACAGGGACTAGAATATTTCGAATTATATCCATAGCGCTGGGAATGAAAACAGTGATTTAAAATAAATGTTTAACTTTTAACTTTGGTTAGTAATTTACTCATTTACAAAAGTGTTTATGAACAAGAACAAGAAGAATCAGGGGATATCAAAGTAGATCTTCTCTCTTGTAATATTACTAGCAGATTATGTACCGAAAGATGTACAAACCATCATATTAAACACGTCCATTAAAAAAACGCTAAATAATCAAGCAAAAATAATGTTCTAATTAAAAACACAAAAGAGAAATATGTTATACTGCTCTGTTGCCTTTGCATGCCAACATGTCAGGCTATGGCTGAATGGGAAAGACCAGGAAGGCATGTATATGCACACAGCAACAGCTTGAGTTCCTACAAGTCAAAATTCCAACTGACTTCTGATTGGAAAATGTGATGGCAACAAATTCACTGTTTTTTGACTACAGTTTAGGGGTGGTGGACAATGACCCACTGTCTCTTACCGTTTTGCCTATAGAAGCTTCTACCATGTTCACTTCAGGCCCCAAGGGAACCTAAATCAATGTTTTAGTAGGTTAGTCTTGCTCATATATGCCCATAATAGGCATGTCCAAAGGAAGTGTTTTCAATAACTTTCCAAAATCCAATAAACATTAACCTTAAGTAGTGCATATGCAAGGCTGTTGTGTGTTGACCTGCCAACACATTTTAACAAAACTATATTCCCTCATGGAGAAACTTAGCAAAACTAAGATAACATAAAAAAGGCTTACCTTGTAAGCATGAGTGAGAATGTAAGAACATCCATTTATTTGTTTACTTGGTCAAATGGCCACACCAGCTTTCCCTGGTTACACATCTAGCAGTCAGACGTAACCATATAAAAGTCAGACAATGATTTTTGCAGGACGAAAGCCAATGAATTGAGAACTGTCAATCACACAGCATCATTAGAATATTAGGACCACACCCAGAAATGCCTTTTTTAACTCAAGGACACAGTATAAACCTTCCAGCAGATCCACTAAAAGCTTATATTCATCTTTTTTTTTTAGTGAATATCTGTGACATTCTTTCATTTTCTAAACCACATATCCTCCTGACTCCCAGCACTCATTGAGCAGAAAGCAGGAAACGCTCTGGACAGGCCGCCAATCCAATACAGGACAGATACAAAGGCATATTCACATCTAGGGGCAATTTAGTATCTGTTAGTGGCTTAACTGCATGTCTTTGGACGGTGGAAGGGAACTCACACAGGGTAAAATAGCAAAAAAAAAAAAAGGTTTTGCTAAAACAGAACAGAGATCACAGTGATAGTACAATCATGTGCATACCACAATGATAGCTGGCATGGGCTTGCTTAAGTAGCCACTTTTAGGAAACTACAAAATGCCATTAAGACGCTCCAAGGAATTATTAACAGCGTTAAAATTAGCCTTCTTAAAAAGCTCCATGCTTATTACCAGTGTCTTAATTAATCACCTAATTGGACCATTATTCCTTCTTTAGTTTCTCTCTCTTTTACTCTGATGTCTCCATCATTCAAAGTTCCACCTGTGCAGCAAGCTGTTTTTCTCTTTCATGGCACTATACAGCAATAAAAGTTATACACTACAGAAAGCCCCCTACGCCTTCTGTAGTGTATTGCAGTTTGTCAAAAGGACCATGTGGAAGATATGATCATTATAAAGTGCCTTTGTTTTCATGTAAATGTAAAAAAGACATGTTTTTCTAAATCATCAAAGGAAACATTGTAGTTATGCATACCCTAGTCTGTTGCTTGACTGCCCCTCTCTCTTTTCCTTTGTTCTAATTTTCATGTAGTTCAAATTTGCAACTATAATCTGTAATGGTCAGCATGCGTAGTTTGCTACAGGCAAATAACTCAGGCTTATAAAGCTGTGTAACAGAGCGCATCAACTGGCAGACCCAGCAATTTCAGTGGACGGAATCGAGCTGTGTAATATCATTCTGCAGCAAGGCCAATTAATGCATGAACATGAACCAGTGCAGATTTTGCAGAACTGTTTATCTAGCAGTTTGTCTAATCACATGCATTTATGTCAATGACTAGAAAATGGTAATGAGTGAGTGTTTAAAAACTCATATGTTCAGTCTTTGTGATGCTTATGAAAGTGGAAACTTTAAAGTACGTCAAATTAACCTACACTCAAAATCCAGTTCTGAGGATACATACATACATAAACCTATGGTTCAACAAGGTCCACCAAGGAACCTGTCCATTTCCTGACATCTCAAAAATGAGAACATAGGAATTTTTATTTTGTGGACAAATATTTTAAAATATATATATTTTTTTTATTTTAACATGTATTACATTGGCCAACTTTCTTTAAAATGGTTACTACTACTACTACTACTACTAAGACCTTAAAAAGCAAGATATTTGAACTTTTGCAAGATCTAGTTGAACATCTGTTGCCTTGATTTAGTTGCATTCAGCAGAGTGAACTAGGGCAAACAGCAAATCGGCATATACTCCTCTGTCATCAGTGCTCACTCCACAAGACCTGTAATTTCCTTTAGACAAACCCAGGACCAATATGGCTTAATGTACATGTGATTAAAAGGCCAGTCGAGTTATAGTGGCTGTTCAAAGGCCAACGTGTTTAATAGGAGAGTTTGTGTCAAATCTGAGACTGAGCAAAGTGTCTGGTGGCTGAGCTGCCTCTCTCTCTCTCTCTCTCTCTCTCTCTTTCTCTCTCTCTCTCTGACTGAACCGGATGCATCTGGCAAATCCATCATCTCTTGAGACCCTCCTTTATGCTAAGCTATGTCTGGAACCGAAGACTATGTACAAGCCTTGACTGCCAATACTAATAATGAGCTTTTCAAATTCTGCTCCTGAGTCTAGTATTTTGTGCAAATGTACAGCTTTTCACAATATATAGTTTTATGCAATATATAGTATGCAAAAAAACAGGTCTTACTACCACAAGCCAGTAAACCAGCTTCAATGTGCTGTGGTATAAATTCCAGAACTAAACAGGAGGAATGGAAAGCCATCCTTCCAAATGGTAATCCTTCATTTGGAGTTTTAATGATGCTAGTAGGGCTCTGTCTAGCATATTGGTCCTGAATCTCCCATTAGTGTTCAGCTGAGATGTGGTGACTGTGAAGGCCATTAGAATATGGTTCACATCATTTTCCTACTCATGCCCTGTCATCCTGGAAGAGACCACTCCCATCAGAATTGAAATGTTTTATCGTAGGATAAAGGTGAACTTCATATCGATTTGTAGTTACTTCTAGGGGGAAAGTGGACCCGAACAGTATCAGTGAAATGCCTACTATAAATCATAGCGGAGCCACAGAGCAGCTTCACTATAGGAACCAAGCCTCAAGGTGTAGTGTTATATATTGGTGTACGCCCACTTGTTGGATGAATCTAATCTTATTACAATTTTCTACATCTCTGTAGACCAGTGCATTTTATACCACTGACCTCTTAAATGTGTCTATATAATGAGGGGTTTATGCAGACACAGGGTTAGAAACAGTGGTTTATGCAGACACAGTATAAGGAACAGTTTCTATTATCACACACAGTCATTGAATGTATGCTTTTGATCAAAATCTTCAACCCCATTTGCTGATGTCTTGCCCAGATGTGAACACTGATGTAGCAACTGTTCCTTTTAAAACACTAGCCAGTTGAGTGGTCGTTGTGTGTGCCATGGTGCCATTCGTTCTCCAATAATGAACCCTATTTTAAAGTCATTTAGATACTTTCTTATGGCCATATTTATCCAAAATCAGTGTTGGCTCTATGCCATAGAGCATGGTGGGATGTTAATTGCTTAACCTTATCATGCAGCATCAACCATCTTCAGTCATTATTTTGTCTTCAGGTTTTACTAATGTATTTCATTTTTTTCTGGTTTTCTTGTTCTGTTTGTCATTTACCTGAAAAGATACAAATTGAAGAATGAAATGTGTGTGTGTGTGTGTGTTTGTAGGTAACGGCCCATGCTCTCAGCGATGCTCTGTGGTCAGAGGAAAGGCCCAGTGCTCCTGCTTCCCAGGATTCTCTCTGAAATCAGACGGGCAGACCTGTGAAGGTAAACTGGCTCGACAGCTGAATTTTCTCTTTAGTATTAGTATTAATCATCTGCTTGATCTGTATTGCCTTATCTTAAGTTCATCATTCACATTGATACATTTTTTATTGTGATAAAATAAGCATTTAAGCTTACTTGGAACAATATCTTATTACATTAATATACATTACAGTTGTGATTAACCATTTTAGATGTTTTTCAGCAACAGTGTGCATTGCTGTACCCACCCTTTATTTACTTCATTTCTTGTCAGAACAGGTTCAGCATTTTATTATTTTTTCCAACACCACAAAAGAACAGAGAGCAAATATAAAGATAACCCAAATTCTCAAAAAGTAAACAATGGTTAATGAATACGGAATGCAATGATTTGCAAATCTCATAGATCCGTATTTTACTTTTTACTTTTTACCGTTTCCTGAAAATGACTGACTCATTTAGAACTTGATGTCAGCAGCGCATCTCAAAAAAGTTGGGACAGGTTCATGTCTAGCATCGTGTAGCATCTCCTCTTTTTTAAACAACAGTCTGTAAACGTCTAGGAAGTAAGGAAGGCCAATTGCTGGTGTTTCGGTAAAGGATTATTGTCTCATTCTTGTCTGATGTAGGATTTTAGCTGCTCACCAGTCCGGTAGCCCTGGGTCTTCCTTGCCTTAATTTTCTTTTCATGATGCACCAAAGCTTCTCTATTGGTGAAGGTCTGGACTGACAGCTGGGCAGTTCAGCAGCCGGACTCTTCTTTTGCAAAGCCATGCTGTTGTGATGGATGCAGTTTGTGGATTAGCATTACGCAAGACCTTCACTGACTATGACGTAGTCTGGATTGGAGCATAAGTTGTTCTAAAACCTCCATATACTGCTCAGCATTGATACTTCATTTCTAGATGTGCAAGCTGCCCATGCCATTGGCACTAATGCAGCCCCAAACCATCAGAGATTGCAAGCTTTTAAACTGTGTGCTTTTTTTTATTTCTAATTTTGATCTGACCTGAGCAGTTTTCCATTTTGCCTCAGTCCATTTTAAATGAGACGACAGTGCAAGTTCTTATTTATGTTGACTTGTGGCTTCTTTTTTGCATGATACAGCTTTAACTGTGCATTGCACACTGAATTGTGTTCACAGACAGTGATATCTAATGTTCTAACATAGGTTTTTTTTTAAATGGTAAAATGCCTCACTTTCAACATCTGATATGTGGTCTATGACATGCATTTCACTGCATTAACTGCATACGTTCATCAGTAGTTTCTCGGAGAAACGTTTACACAAGTTCAGTCTTGGAAGTTTGTTGCATTTTCTGCTTCTCTCCATCCAAACAATCCAAATTTACTTGCACATTGATGCAAGGCCTTAAACACCTGAAGGAGAGAGGAAATTGATATTCATTCCTTCCTTAGGGATGGAAGTACTGTGCTCCATAAGGCTTTGGCAGTCTGTAAGGTCTTGTCTTTTAATGATTTCACCCTTCCTCACATATCACACATGGCAAGTTTATAATGCATAACTTATTATTAATAGACATTTTTGACTAAAAATCAAATATAGGGTGGTCTCTTACCATCACAAGCCTCTTCATACAGTTGGGCCTATAAAGTCAAACACAGACACACACACTTCAAACTTCAATACTGATAAATATGACCTATTAATCAATGGGTTAGTTGTATCTGTAGCTATATAATAGCCAGAGGCAGCCACTAATGAAGAAGCCGAGTGTGAACAGATGTTCTATTACGAATGTTTCACCTTGTACCTGGAGAAAATAACACCAGCTTCAGTCTGAGGCTGATTCAAAGCCAATTAACTCTATTTTATTAAACATTAACCTAAACTCCACCCTCAACCTTTAGTCAACTTATCATTGCTAAGCTACTTCATTTGAAAATATTGGAAATCCTACACTTCTATAAACAAATGTGATAAAGTAAGTACGCCCAATTAAATTTTAGACATACTGTATGTGGGCATAACCGCATTTGAAAGAGAGAAACATATCATTATTTATATTTATCTAATACTATTTACTTAATTAAGTATTTTGCCCATTTCTTTATGCAGAATTCAAATCCCCTTTACAACATTTTGAGCCCTGATCCTTTCCTAGATATTCAATAGCAAACTTTAGTCTTACCCTGATGTTCTTTTTAGACAGTAAAGGCTTCCACCTGGTGCAACTCTAGTGTAGTTCAAACATATGGTAGTTGAATAAACTTTGATATTAACAATAGCAAGAGCTACCTGCAGATCCTGTGATAGAATTTTGGGGTTCTTTGGGGTTCTAATCTGCTCTTGGATTAAATTTGCTGAGGTGAATTGGCATAGATGATCTATTAGACAGTGAAATGATTCATTTCTAATATTCTGGATGTCTTGTTAAACCCTACTCATAAGTATCTACAACTTTCTTTCTTAAGGTCCTATGATAAATGATAAAACCCCATACTCCAATAACAAAGAGCCTACAAGATATTCTTTAAAGCATTTGAAGTAGTGACTTATGTCAAGGTGTACTTACGTTTTCCATGCAAGAAAATTGCATTGCTGTTTAATTTCAGTTATATTAACAGAAATGTTCACTTGTTGGATTCTATTTTCTTTACCTATCATATATCATCATATAAACAGTATCCTTATTAAGGATTTAACACACTTAATTCAGTTGTTTAGAATCATTGATCTTAGTTATTTTTTCTGAGTAACATCATATAACACAATACATACAAAAACTGTATTTTTTTTCAGAAAACAGCCAGTTTTGTTTTTTTTAGATTTCTCTTTAATGCCCCACCTTAGTTTTGGAAACTTCCATCACAAGCACACAAGGTATTGAGCAGGTATTAAATGATTAACAAGTAAGTAAAAATAGGTTTAAATTTGGAAATGGTTAAATGAAAACTTTAACATATATAATGCCTCTGTTATTGTATTAAAGTTATTTCTATTTATTGCAATCTTAAAATGTAGGATTAACATAAACAACTTTTTAAATACAATATATACACTGCCTGCTTAAAAAACTGGTTCAATCGAGCAAATACTTCAGAGCCTTTGCCTGTAATGCTTCAGCAGGCAACAAATGTTTATAACTGTAACAAAGAGTAGCATCACATTTCTCAAACAACCATGTTGGTAAGGTCAGTCACAACAAAAGGCTTCAGATTGCTGGAGAGCATAAAGATTAGACCCATGTGGACCAATGACTCCAGATTTACTCTATTCCAGAGCCATGGGTAAGAACGAAAACACATGATGCGATGCTCTCATCATGCAGAGATGCGATGCTCTCTGGGGGCAGTGTTGTGATCTGGGGTTGCTTCAGTTGGTCTGTTCTCAGTTCAGCAATGTGGTAATAAATTGAAGTCAGCTGACCACCTTAATGTACTGAATGACCGGGTTATCCCCTCAATGGATTTTTTTTCCTCCCCAATGGCACAGGCATATTCTAGGACGACAATGCCAAGATTAATTAGGCTGTAATTGTGAAAGAGTGGTTCAGGGACAATGAGGAATCATTTTTCACATGAATTGGCCACCACGGAGTCCTTACCACAACTCCACTGCAAGGCTTGTGAAGTGCTGGAGATTGTCAATAGAAGACCTTGGCCAAAAATGAATGCATCTCTGGATAGGAATAGATGTGATGTTGTGTAAGGTTGTCAAACACTGATATGGGCAATGTATGCTGTAATCAAAAAATTATATATATATATATATATATATATATATATATATATAAAATAAAGAAGTAAGAATGGCAGTCTACTGTTGGTGTGGACTGTAAATGGATCTAGCTGTATAGTATTTTTCCTGCTGTTACTGCAGCAGCTCAGATTTATACCAGTGTAATGACCGTAGCAGCCTGTACACTTAGCTCTTTGTTCAGGGCTCATGCTGTGCCATAATGTGCAGTTTAATAGAAGGGTTTATTACAGTGCAACCTGACTCTCATTCAGAAATGCTAAGTGAAGTGTGTAGAATCAGACCCTTCAGTGCAGCGTGTGCATGTTCAAATAGCTCCAGCTACTCAGATAAATAAGCTTTAAACACTGCAGGCTATTTGCTTGAATGAAACACAAATAGCTTCAAGGTGAAACATAAACCAATGAGGACAGCTTCAGACAGAGGTTGCTGTGCACTAAAAGTTTAGGGACACCTTGCAATATCTGCTTTTCAACATGTTCTCATTTGTAAAGCACTTTGACTAGCTGTGTAGTTTATAAATAGACTTGCCTTGCCTAAAGCTCTCCTCTGATGATCATGCATATTTTCCAGTAGTACTGTCACCATGCCAACAACGACAGCTTTTTCAACGACAGCACGTGAATGCAGTGTTGTTACCATGTATGCTTACGGAGTTTTGCTCACTGATGCATTTAATAAGCACTGTATGCCCATATTTTGAACAGAGCACTTTAGGCAGCTTGGGTTTCGTAGTCATGTACCCTACGTCACAAGTGGTTGTTTTTTCCGTGCTGACTAATCAGATCAAAGGGAGGATGGCCCTTAGTGACACTTGTGATCGGGGGTGGAATTAGTGGCTGCAGTCCCTTTACCTATATAGTTTCACAGATTGAAAACAAGTTAAGCTTCTCTTTGCTTGCAGTACCACATTTGCCAGTTAATAGCATAACACCTTCTAAAGGCTAAGATCCTTTTTCCACTTGTATCTATCAAATCAATAGCAATCTGGTACAACTGATGAGCAGTTAGGATGCTATTGTTGCTTAGGAACAGCAACATGCACAGCCAACACTCATAAATATTGTCAAAAATATGTATTGAGTGTTTTCAGACACACTTACTGCTAACAGATATTTAAAATTATGCATAAAACCATTCAATCTTCATTCTAAAAGCTCAATGACTTTAAATACAGGATGCCATCTTTGCCATAAGTTGGTTTGTGAGATTTCTGCCCGGCTACATATGCCCCAGTCTACCCTAAGTGCTATTATTGAGAATGGAGAGAATGAAAATGTCTAGGAGCAAAGCAGTAGACCACACAAATTCAGATAAGGATGGGTTGCCAAGCACTGAAGCACATAGTGTGTGGAACATCAGCACAAGAACTTTGTGTTGGGAGTTTCATGAAATGGGTTTCTATGGCCAAACAGCTACACACAAGCCTAAGATGCATACTATCCACAATGCCAGGCTTTAACTGGTGTTGTATAAACCGCCAATGAATTTTGGAGCAGTGGAAA
This sequence comes from Megaleporinus macrocephalus, assembly GCA_021613375.1. Taxonomy (NCBI): domain Eukaryota; kingdom Metazoa; phylum Chordata; class Actinopteri; order Characiformes; family Anostomidae; genus Megaleporinus; species Megaleporinus macrocephalus. Next base: position 41,060,432 of record CM038714.1, read on the forward strand.
AGTGTTTTCTGAAATGAGGAATAACTCTACATTAACTGGCAGCTTGATGAACAAATCTGACTTTAAAAAAATAGTTTGACGAGTTTGGTTTGAAGAAACTTCAGTGACCCACACAGAATGCCTCAACCCCACTGAACATCTTCTGTCAAACAGCAGTGCCTGACCTCACAAGTGCTATTGTGACTGAATGGTTAGTCCTACAGACACACTCCATAATCCTTTGGAAAGACTTACCAGAAATCTATAATTCCATATTAACACCTAAGGTTTTGAAAAGGGATGTCTAGAAAGCTGATGTCATGGTCAGGTGCCCAAATACTTTTGGCCATATAGTGTATTTACATGCATTTGCACAAAATATTATGTGATGGGAAAAACAAAAATAAAACATTCAAATATTTTGAAAGGACTGGTGTCTCAAACTTTTCTCAGACAGTGTTTCGGGTCTGCTCCAAAGGCGCTGTTCATTTAGCTATAAAGTATATTTGATGAGGCCATTTCTTTCTCCTTTCTCTCTCTCTCTCTCTCTCTCTCTCTCTCTGTATCTCTCTTTCTCTCACTCTCTGATCCTGAAGTATTCCCATATGTTAGCATGTGGGTGGGCCAAGAGTTTGAATTGTTCTGGACCAAAACAAACAGCACGTTTAGATGAAGCCTGGATGAAAAGCCAAGTACTTCAGCCATGGAACAGGAAATGAGAAGGGTTTTTTTTTTCTGCAATGTACTGATATAAGGTTTCATTCAGTTCATGGTGGAAATTTGAAAAACATGATGCTTTAGATCTGCATAGGTCCACTGCGTGGTCTTCTGTAATCTTCCTATATCAAACATTTGTTTCTTCTTAAAACCATATTCACATGGTACAAATTATATGTGATAGATCCACAAAATTAGAGATACATGCAGTCCAACAAAAAAGAAAACAAGTTTGCTGAGAGAGTGAATCCAACTCCTTCTCTAATTATATCTTAACATGAACTTACTCTCTAACCTACAAAGAACATTACAGGGCAGGGGCGTTGCAGGGACATTTCATGGGAAATCTAATTTTCTTTGCTTTGTTGAGCTTGGTGTACAATGTTAACAATGTTAAAGCTATGTCCAGAGTATGTATTTATCTACTTTAAGTTTCAGCCAAAAGTTTGTAGTGTAGATAGATGCTGCTTCATACTTGAAACGTGTAACAGGATCCTGCTGTAAGTGTTTACCTTCATTTTGGGCGCACAATAGCTAGTGGTTCAACTTAACTGTAGGAATAAAATGATATGTTAGACTTTATTTCCCACAGTTGTACTTTACAGGCGTGGGGCACACCAGGCTCACAAGATAATTCTTCACATGTCTGCAAATATGGCCATGCCAACTCAAAGCTGGAAACATTTGAAATGCTGACAGAGGTTTTTAAAGTTTCGCAACATACTTTTTAATCTTCTGCCTATGCAGTCCATATATGGAAACGAAAAAAATTGGAATGGAAAAAATAATGCATACATATCAGCCTATATATGAGTCTATTCAGCCTACAGCAGTTTAGCCACTTTTATTCACACACATTGAGAACTCTTTCAGACAATCAGAAGATAATTTATACATATCAGTCTTAAAGACTCATTTCAGCCCATTTAATAATGAATAAGAACGCTTGCATACTTCTCATGTAAAATGAATCGTGACTGTAAATAGATAAATAAATCCCCACAAACAATATAAATGGACTACAGGATAAAACAAATTACCACAAAAACTGTAGCATATAACCCAAAGCTGCTATCAAAAAAAAATCCTGAAGGAAATACCAGCACGTGCAAAGCAAAAGTAAAAATGTGAAATGAAAAAGAGAATGTAAAGATGTTTTGCTAGGTGGTTGCTACTAGTGTGTTGCTTATTGGTTGTTGCTTGTTTTGTCACGTGCTTCTGTCTCTCCGCCCTTTGCCCCGCCTCACGCACCTGTTCCCCATTGATGTTTAGTCTCGTCACCTGTTCCCTCTTGTTACCCTGTGTTACTTATACCCTGTGTTTGCAGTCTGTCTTGGTTGGTCATTGTCGTGGTCGTGTCGTGTTAGCTCTGTTAATGTATCCAATCTGTTTCTCCTTTGTTTGGTTTTGGTTTATTAAAAGTATCATTTATTTAAAAGCTTGCGAGTGTGTCCGCTACTCATTCCACTGCTCAGCTCGAATATATACCCTAATATAGGGTATTTAAGTGGCTGTTAGAGAGCAAAAAAGGACATACAGGAGTGCATGTCAGTATGCCGGTGGATTAGACATTGAGGGATGAATAAATAACTGGGAGGAATAAGCGACAAATTAAAAAAATTATAGACAGAAAGACAGAAATGTAGGAAAAAGCAGTACATTGGACTGTCAGTGGAAAACGAACAGTAAAAAGTGGCATTTTATCCTAGTACCCTGCTTAACCGCCTTGTCGTCAGCTTCCCAGCAGTATGCCAGAAACTGTGCCTTTTCTGCTGTACTCACAATACTATTGTCAAGCACTAACAGATATGCTTTTGTGAGCATAAATATATTTTTTCTTTTTTTTGGTGCTAAATGTGGGTGAGAACATAGACCTTGTAGAGTTGGAAGAACCTGGAATGGAATTTATAAACCTATCCAACACTTCATGAAAGCAGAACTCAGGGTAGGTAACAATCGTCAATGTTGTCTGACTGTCAGCAAGCCTTTCATTATCCCTATAGGCATTAGCTTTAAATCATATCACTTGGTAAGTAACAAAACATGGTCTGACCCCTGTTGCATTTATAAAAAAACATGCTTCTACATTGTGGTCAGTAGCAATGTTCTCCTGTGAGGGGCTGTACACTGGTTTGCAGCAGATTCCTTTGCGATCCAACATCAAAAGCTAAATGGGTTGTTCCCAAACGTGTATTCTCAGTATGAGATCATGTCTGACTCTGTGAGACTACTTGTACCCGACCATAGTCAGGAGTGTGTGGATACAGAGATGAATAGAATGTTGTTATATCAGCCAGTCAGATGATTTGCACTGTAAAGATCACACTGTGTGCACTATTGAGGCCTTAACTCAAACTCGCCTCTAATGGTCTCAATAATGGCCAGATTTGGGTGTTGTTTTTAATGTGTGTGCTTTGATATGTGTGTGTGTGTGTGTGTGTGTTCCCACATCCATCTATGTGTATCATAGATGTGGATGAGTGCAGGAAAGCCACACACACTTGCTCCCTGGAGGAGACGTGTGTGAACACGGATGGTTCCTACCAGTGTGTGCCTCTCAATGAAAAGTGCGACGTGGGCTTTATTCACAACTATAATAGAGAGTGTGTGGGTAAGAAGGTTTTTAGCCACCCTCGTTACACCACATCCCTATGGAGCTACTCCCTGGTTTGCCAGAATGAATGCCCTACACACACCACCGTTTGTTTTCATACAGTGTCAGGACATGAGGTCATATCTCCCTTGTGTAAATATGTAGATACAATAATAATATATTCCATGTGTATCATATCTACAGTACTCTGTCTTATTTTTCATTTCTATTAAGATCTATGACTTTTGCATAATACAGTAAGTACCCGTAACAATAAGGCCATTGTTGTGTATATATATTATCAGTGTGTGTCCCATAAACTCTGAATATTCCTGTCCTGAAAATGTACAAAAACAAACACACCCACACTGAGGAAATGCAAAAAGCCCACTGGCATGCTTTTTGCTTTGAGCTCACATGCATGTGGTCGCATTATGAAGATCAGATTCGCTCAGAATTCTCATCAAAAGCTCTGAGGCTTGAGCGAATTTGTTTTGCATTACCCTCATCATAGCAGAAACACGAGGCATCAGGGCATGCCCATAAACGTCACAGGCTATTAAAAATCAATTCCATGCCTGAGGTAGTCTTAGACTGGTCCCTGCATAGAGAAGCTTGTATGTAAGCTTCTGTGCGGATCGATCACAGAGCTGGTTATTTATTGCTATAGCCGACATGCAGAATTGTTTATGCTTTAATGAGAGTTATTAACTCTTAGAAGTCTTATCATCGCTCCTAAATTTCTATTACCTCCTAAAGTTTTGTTGGTTTTCTGTGAAAATGTGAAAATAAATAAACATCCTTTACAGAGAACATACAGTTAAACCTGTGCACAATAATGTACCATATATGTGTTTGTTGCTGGTAACTTTTCAGAATTGATGAATTGGATAATTAAAAAAAATATATTAAAAATGTTCCTGAAAGGTATGTAAATATAATTCATTGTGTAAACTGAATAGAATGTAACCCAAATTTATTTACATTCTGTTTTTTATCTAATTATGTATCTAATTCATTAACTCACTAATTCATTATCTATTGCTGTAATCACATTTACATAGTATAGCTCCAGACTTCTAAGGGCTAATAAGTTGACAGACTATTATAAAACTGGCTGGCAGACCAGAGGTAGCTACTAAATTAAAGAGCCAAATTCACTTATCGCACTGAGCTTCCCTTTCAGTCTGTGTTGTGTTTTATGGAGAAAATAATGCTCACGGCCTGTAATCCTCACCACTTGCTCTTCAGTCACGCAGTCTCATGCCCACCACTATCAGACTCTCTAAAGTACTTGCCTAGCCACGCCGATGCATTATTCATAACACGCATGGTCTCCAATGCATTTCAGAGTGGCACATTTTGAAAGGAAGGGTGTCATGCTAAAGTGAGTGACACAGGTACATTGTAGTTTATGTGGTGACCAGGGGTTAAACTAGAATTTGAAAGAAAGTAGGATTCTTCACAGTAAGTGTTAATTAAAATACTTTGACCAGGGCTGCACTGTATATCGTTGTTAATTGTTATGGTGATATATGCTTTTACTATAAGATTTGTTTACATCTGCTTCATAGTGTTGAGTTTCCAGTTTAAAATGATTTGCTACTAAGCTAGATGGTAACTAATCAAAGCCCAGCAGGTTGGAAATGTCAAGCGCATTGGCTTGATTAGTCATGTCAATAACTGTTGTATTTCTTTTAAGTATTATTCATATGGACACTGCATTCAAAATATAAGTCTCATCAATAAAGTAAGGTACTATATTTTAGGTTAAATGGGATTTTTGCCAGTATTCTGTAAAATGTCTTTGACCATATTGCAGTTTCGGAAAGGTGGTTAATTGTTCCACTAGCTATTGATGGGAGAAATCACAGTTTAAAAGAGCTGCAACCATGGGCAAATACTTGGATGTATTTCTGAAAAGAGAAAGAGAATTAGATGTCAGTCAAGCTTTTATATAATTTATATTCAAGCAGAAAATAAAATATTGCAAAAAATGTATACTATATGTAATACAGAAGACACCCTTTGTCTGTGAACAGTTGGTTATCAGTTTTAACTTCTTTGTAAGTCTAAAGTAGCTGCTGCTTTCTGTCATGTTTTGTAGCTACTTAAGTCACTTCAGGCAATTCTGGGTGGAGTCCTGGGGTGTGAGTTTGAATCCAGTAGCAGGTCTGTAGTAGGGAATTTCATTAAAGCCAAAGCGACATAAACATAATTTGTCTGGTCTAGAGTTTATAAGTATGTTTGCTAGTTAGTGTAATAGCTATCCCAGCTATGATTTTAGCACTTTTTTAAAAAATAGCATCTGTAACTTAAAACTTTAGCTGGATAAGATGATAACTAGATAATCTTAGCTACTGCTTGTTATACCTTTTTCCTTTTAAGACAATGTTAAATGAGTGTAGCGCTTCAGTCTGTCCTTAACTTCATTACAGTTATGACTACTGTTTACCTTTCCTGAAGCCACGGTTGCAATGACTCAGGAAAGTTTCCTTCATTTAAGTCCAGGTCCAGAGTGAATTTAAATATCAGGAAAAATACTTACAATTTGTCACATTTTCTTTTTTTCTAGAAAGTTTAATTGATCTGAAATGTCAGCAGAGTGCCTGCCAAGTAATATCCGAGGTGGTCAGTAGTAAGAAGCAAATAGAAGCAAGAGTAGCATCACAAGTCAAGTAGGAAGCACAAGTCAAGTTGAGTGGCGACTTATACCAAGCGATTTTACTGTCATAGACAAAGAAAAAAAGAAAAAGTCTTGCTAGAGTTGAGTCATGCTCGCATCATCTCGATCGTTTAGTGTGAGGTGGTCAAGACTGCAGGTTTAAGTCGTCCTAGCATTCCGATAAAATCAACTGTGTTTAATATCATCATAAGTCTTAAGTCTTGGCTCATGCAAATAGTGGAGGAGAAACTGGTGGAGCTGTGGAGTGAGCAAGAGTGCCTCAGAAATCACTAAAGCCCTTGAAATCCCAGTCGAACAGGGCTACAGTGTTTACAATTAGTCTACCAGCAAGCCGTACACTTTAGCTGAATATTGCTAGCTTCAATCATATAAATGGGAAATAATCTCAAAAGGAATCTAGTAGCAGTTTTGTGAATAGTGACTCTGAAAGACCCCCAGTCTTCGCCAAATCATAGCCTGTGACTAGTCTGTGACTAAAAGTCTGTGACTAGTCTTTAGATGTGAGAGGATGTCAGACTTTAGTCTATTAAACGTCTTTTCGTCTGTTCTAGTGTATGGTCAGCATAAGTTAAGTGGGACTATGCAAGCACAAGTCTAAATCAGGTCCCTAGTTAGTTTAGTCACAAGTCAATTAGGCACAAGTCTGAAAAAACATCAGTCCAAGGCCAGTCACAAGTCAGTTAAGCATGAGTCCAAGTTAATGTGCAAGTCAGGTAAACAAGAGTCCAAGTCGAATTCCTTGTCAAGTTAAGAGAAAAATTGCTAGGACATTCACTGACTTGAGTCCTTATCTCTGGTAGCTGCTATCAAACAAAACTGTAACTACTTGATTAAAATGTTTTATTTTATTCACAATTTACATACTGTTTTCAACAAATGTGTCCCCAATGTGATTTCAATGTGTCCCCAACTCAATGTATTGCATATTTGGTTGTAAAAACTTTATCCACTCCAAGCAAGAGCACAAACTTCAATTTGTATTTCTGAGATATTATTCACTTTCAAGCAAGTCATTTCACTAATTTCAGTCATTTCAAACAAGCCTCTTTCTTTGGATTTGTCAAAATCCTTTTAAAAATATGTGGATGGGATCCTAGTGAGAGAGAGAAAGAGAGAGAAATAAGAAAGAGTCCAAGTTTTCCAGGTTCATGAATCACTGGAAATAGCACATGTCCCCAAAGCCCTGCAAACGTTACCTTGGCAAATAAAAAAAAAAAAAAGGAAACAAGCATGTCCATCAGAGTCAATGCGACAGCAAGCTGGGTGATGTGAACTTTCCTTCACTCCCTGAAACACCAGGAGCAGTTGTTTTTCAAACTTAGTGAATAAGGATTCATAGGAGCCAAGGGGGAAATCTTACCTTTTGAATGAAGTAAAAAGGAGATTGAATGCTAGCAACTCACATTTTGTATCTCTCAGCAGACGTCTCTATCTTTGAGACATCTGCTCACTTAAAGAAGACACTGCAGCATGCATGTTGTATCTCATTTTGGCTTTCTGTGGCCCCATGTGCCAAAGTGACTCAGGAAGATTATAGACCTTATCACTAAAAGGCTATTTCTTTTTATAAAAGAGATGCAGAACGTAAACATTCCTAGAATTACAATGTTTACGTCCCAATCCATGCTGTCCATATATGGAAACTAAGCTGCAAAACTAAGCTGAAGTTGTTTTTGGGATGTCACAACAACCAACACAGTTTTGTATATCGTTGCTGTCCGAAGAAAAACATCTCCAACGTCTCCAAAACTGCAACCTTTTTAGCTATTAAAAGTTATTTTGGATCATAAAACTCATGGATATCTTATTTTAAAAGAAGTAGATAATATCTTGTGCTTCTGAAGAAGAAATTTAGAAGTAAGATTTCTCCTGGACGCCCCAGACATTGTATAAATGTATTCAATTTCTTCATCCAGAATCTTGATTTAGCTGAATGAACTACTGAGTAGTCAAAGCAGGTATTAAATGATATCTGCAAATAGTACTGGGTTGCCACAACCCAGTTCTGGTACAGAAAATCAAACAAATGTTCTTAATAGTACTTTGGAAAACATAAAATGCCTTTGAATGGCATTTTTGACAAAACTAACATTAAGCTAATCAGATGATCATACAAGTATGCTTGATCCCTTACTACAAACAAACTATGAACTCAAAAACTTGATTTAGCATGATAAGGCCATGTCCGTTTTGCAGTATCTTTGTTGATAGCACTAACCTAAGCAAGTTCTGCTGTTAGGCCATCAACTGTAGAACTACTTTAGTTTGAACCGTTATGTTTGTTGAGGTTTTTTGTAGCAGATATAAGTTGTTGATGATGTAGACTAATACAAGTTAATGATGTAAGCTCATAAAAATAAAGTGGTCAACAATTTTGCTTGTAAATGGCATCAAAATGTGACAGAGCCTATAGATTAGAGGCTATTAATGGAAAAATCACTTCGTCTGCTAGATGAGAGATTGTGCCTGTGGTTAACTATCATGCAGACCACTGTCTTAGCAGTTTGCATGCTTTATAGTTAGCCTAACTTGATTACCGCCAAGCTTTTTTTTAGCTTAGTAGCAGACTGGGCTGCTATCGGAGTAAGGCAAGCTAACAGTAGTTAATATTGGCTTCAACTTTACTTTAAAAAGATTGTACTTTGCTGAAAACATACGGTACTGTTAGATAGATATTGTTAACTGATAACATGTCTTGTGTAGCTGAGGATTGCTTTTTGCCATCGGATTGTGACAAAATCACAGTTATGAAGTCCAGAAGCAGAATTCTGCCCACCTTCTCCCTACGGTCAGTCTCTAATGAGCAGTAGAATGGTGCCTGTTGAATTTTAGCTATCTCACCAGACAGTGCCACAATCAGGATGAACTTTAGCTTTAGACATCAGCCATGGAGAGTCAACAAATACACACACTCATACAGCAGGTGTAACCCCTGCAGTGACCGTGACCCCATAGCATGAGATTTGAGCTCAGCCACAATGCCGTCACTTTCCGCTGTGACTCAACACTCCTCTAGATAAATCCTGATGTTGTAAATCGATGTTTTTCTCGCGCCGGTGTTTACCCGTTGTTGTGGCGCGCTGATAAGGCACCTCATGCTCTTTCCCTGCAGCACTCAAACCTAAGAGACAGCACAAACACTTCCACTCACATATATAGCAGCACACACACCAAAATTATTTTCCCGGGAAATAGTATCACATCATGAATCCTCCTCTTGGCTCAACCAAGCAGTCATTGTCCAAGCTTGAAGTAATTACCTTCTCCTCTCTCCTCTCTTTCTGGCCCACTCTCTTTTTCACTTGTTTTGAATCATTTATTCACAGCCCTGTCCAGAGTTATTGTCCTTAATAAATCCTCCTCCCTCGCAACTGATGAACTTGGCCCATGTGGGAATGGCAGAAACATAAACTAAACCTATACACTGAAACATATATCTGCCGTGCTTAAGAGAAACCTAAGAGCGTTATGTCTTACAAGGCTGAGCTGCTGGCAGGTCTCTGCCTGTGTGTTTGGCTGGGATGGTGGCCTTGGTCATGCTGGTGGACCAGCTGTACCATGAAACCTCAAGAGAAAGCATGTCTTATGCTGGTCTCAGAGCTTAACCAGCTTGAGCTAGCCACACTGTTTTTCTCAGCAGGTATGATATCTTACTCTAGCTTTGGTAGAAAGCTAACCCTAGCACAGGTTTAATAATGAGCTACCTTGCTAGTTATTCTGAAAAAAATATAATATGAAACAATAATGTAAGGTCGTCATGGGTAAAGGGGCTGAGTTCTTGCATTCTTTCTACTTTAAAAAAATAAAAAACTAATAAAGTCCTTCTTCAATAATTAGATCTTTGGCCAATGCTATCTGTGCAAGACCTGGTAGACCACCAAAACTGCCAGATGAACATCACTCAAAGCTTTCATCTTTGAGAGACAGTAGAAAAACAAGCTCCAATCCACAGGTGTCCTTTCATTGAGAGAACCCAACACTATAGATCTGAAAGGATGTTTAGGTGTCAGGAAACTATTTCTGAGAAAAGAAGATAAATAAATAAAAGGGACTAATGAAGTCCTTCTTCAATAATTAGATTTTTGGCCAATGCTATCAGCAGTGTGCTTTGTTTTCCTCAGCACCAACATATAAATATATAAACCCCCATTGTTTTATTTTTCCATAGTAACTATTAACTGCAAGATAAACAATCATGTGTTGGGTTAAATCAAAAATCCAAAAAATATTTTGTATGTTGGCAAGTAGGTGGTCATCATAATCTCTGGGCTTGAGAGAGTGACTATAAGTTATGATAATTTTGTTGAACACAGATATTAATAAAGAAATAAACTCAAATATGAATAAACAAGCTATTGGGTGCCTGAGCTTAGCCCACCTTAAATCACTGCAGACATACAAAGACCAACTTTTGTTGGTAGCTGAATCCTACTGCTATTGGACTGCTCATGGTCTTTCGCTAGATTCTTGCTGGTCTAATTTGGTGAAGGTGATTAATCATTCAGCTACACTAGGCAAAAACATAGCCCAACTGGCTAAGCTGGTTACAGTTGCAAATTGTGAATGTTTACTCAGTGAGCTCAATAAAATTCATGAAAAGGACAACAGTTTGTGTGTTATTAGTTTAATTAGATTGTGTCTGTCTATTATTGTGACTTAGATAACAATCAAACCACATTTCATTAGTAATCAATACAGAAATCCTAGTAACTTACTTTTTCTCGTGAAGGCGTGTTGATCAACTAGGTTGGTCATTTTGGTCGACTAGCTTGGTCAAGCTGTTCATGCTTGTAGACCAGCTTAATTGAGTTGATCATCCATGTAGAACAGTTTGGTTGAGCTTTGGTCAGTTTGGTCAGTTAGTAATCGTCAGTCAAAATAGGTAACACTGCTAGTTCATATATATATATATATATATATATATATATATATATATATATATATATATATATATATATATATATATATTCAAAATTCAAGAGTTTTATTGTCATATGTACAGCAGAACAGACAGTTACACTGTACAATGAAATTCTTACTTTGCTGTTCCTCCATTTACCAATAGATAAAGATAACAAATAAAAGAAATAATAAAAAATATATACAAAATATACAAAGTATAGCAATATAAGTTGAAGTAGATAAAATTATTTTTATATATTATAATGATATATATATATATATATATATATATATATATATATATATATATATATATATATATATATATATATATATATATAGCAACTGTGTATGTTCCATAGCCAACTTAGCTAGAGTTTAATAAATGTTGGGGGAAAAGTCTCTTCTCTCCTTTTCCTGCTGGTTAGTTCCCCCCACACTGTTTCCCCAACTATTTTCCCTCACAAAGGGGTAATACAAACCAGATTTTGGTAGGAAGGGCATGTCTTCCCCTCCTATAGTGGAAACAGAGAAAAATGTACTAAAGCATTGTAGCAAGTATAGCTGTAATTTGTTTCTTTCCGTGTTTGGTGTGTGGTGTGTGTTTTGCTCCATCTGCTTGCGGCTCCATGTGCTTTGTCATGATTATGATGATGTTGCAGGCTGAGCTGCCAAACAGAGCTTTCGCTGGCTGGGGCCTCTGCCATATCTTCTCCAGCTGTGTGTCTGGCTCAGCCTCAGCGTGTTTCTGAGGCTGGATGTTTTGGAGCTACAGTAACACTGAGTAATTTGTTTCACGCGTGCTTCCTTCTGCCTCTCCAGATTTAAACGAGTGTGTGACGAACACACACACCTGCATGGCGGACGAGCGCTGTGTGAACACAGTGGGGGCGTTCGTGTGCGAGAGGCAGATTTCTTGTCCGAGTGGCTACCAGCTGAGGAATGGAGTGTGTGAAGGTGGGTCTCTTTCTCTCTCTCTCTTCAGGTTAGTTCAGTTTAGTTCTGCTTACTGGACACTAATCCGTTTATGATGTTGTTTCCCCCTTTATTATGCCTTTCATTTATTTAATTTTAGAGATGGGAGCGATCCGATACAACATCGGTATCGGGGCCGATATTGACGTAATTTTACGTTTGCGGCCGATCCATTTTCCAGTCAGCAGCTTGAGCTGGACAATAAACACGCCGTAACATTAACACAAAACGCACCAGTGATCCGGATTCCAGTTCCACAGTTTACCTTAAACATAGTACCAATGATAATAAACTAAAGAGCCCTTATATCGGTATTTGTATCGGTATCAGTATCAGTATTGGCAGTTATGTATCGGTATTGGTAGTTCTGTATCGGTGATCCGGATTCCAGTTCCACAGTTTACCTTAAACATAGTACCAATGATAATAAACTAAAGAGCCCTTATATCGGTATTTGTATCGGTATCAGTATCAGTATTGGCAGTTATGTATCGGTATTGGTAGTTATGTATCGGTGATCCGGATTCCAGTTCCACAGTTTACCTTAAACATAGTACCAATGATAATAAACTAAAGAGCCCTTATATCGGTATTTGTATCGGTATCAGTATCAGTATTGGCTGTTATGTATCGGTATTGGTAGTTATGTATCGGTGATCCGGATTCCAGTTCCACAGTTTACCTTAAACATAGTACCAATGATAATAAACTAAAGAGCCCTTATATCGGTATTTGTATCGGTATCAGTATCAGTATTGGCTGTTATGTATCGGTATTGGTAGTTATGTATCGGTGATCCGGATTCCAGTTCCACAGTTTACCTTAAACATAGTACCAATGATAATAAACTAAAGAGCCCTTATATCGGTATTTGTATCGGTATCAGTATCGGCAGTTATGTATCGGTATCGGATCGGGACTGAAAACACTGGATCGGCCCATCACTATTTAATTTCTAGTCAAAATGCCATTAAATGCAATAACAAATGAGCTACTAGATAAAAGATATTGTGGACAACAAAAAAACATTAAGTTGAAATGTACTCCTAACAACTGTGCAAGACCTGGTAGACCACCAAAACTGCCAGATGAACATCACTCAAAGCTTTCATCTTTGAGAGAGAGTAGAAAAACAAGCTTCAGTCCACAGGTGTGCTTTCACTGAGAGAACCCAACACTATAGATCTGAAAGGATATTTAGGTGTCAGGAAACTATTTCTGAGAAAAGCAGAGAAGAAAAGAAGAAATTTGGCATATTAAACAAAGATGTATACTATAAGATGTATACTACTTCAAATGTCATGAGTATTTTATGTTGTATTGTGTGTTGGGTGCTGTAATCGGTGTTGTATTGTTATAAGTTGTAGAGTTTCACTGCCCCAGGAGTAAGTTATGCAGCATGTATTTAATGTGGACCTTTGCGTGTATGCATAGTTATGTATACAAATTGCATGCAGTAATAATAAACCTTATAAACTCAAAGCAGCTGCTGCTTTTCTTGAGACAATGGACAGACCACCCTAGAAACCCAACCTATATGTCATTAAAAGTGTTATGACAAGCAAAAAATTCTATTAAATTCAATTTCCAAGACTGAGTTTTAAAGGTGAGGAAATTTATGCCTTTGTAAGTTAGTTACCTTCATTGCAGTTTGACTAGAAATAAAATGATATTGTTTTTTATATATATATATAATCAAGTAGCCACACGTATAGTATAATAAAACATCATAATCTAATCCTTTCTCTTTTATTTCGCTCCCTCAGCCCCTCTCTATCTGCTTCTTACTTTTTCATTCTTTGTGCCAAACCTCATAGAAAATCCATGTTTAATCTCATGTCAGATTTGCATGCATTGGTCGTAATTCTTCTTATCGTAGTGCACAAAATAGGCATGCACTAGCAGTTTCAGTTCATAGATAATGATTACACTGTATTAACTGGTCATTACAAAGTCATTACGATGAGCTTGCCGTGTTATCTGAAAAAGGATCATCTTGTGAGTCTCTGGTGGAAATAAGAATTAATTTGGCAAAAAAGTACTTAGTTTTAAGCTTAATAGTTGCCGTGATGGTAGTCATTACCAACTCATTGGCCAGTACTCAATCAGCCAAGACATTTTTCGCGGCCATAGTTTTTTTCTTCTATCACTGGAGTTATAAGGATAATGGAAGGTTATACTTCACCACTTATCACTGTGCAAACTCTATGCCTAAAGAATCTCAAACTTGCCTCCTTGTGGCATTCAGTCAAATCAGTATGACACACTGTTATGAAGGAAAAAGAAAGAAAAAAATATCTTGAAGCCTGACTCTTTGTCTGCAAGGCTACTTTGTTCAGCCCTGATCTAGGACCAGCTAACCATCACAGGCTCACAGGGAACCTCTAAAAGCTTTGCTTTTCTGTAGAATCTCCCATGTTATCACTGGCACGCAGCATTCAGGCTACTATCAAAGCCACCCAGGTGGTGTAAACGAACAGACTGAATGAACACTGGGGCTTCTTAGTGTCCCCTGAACCCATCACAGATGTAGCATGGGGTCGCTTTTATCTCCGTTCATCTGAAAGTTGCAGAGTAGAGCCCAGCACACCTAATCAAGGTGCACCACTGAAGATTAGCCATAAATAACAGTTGGTTAACAGACGTTCTGACATCAGAGAGATCAGGCGGGAGGTATTTTGCACATGTTTTAGGACAGATGTCAGATAGATTCATCAACAGCCAAAGACATATGAATATAATGTGCACACACACACACACATTCTCAGAGCTGGGTAAAAACTTTGCTAAGGCTTTTGATTCTTGTCAGTGTCTGGCGTGGGATGGAGCCATGAGTGTGGAGGGATAATTAAGATAATAATTGGCAAACGAGAGAACAAGGGAGTGAACTAATTACGTGCTTGAAAGAGAATGAAAGAATTTCCTGCAATGAGGATGTACAGGGGCTTTTAACTGGACCACAAAAACCTCTAATTATGATTGCATTCTCAGATGGTTAGCGAAGCTAATGCTGATCTGGTGAAGTAATGATGTTGCCCAGTTGCGTTGCACCTTATAAGTTCATCAACAAAACAGAAAACCGTAGGGTTTTCTTCCTCCGAAAAGGCAAATGGGCAGCGGAAAGGGTGTTGGCAAGCAGAGGAAAACACTGGGTGTGTTTTGGTGAAGGTGTCAGCGATCCTGTAATGAATTCTCTCCCGTGAAAGGACTATGCTCTGTCATTGTGCCACAGTGCCACCTACTGGCTGGTGCTGGTCTCCACACATTTATTGTTTATTTTTTCAACCTTAAGTCATTCTCGGAGCTGGACACATTTTGCCTGAGGTGCTTTGCACACTTGTAACAGATGTTACAACAGTGTCCAGTTAAGGATGGCAAACCTTGTGTTACACAAATTTGGTTCAAACAGTGAAATCCTTTTATACGAGTTTGTAATTCAAGCTGTTTACAATGACATCTGTGGTTGTAATCATGTATGAGGGCAATGTGGTTCCATTTTATGGTCTGACAGTAATACCTATAGAGTGAATGGCCTTCTATGATGGGAAAACCTGAAGCTCCCTCAGTAACAAGATTCTTGTTCCAATCCAGTTCACACTAATGGAATAACAAAGCCTCCTTAAAGACACAACCAAGCAGTATGTTGTGAGTTTACATTTCTAATCAATGTAGAAAATCAGATTTTACCAGTAATCCACTATTACATTTACATGGGTAATCAAATAATAGGAAACTCTGGGTCTGCATTAGTCAGACAGTGAGTCGAATTTTTGCTTTGCAGAAGAATGGAGCATATCATAAGTATCATAAACTCACATCAAATTCTTTCAGTTTGAATATGGATATGCATTTTGAAATGCTTGTAGTTGGTTTCAGTATCACTCCAGAAGTGTTTTGTTGCCATCTCTGTTGTAAACACTGCTTACTATTTCAGGGACAGCGTTGTTATTCCACACATACGTTGACTGAGAGAAAAATTTGAAAAAAAAAAATCAGAGTAAGAGTATACAAGTGCTGAAATCTGATGCTTATAACTATTAAGTGCATGTAAACAAACAGACTGTTATTGAGAGTATCCTGTAGCATATCGCTGACATGACCATGACCATTACCACCAATTAGGGAAATACCGTATCCTGGCTCTGTTGTAAACTTTACTATAGTATGTATAGACAATATCCACAAAGAAAGAGAAAGAACAAAATTAGAAAATGCATGAGCTAAATGAAAGTAGTAATATTCCTTCAGAGAAAAACAGATGTTCTACATAAAACATTCCCATTACATCACAAACCTAACTTCAACCTGACGCAAGCTTGAAACTAATCTCTTCTGAAACTAATCCAGCTACAATAGTGCCTTAGATCAAAGAGTAGCCATCAATTGTGGAGTGATATCTCAAACAGTTCACTTCAATATTTAGACCAATTCGTTAACCTTAATGACGCACCTGGCTGTGAGGTCTGCTCTAACATCTGGCCTGCTCTGTCCTGCAGACATTGATGAGTGTGTGTTGCGGAGCCACGACTGCTCACCAGGACTCCAGTGCCAGAACACTATCGGCTCCTTCCAATGCAACCCGAAACAACAGCGCTGCCTCACTGGATTCACCCAGGACCCCCACGGCAACTGCATCGGTGAGAGAGAAGATACATGAGAAAAAGCACATGAGAGAACGAGAGAGAGAGAGGGAGTATGGATGAAAAAATATATGTATAAAGAAAGAAAGAGCTCATATTAGGAAGCGAGCAGAGGTAAAAGAGGGATAATGAATAAAGGAGAGAGAATGCACAGGAGAGTAGATGGGAGTGAGAGAGAGAATGTCTTATAATGAAGAAATAATGGAGAAATAACGAATAAGGGGGAGAGAGTGAGAAAGACAGCAAGAAAGAGAGACTAAGAGAGAGAGGGTAAGAGAGACAGAATGAATAAAGGAGAGAATGCATGACATAAAAAAAGAAAAGGGAGGAGATTCTGTGAGAAATGAAAGAAGCAAGAGAAAATGGACAAAAGAAAGATTGAAAGACAGACAGATCACTGAGAGAATGTCTGAGAAAGAGAAAAATAATAAAAAAAGACAAAAGAGAGGGTTACAGAGTGAGAGAGGATGCAATGAGTGAAACAGAAAGATGAAGACTGAAAGAAAGAATAAATGAGAAATGAAAAAATCAATAGGAGAAGAGGATAATGTAATATATGTATCTTCCGTGTCAACAAAGTAGAGCTGCGCAAAAAAGTGAGAGAGGGTGAGTCAACGATAGAGAGCATAAAAAAGTGAGAGAACATGAGAAATAATAATGATACATGATATAAAAATAATAAGATAGAAATAACTAAATAATAACATATATATCATTCGGGTTCATGAAGTACAGCTGAGAGAGAGATGGATGTGAGAGAGAGAAAGAGAGAGAATCACTGCCTCCTACTGGACATACACAGAACTCCAAGAACTGCTGTTTGATCTCTGTTAAAGATGCAGGACCTCATTTATCAAAGCTAGAGAAGAACATGTTCTAAGTCTGTGGGGACCAACTGCCAGTACGCGCTGCAAAATTGGTATTTATTGGAGGTGCAGACGCACAGGTGTTTGCAGTGTATGATGATAAATCCTAAGCACAGGGCCAGCGTGCGGCACTAGACTAAACATAATTTAATGCTCTGACTTGCAGCATTAAAAGAAAAAGCCGTCAAACTCGTCAAATTAGATGTTTTATATGTTTTTTTACATTCTATGTGCAAATAAGTTAACAAATCATTCACTGGAAACACACTTAAGTACACAGTACCGTATATATATATATATATATATATATATATATATATATATATATATATATATATATATATATATATATATATATATATATATATATATATACTTGGTTTAATATATTGCACAAAAAATAAAACATTAAATATTAAATGTGCTGTAACATTCACACAGACCAAATTCTGTGTTAAATTTAGTTAGTAAACAGTAATTGTGCACCACAATGTGAAGACGTGTGTTCTTTATAGAGGATGTGTTCATTTATTATTATGTAGAAATTCACCAAAATATGTAGAGACTTTGCCTTTGACTGCACACGTTGTCGCCAAATGAAGTCCTAGAAAATGACAATGTGCAAATTTAGTTTTCTGCACAGCCACTCCAGTAACCTGTATAATACAATGCATTATATAAATACCATATGTGGATGTTAGCCAGATAAACCCAGCAAAACTGTGCCTGAATGGAACTCACTCACTAATCTCTTGACAATGGGTGCCAAAATTAGGGCAATAAAAGCTAAAGGCTACACATCCAGTTAACACACACACACACACACACACACACACACACACACACACAGCTTCATCTAAAGAAGAAAAACTTCCACTGAATGGTATCACTCAGCCCAAGCAGAGAGAGGTAGAATAAATGAATGAATGAATAAAGAGACAGGTCATTGGTTAAAAAATGAATGGATAAGGTACAGGTTATGGGTGTACATAACCTGTTTACGGAGGAAGTCCCAGCCCTTAGGAGAAAGAGACAGTTACCTTGCTGGTCACCTCCCTTATTGTGGCCATCTGGGCAAGCGCAGTAGCCAGACCTGAACTTTAGTTTTAAGCATTTTCTCTTCAATTAGTAATTCAATTAGAGTTTTAATGTCATAGCTTGGTATCATCTCAACTTACTTGGAACCTCGACAGAGGTAATACCCCAAATAATAGCAGTTACCAGGTTTGCCTATTGTCTGCTGGATTAACTTGTGCATGCCTTACATGTTTGAACTCAATTCAGGGCCAGAGCGTTAACTCTGGTTGAACAACACACATAAAACAGGTGAATATTATACAGTACCACAATAGTGTCATTAGTTTTCTAACTAGCCAGGCAAGGCTACTAAGAAGCTACATATCCCAAGCTTGAGTGAAATACAGTGGGTCAAATCTAAGTTTGTCTTGAGGCAAATCAAAGTCTACATGGCTCATTCCAAAAGCAATCCATATCTTCTTCATCTCATCATCCATATGAAATTTTAATAAGCAAACCAAGCTGTTCTGCAAATTCAAAGTTTTTACAAGGTTATAGTCTTATAAAGGAAGGTGGGCATGGTTGTTGAAGAATGGCTTCAGTGCATCATCGAGCCATGATTTTAGGCCATACCAAATTTTCATTAATTAATTTTTCTACATGAAAAATTAATAGATGTTACAACAGTAACATCTACCAGTAAATGTATTTGACTGTACACTTCACATTTAACATTAGAATAATTCGATTTTTTGTTCGAGACCACTCTGCACCACATCTAAACAGTATTTGCCAAACATTTTGTTGATTGACCTCCTTACATGTTGTCCATTCAAATGTTATCACTAGAAAACTAAAGTTTAGTAACACAAAGGAAAGTTTTAAACCCACAGGAGAGAATATCTAAAAACATCTAAACTGGTTTTACAAGACTTTGAGAACTAAAGAAACATGCATGGAGACCAGTGGCGATCAATAAAGAAGAGGTTTTTTAAATCTAAGCAGCCCCAGTACAAGCATCTTAGTAGTGGGATGAATTTAGGGTGAGCCGATGCAGTAATCAATATCTGTGATCTAATACTAATACTGGCTGGAATCACTGGATCAGAAATTGAAAAAAAATGGTCCACTAGCCTAAACTATCACTTAAACGTTTGACTAAACTTTTGTTGCATTCCAAATTTCATTCTGAATGTGTGCTGATGGTGTTGACCAATCAAAGATTCTAAAAGTTGTCTAAAAAAGTTTAAATGAAAAGAAAATGCAGGACTGCATAACCAACCAAAGTGCATCCATACAACTCTATTATTAACAGCTTAGTTGTTTAAGAAAGAAGCTTAAACTTCAGCTTAGGCTTTAACTTTGAGCCAGGGTCTAAACCCCAAAGTCAGGTAAAACACCTTCGGCAGTTAGACTGAAGTAGGACGTTTAAGAGTGGTATGTTTTCAACTTTTTTTATTTCTCCGTTGTATGTGTGAGGGGTTGCTAAGCTTGCATGTAGGTGGGCAATAAGTGTTGTGTTACAAGATGATGTCATGGTGTTACAATGATGCCACCTCGTAACAGAGAAAAGGGCTGGAACTGGGGTGTTTCAGACAGCTGAGAAAGTGGTTTCTATGGGAAAGTTTCTCCCTCTGGCGTGTACTTTGAGCTTTGTAACTTTGCAGATTGTTTACATGCACACA
This sequence comes from Megaleporinus macrocephalus, assembly GCA_021613375.1. Taxonomy (NCBI): domain Eukaryota; kingdom Metazoa; phylum Chordata; class Actinopteri; order Characiformes; family Anostomidae; genus Megaleporinus; species Megaleporinus macrocephalus. The sequence continues at coordinate 41,080,492 of CM038714.1, forward strand.
CATGTGCCTGTCATGCGTTGCTATCTGTAGCTGTTTGTGCACATACAGAGTAGTTTTAAATTTGTAATTATATGCACATTCTCACAAAAAACTTTAAAAATACTAAAAATACTGAACAACTCCCCCTGCGAACACCCCCTCCCGCCGCAGCCCTTGACTGAAAGAAAAGAACACACTCTCCGGATCTCTGCACTTTCAGTCTTGATAACATCGTTTTATAGAGAAGACTTGCATATCATGTTGGGAAAGATTGAAAAGATTGATTAGCGAATGCTTCTAATCTCCCACAAGGCCAGTCTTATCTGTGTGTCTCTTTCTCACTTTGATTTCCAGCCTGCTCCATTTGAATGATACTGTATCTTCAGTAGGAGAAAAAAATAATGAGTTCTTTTGCTCTTCAGTAAACTTATCTGTCGGTGAGCAGCAGAGACTAAAGGCCGGTTCACGCTGAGCATATTTCTAAAGCGGTTTTTAGTTGTCAGTCTGATGAAACAGATATGCCTTCATTTTAATCAGAGCTTCAGTCTAAACACATTCTGCTAGACATGTATCCCCTTGTGCATTTTTTAACCATGGTTTCTCTTTTATCCACATTTACAATCCCTTAAAATCCTTCACACTGCCGCTTTCTATGCTCTTGTGTTCTAAAAAGTACTAGTATTTTGATCAGACCTGAAGTTTTGGCTGGTAATTACAATATGAGAAACTGGTTGTTAACACATTTTAATTTAGCATAGATATTTTGTAACCTTGCCCTAGAAGTTGGTAGCTGGACTGATTTGCAAATCTTTTATATTGTTTTCCTTTTGGTGCTCTACCAGGTCTTGCATGGTTGTTAGAAGTATCTTTTCTCTTGTCCTTAATGGCCGTTTTGACTGGAAATGAAGTGAAACGTGGTCTCTGATGTTTGCTGTAATAGTCCAATATTACGATTCTATAGATTCTTATTAGGTTAAATTAGAATTTTTCTTCATGTTCTGTGAAGCTTGTCAAATCTTACAACAGTGACTTTGTTAGAATGCATTTTTCCGAGATAAATCAGTTACATGTAGTGTGAATTCTGAATAAGCCCCTCGCCCCCCTGCCCCTTTCTTTCAGATGTAGATGAGTGCAGTGTGTTATCAGAACCGTGTAGTTCGGGCTTTAACTGCATCAACACAGTGGGCTCGTACACCTGTCAGCGCAAGATCATGACATGCAGCCAGGGATTTCAGTCCAGCCCTGATGGAGCACGCTGTGTGGGTAAGCAAACAGACACACACACACACACACACACACACACACACACTAAAGGGAAATCAGTACCTCACAATGATTTTATAAGTCTTTTGAAAAGATTCAGTGCATCGTTCATTAGTGAAAATTCAGCAGGGGATTATAAGTACATGTCTCTCCCACTATTTTGGCTTCATAACTTCATGCATGTTTGTGGGGTTAGCAGGATAGTTGGTAAAAAACTTATATTACAGAGTTTTTTTTAATTCACTAAACCATATTGCATGCATTACATCACATTACAAGCTAAAACAGACTATATTAGTGGAAACACACTAATATATTGGTTAACTAATATTACTGTCCAGAAGGACAGTATCAGTATCAGTGAGCAGTAACACTTTTTGAAGCACTGCCTTTTATTGGTCTCAACATTATGTGATTATAACACAACAAAGTGTCTGCATGAGTAATTCCTGTTAATAATATGTTAGTAATGTTTTTGGGTTTTAACCCATGCTGCTAATATTGTATGTAGGCTATAGCCTTTTGATGTTGCTCCACATGTCATAGCACATTTGCACTGTTGGCATCATCTAATTTTCATGTTAGATTGCTTTAGTATGATTTAGAATGATGTTATTATTTCAGTACCGCCCATTCGATTATCTGTACAGACATATGTTTATTTACTAATAAACTGTTTGTTAAAATCATATGATTCCCAACAGTGTCAGGGTGAGGGTTTGGTTTAGGACATTGGATTAGGGTAAATTAATGTATAGTCAGTAAGTAATTAGTAGAATGTAAATTTAGTGCAAAAATAGGAATGGAACATGTACAAAAATAAAAACAATATTAGAAAATAGCCCAATATTTTTATTTTGGCCAAAGGAAGTTTACTATATTTGATAATGAATTAATATAATTTATATTATTAATATTAAAACGTATTAAAACTGACAATATTTACTCTAATTGCAATAATAACTCCTATAATAGCTTCTGTGGGTGAAAGTTACTTAAATGCAAGTTGAAGACAATGCAGCGTGCACCACTGGAAATAACACTGGAAGTGTTGGAAATAAGCTTACAGTGTGTTCCTTTTAGCTGTTTGTCCATGTTTAAGTGTGTCCTGCTGTGTGGTTAGATGTGGATGAGTGTGTGATGGGAACACACCGCTGTGGGGAAGGACAGGTGTGCCACAACACACCAGGTAGCTACCGCTGCGACTGCCAGCCTGGATACCAATACGACTCTAGCCGCAGGACATGCGTTGGTATGTATCTCACACACATTTTTATGGGATATCAAACCACACGAAAGCCAACATCAACACGAAATTTCACCAAATCTACAAATTCTGCATAATTCCATCATTAAGATCATTCAGAGTCAGAGTCTTGATCTGCTCTACAGTGTTGGTTTGAATCATTAATCTTAAGCATTGAATAGATACAGTTACATTGAATAGATACATGTACTCTGGCTGATGCCTAGTCTTGAGACAGACTGTTGACTTTTAATGAAAATCAGATCCAATACATTTCTCTTCAATGCACCATATTAATCCAATCTAAATGACTTTACTGTAACACTTAATTTGAACACTACTAAATAACATTGACATAATCATAGCATGAGAATGTCTTTTGCTAGAGGTCATATGCTATCATATTACCATTGGAGGTAATATTCATGCCAGATGCTGTCATTTTTTATGATGGCAGCTTATGTCACATGCTGATTCTGGGGTGCATTCTATTCGCTGTCAGAACATTAGACATTACAACGTTTGTCATGCCAATTAAGAGAAATGGCAGCATAGCACTGTTAAAAATTATGTTACTGGATATAATCTGTTTTGACAACTCATGACAGCAATTGGCATGATTATGTCAATATTATATACTGGGGCTCAACTAAGGCATTATTAACTTTATTTTCCGACTGCATTTCAGGAATTGATTTCCACAGAATTCTCCTTTAAGCTTACACAGTGCTAACATTTTTCTTCCTACTGCCTTGTTTTATGTTAGAACAGTACATGTAACATTACATTGTGCATTACACTGTCTAGTGTAATGAAGTCATGCTTTTATGAAGTGCACTCTCAGGCTGCTGGAGTAGGAGCGAGATAATCTTTCTGCTAGTGTGTCAGAGAGACTGAGAGTTGGAGAGTGGATTTCATAACTGTTATTAAGGCCTCCTGGATTTTTATTATAATGGATCACAGTCTGACAACTTTAAAGATGTAATGATTCTTGAAATGCACTTAAGGAAATTGAGGATCTATTGACTAACAAATTCAGAGGTGCAAGATTACTACATTAACTCACAATATGGTCAAATATGGGCATTGTGGTAGCATTTGTCACAATTGTAATAAATTATATCTTAACATACGTTTCTGGGCACAAATAATACTGATCAACTGCGTGTCTCATTATGAGAAAAACATTATTACTGTTGTTTATTTGGTTTATTTGGTGCATTGATACATATCATGAAAATGTCTTGAATTACTGAGATGTGTATTTATGCCATATCGCCCCCCCTAGTTTTAGAACCAAGACTAAGAAACCTGGCTTTACTTGGGTGTGGGTGTAGTTGGATCCTTTTTTTGGGATCCTTATTGCTCTCTTGTTTTCTCTGTATGTGTAGATATAAATGAATGTTGGCGTTTTCCCGGCCGTTTGTGTGCTCAGTCTTGTGAGAACACTCCGGGATCCTATCAGTGCTCCTGCACCACTGGCTTCTCCCTGGCATTTGACGGAAAGAACTGTGAAGGTATCTTCCATTACTTCTCATTAAATTGGCACCTTCCATTACCTCTCACTAAACTAGGACCTCTATTACCTCTCACTAAACTAGGACCTCCATTTCCATTGCCTCTCACTAAACTGGTACCTTTTATTACCTCTCACTAAACTAGGACCTCCATTGCCTCTCACTAAACTGGTACCTTTTATTACCTCTCACTAAACTAGGACCTCCATTGCCTCTCACTAAACTAGGACCTCCATTGCCTCTCACTAAACTGGTACCTTTTATTACCTCTCACTAAACTAGGACCTCCATTGCCTCTCACTAAACTAGGACCTCTATTACCTCTCACTAAACTAGGACCTCTATTACCTCTCACTAAACTGGTACCTCTATTACCTCTCACTAAGCTAGGACCTCCATTACCTCTCACTAAACTAGGACCTCCATTGCCTCTCACTAAACTGGTACCTCTATTACCTCTCACTTAACTAGGACCTCCATTGCCTCTCACTAAACTAGGACCTCTATTACCTCTCACTAAACTAGGACCTCCATTGCCTCTCACTAAACTGGTACCTCTATTACCTCTCACTAAACTAGGACCTCCATTGCCTCTCACTAAACTAGGACCTCCATTGCCTCTCACTAAACTGGTACCTCTATTACCTCTCACTAAACTAGGACCTCCATTTCCATTGCCTCTCACTAAACTGGTACCTTTTATTACCTCTCACTAAACTAGGACCTCCATTGCCTCTCACTAAACTGGTACCTTTTATTACCTCTCACTAAACTAGGACCTCCATTGCCTCTCACTAAACTAGGACCTCCATTGCCTCTCACTAAACTGGTACCTTTTATTACCTCTCACTAAACTAGGACCTCCATTGCCTCTCACTAAACTAGGACCTCTATTACCTCTCACTAAACTAGGACCTCTATTACCTCTCACTAAACTGGTACCTCTATTACCTCTCACTAAGCTAGGACCTCCATTACCTCTCACTAAACTAGGACCTCCATTGCCTCTCACTAAACTGGTACCTCTATTACCTCTCACTTAACTAGGACCTCCATTGCCTCTCACTAAACTAGGACCTCTATTACCTCTCACTAAACTGGTACCTCTATTACCTCTCACTAAACTAGGACCTCCATTGCCTCTCACTAAACTGGTACCTTTTATTACCTCTCACTAAACTAGGACCTCCACTGCCTCTCACTAAACTAGGACCTCTATTACCTCTCACTAAACTGGTACCTCTATTACCTCTCACTAAACTAGGACCTCCATTACCTCTCACTAAACTAGGACCTCCATTGCCTCTCACTAAACTGGTACCTCTATTACCTATCACTTAACTAGGACCTCCATTGCCTCTCACTAAACTGGTACCTCTATTACCTCTCACTAAACTAGGACCTCCATTACCTCTCACTAAACTAGGACCTCCATTGCCTCTCACTAAACTAGGACCTCCATTACCTCTCACTTAACTAGGACCTCCATTGCCTCTCACTAAACTGGTACCTCTATTACCTCTCACTAAACTAGGACCTCCATTGCCTCTCACTAAACTGGTACCTTTTATTATTTCTTACTAAACTGGTACCTTTTATTGCCTCTCACTAAACTGGTACCTTTTATTATTTCTTACTAAACTGGTACCTTTTATTACCTCTCACTAAACTGGTACCTTTTATTATTTCTTACTAAACTGGTACCTTTTATTACCTCTTACTAAACTGGTACCTTTTATTATTTCTTACTAAACTGGTACCTCTATTACCTCTCACTAAACTGGTACCTCTATTACCTCTCACTAAACTAGGACCTCCATTGCCTCTCACTAAACTGGTACCTCTATTACCTCTCACTAAACTAGGACCTCCATTTCCTCTCACTAAACTGGTACCTTTTATTATTTCTTACTAAACTGGTACCTTTTATTACCTCTCACTAAACTGGTACCTCTATTACCTCTCATTAAACTGGTACCTTCAGTTGCTTCTTAATATATTACTTTTCATTACTTCTTATTAAACTAGTATCATCCATAGAATCTTATTAAACTTTAAAAGAAGTATGCACTGGCCTCATTTTAAATGCCCTCCTGATTCAATCACTAATAACTTTTGGCTACAAAACCTTAAAATGTTATTTCTACCCATTACCGCCTGCAAAACTTAGCACTGTTCAGCCTCCCACCCACCCATGCCCAGACCTGCAGCTCTTTTGTTGCCGGCCTGTTTGCTTCTACAAGCAGCCAATAATTGTCTGTCTCCATTACCTCCCAATAAAATGTCCTTAGCTCTTACTAAATTTGTGCATTTTATTCCTTCTCACTAAACAATTACCTTTTATTAAACCAGTACCTCCATTGGCTTTTGCAAAATCGATACTTTTTTATTACCTCTTACTGAACCGGTACCTTTCATTACCTTTCATTGAACTAGTACCTTACTTTACTTTTACCTTACGTTACAATTTTCTGCACTAATGATAGAAATAATAATAGAAATATAAAATATGCATTGTTATTATATCTAACAACAGGAGCTGTTTTATCAGTTCTTCACTGAATTGGTGCAATTCCAGTATACCAGTGTTTCCTCTGTCTCTGCTTCTCATAGATCTTAATGAATGCGACAGTAACCCCTGCAGTCAAGAGTGTGCCAACATTTATGGCTCCTACCAATGCTACTGCCGCCTGGGTTATTACCTGAAAGAGGATGGACATACCTGTGAAGGTGAGTTTCACTGCCCCACCCCCAACCCAGCACACACAAACACATGATTACTGCTGTCATAAAGCACAATTAACAGATAGCCAGAGAATGTCGGTTAATAAATCAATGCCAGTGACACATTAGTTTTAATGTTCAGATTTAATAGTCCTAAAACACAGTGCTTCCATTTGTTTCCAAGAGAAACACCTATACAAAGATTGAAAAGAAACAGAGACACAGTGGCAGTGATTTGTTATATATTGATTAAAGTGCTGAGTGTTTCCCAGTATTGAGGTGAATCTGATCAATGAAATCATGACAGGATTGATTTTGTCTTGATGGATGCAGAGTGCACCATGAGTTATACTCACATATTATTGTGTTGTGTATTCTTATCATTATTCCCATCATTCCCATGTTTTATGTTCCTCTGCATGGTGTACATATAGATTATTTTCAGCTTTGCAGTGACAGTACTGGCATGATAGTGGATCAGACCCAGCACTGTTGGTGGAGTGTTTAAATACCTCTAGACTGTGAATAGTCCAACCAAATATATCCAGGCAACAGCGACTAGAGGACTAGAGGATGGTTTATACAGTTTTCTCTGGCTTTATATCTACAAAGTGGATCAAAGTAGGAGTAGGAGTGTCACTGGGTTGAAGGTTAATAGTCCTAGAAAGTAATAGCCAATTAGATTCAATGGCTTACAGCTTGTTACTGCCCCAAATAGTTATGGTCAGATGTTGGGCTTACAGCTCTTCCCAAACGTTTACAATCAAAATCACACAGTTAAATGGCACGTAGCACACCTGTATGCAATAGGTGCATAATATGTACCGATACTGGTTCGTGGGACTGGGGTCAGAAAGCACTGGACTTGCAACAAGAGACTTTTTGTAAATAAGTAGACAGTAAGTGGAAACAGTAGCTGCGTTCCGAAGCCTAGGCTGCAGCCGAGGTAGGACGGGCCCCTCGTTAAGGGGATTATGAAGACTCCTCCTTAACCTAGGTCCCCTAAATGGAACAGTCTAAGGATGCTGTGTCATGAAACCACCGGAAAGGTCCCGTGTCTTGCAGCATGAAACTCGACAAAATGGCGATATATCCATTAAACACTCAAACTTAAAACCTAAATGTTAATTGGGATTAAAAGGAAAATGCCGAAAAGCAAAATGTGTACTAGCTTGGTTAGCATTTGCTACAGCAGCTACCTAGTATTTAATCAGAAATACTTATGATATATATGTACAGGTGCATCTCAATAGATTACACTATTATAAAAAAAGTCAATTTATTTCAGTAATTCAATTCAAAAAGTGAAACTCATGTATTATATAGATTCATGACAGAGTAAACTATTTCAAGCGTATATGTCTTTCACCAACACCAGCAGATAGCATGGCTCCCCAAACACTGATTGTGGAAACGTCACACTAGACCTCAAGCAGCTTGGATTGTATGCCTCTCCACTTTTTCTCTAGACTCTGGAGCTTAGATCTTTCATCTGAAAACAAGATTTTGGGCCAATGAGCAACAGTCCAGTTCTTGCTTGGCCCAGGTGAGACGTCTCTAGCGCTGTCTCTGGGTCATGAGTGGCTTGACAGAAGGAGTAAGACAGTTGCAGCCCATGTCCTGGATACGTCTGAGTGTGGTGGCTCTTGAAGCACTGACTCCAGCAGTCAAGTCAGCAATCAAAGCAAGGCTTTGCAACACAGTGTACCATCCATGTCCACTGTTGTGGTCCTCACTATCTAAGAAAGGTTTGTAGAGAATCAGAGGCACTGCAGACTATAAAATTACTTAGATATCTCATCATGGACTTTTTGCATCATACAGCAAGTACTGTCCACAAAGAGTTAAACACACACACACACTTTGTCCAGTCCCTCCCTGGTAAGTACACACAGCTCTGTGTCGATATGCTGTTAGCTTTTATCGTCTTCTCTCCCTGCAGGGCTGACAAAATGTCATTCTCTTGTTTGGCTTGTAGATATCGACGAATGTTCCCAGAGCATTGGAAACCTCTGTGCCTTTCAGTGCGTGAATGTCCCGGGCAGCTACCAGTGCGCCTGTCCCCCCCAGGGATACTCCATGTCCCCCAACGGACGTACCTGTCGAGGTAATGGCAAGAAAAAAGGCCTTTAGGCTTAACTATTTAAAGGGCCCATGGCATGAAACACAGATTTGCCCTTTTTAAATAAGAACTTGATGTACTATGTGAATTATTTACATAATTCTAAGAACTGGAGAGGGATTAATGTACAAAATAACTACAAATAGCTTCTTTTCTGTCTAACCTCTCTCATATGGAACACGGTACATTGAAAAAATAGAGTGCTGTACATTTAGACCTAAAGTGGGTGTATTTTAATAGTTCTGATTTGATAGATAGATGATAGATCACTTAATAAAATGTAATATATGTATAGGTTCAGCACAAACATCGTTGTTTAGTTATGCCACAGAGAAATATCATACAAAAGATGAAAATGTAAAAAGGAGAGCATGCACTGCTTTGCTTTTGAGGGGGTTGAGGCCAGTTAAGTTCATCTTTAAAACGATTTCCTTATGGGGAGTGTGAGATAGTCAGATACTCAAAAACGGTAATGCATTACAAATTACTAATTACTTTTCTAAAATTGCAATGAAATTGCTTTACTGATTACTTCCTGAAAAACATCAATCTCACTGTGTTAAAGGTTAATAGTCCTAGAAGGTAAACACAAGTTACATTTACATTTGCTATTCTGCGCTGGGCTGTGGTGCAGCTGGTGTGGTCTATGTATAGACATTGTCTGGTGAGAGGTGGCCTGCCCTGTGTATAGATAGCAGTGGCTAGCGTGTTCAATGAAGAGCACTTGCTTTATTTCCTATGTTTTCATATATTTCTTATGTTTTCATAATAGTATGTTGTTCTTTTTTATGTTTGGAAAATTTAAATATACAGTAATATTTGCCACCATAATGTTAACTCTTCACTATCCCTCAGTGTATCGCCAAGGTTAAAAATAAGTTAAAAGTTAGATAACAAAGGATTTAGATTAAAAAATTAAGGTATATAACATTATGAACAATATCTACATTATGTTTCTGGATCAACCTTTTAACCCACTGTTTATAGCTTGTAGTAATACTAAGATTTAGTTAAAAATCCATGACAAAAAACATAAATAACGTAGCACATGCTTGTTATGTTCACCACCACACAACAGGAATATTGTGGTCTTTTAACCAATCACAGATAACATGAAACAAGAACCATGCATTTCTAAAGCTGGTCAAACTGAATGTACACTCATACGTGATATCTGTTTAAGGGTTATAAGACATTCTGTACATAATAACGTGACAGCTGTCTGATTTACACTTAGTAAGCAGTTAGTGTGTTTGGCCTTGTTTGTTTTGCATGAATTTTCTTATTGGATGCAGGTACTGTTTTACCTTACAACACCTGCATGTACCTCTTTACCATAAAAAGATTTTTAAAAAATATATTCACATCTCAAAACTACTATACAACGTATTGGACAATGTATTAATAACCCTTTTATGTAAAAACTGTGAAATAGAGGCAAAAAATGTTCAAGATGGAGGCTTTCAGATACATTAATTGCTGCCAGTCAAGAACTTTCTCTAGAATGCCATGTCTCACATGAAAACACTCTGAATTATTTACATCTGAACCATTTAGTTCTGCATTTTTTTTACAAAGAATTATGAGCAGGTCCGTTGCTTGGATATTTAAATCCTAAGTCTGATGTTCATCACTGAGCAAAATTTGAAAGGACAAGTAACTTGATTTGCAAGACCTCAGGTCCAGTGAAGCAGCGTTCAATCTTCATCACTGTTGGCAGGACAAATCAAAAAGTGGCACATCTCCCCTCAGACCAACAGAAGACTGAGAGATAGAGATAGATAGAAAGAAGGTAGATAGAAGCTCTGCCATTCCCAGAGGTTAGCATAATCGCTTTCTGAATGAATTAGTGTGTGGATTGAAGCTGGCGAGCCATAACAAGAACTGTGCATCTGTGGGATGAGTTGCATAATTAATTGCGGCTCCAATGCTGTTGAGTCCTGAGGAACAAAGCCCAGCACATGGCTGGCACTGACCAGCGCCTGGGTGATTTAAGTTGAGTACCGCTCTGCTTTAATATAGCTCCTTTTAAATGGCATGCTCTAAACTGTAGCGGTTTCTTGTATAAAATGTTATCCATTACATGCATTTGTGTAGTTTTCTGCACCAAAAAACAGGTGTAGCTCATATTTTACTTACTTTCTTTTTTCATTTTCAATTCAACAGGCTGTTTTTGAAGGGACACATACATTTCTTTTCACTCATGTTCACATTCATGTGGATTTTAAAATGATGTAATTCATTTTTATATATTTATATATTTTCCAACATCTGAATTAGACAGGCTGTCTTTGTTACTCTACATTTAAGACTGATATACACTACTCTACTAATATAGTTTAAAGGCTGATCATACAGTACAAGAACAATTAAAGTATTCCAACCAGGACTATTGTTATGGTCTATTTAAGCTCAATGCATTAATTGAGATTGTAATAAGCTATATTTGTAGCAGGGATGGTGAAGGAAAGGGCCAACGTCCAGCAAAGTTGGTGATTTGGTTCTGGAGCACCAGCAACATATTAAACCTAGTATTTAGCTGATGAGTTGAATCACATGTTTTTAGGTAGGACAGTCAACAAACTGTGAAGGAATGCAGCAGTCCAGCAGTTTCACAAGATAAATTCAGGATATGGGGTTTGAGACAGACATGTGCTAATAGAAAGTATCCTATCACTTTTATTTTATTTTGTATTATTTAACTATATAAAAAGACTTTAATTTACTCAAATTTATATTATTATACTTTTTTTAATATATATTTTGTATATACTTTTATTATTTCTTTTTTTTGTTGTCTTATCTATTGGTGAATGGAGGAAAGGCAATGTAAGAATTTCATTGTACAGTGTAACTGTCTGTTCTGCTGTGCATATGACAGTAAAACTCTTGAAGTATTAATCAGGGTAGGTGTCTCAAAAAATGAAAATAAAACTTACATTTGTTTTCAATTTTACAATTTGTAATTCTCCCTTTCATTTAAATTCAAAAATCTAATCTAAATAATCTAAAAAAAATACTGTCCTAGGTTTTCATGTCACTTCCCAAATAGAATTTTTTTGTCCATAGGCAGAGCCTTATTTAAGCTACACCCGCTGCATTTAACAGCAGTAAGTAGATTGTCCTTTATAGCCGCATGTTGAGCAAATAGATATTAATGTTAGATGTTTTTTCGTTTATATGCTGCTTAGGTTTCTGAGGAACTGGAAATAATTTGATATAAGCCTCTAATTTGATCTAACTCTACATTTTCTGTGTTGTTTCAGACATCGATGAATGCGCCACTGGAGTTCACAACTGTTCTGCCACCCAAACATGCTACAACATCCAGGGCAGTTTCCGCTGTCTGTCCTTTACGTGCCCTGAGAACTACAGGAAAGTGTCGGACATGTGAGTGACCTTTTTATTTACAGTCAGTTATATTTAAACTCAACTGGACTCTAGGAAGTGACATTTAAGCGAGAACACTAAATAAAAAAGCGTTTTCTGGGGATGTTCTTTTCAGTTAAATCTGACATTCCAATAATTAGGTGTCAATTTTCACCAACAGTCAACGAATTTAAGGACAGCTTAATGTCTCCAAGCTCTGCAGCTATTACTGCTGTGAACCCAGCATCACAAAAAGCCAGTGGAGGCAATGTGTGGCTGGAAAATTACACTGACAAAGACAGTGAGATGTCTGGTAAAATAAACTTAAGTCCAAATCTTTTGAAAATCTAAAATGTGTTTTGAACTCTGACTTTGATCAATTCAGTAGAATGATCCATAGAAAACCATTACCTTTAAAAATTTTAGAAGACCCTTTTCAATGGTGCAAATAATTATTCGTTAGTTTTCTTTGCTAAAAGTATATTGACCACATTTTATATAAAAAATAAAATGCAAAGAAAATCCTGAATGTAAAAGCTGGAATGAAATTAAAACCTGATTAAATTGCAAAAATATTTTTTACACTTGCACAAGGTGGAACAGTTAGATTATCACTAATGAAGTGTAAATAACAAAAATTTAATAAAATGTGATTTTTTTAAGTTTCAAAAGTAGTTTACAAAGGTGAACTACTGTTTTGCTTACTTCAAACGTTTCACCCACTATCCTATATGCTTTGCACACTCCAGTAGGTGCGAGTGGTCAGTGACTGGATACGACTGGCCCTACAGATGGTCCAATTATGGTGCACAGCCTTTCAAAGGCTGCTTTTCACACTGAAATATCCAAACCAAAGCTCGCTTGAAAAATGGTTCTGCACAATGTACTCCCAGAACTGTCTGGTGGTTTTGCACTCCCAGATGAAACAAGGTTAAAGTTGGCTTCTTATCCAAATTTCTTGTTCCACCATAAATGGTACAACAGTTACATTCTGGCACCATTTGATGTGGAACAAGAAATTAAATAATTCTCGTCTTGGGCAATGTGTCTGAGCCGCATGTCCATAAAAAGATGTCAAACAGCTGTACTTAAAGCCAACAAAGTTAAATCTCTCCATCTTGCTCGTTTCCATGCAGCCCCTAATCCTGGTAGTCTATATCAATTAGTTTCTTTCTGTAACTGTAGTGCTGAAATTTCATAAAAGCACAAAACATTTGCAAAACGTTTGGATAGAACTCGGGCTACTCTCACTGATGTCGCATGTTTAAAGGTTTACTCTGCTTCGTCTTTAATGTATCATAATTTTTGTATACTGCCGAAAAATTTTCATTTGAATGCAAACTGGGTGTGCCCAAACTCTTGTTGGGCAGTATGTGTGTGCGTATGTGTATTATGCCCCTCTGGTCCCGTGTGTTTCAAAAATGACCTGGTTAAGTAAGGAAATCCATGCCTGTGGCAGGTTTATTGAGCTCGGCCCTGTCGGAGCACGCTTTTCATTAGACTGAGAGATGAAGGCAACTACTTCTGATCAAATGGGGCTTCAGACACACACGCCTATACAGTCTCACGAGGACACGCGCACCTCCGCAGCACACACATAGCTCAGATACACCTACAGTGGTAGAAGCTAAGCTCCAACCAGTATCAACATTTAGTCACAACGTCCTTGCCTATTTTAAGGAGCTAAAAACTTGGAGTCAAAAGTAAACAGGCTCCAGTAGAGGTATTAAGTATTAGGTATGTTCTTTTTTGGATGTTCTATCTTAATAAAATAATAAAATGTTACATTAATGTGTCTAGAGAGGACAAATCAGAGTGGGATTTACGGTTACTGGTAACAGCCTCAAGAGCTAAAACACATTTCATCAAAAACACATTTTGTGTTAACGTAGCCTGTGTCTGCATAGTTTCCTGTTCCTCTTACTTCATGTTACACATTCAAAAGTTTCCAGAAACTGACCATTGATTAAAAGCTGACACACATTGTGCTTCAGGAGTTAAAGGGTTTGAGAGGGTTTCTGTGCATCAACAATGGGTCTAGTGGGTAGTGAGCGTTCATTGCAACTTTTAGTATATCGAATTGATATATAAATACGTTTAATAAGCTTAATAAAGCCATAAATCTTTTATAGCTAGCCGGGAGCATGTCATTGAAGATGTTTTCGAAGTTCGAGATGAGTAGCTGTATCTCTATGCAATATATGCTCAATGCTCTGTGGTAGCCAGAAACACTGGAAAATGTTTTCTTCTGTTCTCAGTGATGCTGTAACATCCTGTGTTTGTGTGTTTTAGGCGCTGTGAGCGTGTGAGCTGCCCCAGTTTCCAGAATTGTCAGAACATGCCTTTGCGAATCACCTACTACCAGCTCAGCTTCCAGACCAACATTGTCATCCCAGCACAAATCTTCCGGATCGGCCCGTCTCCGGCCTACTCGGGCGACAACATCATCCTCAGCATCCCGCGGGGAAATGAGGAAGGCTACTTCAGTACCCGCCGTCTCAACAGCTTCACTGGAGCTGTGTACCTACAGCGGCAGATCCATGGCCCGCGGGACTTCCTCATCGATGTGGAGATGAAGCTCCTGCGCCAGGGAACCTTCACCACCTTCCTCGCACGCATTTACGTCTTTATCACAGCACACTCCATGTGAAGGCAAACTCTCAGCCACACTACATAAGTGATTGATGGCAATGGTTCTCAGCTCCAGTCCTGGGCTCTCACTGTGCTGCACTGTTTGAATTAAGCTTGTCAGTCAAGTATTAGACCTGGAGTCGCCCAACTGTGGTCCTGAGAGGTTTACCTAGGAAGTCGTAATTACAGAATCTGCATTCAGATGTTTCATAGTCTGAAAGATGGAGGATTAATAAGCAAAGCATGTGCTTCTGTGCATACTTTATTAGCCTCTTTTTACCCTGTTCTTTAGTGGTCAGGACCCCACAAGACCACCATAGAGCAGATTTTAGTGGTCGAGTGGATCAGTGTCCACTCCTGATTTTTTGGACCCCACTGGAGATGTCAAATCAGATGATCTTTTGTTCCAAAGTTTGGGTGTTGGTCAACCTCCAGTCTTTCACCGACACTGCCCAAAGGACACCAGTGACTGGATGAAAGACAGATGTTTGGTTTGTGGACCATTGTTAGTCCACATTTTCGGTGACACTGAGGTGTTTAAAAACTCCTGTGTCTGATCAACTCATACCATCTCATCGCACACTAACGCCACCATCACATCAGGGTCACTGCAGTGCCGAGAATGATACACCATGCAAAGCATACCTGCCCTGTGGCGGTCCTGGCCTTAGAAGAACAGGGTGAAAGAAGGAAGGAACAAAGTGCAGATACAAAAAGGTGTACTTGAAGTGGCCTTTCCTCAATACACACGTTCTCACATTGTGCATTGCTAATATAGCGAGGTGTTGGCTTCACCTGTTTAATACTATATTTCTGCACATAGACTCTATTGAACATATAGCAAGTTTATTTTGATCTAACAAATGAAACATTATTTTGGCTACACTAAACTCTTTATGTTCTATTTTCTCACAGCCTCTGACCTCATGGACCTCAGTGCTGCGGGAGCGACTCCAGCACGCAAGATTAAAAACTGATTTAGGGAAGAGAATGCAGTAGTGGATGAAGGTGAAAAACTAAAGCAGGGGCCATTTTAAGAGTGGCTGTCAGAACCCACATATGAGAAATGAGATTCTGAACATGACCATGAGGTCCTGTTTGGGATTGGACTAATATTCCAAGCTCTACTAGGTGGGTCAGGTGTGTTCGATTGACAGAGCTTTGCTGGGCGACAGATCTTCTAGCCCTTCCACGACTGTATTAGATGTGCTTGTGCAGGGAACCTGTTTAAACAGTGCAGGGCTGTGGCTGCCCAGGACTGGAGCATCACTGGAGAACCACTAAATAATGGTGCTAAGCCAGAGAGTCCGAGTCACTCGCTAGCTGTCAGTTCGCAAGTGTCACTTTTAGAGGAAAAGATTTTTGTTTTCAAAGAATCTTACCAAAGCGTTGAGACTGTTTTTAACTAACAGCCATCTAACAGCTTCTGTTCTGTCAGAGCGGGGGACAAACAGGAAATCTGGGACTGCAGAGACTGTTAGCTTTTGACTGAAATATCTTCTTTAAAGTATTAAAAATACCCTCAGCCAGATGTTATTTATACTGTACCAATTTATCTGCATTGCTTTTTATAACACCTCATTTATTTTCCACAGCAGCAGTGATTTTCCAGTTCTTACTTTTATCTCTAATGGTGCTGTATTTCTTCACTTTAGCCTATATGTGTTTTCCAGCTCATTTGAAATCCCTTAACTTACCGTATTCCCAAAAATGTAATGAGTTGCATCCATATATATGCTTCCATGGAGCATCACTGACAGCATTTCTTTTTCAAGCTGATAAAGGGTAGCGCTGCATCTTTTGTAATCACTGTGATCAATGTTTTGCAGTTGAAGGGATGTATGATATTTTTACGTCACATTTGTAGGTGGCTTGCTCCGTCTGTATCTTTTAGCACACGTTTGACATTCACACTGTAAGCACGTGTGAAATCCATACAGCACTGAAGACGTTCAATCTTTTTAAAAATGTTTGTATGTATATGTTATTTTATGTACTCTTACAGGGCCTGTTTATGTATGTCTATATATATCTATATCTCTCAGGGTGGAAAGTATTAGATCATCTCTTCACATCAGTTTTGAAAAGAGACACTTCATTGGAACTTTTTAAAAGAATAAGTCAATGTACTAATGACATAAATCACCTTTGGATCAATTAAACAACAACCAAGATGAAGAAATGTATAGTGCAAGAGTGATTTGTTGTAGATACTTTTATTAGTCTTTGGCCGGCTTGTTTCTCTGAAACAGCTACAGTGCACCACCTGGTGGGGGAAAGCTGAACTGTACATTTTGAGGCCTTTGCATTTTTTGAGTCAATTCTAAATCAATTTATAAACCCCAATACTAAATTTTTCCTATTTCATATATGCTGTTAGTTTAAAGTTTGTAATCAACTAGGACAAATCAGCAACCTGATCCGGACATACTTATGCCTTTCAGCTATACAAGTTCTAATATGACATAAAGTTGTATGCAAAAGTTTTTGTGCATCTGTTTTGTTGATTTTCTAAATGAAAGTAAGTTAACACATCCTCAAAAGAGAACACTTCTGCACATTTTCATGTACGGTTACTGTTTATTTGCTAAATTTAACATACTGGAGGAAAACATCACATAAAGGCACATTTTGTATTCCATGTTTAATTTAAATGTTAAACTCTGCCAATAAATATAAAACCAAAATGCACTAAAATACTGTAATTGGTCTGGTCTTAAGTCTGAAGAGGGTCAAATCTTCTGCATATGATTGTATATAATAACCTAATAAACTGATTATTTAGATCAAAATTTCAACCAAATTTGTTACCACAGTGATACTGAGAATCCATCAATATTTCTGTATAAAATAACTGAATCGGTGTGACATATCAGCTAATACATGACTAAATAGCCTTGAACCTATCATAGACCTACATTTTTACTAAGTACAGAATAACATTGTTCTAATCAGACATGTTTAGCTACAGAACATGTGCATTCTAAATTAGCGATTGAGATAAAGGCAAAAACAAGCTGGATTTAATTATTTGAGTTTCAGTTTGTGTCCTCTTAACGCTGAAGTACTGTTAGACTGTTAAAGGGCTTTCAGATGGTGGGCATCAAACCTGCTTTTCCACTGACTTCATTACTACCTTAAGTACTATTTTGCCACCCTGCTGCTAAATTCAGCCATTCAATCTAACAACCACAGCCAGATTTATTTATTTTAAACTGGCATACCAGTTATTTAAACTTGCTGTATATCTGCAATGAGCTTGTGTTGATGATGTAGCATTGACCTAGCAAAGTGACAGTGTATGTCCAGCCATGCAATGGGCAGGAATGATGCACTTAAAAAGGATTTAAAAGGATTTTAAAAAGGAATGTTAGATTGTTAATTGAAGCTGGAAGGCTCATTATTATATTTCATTGTTAAAATTTGGTACAAACAGGCTAAAGTCTAAAGAATTCAGAAGTTGGACTGAAAGCCACAATGTAAAATACATGTTAATGTGTCTGTTACAAGCTTTTACATAGAACATGTAATATCATGAAATATCTTATACAACCTTCAGATATCTGTGTTTCATCTAGAAGGCCCTAAAAAGGATTCACATGAATCGCTCCCAGCCTAGTGCTAACATACTACTACAATGCCAAAGGTGTGCAAGCAGAACGTAGCATTATCACATGTTTTTTTTAGCTGAGTTTTTGTTGATAATTACAAGCAGAACAAATCAAAACTTAACATGCTTAGGTTCTGCATCTAAACAGGTTCTGCCTCTGAACGTTTTCTAATGTTGTGCTCTAATTGGCAACGTGTAGGATGCTGGGCAGTGATAGATTCAATCTATTTCATGGCACACCATCGGTCATATTCACATGCATGTACTGATAAAGTCTCCGTTTTCAGTGAAGGACCAGCACTGTGGTAACAATTTTTTACTAGTTATCAATCTGTGTAATTTACAGTAAGCCTTCCAGGAGAATGTAAACATTTACAAAGCATTTCTTTTAGTGCAGTGGATCTTAGACAGTTTAGACTAAACATAGATGATTTTAATAGTTTAAATTACACCGTTAGCGTTCCATTTACAGCCAACCCTTGTTAATCCTGAAGGTCAAGCTTATCTTATCACAGACTGAGTGGAAATCTATCTGTTTTTAGCGTTTGGGACTTGCCTTTAAAAAATGAAGTAGGCCTTCTCCTCTTGCCTCCTACTGAAGTCCTGATCAGACCCAGCGCTATCACACTACGGTCCACCCTAAAGGCCACTCATCACTCCCTCCCATTGTGTAGGTATCGGAAAAGGGTGTGCAGTGTTCAAAGCTAGCGCAGAAGCCATGTGGGTTACACACAGCACCGCAGATAACCTCTGACTGCAGCCTTACTAAATGGAATGAGTGATGGTGTGATACGTCAGCTTAATAGCTCTATACTAAATCATGCTTAAATCACAGGCCTGTCTGAAAAGCCTCTCTGACCTTAGAGGTTAAACAGGAAATATGCATAGTAAATACAGTGCTGTGAGGTACAGTTACAATGTAAACAGATAGTATTCAGAAAACAGTTACATTGGTGAAATAAATGGACTACATAGGTATTTATCTATTTAACATGTTTATTCACTTTCAAACTCAATTACAGAGAGTCCATGTAATTCCCAGAAGCCCTTGAATATAACACGCAACTACATGTTTACATGCAGTTTCGTTGCCAGTGTTGTGGCGAATTTAGCACCCCCGCCAGAAAAGGCACCCCAGTCGGGAGCGCACGCTCTGACGCTTGAATCGAAAGCTGAGATAATCTGCGGACATTAGTTTGTTTGCTTTGACCAAATTAACTTCACGTCTCATTTCACTAATCAATGTGCGAACGCGCTCACGCGAGGGGTGCTTTTCCTTTACAATAGTTGTGCCGAATTTAGCACCCCCGCCAGAAAAAGCACCCTCTTTTGGGAGGGGATGCAGGTGACATGATTTTTTTTTTTTTCATTATTTTTTACGAGTCAGCGTAGCTTAGAACAGTATCTTGGGTATTTCCATTTTCTAAGTGAAATTAAAGCCAAGAAGACGATGTGTGCGCGCTCCCGAGAGGGGGTGCTTTTCCTGGCGGGGGGTGCAAAATTCGACACAACACCTGTTTCCCCTTTACAAAATAGTAAGAACAGACATACGGAGGTTTGGGTGGATGTTTTAAATTTAGTGCCTTCAGTCATAGACGCAGGTCCTCTTCTTTGGAAGGCGGCTTCCCAACACTGATCTTTATGTGCTGTGTTCGTAACACGGTTGTTCAAGCCAAGTTTTCCTCTTCTTCCACTAATTGTGACACCTACTAACTGAACATATTATGCTAGTCATTTTGTATGTTTGTTGTCATTTTGCTCGTAATTAGTATAAACGTGTCCGCGATCGCACTGGACGTTCTAACACAAAGTAAACAAAGATGCCTCCCCCTGTGTTGTCGTAGAAAATAGCATGTATATGCTAACTAACGCTAGAGAGCATAAAGGAGACTGTCAATTCATAATTCAGCTATTAGTTAGTCTAGAATTAAAGTGGACATGAAACATTTCAGTTTGTATGGGTTTTCTACGGAATTTAACATGATGAAATATATTTGGGAGGGAAATTTTTCATATAAAATGTTTACAGTTGTTACTACCCTATGCTTTTGCGCCAGTGCGCCGCCATCTTGCCCGTGCAGAATTGATGACGTCACGAGGTCGGTTGGTTCGTTAGTTGCTTGGCTGATTGAAGACAGCCCAGGAGTATAGCGGTCGCGGTTTAGGAAAAGAGCTTGTTGTTTGCCACACTACGGAAGAAGACGACGAAGCTGAAAGGGGTTTTGATCAGATTCCTAGAAACCCAATGGCTTATGTGTTCGAGCCGGTGCAGCCAGCGGTTCCCGTACAGGTGGAGAGCGTCGGTAACACTACCTGGTGCAGACGCGGTCACTGCACTGCAATGCCGACTGCAACCGAGTCGATTTGCTGTCAGGAGGCTAACGTGGACCGTTTGCTCAGAGACCTTCCCTGCACAACCCTGAGCCGAACTAATCGGATGCTCTGCTGTGAGCGAGACGGTTTGGAGGTGTCTATGCTCTCTCTACGCGAAGTCCGTGTGGAAACCCTGGAGCGGCCCGTCAACAGCAGGTAATGTCATCCAGGTAACTAGCTAGGTTATATACATTTAGCTATTTAGCAGGTAAAGGTGGAGGTGTACTTTGGGAAATTTGATTATGTAAGATCTGATTCCTGCTCTCTTCTGCTGCGGTAAGAAAGCAAGAGTTTTAATAGTTTAGTGGAATGTGTATCATACAATATATGGCTGTCCTTTACCGAGGACAAAGTCAAAATAACACTGTCAACCTGTGAACTGTCAGCTTATATAGCTAGATTGTACCTCTTGCTGCTCTGCTGGTGTGGCGCGTCGTTTGGCTCGTTCTTTGTGGCTCACAGCTACTGCTTTCCTCGAACCCTGAGTCGGACGGTCTGTACGTCCCAGCCGGTAAGAGGAAAAGTTAAAAACGGAGGGAACAGCCTCGGACTTCAGCTTGTTTGTGCGGCGGACTTCTAATACTCCAGACTCAAAAACCCTCTCCTCTACGTAGTCCTCGTCTAAAAAGTGCTCGTTACATACCCTAGCATTGCGGCTAACCGGAGGATTCTCGCGCTTCAGCGCCGCTAGGCAACGCCGAAGAACCGCTGTCCGCTTAAGAGGCGGAGGTATGAAAGTAAACAATCTTTCTCTCATTCTTCACCCTGTAAAATTCATTGCTGCAGCCAGGGGCAATACAAAAGTGCCCCCCTTTGCATCGATTTTTGGTTTGACCTTTATTATCCATTAAGAAACTAATGTACGCTAGTAGTTTATATCATCTTGGTGTTCCTGAACCAACCTCGTGACGTCACACCCCAGACACGTAATACGGCGGTAGGCTTCTCCAGCTACAGCTAGATAACAGCAGGGGAAATAACTGGTTAAAGAATATTGGGTCTTTTATGTTCGTTTTTCCAGACAAAACATTGAGTATTTAGTGTTTACATACCCTTAAGTTCTTTACTCTTTTACAGCAAACGTATACATTCAGGAAAACAGCTTCAGCTAGTTGCTACAGTAGAATAACATAACAGAATATTATTCTTTAGTAAGCAGGCTGATTGCCACATTCACACTGTTTTATAATGGAATGAAATGTTTAAGTATTCCAAAGTATTTAGAATACGTTACTCACATTGAGTAATCTAATAGAATACATTACAAATTACATTTTAGGACATGTGTTTTGTATTTTGTAGTGAAATGCATTTTAAAAGTAACCCTGCCAACACTGTATATTAGTTTTAGAACACTACCTACCGGTCAACTGTTTTAGAACACAGCCAGTCAAAAGCTTTAGAAGACTTCCAGCCAAACATTTTAGATCACTACCTGTCAAAAATTTGTAGTACACCACTAGTCACACATTTTAGAACTATTCTAAAACATTTGATTGGCAATGTTCTGAAGCTCTGAAAGTTTTGACTGGTAGTGTTTTATACATATATAACCTATGACATATGTATATATATTATATATATATATTATTTTGGGCCATATTGTATAGTTGAGATTCAGTACAGATTCAGTTCTACTTATTTATTCATTTATTCTTTAATATTATCTTTGTTAATACAAGAAATGCAGTTAAAAGTTTGTATTAAATTAGCAACTAGTTTTAAAAACTAAATATACAAGCTGCTTTTTAACATTACTGACTGAAGATGCTTGGCGCTAAAGGCAGTTTCAGCACTTCTCTCTATGTGGGATAAAAGTGCTCATTCCTCAAAGCTACAGATAGAAGCAGCATGTTCCATTAGACCGAGCTGCAGGGGTGGCCCTTTCCCTCCTTTGGCAGAACTGAGCCTCAAACACTTCCGGCCATTCAGGTGGCATCCTACACGTTTCTAGCCCTTGACTGATTATCCTCTTCCCTCTGCACGCTCTTTATCACTAAAGAGCTAAATATACGTCTCCATGTTCCAGGAAATCAAGCGCTCTGCCCAAGCACAGCGGCCGTTCTGCTGATAAAGATGCTCACAGGAAGTTATGAATCTTCAGATAAGTACTGGGGTTTTCTTTAAATGGCTGTTATAGTGTGTTTTGTTTCTGAGGCCTAAGACATTTTAATGGTGAAAGGAAGCCTATGGCTGTAGCCTATGGCTGATTAGCACAGACAACAATTTCAACATGTTTTTTTGTAATTAGAGAAGAACAGAAAACCTGTTGATTAAAAACACACCTTCAGTAGTATGGAAAAGTTTGTGAGCCATTGGTTTACATGTGTGTTACATGTGACTATTACTAGTATTTTACAAACAAATCATATTTTAATATAAACTGCAAAGGCCTGTGACTGCTATTAACCCCATCATTAGACTAAAAATATTGTTTAAAACAAACCCTACAGTTTGCCAGATCATACAAAGGGTTAACTACAAGATGTACATCAGTAAGTAGGAAGGCATCTAAATATGCCTGTGCAGCTCTGGAACAGCTTTGTATGGACAGATAGGACAGAAAATAACTTGTACCAGAATGATTGGGAGACGAAAGTATTGAGACATGCTCATGATCTAAAGCATATCACTGCATCTGTCAAGCATGGTGGAAGCAGTTTTATGAGTTGGGCATGTATAGCTACCAATAGAACTGGTTGCCTTGTATTTATTGATAATGGGATTGCTGACAAAAGAGCCAGGCTTAATTCTGAAGGGCTATATTATTGGCTGAGATTCAGACAAATGCTTTAGAACCCATTGGATGGCACTTCACAATGCAGATAGACAATGACACAACACGTATTGTGAAAAACAGTTCAGGACTTTTTAATCAAAAAAGAAGTGGAATGTTGGGCAGTGGCCAGAAACAACCCTGTATCCCATCCAGCCGCAATGCATTTACTGAAGGCAAAATGCCTCAAAGAACAAAAGAACTGCAGTAAAGGCCTGACAGAGCATCACCAGGTAAGAAACCTAGCATCTAGTAATGTCTGTGGGTTCTAAACTTCAAACATTCAGCATTTGCAACCATGTATTAAAAATGGCAAATACATTTTTACAGGGTGGGAGAGGGGGCTATGTATGGTTGTAATTGCTAAACCGGTCACTCAGTTTAGTTGTTAATACATTAATCTTAACTCAGATATACTGAAGCAGCTAAATTAACAATAACCGATGATACCCAAACATTTATGATTCTCACAGAATAGTCATAAATTACTTATGTTTATTCACAGACCAGCATCTACTAATTAAAGCAGTACCAGAAAACATTAACTGTTGTCTGTTGTAATCAGTGATACTATACAAATGTGGCAGCTGAAGTTTAGCTTGAAAAATACTTTGGTATTCTTTCACCCATAGTCTTTCTTTTTGTATTTTTTTTCCTGGAAAGAAAACAGTATAAACAGTTTAGAAAGCCTTATAGGGAAAACATTTCATTGTATTGCTCCAGAGCAGGTCTGGCCTGATTTATGATATGACATCTACAGTCGTGACAGTCAAAGCTATCTATTATGGAATCAGATCAAAGTTAACAGCCTAGGAACAAAACACCATGACACACACCACCACTAAGTCCAAACAGATTCACGTATCGCTGTCATGTTCATGAAATAAAGAAAGTAAATTATCATTCTGTTACTTCTGAAGCAATTCTAAAGCGTATCCTTAAGCAACACGGCTTAGACGTTGTCCCGAAACTGTCATCTTTAATCTGACAGGCTTCATTTGAACTGTTTAACTGTCACTAATTCAAGGTCATCTGCCTCCGTCAGTGCACTTGGCACTTGGCAAAGCCTTCTTGTTTGATTAATAAAGCCTAAAAGAGGTAATGATTAAATGAAATTGAGTTGGCCTGCCTGGCACAGAAATCTCCGGATGCTTTGTGTGTGTCAGCATGTAAAAGCTTTGGCACTCATGCAGCATTCATCTCGACTCTTCTGCCACCCTTTGATCCTGAATGAGAATTTGAAGATAAAAGGTGCTGGTGCTGGTGCTGGTTGGTTGGGGGTGAGGAGGGGTCATTACCTGTTCTGTGAATTGGGTCAGGTCGACAAGGCTTTCATCAGAGCAAGAGTCTTTAGATTGATCGACTGACGTTTCACTTCAAACGCTGCGGGGCAGGGCGCAGGCCACAAAACTTTAACCCTGTCATGCTTCACGGCTTAACATTGAAGTCAAAGCACAAATCACCTGTGTTTTATTACGACACTGACTTCACTCACCTTTCTCTCCTTTCACTTGCGCCCACCCACATCAAATGGAGATGGGACAGCAATGGCTGTGATAAAAATCAGATCAGAATAATTTTATACGCTGGAATTAGGATCAGACTAGGAATCAGGTTTGTATTAGTATCAGTATTAGGCATTTTACTTTAGTATTAGAGAAGTATGTTAAAATTGTTTTATTCAGCAAATGTGCTTTCAGAATTGACATAAACATAAAAAATACATTAAATTTGAAAACATATTATGGATATACATGGATCTTTCTACTGAATTAGTTCAAAGTCACAAAAAATACATTTTGGAGTGCAACAATATATATATATTTTTTTCAGAACAATTATGAATTCATGTTTTTTTAGTACTTGGCGAAATCAAGTTTGATACCTTAATGAATTACCTACTTAGAATGAAGCAGTTGTTATGTAAATGAGTGCACCTGTAACCATGTGTTCCTAAATAAATAGCAAGATAATTAAAAAACAATGTATTATCAAGGTATATTACATTACTTACCTTGGATCAAGTAGCATAGCAGTGTCATTTTATTCCATGTCTCATAGTTTTAATCCCAACTCCTTATATGTCTCCTCTGTAGCACAGTAAAAAAAAGAAAATACGTGTTTAGGTTGTGAAAGCTTATAATGCTGAACACTGATTTTCAGATCTAACTGCTCACCATGTGGCCATGAGGGACAGGGATGCTGTCTCACTTCCTGTTCTAAAATGCAGGGTCATAAGTAGGGCTGGGCGATAAAACAATATTGATAATCATCGCGAAATAACGTTTCCTCGATAGAATTTTAAGACGTAGTCGATAGAAAGTCGATAGAATTAAGTTCCGTGATTTGAGAGACAACACAAACAGCGAATGAGAATAGCGCCGCCCCCAACCAATCAGGTGGCTGAACTGGAGTTCCAGCCACTTCATGTTTGGTTGAAGTACACAGCACAGAGTGTAGACGTAGCGGCAGCTTAACCCACGCGCTAATAAGTTACTGCAGACACTACAGTCGAGCAAAGAGAACGAAATAAGAAAAAACAACGACAGAAAACATTACTACTACTGAAAGAAACATGTTAAACGTGTTAATAATCTTAAAATAATCTGCTAATATAAGAACAACTAGTAAACAGGTGCTGTCTTGCTGCTGTGTTCATAAAGCGCTACGGGGTGTTTGAGCTTCAAGTGCTCGTGTGTAGCAGCTGTACTGTTGTGTTGTGCAGAGCTGACAGAGCACCACACTGTTGTGTTTCTGTGTGAAACAGTCCCACAACTTTAGCTGTAGGTGAGCGATTGTTTGTAACTGCAGCTTGCGCTCCGGATAAATTTATGTTTTCAGTTGGCGCAGCCACCTTTGCGACGCATCGACGCACGTTATGCTAACGTAATTTCGTAATCGATAAACATAAACATGTATACTGTATGAGTTCGAGTGAGAACGCTGAGGCAAAGTTGACTTTATAATCCAAAAACCCGAGCAGGGAAACTTTATTTTCTACCGAAACAGAATCGCTAAACGAACTCACCATTTGAGCCGAGAGTCGACTCACCGCTACGAGTCATTTCCTCAGAACTTAAAGGGCCAGCAATAGCCTGCTTAACACAGTGTCTGTGTGTGAATACTGTTCATACTAATACTGCCCCATATACACAACATTACACAACTGTATTGCACACGCACACACACACACACACACACACACACACACACACATATATATATATATATATATATATATATATATATATATATATATATATATATATATATATATATATGTGTGTGTGTGTGTGTGTGTGTGTGTGTGTGTGTGTGTGTGTGTGTGTGTGTTTGTGGTTAATACAGTTGTGTAATGTTCTATAGTACATTTGTCTATTAGTCTGAAAATAAAAAAACAATTTAAGAAAAAAATTAAATTTTGATACCTTTATATCTCACTTAAAGTAAAAAGGAAATAGTAATTTGATTTATATCGACTGATATGAAAAAAATTATTGTGATAAGATTTTTTCCCATATCGCCCAGCCCTAGTCATAAGTATCTGCCTATGGAGTGAAACTATTTGAGTTTCAGTGGTAAAATGAAAATGGGGGAAAGCATTTTGTAAAATTCATGATAAATCTAAATCGAAAGGATTTTTAAAACCCAACTTAAAAAGATACAAAAGAATGTTTTATTTCACATAGTTGAAATGTAGAGGTTAGGTTTTGGGACAGACACCTCCCAGTAGAAATAGCTTATAAAGGATGCTTTTGGATTTTGTAAACATTTAGCTTATTTCTATCTCAATAAAAGCCTTGGGTTTAAATGGATTATAGATGAATGTCGAAAAAGGAATCTTATTTAACAGATATTTACACAAAATCCCCAACACTACACATAATATTACATCTGTCCACTTTGAACCCACCCCACTCTTCACTTTGTCCACTCTAATGCTGTTCTAGTGCAGTAACTCTGCTATCCAAGCTGTTTCTGAAAAAAAGCTAGACATTTTGCACTACAATACTAAAACTGGACACTAGAAACTGGACATCTGAGAGTAAGTGAGTACAGTTTTATGGACTAGAGAGTCTAAACTTATTTTATGATATTAAAGTATTTATTATATTTGCATTATTGGACATAGCAATATACATGATCTCTCACTCAATGCTATACTAAGAAAAACATTCCTCTTGTTTGAGAAATGTATCTATTTAAAGCCAAAATAAGTAAAACCTAGGTAAAGTCTAAAGATTCCATTTTTTTACAATGTTCTTATGAGGAGGGTAACTGTGAAGAAGAGATTGCAGATATTGCACTCACTTTTCTTAAACTTTTTTAAGCATATATTAATATGTGTGTGTGCATGTGTGTGATTCTGCATTTAGCTAATCCGTGCAGTGAGTCACACACACACACTGTTGTGGTCAGTGCCTGGCAGCTTTGGGGCAGGGGTCAGCGGTAGTGGGCAATGTATTTAGACTCGTTAGGATGAACTGCCAGCCTGGGTAAACCACTAAACCTTCCAAATATGTATATGCACCATTTTCTCAGTAAGCTAATGAGGAAACGCAGTGTTTATGTTTGGGACCAAATTGGCCTTAATCCTTTTAACGCTACAAAAAGGCCTGTTGCTTATTGCATGTCTTGCGTGTTTTAAAATAAGCAGGTCATTTGACAGTAACATCAAGTATTATTTGTCTCTGCCCAGCACAATCCCTTCTAATGAGAAGTTGCACTCCATAAACGTGGCTATGCACAGCAGTAGAAGATAATACTTACTTAAAACTTATTAAATATTCCTGTTTAGTCAAAATATAATGTAGAAGCTACAATCTGGATTCAGAAGAACCCTCGCTACTTAAACACGTTTGTTGCATTTACCTGACCTGATGAGACAAGATGTACATCAATTATGTGGTATGGTCATATAAGACCTCCAAAAGGGTTTTGATACCCTGGTCATGTTATTTTGCAGTATACACTAAAATGGGATGTTCTCAGACCCTAAGGCCTTTACAAATGAAGTCTTCATAGCTATAAAAACTATATTTTATTACTAATGTTACTAATATATTATTGATATTAACTAATATCAACTTTCTCTGCTGCAATGCTAACAATTTGCTATCACAAACAGAAACAGAGCAATGTCCTCATCTCTTAAATGTTTAGATTTTCCAGTTCCACCTCAAATTGTACAGCAGTTATATTCAGGTGACAGAATGCAGGAGCAGCACCATTTAGGAAGGAACAGGAAAATCCAAACAAGAAGGTAATGATTAGAAGTCAACTTTACGTTTAACTATTTGAGGCCTCTCCACTGTTGAAATGGCTCACTAATGTTAACAAAGCTCTTTGTCCTCGCCAGAGCTATCTTTACTTCTTGACAATGCATGGAGTTCGGCAGTAAGCCCTTCCTCTTCCCCCTGTCCTGTGCATGATCACCTGTGCATGAGTATTGCTCATTGGCTGGAAAGGTTTTGTGATGCTCTCTCTGAGCCACTTTGTTCAGTTCCCATTTACAGATCCAGGGCTGTGTATCAAAACCACTTTTTTTTCAGTGTACACATAAAACAGAGAGCTAGCAGTCAGCAAAGAGATATTCACTGAATTTTACTTAAAGAGTATTGGACTGAAATTGTATACAGTATGGTGCCTTGAAAGTAGAAGGCAGATCAGAACCCAAATTAAACTATGATAGATTATTTAGGTTGTGTGTTAGATAATCACTTACCAGGAAGTCAATTTCATCCAATGTATTAATTAAAAAATACCTAATTTTACACTAGAATATGAGATATTGGTCTATAAACTACCTCAATGACCACTTCTATACAGCAGAATAGTACATATTAGCCTATAAACAGCCTTAATATGCATTCCTATACACTAAAATCTGAGGACAGCACGGGACCAAAAGGTAGTAGCCCTACTAGTACAGGACTGCTGTTGCTGTAGGAATTCCAGGTTCAGCCTATTACAGAAGACCGTTCAAAACCTGCACACATACAGGATTAATACTAGAATTAACTCATGCATCTCTCCGTTAATCACGTAAATTGCAAAACTTCCCAAGTTAAAACTCCAGTAGGGCCGGAGACTTGAGTTAGTCTTGAAGATGTATAAGTGCTTAATACATCATTGCTGTAAGGTCAAGTAGCAAAGAGCTGCAGACTGAAAGAATGTTCACTTGCACAATCCACTTGCATAACCTGTCTGAACATCAGCCCATCAAATACTGCATGCTCACATTTTCCATTTCAGCAAGAGCAAAAGCACACGCAACTGAACAAAATCAGCTCATCCGCCAGAAAGCACAGACATTACAGGTCAGAAACTGAACGTGTTACATCTCTGTCAAAGGCGCCTTGTTATCTAGACACACTGTACGTGTAAAAGTTTGCGGGCGTCTGCTCGTCCACGGTTTCTTCTGAAAGTTGTTCATAAGGAACATGTCCCTCTGTTGTAGCAGTAACAGCCTCTACTCTTCTGAGAAGGGTTTGTAATTTAGAACATTGTGAGGAAATGGCTTTTGTCAGGAGCAAGAGCATAAGAGAGGTCACGTAGTGATGTTGGAAGATTAGTTATGGATCACAAACGCCACTCCAACTCATCGCAGAGAAACTGGATGGAGCTCCATCACTCCAGAGAACACAGGTCCACTGCTCCACAGCCCAATGCTGGGAGGCTTTAAAAGCCACTTGCTGACATTTGACACTGGGCACGATTATCTTCGGTTAACAGCTTTGGCTTCAGTCCCATTTTTTTGGTAATGACAAAGAAAGCATGCTCATTTATATTAGAAACATTTAAAAAAAAAAAGAAGTGTATCAATATTTGTTTCAACATGAAAGGCAAAAACCGATCTCCTTTGAAAATGCTGGCAGCTTTGTTTTCTAATTCCAGGTTCGTTTTTAATGATCAGAAGCCAGATCACTGCCGATATATCTACGTGCCACGATTAAGCTGAATACGTTTTGCTGTTTCAATAAGTACTGGGCATGTTGGCCTTAGGCCCGTGTCGGCTACTTCTGAGAGTTCTACTGGTAATGCCTTTCTGTGGAGATTATACAAGCTGTGTTTGCACAACCGAATGCCTAAGTCAGCAATTGGAGCTTATTAAAGGGCCCATATCATGGAAATCTTGCTTTGTTTGGAATAAAGTAAGTTTGAGTTTGAAGTAATGAAGTTACTGTTTTTTTTCCCCTAATCCACATGTGCATACTACACGGCTACAACAGAGTACCCTCAAAAAAACCAACTCACTTTCTAGTCAATCACAACAGAGATCAATTTACATATATCAATCTTAAAGGAACAGTAAAAAAAGCATGTGTAGATAAAGAGAGGATGGAAAAATAGTTGAGTGAAAATAAACAGTGACCCACTTTACATTAGACTAATCTTTAAAGTAGCATTTTGTTATAATAGTTGTTTTTTTCTGATTCTACAGATTCAGTTTCTGTGTGAGCTTTACATGTGACAGGAAAAAAGGTCCTTTATTTTTAATGTAGGTCAGTGGAACCAGACTTTTTTTCCATATAATCCTTGTTTACACACAAAGTAAAGGACAACATCAATTTTCTGAATTATGTCAAAGCACAAGAAAAATGGAGACAGTAGCAATAAGTGTATATGTTTAGAACACAACTTCTTTTCAGCCTTTGATTCATAGTTTATTCTAGGGTAATTTGTCAGACTATGTGGACTGGTGGTTAATAACAAGGGACTATATTTTTTAATAAAAGGACTGCGTCTCTTAGGATAGTGGCAGACAATATTTCTTGTTTATATAATGTTTTGAGTAGCAATTTAGCAGGTTGTGTCATCTTACAAATTGCTCCAACATCAATAATCTGCTCAGGCAGGCATATTGTTTATGACAATAATGAAAAAACCCAGTTTTGTAGTTGAGTATGAACAGTGATTGTTTTACTGGGATGTAGTATGTACAAGTCTCCTTTACCTCTAAAAAAACATTTTGCATGTATTCACTTAAATTGTTTTATTTGAATTTACTTTATTTTGACAATTTTCATAGAAAACAACCTGATTGATCAAATCTATAAGTATTAATTAACATTTTTGATTTCATTTTTATCTGTATCCATCAATGCTGAAGTCAGTTTAAGGGGAGTCTATCCATTTACTTACTCACTTTTTCTTTCATTGTGAGAAAAATGACTAGAAAGCACCAGAGGGCACACTGCTCTGCCTGAGCCACTAGTCCACCTTTTTCAGCATTTAATGTACAGTATGTGGTTGGCTGGTGCAGATTCATAGCATTCCCACACAGTTGTGCAGATAAAATCTCTACAAACAGTTCCTAGAGGTGGCTGTATGATGAAGAGTTAACAGCTAGGCTGGTGTGATGGATTTCATGAGTAATGAGGATGATAACAGATTTCTTCTGTAATGACAATGATAATGATAACCCTCTTATGCGTGACACTTCTCCATTTGTTTGTTGACTTGGTTTTAATTAAGGGCAATCATTCTTATCTTCTTCATTCAACTTTGCCTTGTCTTCACTTCCAGAAAAAGCATTCCATTGTGTATGTAGCAATACTCTGTAATGATATTTTCAAACGCAGCTACAGCGTTGTTAGGGTGTGTTTGTGCAAACGGTAAGCGACGCCTCCCATTTGATGAATATCTCTTTGTAACGGCTATAATTGCGCTCATTTGAATGGAACGAAGTATTATTCTTGGACTGGATCTTAATAGGAGAAGAAAATCCCCCTCTACTGACACATTTTAATTCCTCATTGAAGATCAAGATGAAGGTAGCCAGACTTGAAGCATAATCACTCAACAAGAACTGTAAAGAAAAGTTCAACAAACAAGACAGGTTAATGGCCGTGTTGCATGGGTTCAGTGTTGCACCTGTACATAGTGATAGTATGTAAACTACAGTTGTATGCATAGGTTTTGATGGCCTGGTCAAATCATATGTTTTGTTGTTTTTTAAATAAAAAGAAGTTAACACATCATTCACAACAACACACTTTTGCACAAATATTACACAGTTAAAGTTAATCTGCTTAATTAAACATAGACATAAACTAAACTACAATTACCAGAAAAAAAATTCCCTTATTTTAAGTTTGCTGCCAGAGGAGAACAGACAAATCGATTTAAACCATTGCATACGACTCTATATACACACCTGCATTGCAAATGAGGGTCAACCTCAATGTACTTCTGAGTACACCACCACTGAACGGAGAATAGTCCACCAACCAAAACGATCCAGCCAGCGGTGTCCTGTGGGCAGCATCCTGTGTCCACTGATGAAGGACTAGAGAATGGCCAACGCTAACTGTGCAGCAACAGATCGTCTCTGACTTCTACAAGGTGGTCTAACAAGGTAGGAGTGTCTAATAGAGTGGACAGTGAATGGACACAGTGTTAAAAACTCTAGCAGCACTGCTGTGTCTGATGCTCAATTACCAGTGCAACACACACTAACACACCACCACCATGTCAGTGTCATTGCAGTGCTGAAAATAATCCACCACCCAAATAATGTCTGCTCTGTGGTGGTCCTGTCGAGGTCCTATGCAGAGAATCAGATGCACAGCAGTCTGTAATTCTAGAACTTTAAACTATAACTGTAGGGTAAATGGAGCTTAAAAAATGGACAATGTGTGAATATAAAAGAAAATAACAAAACGTTCTATAAAACAGAACAATAAACAGTAACTAACATCAAATAAAAAAGTAAAAACAATAAAATAAAGCATAAATGATATATGCCTTTAATCTAAGTATTGCATTATATAGAATGTTAGCAATAGAACAGTAGGGTGGATTAAAGGGGTTTGTTGGGGTCATTTTCCTCAGACAGCTCAGAATCCCTCTGACTGGTTCATTGCTCAAGTTTTATGCCAGACCATGCTGACCCCATAAAATATTCAGTCATGAAACTCTGTATGCAGAAAGAGAGAGCAGAGCTCTACTGTGGTTGCTGTGGAGCTCAATTAGATATTATCTAGATCTTTTGTAACTAATATTGAGAAAGTGCGGACTGAATCTATGTCATTATGTAGGCCAGTCAAGACATGTGTGGCATACGAAGCTTACTACAAACTCCAATTTAGCTGCAAGGCTAATGCAGATAACAAGCAAAGTTACACCTCTTTGTTTCTACACACTTTGTCCATAGTATCACCTCCATTTACTCTATGGTTGCAATTTGTAGTTCTGCCATTACAGTCTGTGGACCATCTGTTTCTCTGTATACTTTGTTAACACCCTTTTACCTGTTCTTCAATGAGCAGAACCCCCCCAAAAAAACGCAGATAATTTTGGTGGTAGGTCATTCTCAGCACTGTAATGGCAAAGGTGTAAAGTTACTCAATGAATTGAGAGGTGAATATATTTAAAATAAATAAAACAAATTTACTACGTCTTGATTATTTAAGCCATCAAAACAATTTTTGCTGAATTTTTAAGGATGATAAGATTTTCTAAATTTTGTTGTACATTAGTTGCATTACCTCTCATTCAAAACTAAGAAGACATCTTTGGACACCAAACACATCTTAGCCTATTGAATACAACTGGGGTAAGAAGAACTGTGTATCCCATAGTATACAATATGTCATTGGATTAAAATCAAAAGAATCTTGCTAAGTCATGACTCCAACTCACACATTGGGTTGTTTCTCATTGTAAGTGGTATGAGTGGACATCGCCATATAATAAGTAACTTGTACTAAATTAAATGAAGGGTGTAACTGCGCATCTTGTAATGCCCTATAAACCACCAGACCCGATTGAAAAGCTTTGCTGCAAAAGATTACGAGCTTCAAGGCTTCAGCTTCATGTTGAGTAGGACAGATCCTGCTGAATGTATTTTTAAACTCTGCTGAGTTATCAGCCTGTCTTTGCATGAAAATGAATCCAATTATCTGCATCTCTGCCCAACACTAACAGTAGGAGCGCACTCCCGGTGGTCTGAAGCTGGACCTCACCTGAGCAGAGGCCAGGAGGTCATCATTTTGGAGGGTCTGGAGATGAGCTTAGCTGGAGCTTAGCATTCTTCTTGTGCACTGGACTTTCCTCGCTTAATCAAGCAGTAGAAGTGCCTTGTGCTTTTTAAGATCAAACAACATCAGTGCATACTATTTCTTCCCTCTATCCTTTGATTTGCCTTTCTGGGGCATGAGGATGGGTTATATGGGGTTAGTTCTGTCATAGCATAAGGTTCTCATTTTATTTAATACACAAGCAAAAATATACTTACAGTTCGCCGAACAAACCCAACAATTCTATCACCAATGTAGACATTCAGTCAATGTGTGAGAGGTTTAGTTTAGGTTCAGTTTTACTCTAAACCTAAAAGACTAATATAGCTAACAAGCAATAGAAAACTATACTGTACAAATAAGCATTGCACAAGTGCCATGCCTACATCATCACACAGTTGCCTCTGAGTTGAGTAGTTAAGTAATCTCCAATAAACATTTTTGGCCATGCAGATCACATCACATTGTCGTCTCTTTTTATAGTTTCTGCCTTGATTGGATTCTTATGTATTATGTTGATGGTAGTTTTAATGAAAGTGGATTAGTAAAACTGGGATGATTTTTTTTTATGCAGGTCTGATTATGAACATATTCACCGAAGTGTTTGAACATTCAATGGTTTTGTTCCCAAAGGTTTCTTGACTATGTTTTTTTAGCATCCACAGTGTGGCTTACACAGATTAATCGACTGGTTGACTTTACTGCCCGCCGATTACAGTTTTAAGATTGATGTTCACTGGATGCTGATCATGTGATCTTGACAGTAACAACATGGAAACCTCAGAGAAGACCTGAAGATTTTGGGGTCTACTTTTTAGCATTGGTCTAACATTTCTCCACTGATCTACAATGCTTTAAAGATCATAGATTGAACATCAGTATCTCTGAATTTCCAAAGACTAAAATAAAAAAATACCAGTGTCTCTGGAGAGGGAGCATACCACAGTTTAATACTGTACAATTTAAAGTCAGTTAAACTCAGTTGGCTCTGAGTAAGATACGAATTTAAGAGATTCCGGGTTTCGTATCTCTGTTTCCCTGAGGGCTAGCAATCCAGGGCTTGTTGGAAAGCATGCTGACCTGTAGAGTTTGACTTTGGCACAGATTTTTACCTTTAGATTTTAAAAGTCGCTTGTTGCACAACATTTACTTCTCCTGTGGCTTTATTCATGAGGTCATCAGCGATGAGTCAGCATTGACTCGTCTTTCATCATAACCGTCAACTGTCAAAATATGAAGTTGTGCAATCCTTATACCATAGATATTCTTTTTTTTTTAATTAAAATAAGTAAAGTTATAAAGAAATATAAATACGTTTAATATACACTTTAATAGCTTTGAATGGATGAACTTTCTTTATTATAAAGTAATGATTATAAGCAATAAAAAAGCTGAACGTCTTCAATAAAAATCGTACGCTGGATAAAGATCTAGACTATTTTGCATGAAATTTGAAAAGACTGGAAAATACAGAATTTTGTAGGTTTTAGTTTCATCTACAACTCTACAACTTTTATGCAGATATGTTACTTCAGTGTAATGCACCAGGAACAGGTATAACACAAAAAAGTAATACCTAGATACTTCTGCCCCTGGGCATTGGGACAAACTATAGTGGCACTGCCTTCATCTATAAGACTGGGGTTCAGTTAATTGCTTGTGGAACACCCCATGGTACATAGATATTAGCAGGACTCATATTTGTAGATCTGTAACAAAGATTGTAGGTCAGACTGCATAGTAACAACAACATGTAAATGTATATAAATTCCCATTATATGAATGTTTCTTTTTACATGACATTTACAAAAAGACATCTAGGGAAAAATTCTGATTCTTTTATAGTCTCACCATAAAGAAATCCTTTTTATCTGATTGACTGTATGTATAATGTGTAATTTATATATATATATATATATATATATATATATATATATATATATATATATATATATTTGGACAATCACTTTAAAGCCAGAAATAGCTCATGTTCAAACTAGAAACAGATTCATGCAAGCAAAAAAGGAAAACATGGAGTGACTGAATGATTCCCTACAATGACTTTCAGTGAGATTACATTAAATGGTGCGGGAGTGAATGTGACGCTCTTCTGTTTAAAAATGAAAGACAAGACTCCCCAAGAGAAGGAAAGAATAACAGAAACCTTGGAAACGGGAATACATCCGCTACACATGACACAGGTAAAAAACTGGAAAAAAGAATGTGTCACAAAATCTTTTTCCAATTTGTAGTCACCTGATTTTCCACCATGGCTGTTTTTCCCTGCATGCAAAGATTCCTCTTTCCTTCTCTCAATAAGATTGTTTTAGTTAGTACCTGACACATTTCTCCCTAGAGTGCATATCTCCTTAGTAGTCCTCTGTATTTCTCTCCTTGATTCTTTGGCTTAAGTAAAATAGTTTCTGACTGCATCCTGTTTTGGTGCACTGATAAGAGCACTCAGAGGTTGGAATTTGTTAAATAAATGTATTTTCTCACTAAGTCTCATATTCTTTAGCATATCTTCTTTGATATGTGACACGTACATTTGAATATCATGAAGCAGAGCTGAGATTTAAGCAGTAGAACATTCAGGATCTCGGTGAGTATCATCACAGCTGTGATTTGGTCACAATAGATCATACCATTAACAATAATGCATACTAAAGTGATCTAATGCTTCTATAAAACATTAGGGACCGGGTGCAGAAGCAAAACAGCCTGTTAAGGACACTAACATAAATGCACATATATGTCCCAAAGATGTCCAGTGAGACACCTGGAAAGCCACTATCTAGCACATCTTTCTTCATTAAGTTCATATTCTGAAATATATTGCTGACGAAAGCTCAGATATTTCTGAAGAAAGCTCAAATATTGAGTTGAAACATCTAAATCAGAGGTCACTAATAGGCGGACCGCGGTCCGGATCCGGACCCAGACGTTGTCCAATGCAGACCCAAACCGATAAGTATTTATTTTTTAAGCATTAAAAATATTTTAAGCGGTGGAGCTTTTGTAGTCATTACGGTATACGGGCTTTGTGGTGCAGTAGCCTCACCTACCAAACGCGTGTGTTGTAAGCTGGCACTCCTAAGCCAATCAGATCTGTGCAGATTCGGAAGAGTGGCCCCGCACACAGGCGAGGTACGAAGCGAGAAGCAGCAGTTAGAAAGTAAAGCAGGTTGGAGAAAGAATAACGTGCTCTAAAAAGGAAGTTGATGTAGACACCCGACTGTTTTAACCAGAATTGGAGAGACTTATGTTTATTCTTCCCACAAGCGGCACCAAACCAACAGGTCAAGCTGTAAAACTGAGTTAACCAGAAGATACTGCTTTATTTACTGTTTCTATAAATAAATACTTTAAGACGGACTTTTTTCAGAGCATTGTTTTTAATGTAGCCCTTGTCTTAAAGACATTTATTAGAAGTTAACAAATAATTCATTCAGTTCAGCATTTAAACAGTACATATACTGAAATATACTGAACGGTAAGTGTGATGTGTTGGTGTTTTAGTTGCTGATGGTATAAGATGCTGATACTAGGCTACTTCTCTATACAGAATACGCCACTGAATCATAACACAAGTAAGAAATTATGATGGTCCAGACCTTGGCTTGAGAAAATTTCCCCTAACCGGACCATACTGACTTCTAATTAAATACTCCTGATCTAAATCAACCATCTAAATTACAAAATCAAGCATATAAAATGCATTGGAAAGAGACAAACAGCGTTCAACATCTGCCACACAATCTACACCCTTCCTGGCAGAAGCTCATGTACTTCATGAAGATTTCAGGATGTAATCCAAAACGTGAGATATGCAACAAACTGTTGACTTCAATGAAATACTAAGTACCAACCTCCAAAAACAAGTCAGACACTAATGATGTTTGAGTATTTTTACTTGATTTAAATGGCCTTCCTTCTAATAAGTGTCAGAAAACCTGGTCATTACTGCTGATTGTCTGATCGATACAAAAGAAAACCTTTAGCTTGGAAAGTAATAAATAAACAAGTCTTAAATTGATATTTTTTTTAAACACTTTGCATAAAAAGGGATATTACATGAGTTTCGTGGATGTAGACCTACAGGCACTGGCCTACAGTGATACAGATAAAACTGATGCGCATACTAAGTATACTAAGATGCTGTTGGTTGTCATTTCACTGGTATGATTTGAGTCAACCTCTCCACATAGATGGAAAAATCTGTGCAAATCAAGTTCAAAGTCAGATTTGACATTTAATAGACTGGATTTTAGCTGTGAGCGACTATATACCTCAGTAACATTTCTTTTTTAAAAAACAAATCACTAAAAATTCTATTTTCTCAGATATTCAAACACTACCCAAACGGTAGAGAAAAATCTTTATCATGAAGCGTTAGCTGGTGCATGGCTAGCAGACCCAGCTTTACATAAAATCATAAAAATAAAAAACAATAAAGCAAATGTCCACCAATTTCGTTCCCATATTTTGATGTCAACTTTTAAATATTTAGTCAGTTTTTGACACAGGGATCAAGCATAGTCCTGGACCATTCTGATTAGGCTTAAAACGAGCAAGAGTAATTCAATAATCGAAAGGTTATAGAACTATTCACAGTGTCAGGATTAGGTCAGTGTTAGGATTAATTTAACAGATAAATTATAGCAAGCTTGAATCACACTGCTCCATCAGGCAGTCGAATGCGCAGGTGTAATGTTCAGCCCAAATCCGATTCTTTCATCTGAGCTAACAGGGTTTAGAGGCAGAAGACTAAAGCCTTTGGTCATTCTGATAATGGTGCTTCTCCATCATTCTTTCTTCTGCACATTTGAAGTTAGTGCTGAGCCTGAGGTCAGCACAGACACAGTGCTGAACATGAAGGGGTTTTGTACAGGGTTCGTGATGCACACACAGGTAAACCTGCTTTAATCCTCGTTCTGCAAGATCACCAGGACATCCCGGACAGTTCAAAAACTCTTCTTGTTTGTATGGTGTTGGAAAATCAGTGTAAGGTTCCGAGTATATTAAACTTTTGAATGTTTTTCCTTTCTATGCCTTTACAGCAACAATATGCGTCATGTCTGCGTTGTTGCTGATTATGTCATCATTAAGCCCCCTTTTCAAAGTCAAAGTCAAACTAGGCAGAACACTTCTTTGAAGGAGGATGTTTAACGGCCGTTTAAACACTGATGCTGTAATGGAATAAAGGGAGGTTTTATGGAATGAATGTGAGGAATCCCGCATCATTCAGAGGTGACCACACAGACAGTGTTTTTTAGCTTTACCTCCAAATGAGAAGCAGTACTGTTTTCCGAGTGAGTACAGTAATGTTTTCCCATTGTTGGGCTCACTGCTCACATTTAACTCCCAAACATGGTAAAACAAAGCAGATACAGTCATGGCTGTGCATTATATACCATTTGGTTTTGAAGAGATATACTGCCAGGTCCATTCTGCTGACTATTGAATATATGCTGACTATTAGAAAAGCCCTTCATTAATTCTTAAAGAGCACCGCTGTGCCTACAATATGGTAGGTGTTTCTACATGTGTATGTACAAGGTTGGGATATCTAATTGCAGCGATTTTTCAGAATTTCAGAATTCAAATGTTAAAAGATAATCATATGCATACGTTTGGGTCATCCTGGTCCTGATTTGTTGATTTTCTAATTTCAAATAACACATAATGTGAAATGTTTTGTTCTAGAGAAATAAACTGAGCCAGAATTGTCCACAGTGTTGGTGACACCTGGTTCCTAGGATTCCCCTCAGTAAAGAAGTCCAAGTTGCTACATTCTCTACAGTGAACCATTGACAGTGAATGAAGTTGTTTACAGATCAATGATTTAATTAGGCTGAATTAAGTTCTGTGTTGTTGTTTTTTTTTTTAAACCAAATGTGTAGCAATTATTTAATTATGTGGAATTAAATTTCCCATTTGTTCTGGCAACCCAGTGCACAATGTATGTAAGGGGACAATATTGTTTAACACTGAATGAAACATCTTAAAATAGATTCTACAGTGTTATGAGCCATCATCAAATAAATTATTAAATTCTGACATCATTAGTATTATTAATGCCATTAGAATTTGTAAATTATTAAATTAGTATGAAAAGTAATTTTTTAATAGTAATGTAGAATATAGTACCATTTACTATTTGTGCTTTCCACACGAAGTTGACCTCCGCATTTAACCCATAGGTGCAGTGAAAATCCCACATACACACACACTAGTGAGTACACACACAGTGAACACATTTGAGCGGTGGGCAGCCCTTTTCGCAGTGGATAGGGAGCAGTTAGGGGTTAAGGACCTTGCTTAAGGGCACTTGTCCTTGTCCTGTCGGTTCCTCAACCTCCAGCCCCCCATAGCCCCTCATGTAAGAAAACCCCAGACAGGGAAATCATGTCTATTTTTTATATATATATTTTTTTATATATATATTTTTTATTATTTTATTTTTATACACTATACTAGGTATGTCTTATTTCATGCATTCTTTTCTCTGATGTTTTTTGCTGACTGTAAAGTTTGGAGATGAAAGTGGTTATCATCTTGACTATGTCTCTGCATAGACTATGCATAAAAAGATATTGAAAAGTCAAAACTTCAACACTAGAGGGCGCTCAACTGATGCTGATGAAGAGGAACACCACTGAAACAGTTTTTTCCATGATGGTATCAGAGGCTCTTCAGTGATAATGAAAAAAAGTCACCTAGTATGTCAAAATATGTATAAGGAATTTGTTTAGACTGAAAACAGATCACATGACCTACAGCTGGATTTCATTTCGCCATTTGGTTCTTCATAATAAAACCAAAAATGTTTTGTAAATATCGTCTTTCTACTCTAGAGGACCACCTGCTTTGCATTCTTCTACATCAGCTAACAGTGAGCTCTTATGCTGACACATACCTGAAGGACACTGATATTGTTGTTCTTCTAATAACATCCTTCACCTTCTGACAGGAAAACAAGCTAGTGTCCTTTAAAGCTGGATGGACATTGAAGGACATATCAGTTTGACTGGAAATGAAAGAACAGTGCTCAGTAGCTGTGGAGAATCACAAATGTAGATAGATAGATAGATAGATAGATAGATAGATAGATAGATAGATAGATAGATAGATAGATAGATAGATAGATAGATAGATAGATAGATAGATAGATAGATAGATAGATAGATAGATAGATAGATAGATAGATAGATAGATAGATAGATAGATAGATAGATAGATAGTGTTTTATTACATGTAAACCTTGTACAAATTGGCACCAATTGCTTTACATTGCCTTAAATTATCTCCATATGTTATCTATCATTCTATATTGACTGATATATATATATATATATATATATATATATATAAATATATATATATATATATATAGATCTTTTTTTTTTTTTTGATATATATATATATATATATATTGAATATATATATTGAATAACATTTTATATTGTTCTATGTATGTCTAAATCTTGTACAATGTCCTATACAGTAAATTGTATTTGTGGTCCACTGCTGTCCCTACATGTTGCATAAAGTCAAATATAATCCAGAAACCTTGTATCCTAGAAACCTATCTATCATATAAAGTCTAATAGCAGCTCTTTTTTGCACTGTAGCTAAAGAGGACAGGGTTGGTGACCACTACTTTGGGAGCATGTTGAGATGTTCTCCATAATGCATAGTACCTCTAAACAAGGGTGGAATTGTTTGGTCAGGCCAGTTTTTCCAGTTTCAGCACATTATATTGTTTATTTTTTTAACTAAACCTATTGGACATTTTATTAGAAGCTTTCACCATGTAGGTAGGTATACAGTTATTAACTGTAGCCTGTTTGTTGCCACATAATTTACCAGCCCCCTACCCCACTCTTCCACTCTCGGCCCAGCAGTGGCACTGACATGGTTAGAACGGTATTGTGTGTGGTTCTGGTATGAGTCTATCAGGCCCAGCGGGGGGTCTTTTACACTGTAATATTATTATTTATTGGAAGCCGTGTCATTCCTGGTGGAGTGTTTCTGTAAAAGTGTCGGAAGCTGTAGGGCGTCCCCAGGGACAGTGTGTGTTGAGCGTGTTTTCCATAAACTGGGGCTGTTCCCAGGCTGTTCCAAAGCATGCTGTGGAAAACTTACCACCTGCAGGGCGGCCTGCCCACACACTGCCAGTCACAGTGTGCTTTTGGGGCATCAGGGCAGTGCCGTAGTCACCGGCATATCTTTTGTAAAAACAATTACTTCAGAATCAGGTATTTTTGGACCTGTGAGGTATTTCTCACTATTGCCTTGGAATTCACATAGACATACATCTGCCTGTTACACAGACACACACTGTAGACAGACTTTAACATATGTGTACGTTTAACAGGCACATTTACTTAGAAAATAACTTTATATAGTTCAAAAATGTCTCACAGGCCCACTCAATCAATTGGAAATAGAATATTTATTAAGGAAATTCAAAACAAAACAAAACAATGCAATTTGCCATGGTTTCTTTGAGCACAGTCACTGGATTTTGGCCAGCCAAAGCATTAGCTGTGCCTTCTTGCATCCACTCTCCAGTCACTGTTGAGATCCACTATTGTTTTAAGCCCTCAGTTTGTTAATAGCATGCCATTCATCGACTGTAAAGCTCCAGTTGCCATTAAAACCTCTAACTGGATGATAGCACAAACCTCAGGTATATTATTGCAATTGCACCAGAGTTCTGTTACCGCCATGTAGTGTTAGATTAAAATCTTTTGTTTGTTTATTAACATTCTGTGAAGTTAAATAGTTCCATTCTGTCAGGCACCCCATTTGTAAAACAACATCAGACTTAATAGTTAATAATAATCCTTCTTAATAGTTGAGGAACAGTTCGAAAATTCGTAGGCAACACGAACATTAGACTTTGTTACAGGTTATATTATTCCATGGCTACACAAACTTCCAAGGCTGTTCATTATTAGGAATTCACTTAACTTTGTTTCCTAGGTGCCCACTCTATATTCATTCATCCTGCCTTC
The DNA here is from genome assembly GCA_021613375.1 of Megaleporinus macrocephalus. Classification (NCBI taxonomy): domain Eukaryota; kingdom Metazoa; phylum Chordata; class Actinopteri; order Characiformes; family Anostomidae; genus Megaleporinus; species Megaleporinus macrocephalus. The sequence continues at coordinate 41,124,149 of CM038714.1, forward strand.
TCTCTGATTGGCTGGTCCAATTCTGTGTCTTGAACCACACAATGTACCCTACCTACCTACTACCCTGGTAACATTTCTAATGAGCATTGCTCTTTTAAACCCTCCAGCATTTATCTTTCGCTAGCTTTAGTTTTCATTGGAGATCATGACAATAATGAATTAAATACATACTGCAGTATTTTACTTGTATAATAATAACACTACTGTTTTGTTATGCCTGGTGTTTTGTTTTGTAAGCTCTGGTGTCATTGCTGGGTGTGTGTGTATGTTTATACACCTAATGTGTTTAAGTGCATGTGTATGTGTATGAATAATACTTGAAAAGCTACTAGTCAAAGTGCATAGAGTGCCACTCATCACATTGCAGCGTCTGAACATATCGGCATCGGTATAGTTGCTCTTTTATCACTGGCTCAAATTGGCTTTGTGAAAAAGTAAACATTAAAAGTTTATAAAAGTTAAGCCATAAAAATACCTATTGAAAGTCTATGCAGCACTCTTTATTTTTTCATTGTTGGGAATAGTAATTAGAGGATGGCGTACTGGAGCCAGAATTGAATATAAATGCAGTATTAGAGGACTGGTTAAATGCTGATTTAGACTCGTAGGGAGCATCTTTTGGATCTGGAGTCACTTCAAAGGCCTTGTAGGATTTTGCACATGTACACTATAGAGCGCCTTTGCCTTTGCCTGTATGGAAAAGGTACACTGCCTCAGCTCAATATGCGCAGCAGCTTTGTGGCACCTCTTTGGCTAGAGATGTATTGTTCAGACTGTCTCACCTCAGAAAACACAGGGAATGTGGCTACATGACACTGCTCCTCTAGCATTAGGCTCAGTCTGCAGCCTTCTTTTTTTTTTTTTTTTAGTCTTGTGCAATCTGTGGCATATCTGAGCCTGTGCTGGGGGCTGCCTATGTGCTCTATCAGCCTGATCTGCTGTAGCAGTGTGAGCGGAAGGCTGTGATAAGCGTCAGGGTTGAGTGACTCTGGAGCTGTCACTGGCACAAATACTCTCAGTGAGTTTCCTGACATTACCCGTATTGGTGCTAGATTAGTTGTACCTGGAACGATGCTGTAATCGGTTTTCGAACTGTCAAAAAAAGAAGAAAGAAAGAAAGAAAGTCAAGTGGGATGATGGGTTCAAACAACCCCCTCTTTGTCGAAATTATTCTTGTTCAGATCTTAGGTGTTTACAAGTGTTATTTTATGGGCTATTTATATCCAATGTGTTAATTGAAATAGTAACAGTGTAAACATATACAAAATCATTATATATGGGATACTTTCTGTAGGAAAGTGTCTCAACTTGCACAAATAATAATCTTTAGAAGTTAAAAGATTGAAATTTATGTTCTACACTTTCATGTCACTTCTGAAATAAAGTTTTAATCTATCGGTGGGAAAGTACTTTAGCCACACCCCTGCATGTAGAGCTGGAGGTGAAACTGTCCCTCATGGCCAAATGGTAAGTAGATCCCACTGTTTTGACGTAAATGTGTCCCAATATCTGAAAATCAGCATGTAACTTTAAAAATGGTCATAATCTAAAAATAAATAATTTTTAATAATCATTATTTTATGATTCTGTGCACTATGTTCATTAAGATGTGTTTAGTAGTCATGTACTGGGTGGCAGTTTTGAGTTTTAATTAAAATTAGTTAATATAGGCTAAAAGTAAATTTTCTTCATCCAGTAAGAAAGTAACAATCATTATTTCTTGATGTCATGATTTTGGTCTGAAAGAAGCTAGCAGCTATAGAGGCAGCTAAACTACCTGAGGCAAAGTAGAAAAATATATAAATAATAAACAGGAACTGACATAAGATTTAAGATTCAAGATTTAAGAGTTTTATTGTCATATGCACAGCAGATCAGACAGTTACACTGTACAATGAAATTCTTACTTTGCTTTTCCTCCATTCACCAATAGATAAAGATAACAAAAAAGAAATAATAAAAAACATATACAAAATATACAAAGTATAATAATATAAGTTGAAGTGAATAAAAGTATTTTTATATAGCTAAAAAATACAAAATAAAAGTTGCGTGTGCTTTTATGTGCAAGTATGAAGAGCAGCAGTCATAAAGTGCAATTGCAAGTAACAAATGTAAACAATAATGTTTGTGTGAGAAGTGAATGTAAACAGTATTGTATGTAAACAGCAGTACAGTGAGTGTAAACAGTATTGTATGTAAACAGCAGTACAGTGAATGTAAACAGTATTGTATGTAAACAGCAGTACAGTGAGTGTAAACAGTATTATATGTAAACAGCAGTAGAGTGAATGTAAACAGTATTATATGTAAACAGTATTGTATGTAAACAGCAGTACAGTGTATGTAAACAGTATTGTACGTAAACAGTAGTACAGTGAATGTAAACAGTATTGTATGTAAACAGCAGTACAGTGAATATAAACAGTATTATATGTAAACAGCAGTAGAGTGAATGTAAACAGTATTGTATGTAAACAGCAGTACAGTGAATGTAAACAGTATTGTATGTAAACAGCAGTACAGTGAGTGTAAACAGTATTGTATGTAAACAGCAGTACAGTGAGTGTAAACAGTATTGTATGTAAACAGCAGTACAGTGAATGTAAACAGTATTGTATGTAAACAGCAGTACAGTGAGTGTAAACAGTATTGTATGTAAACAGCAGTACAGTGAATGTAAACATTATTGTATGTAAACAGCAGTACAGTGAATGTAAACAGTATTGTATGTAAACAGCAGTACAGTGAGTGTAACAGTATTGTATGTAAACAGCAGTACAGTGAATGTAAACAGTATTGTATGTAAACAGCAGTGCAGTGAATGTAAACGGTATTGTATGTTAACAGCAGTACAGTGAGTGTAACAGTATTGTATGTAAACAGCAGTACAGTGAGTATAAACGGTATTGTATGTAAACAGCGGTACAGTGAATTTAAACGGTATTGTATGTAAACAGCAGTAGGGTGAATGTAAACAGTATTGTATGTAAACAGCAGTACAGTGAATGTAAACAGTATTGTATGTAAACAGCAGTACAGTGAATGTAAACAGTATTGTATGTAAACAGCAGTACAGTGAATGTAAACAGTATTGTATGTAAACAGCAGTACAGTGAGTGTAAACAGTATTGTACGTAAACAGTAGTACAGTGAATGTAAACAGTATTGTATGTAAACAGCAGTACAGTGAATATAAACAGTATTATATGTAAACAGCAGTAGAGTGAATGTAAACAGTATTGTATGTAAACAGCAGTACAGTGAGTGTAAACAGTATTGTATGTAAACAGCAGTACAGTGAATATAAACAGTATTGTGTGTAAACAGCAGTACAGTGAGTGTAAACAGTATTGTATATAAACAGCAGTGCAGTGAATGTAAACAGTATTGTATGTAAACAGCAGTACAGTGAGTGTAAACAGTATTATATGTAAACAGCGGTACAGTGAATGTAAACAGTATTGTATGTAAACAGCAGTACAGTGAGTGTAAACAGTATTGTATGTAAACAGCAGTACAGTGAATATAAACAGTATTGTGTGTAAACAGCAGTACAGTGAGTGTAAACAGTATTATATGTAAACAGCGGTACAGTGAATGTAAACAGTATTATATGTAAACAGCAGTACAGTGAGTGTAAACAGTATTGTGTGTAAACAGCAGTACAGTGAGTGTAAGGTGCAGTTAAAATCAGACCAGTTAAAACCAGTTCAGATAGGAGAGGTTAGAGAGGTAGTGCGTGAGGTGTTCACAAGCCTGATGGCCTGTGAGTAGAAACTGTTTGTCAGTCTTGTGGTCCTGGACTTCACACTCTTGTAACGTCTGCTTGAAGGTAAAAGTGTGAAGAGTGTGTGCTGGGGGTGTGTACTGTCCCTGGTTATGTTGTGGGCCCTCCTGGTGACCCTGGTGTGGTAGATGTTCTGTAGTGAGGGAAAGGCTGCTCCTGAGATGGACTGTGTAGTTTTGATCACACGCTGGAGAGCCTTTCTGTCCTGAGCAGTAGAGTTTCATACCAGGCGATGATGGAGCTGGTAAGAACACTCTCAATCATACTCCTGTAGAAGGTGCTGAGAACTTTGGCTGGCATACCAAATTTTCTCAGCCTTCTCAGAAAGTACAGTCACTGCTGGGACTTCCTGAAGATGATAGCTGGCTTAGCTATAAAGCTGTAGATATCAATAACATAAACTGCACTAAGATACATAATACACTCAACTTTACTCTACATGAGGGTCATAAAGCCAATATGCTGAGCTTAAATTGGGTTTTGAGACAGCTTTAGCTGACTTTCTTCCTCTTCTAGGCCCTCTGGTGGTCTTTCTGTAGGGCAGCATAGAGAGTTCTGGTAGTTCAGTATCTAAAGGGATTATGGGGGATATCTGGCTTTTGTGTGACATGTTGTTGTATTGTGTTACATTGTTATGTTGTAAACACAACAGACAGCCATGAGGCTTATTACGGTTTTTACTTGAGATTTTCTTTGTAAGTGGACACACATGACTGAATAAAAAAGTTTCAAAACATATAAAGAGTATAAGGTTACATTCCAGCCCGAAGCCTGAGTGTTTTATCTATCAGTGTTTTCTCACTACAGTACTCATTAAGAAAATATGTCATGATGTATAACATATAGATGGATACCAAAAAAAGCCCCCACCCTTTTTTGCTGAAAAACAAGTGACACTCGCCATAGACTCTGATGTAAATAAGCAACACAAAACAAAAACAACATAGAACAACTAAAATTTTGTGTCTTTGGGTCATTTATAAACTATCCATCCATCATCTAAACCGTTTATCTTTCTGGGTTGCAAGTAGAAGAAGGGGCACGTTAATATCACCAGTCTTGTCTTTGAACTGTGGGATGAAACCAAAGCAACCAGATGAAACCCACGCAGATGCAGGAGGAACATGCAAACTCATAAAGGACCCGTGTTGCCCAGCAGAGAAATCAAACCCAAGATTGCTATGAGGCAAGATCGCTACCCACTTCACCAGCATGCTGCCCATTTTTAAAACATGTCCGAGGAATATTTGTCCACTCTGAAAAAATGATGAAGCAGTCTTGTGCTTCTTCCTCCAACCTTTAAAATACCTTGTCAGGTTTCTCCAGTCTTTACCTCATCAGGTTTCCCCAGTCTTTACCACATTAGGTTTGTCCAGGCTTTACCTCATTAGGTTTCTCCAGTCTTTACCACATTAGGTTTGTCCAGTCTTTACCTCATTAAGTTTCCCCAGTCTTTACCTCATTAGGTTTGTCCAGGCTTTACCTCATTAGGTTTCTCCAGTCTTTACCACATTAGGTTTGTCCAGTCTTTACCTCATTAAGTTTCCCCAGTCTTTACCTCATTAGGTTTGTCCAGGCTTTACCTCATTAGGTTTCTCCAGTCTTTACCACATTAGGTTTGTCCAGTCTTTACCTCATTAAGTTTCCCCAGTCTTTACCTCATTAGGTTTGTCCAGGCTTTACCTCATTAGGTTTCTCCAGTCTTTACCTCATTAGGTTCCCCGAATCTTTATAACTCATCAGGTTTTCCCAATCTTTACCTCATTAGATTTCCCCAGTCTTTATCTCATTAGATTTTCTCAGTCTTTACCTCATTAGGTTTCTCCAGTCTTTACCTCATTAGGTTTCTCCAGTCTTTACCTCACAAGGTTTCCCCAGTCTTTACCTTATTAGGTTTCACCAGTCTTTACCTTATTAGGTTTTCATAGTTTTCACCTCATTAGGTTGTCCCAGTCTTTATCTCATTAGGTTTCCCCAGTCTTTACCTTATTAGGTTTCACCAGTCTTTACCTTATTAGGTTTCACCAGTCTTTACCTTATTAGGTTTTCATAGTTTTCACCTCATTAGGTTGTCCCAGTCTTTATCTCATTAGGTTTCTCCAGTCTTTACCTCACAAGGTTTCCCCAGTCTTTACCTTATTAGGTTTCACCAGTCTTTACCTTATTAGGTTTTCATAGTTTTCACCTCATTAGGTTGTCCCAGTCTTTATCTCATTAGGTTTCCCCAGTCTTTATACCTCATAAGGTCTCCCCAGTCTTTATACCTCATAAGGTCTCCCAGTCTTTATACCTCATAAGGTCTCCCCAGTCTTTATACCTCATCAGGTTTCCCCAGTCTTTATACCTCATCAGGTTTCCCCAGTCTTTATACCTTATCTGGCTTCCCCAGTCTTTATACCTCATCAGGTTTTCTCAGTCTTTACCTCATCAGGTTTCCCCAGTCTTTATACCTTATCTGGCTTCCCCAGTCTTTATACCTCCTCAGGTTTCCCCAGTCTTTATACCTCATCTGGCTTCCCCAGTCTTTATACCTCATCAGGTTTTCTCAGTCTTTACCTCATCAGGTTTCCCCAGTCTTTATACCTCATCTGGCTTCCCCAGTCTTTATACCTCATCTGGCTTCCCCAGTCTTTATACCTCATCAGGTTTTCTCAGTCTTTACCTCATCAGGTTTCCCCAGTCTTTATACCTTATCTGGCTTCCCCAGTCTTTATACCTCATCAGGTTTTCTCAGTGTTGACCTCATCAGGTTTCCCCAGTCTTTATCTCATTAGGTTTCTCCAGTCTTTACCTCACAAGGTTTCCCCAGTCTTTACCTTATTAGGTTTCACCAGTCTTTACCTTATTAGGTTTTCATAGTTTTCACCTCATTAGGTTGTCCCAGTCTTTATCTCATTAGGTTTCCCCAGTCTTTATACCTCATAAGGTCTCCCCAGTCTTTATACCTCATAAGGTCTCCCCAGTCTTTATACCTCATAAGGTCTCCCCAGTCTTTATACCTCATCAGGTTTCCCCAGTCTTTATACCTCATCAGGTTTCCCCAGTCTTTATACCTTATCTGGCTTCCCCAGTCTTTATACCTCATCAGGTTTTCTCAGTCTTTACCTCATCAGGTTTCCCCAGTCTTTATACCTTATCTGGCTTCCCCAGTCTTTATACCTCCTCAGGTTTCCCCAGTCTTTATACCTCATCTGGCTTCCCCAGTCTTTATACCTCATCAGGTTTTCTCAGTCTTTACCTCATCAGGTTTCCCCAGTCTTTATACCTCATCTGGCTTCCCCAGTCTTTATACCTCATCTGGCTTCCCCAGTCTTTATACCTCATCAGGTTTTCTCAGTCTTTACCTCATCAGGTTTCCCCAGTCTTTATACCTTATCTGGCTTCCCCAGTCTTTATACCTCATCAGGTTTTCTCAGTGTTGACCTCATCAGGTTTCCCCAGTCTTTATACCTTATCTGGCTTCCCCAGTCTTTATACCTCATCTGGCTTCCCCAGTCTTTATACCTCATCAGGTTTTCTCAGTCTTTATACCTCATTAGGTTTCACCAGTCTCTACCTCATTAGGCTTCCCCAGTCTTTACCTGATCAGGTTTCCCCAGTCTGTATACCTCACTCTCGAGATTATTGTGGCACCACTGTAGGAGTTGAATTTACAGATGAATCACTTCATGTTTACAGATGAATCAATAGTTAAATATTCAGTTTAGACAGAGAGTCCCAGTGTCTGTTGAAATATTTCACTGGTATTAGAACAAAACCTTGTCTCTCCATTTGTGTTGCTTTTATTGTTTTTTGGTGATTTAACAACCCCTTGCTCTGCATGTTGTGTCAAAATGTCATGATGAAAAAAACAACTGAAATTATCCTGAATTACTTTCCCCATTAACTTCCTTTAGAAATTAAGAACAATTTTACTTTTATGACGTTCATGAATTCCTTTTTTTTTTTTGCTTCCCATCATCTTATCTGTTGCAGTCTGAAAACACACTGCGGCTGAGTGAGACGACATTCGGGCTTTAGTAGCCCATCAGTCTGCAAGCCCATCCATCCTGTCCAGCAGTGGGGAAAAACAGTGTATCATCATGGAGGTGCTTTTGTCAGCTGCACACACACTTTTCTCATGGGCATCTGTGTGAAAGATGGCAAAATTTCACTGATGCGTTTCTCAAAGCAAGGACTTTCAAGTCCTGACGTGTGTGTGTGTGTGTGTGTGTGTGTATGTGTGTGTGTGGTGTAAGGAGTAGATCAAAAGAAAAACACATTTACAAACACCAGCCATGGAAGATCAAGCAGGATTGAGTTACACGCTGTTGACTGATAACATTCAAAATGTGGCATTCTTTCCTGCAGGAAAAGCGTTCTCTAATAACTATTATTTCATAAATTCTGTGTTTTGAAGTTGATGAGGGCCTGAAATTTTAGATGGATAAAGATAAAAGAGAATGGTGTTTGTTTGGCAGGGGTGTAGAAATGGAGTTTTCCATGCTCTGTTGTGAAGACTATGGCAGTGGGGCTGCTTCATTACACACCTTAAATGTGACATATCATTATGTCATAATGTGTTCTTGATATACCAATAGTTTGCCAAAAAAGTCTATAATGAAAAATGTCCCCTTTATCCCATATTGATTTGTTCAGACAAGACATGCTTGATGCCTTAGGTTAGCTTACTTAGTTTGTAGCTACAAGGCTAATAAAGCGATCAAGTTATAGAAGCTTATATTCTACAAATTAGCATTTTTCAAACTGCATGCCTAAAACTCACAGACTTACAGACACTATTTAAAAGTATTCCCTGTTAGAAAAAATAGCATAGACCACCAGTGCTGGTCACCAGCCAAACCGAGCCCTCACAAAAACTAAGTATACCTAAAGTTAATTTTAGGTAAATGTAAGTAACATATAAGTATGTTTTTAAGTAACCTATAAGTATGTTTCCTGTATTATATCTACCTGTATATGTACTATGTACTAAATACTTCTTAGGACTAGACTTTAAGTATACTGTAGACACTGGGACAGCATGCAAACTTCAAACCTGAAAAATTTAACCCAGGCCGTTCTTGCTGTGTGGCTACCCAGCGTACCAATGTGCCACCCATAGTTTGCAAGTTCTTTTTAGTTTATGAAAATACACTTGTAAGTATAGATAAGTAAAATATTATTATTTTAGTCATTTTTAAACTAAAAATATACTTGTAAGTTTTCTTTAAGTGAGTTTTGTAATACCTAATACTTCATTTTATATATATAATAATTTGGCACTCTATAGTATATAACTGCATTTTGACGTTTTGCATTATTTTGAATACTTAAATTATATCTTTAATTATACTTGTATGTAGATGTACATACACTTGTGAAAATTGTATGCTTTTTAAATCATTATATATCAACATTTTCCAAACAACTATTGTACTGGATGAATTTATGTAAGGAAAGAGTACTTAATTATACTTTTCCTATGTATCTTGGTTAAAAGATTAAGTACAAGTTTAAGCTGAATATACCAACACTTTCCTATATACTTGTCAGTATAAGTCAAGAATAGTAAAGTGTGTGTAGTACATCACTGATAAGTACCTGGAATCATACTTACTTACTTCTAGTTTAAAAGAAGTTTATTAATAGCACACTTTAATTTCTTTTTATTGTGTTTTACTGGTGGTCAGCAGCAATGGCAGTTGATAGGTTAGTCATCACCAAAACCAGCATATGTTGTCTTTTGAGACTGGTATACTATACTGGAGTGACCAGCTAAACTGACACCAGACCGGTATAAATCAGCATAGACCATCTTTTCAACAGGGTTCGCTTCCATTGTTTGTTTGCTGCATTTGCCTTGCAGCTCAAATGTAGATCTAAAGAAACAAACTTCACCAAACATGGCTTGGCTGATTAAGTTCAGTTTAGACTAAGAGGTTGGCTTTAATGAATTAAGACAGGTGTACTAGCTACACTACCTGTTAAATTAACAATTGATCCCTAAGTATACAGGAACGTGTATGCAGGGCCATCTCTGTATTTAGGCAAAGGTAGACAGCTGCTAAGACGATTCAATTAAAAATATGCTCCTGAGGCCCCATTCCTGTCCTTTGCCTAGAGCCCTGGAATCACTAAATCCTTCTATGTGTTTATGCAACAGCTACATGTAATTTACCTTCCTGAAAGCTCACAACGTAAAAAGTAAATAACACAAAAGATACTGAAATGCGGTGAAATCTCACGCCCATCTATCCTAGTCCCTGCATTTTATCTTTAAATTGCCCCCAGTAGCAAAAGTCCCATAAACCACACCTTCAGTTCACACAAGCAACACCTGAATGTTTCTTAATGATGATTGATTAGAGCTGTTCAGGCTGATTGGCTCATTCACCAGGGTGTGAAAGCCCCTTGCACTCTTTCATCTCTTAATACTCTAATTAGTGCACCTTCATTTGCAAGCAAAAACGAGAGTTCAGCAAAAACCACTGAGGGAATTTCCACCCAAATGATTCGCTCATGGTTTTTCGTATTTGCCTCGGTCTGATCAAGCATGTCTCATGTGTTGTCTAACTTCTCGCCCAAGGCGTGTTATGTACAGTGGAAAAAAAAAAAAAAAAGTAGGAAATGTTTAACTTTGAAGTGAGTGCACATTGGCACTATGCTCAGTGCTGGAGAAATAGGCTTTGGGTGGTGAGTTTTCCACAGGACTCTTCGCACTCTGACCACTTATTAGTGGACAATCCATCATCCCTGAAGGCACTGTTTTAATTCATTACAAAAACACATTTTTAAAACACGGTATAGTCCTGTTATACTCTTAGCATTGGTTGTCACTTGTTTGCACCCGCTAATTGATGGCATGTCCAAAATCAAGTGTGTTTGTGTGTGTTGGGGTGGTGTTGTGGGATTGGCTGGCACGGTTCTCACTCTTTGTAGCATATCTCATTGGACAACCCAACTATAAGAAGAAAAAAGACTTTTTATTGACACCAACCGAAAAGGCACCAAATGAAAAGCAATCAAAACAATGAAGACGGTCACTTCTAGGACAGTTCATAGTAAAAACTTAACCTCCTCTAACAAAACGACTCCCTGACACAGAATAACACAGATAACACATACAAACAAACAAATAATAACACTTAACCTCCACTTGATGGAAGAGGGCAGGGCTCACTATACCTCTAGAGGCTATTTTGCAAGCACAAATATGCCCCTGAGGTCTTTTGCCCTCTATATCTACATGCTGGTGACATCTCAAACTCTGGGCCAGAAGTAAGACTTATGTCTTATGGCTGAAAGAACATAGGGCTCAGACTTTAGTAGCACTATTGCTATCTAAACATGTGACACCTTGGTCATAAAGCAAGTGTGTGACAAATATCAGGTCACATGTCTGAGGTCCAAAGTCTTTGATTTCACACTGGAGCTACGAAGCTAAATGGACTGGAAAGTAATGGACGCTACCACCAATTGGCAGTGTGCAAACTGCATGCCTGAATCCTCACTTACTTCACACTGGGTTGAGTTAGTGTATGTGGTTCCTGATACTGTATGACATTCTGTTATCTAAAATGGACCAACATGGACATTTGTGGCTTCAAAATGTCAGAATTTTTTTTTTAGCAACGGTACATCTGTTTTGAAAATAATAGTATGTCATAAAGAGGTAGTGACAGAGCCTTGACTGTGGCTCTGATGATACATAAAGGTCTTGTGACATCATTTAGGTTTATGAAAGCATAGTCTGATAAGTAATTGCCAAATAACAGTTTAGTCTGTTTACTGCAGTTTACTGCTAACATTGGTTAATATCCCACAGCATCATGAATAACTTCTTGTGTGTAGGCTTATATAATAAATAAGTAAGGGACAAATATGGCCATACATAATTTGGGCCATAAATATATAAACCTGTTCACAATTGAGGAAAAGAAAATACCTCTACATTAATGCTAATCTTTAAGCTGCTATGGGATTCTACAGGTTCGTTGGTCATTCTAAATTTAATACATTTTAATACATTTCATGTTTAATTGGAAGCTTATAATAGACATAGTATTATATATTTTGCCTGGAATGTGCCTCTATCAGTAAAGCTCCCTTGACCTTCCACTGCTTATTTCCATTTCTATCAACAGACTGAAGTACTTAATTTTTTGACTACTTTTATGAGCAGTCAGGACGCCCAGTGGGCATAGACTGACCTTTATTATACACAAAATTGGTTCTACCAATTATAAATCAAAATCAGATTGATTGGTCAATTCCTAATTCATCTAATGCATAAGGCCTTCAGTATAGCTCCTGAAGGCCCACACAATAGGAGAACGTGCTTGACTGTATCTGATACTGAGAAGTACCACTATACTTCATTGTCTAACACAACAAGCATGACCATTATATAAAATAAAACAAAGTAAATATCACAAAACGGAATTCTTCAGCTCTCAGAAATCTTGAGGCCTTCTTTTCAGGCCTAGAAGGCCCTTGTACGTTCTCCACTTACAAATACACTCTATGAATATTAAAGAACTTAGTGCAGTCATTCCTGGGCTCACTGCACTTGTGTAGAGCATGAGTAACATTTTCTTTGTGTACTTTTGGCAGGAGATTAAAGAAGTCATTCACTGATGATACATGACCTTTGTACAGAAAAAAACATAACAAAGAAACTTTTTATGCATATTTATTGATTAATTTATGCTGGTCCTTTAATAAAGTACTAAATGCTGCTACCTTAACTTGCACAATGCAAGGTTCAATACAATGTTAGCCCAGTTATTGTTTTTATGTAACAAAATCTTCACACTTTATGAATGAGTTCACGCAGCACGCTGAGACAAGCTCAAAGTGAAAGCTTCCACTGGCTGATCATTTCTCAGAGGTTATGGGACTTCACTAATTTCATCAAGTCATCCCTCTGTGTGCACGGCTTTGTTAGCCAAAGTGCTTCTCAAACACAGCGCGGCTTTATACTCATTCAGGTTCTGTGTGTTTTCAAGCCATTACATGATTTTGTTGAACATCTTTACACTAGAGTGCTTTTTTTCGTGGCGCCTCATGCACAAGCCATTGATTCCAACTTATCGCTTCTTCAAGCTCCAATAACACAGAGCCACTTAATGAATCGCCACAGATGTGAATGTATTGAGCTATTATCGCAGCCAGTGATGCACAGATTGGAATACGTTTGAAATGCCCTCACTTAGACGCAGGGGAGGCTAATGGTAAAGATTGAGTTTCCTGCTTTTCCAACGTGCGCTAGGTCCAGATGCCGCTAATGGAGGGAGCGGTTTAAACCCAGAGCTGCTCAGTAGCTGCTCACCTCCAAATTACCAACTTGGCTGAGGCTGAAAGACCACATTGTGTGGCTAAGCTCTACCACGGTGACATGGAGCCTGACAAAGCAGTGGTGAACCTACCTGAACTGATTACTGCACCCGGGTAATGATATGTTTACCGGGGTTAGCATTCGGATGGCTTCATTTGCATGGATGTGTCAGAGCAAGTTAAGCCCGGGCCAAATCCTACAGACATGTTTGCACATGATGATGTCATGTTGACACCAAGTAACATTTCTTTAATATGCATTTGCCATCCTCTGCCTTGTACTTCCACTTACTGGCCACTTTATGAGGTCTGCCTACATTATAGGTCCACTAAATAGATGTACACTCGCAGATTGTAGCTATTCTCATGCAATTTGGGTTGGTTTCTGACCACTGTTGACCAGATATCATTTGGGTGGTGGACCATTATCGGCACAGTGACATGGTAGTAATGTCCCTGACAGGATGAGAGCAGTCAAAAATATCCAGCTAAGAGCATCGTTGTGGTCAGACACTAGCCAGTGATGAAGGGTAGTTAGAGGGTGGCTGACATAAATTGTGCATCAACACCAGCAAGGTGGAGCTTCAGAGAAGGCTTTCTAATAACGTGGCCAGTATATGGTGTAATCCTGTGTTTATAAGACTTTCTTTTCTACTCCAGCCCAGCTGACGTCAGTGCTCTTTATCTTTGTGGAAAAGATGGTTAAAATATAAAGGATGCGATATTAAGCATTAATCTTCTGTATAAGTACATACAAACTCAGGCACGTGTATGACATTTTCGTAGAGGTTGCAAAACTTTAGTGTTATTGTGATGGATGGCTTGGCTGGGCTTCATCACAGTGTTTACTGCATGAGGGGAACTGTGCCATGCGCCTCCCGCACAGTCTGTGTGTGTGTAAGGCAGCGAGGCGGCCGATTAACCAGCTGGCCAGCCGTTGCCATGGTTATGGGCGGGAGATGCATATCTGCAATGTATCAGGAGTCCTCTGGATTCCACAGCTTGGCCTATCAGGCGGCATTTTCCCCAAAGCAAAAGAGTGCTGACACTTTATCGCAAGGATATCAGATGATGGAAAAATAATTATATGTAAAATACAACCCCAAGTCAGGAGAAGTTGTGGTTGTATGATATATATGTTTGTTTGTTTTTTGTATAAGTACATATGTATAATATTTGCTGAATTTGGCAAATGTTTTGTCACTTTCATATATATATATATATATATATATATATATATATATATATATATATATATATATATATATATATATATATATATATATACTATAATGTGACAATTAAAATTTTCTTTAAATATTCTTGTTAGATGAAAATATGTTTATGTATTGTTAGTGCTGTTTATTTAAAAAAATTGACAAAACATGAGGAAATACAAAATTCTGAAATGTGATGAAGAAGTTTTAGAATGTACAGTACTCAATAACTCAAAATCATTAAAATATGGAATAAAATATCTAAACGATACCTTTTGGTGCCTAATTTATAGGATTTACATGCTACTGTAAATGTTGTAGATAAAATAACACAAATGTTAGATATAACAATTGCTTATTACCAAGTAACTTAAAAAGAAACTAACTAAAAGATACTTAACCAAGAGGAAAAAAAAAAAACATTCTACAGTCCAAGTGTAAGTCAAGGTTATTGCTTTGAAGGGGTCAATGCTGAATCGAATGACTGGTTGACACCCGACCAGCCAACAAAGCCAGACACTGCTTCCGTTCCACCGGTTGTCTGTCGACACGGCCACAGAAGCTCCACCGCTGCTCAAACTCTTTAAAGGGACGCCTGAGGATTTTCCCCTTTAAGGCGTGAGTGGCAGGCGTCTGTTCCGCTGTTTATTAAAGCCACAGCAGGCGTTAAAGAATGCATTTCATGTCAGAGCCGTCATCACTTTGCGGGGGTTGCGCTGTCTGGAGCTGGACAGGCCACTAGCGTCTCAAACAGAGAAAACACAGAGAGAGACGAAGAGATGCAACTTGAATGAAGCACAACTCAGCAGGGCAGGAGTTAATGTATTAATGTATGCAATGTATATAAACATTTTTGAATAAATGTGCAATTCTATAATGGTATGAGCAGTTGCATAGGTTTAATCTCAGTTGGGGGGGTTTGGAGGCTTCGGATGAGGTTAGGGGGTTGCAAAGCTTATATGACCCCAGGATATGTTACGTCATTCATGAAATGATTTTTACCTCATTTATTCTAACTATCTAACTAATTTCTGTTTATTGAAACACATCCTTACTCTCACACTTTCAATGTGTGCTCAAACAAGCTCTAATATAAGTGATATGATTAATATCACAATAGCTGGCCTCCTTTCGTCCATTACTGACCTCTAATCTGATCAGTGTAGTCATTAGATCCACTTTATCAGCGGATCCACTTTATCAGCAAATCGAATGCCTTCAGAGTAAGACTCAATCAGACATTGTAATGCTTGATGCACAGACTCTCCTGTCTAAAACCAGACCTGACAACTCTAATTAGAGGACTGTTGATCCTAAAGATGACAATAATAAGCCATGTGTCATTAGAGAGGGGTGTAATCTCTAAAATCCTGTAAATCTAATTTTTGCCAAATCATGCTCTATTAACCAGTTATCACATATTTTTAAAGTCAGATTTTTTAAATTGCCTGTTGCAAAAAAAGACTGCTTCAGCTGGAAATACTACAAAAAAATCTACTACTACTCTTACTTCTACTACTACTCGTACTACTACTGCAAAGATTCTGTATCACTAGGATATAGATTCAGTACAGTTTCATGTGTCAACAATAACAATAAAAAAATGGTAAGCGATAAAGTCCAAGACCAGAGATATATAAGTCAAAATCCAACAGATACATTGTCAGATGAATGCTAAAGTTAGAAAATATGTGATATTATCTGCCACTTAAGCATCAAACTTCAACTCTTTTCTTACCACAAGCTTTTTCCAGCAGTGGAAATATATGTGCTGCTATATTTGTTCCTTGTTTTCCTTTTTCTTTTTAAATAAATGTAGTTGCTGAAAATGGGACCTTTTGACATACTGTCAAAGTGGTTATTTCTTTATATTCTATTGATCATTTTGGAAAGTTTTTTTTTTTAGCAAAATATTTTTTTGAAAATATTTTGCTCGTTTCAAGTAAAAGTTTGAAAATCTAATTTTAAAATAAGGAAATTGTAGTCAATGGCATCTTTGGTATATGTTTATAACCTTATCAAAATCACTTTCATGCACTTTCATTTTCACAATCCAAGCACCACTTTGTAAAGTAGCCTTTGTTTAGCAACCTTTCCGCTGATTTGCTAATTTTGCTAAAGGAAATAATAATTTCCTTTATGAGGGAAGCTACAAGGCTTGAAGGCATATATTTACTTTGTATGGTGCAGCTTTGTAGTGAGTCCTTCAGTAAAAATGCCTACATTGGTTAAAAGAAATGCTGCCTTTCAGTGATGCTCTCAAAACCTGCTTAAGCAGGTAATAAATAATAACTTCAGTGTTTTAGGCATACAGTGCATCCAGAAATTATTTATAGCACTTTCCTTTTTCCACATTTTCTTGTTATTGCTGTATTACGAAATTGATTCAATTCATTTTTCGCTTTAAAATTCTACACACGATTCCCCATAATGCCAAAATACCAAAAAGTTTGTTTGCAATCACATGTACATAAGTGTTTACTGCCTTTGCCGTGACAATCAAAATTGAGTGCAGGTACTTCTGTTTCCACTGATCATCCTTCAGTTGTACGACAACTTGATTGAAGTCCACCTGTGGTAAATCCAGCTGATTGGACATGATTTGGAACGGTACATACCTGTCTTTATAAGGTCCAGTAGTTCACAGTACATGTCAGAGCACAAACCAAGCCATGAAGTCCAGGAATTGTCTGTAGACCTCTGAGACAGGGTTGTATCGAGGAACAGATCTGGGGGAACGGGTACAGAAACATTTCTGCAGTATTGAAGGTCCCAATGAGCACAGTAGCCTCCATCATGCGCAAATGGAAGACGTTTGGAACCACCAGGATTCTGAGGAATCTGAGGCCTGCATGTTAGAGACAGAAGTCACTCCTCAGTAAAAGACACAAGAAACCCTGCTTGTAGTTTGCCAAAAGGCACCTGAAAGATTGAGAAACAAAATTGTCTGATCTAAATGCTAAGCGTTATATCTGGAGGAAACCAGGCACCACTCATCACCTGGCCGATACCTACAGTAAAGCATGGTGGTGGCAGCATCATGCTATGGTGTTGTGTTTTGGCAGCAGGAACTAGGAGGCTAGTCAGGGTTGAGGGGAAAAAAGAATGCAGCAATGTATTCTTGAACCTGGTAGAGGTTCATCTTCCAACAGGACAACGACCCTAAGCACACAGTCAAGATAAGAAAGGAGAGGCTTCAGGACAATTCCGTAAACATTCTTGAGTGACCCAGCCAGAGCCCAGACTTGAACCCTACCTGGAGAGATCTGAAAATGGCTATGCTCCAAGAAGAATTGGAGAAACTGCCCAGAAATAGGTGTGCCAAGCTTGTAGCATCATACTGGAGACTTTAATTGCTGCCAAAGGTGCTTCAACAAAGTATTGAGCAAAGGCTGTGAACCTTATGTACATGTAATTTATTTATTTATTTATTTTGCTTTAAATCGGCCTTGGCAGAAGTTTCCACACCTTTGTCTTAATTTGTGTTGTGAAGTAGACTTCCTTGTGTGGTTTCTGACACTCTATGACTTTGTGTTATCTACAACAGTGGACATACGTATGTTGCATAGCTTGAAACATTAGATGTGGGCCACCTTTAAACCTCAATAGGTTTTATTAGAGTTCATACTTTACTCACGCCAGAAGCAAAGTTCAGATGCCAAATTTTTGGTGGCTGATTGATTACATCGGTGTGAAGGGGAAATATGTCAATTAGATTTTTGAATGAACGCTTGCTTTAACTTCAGTATCCAATTGCTGTTGGAAACAGTGCACCTTTTCTGACAACAGTCATCATCCCATTCATTCAGTGTCAGTGGTGTCAGGACATACAGTGACTAATCCCAGAAAGCACGATGCCCGGCTTTGCAGAGAAAGACATCAGAAAGGAGATGTTGACCAACTGCTTTGCACGCGTTTGCACTATTTACACTGGAGGTTTGGGCCAGGCGGAGAAGCGTGTTCATATTTACCTTGGCTCATAGCTTATCAGCAGAGATGGGAACTGTGTTATGAAAGCCGTAGTTGTGGGTGGCCCTCTGCGAGCTTGCGGTTAATATGCTTGGAGAGAAATTAAGCCTTTATGGTTGCTCAGTTGACTGTGACCATTTACAAGGAAATACACTCTTTCAAAAGCTTCGCTGTTGCAGTGTGGGGAGGAAAACCGACATGACCGTCGTCTAAAGGAATCTGCCGATGGAGTCCAAAAAATTCTGAAGGGGGTCAGGGGGTAAATTTCCAATTTTTTACATCGTAATTATTAATAATTAGTTTTGTCACAGTTATTACATATTACATAATCACAATTTCTGAGCAGATTGCAATTGTTTCCATTGTTGCTCCCTTTCACAATCATGTCAGTAAAAAGAAAAAAAAAAAACACTTCTTCCATTGTTATTTGATTTATTTCTTTTTTTATTTCACAACAAATGGACCAATGTGAATGTTACAAAATTACCTGGTGCATTAATTTCTATTTAAATAATTTTTCAATCCTGTAAAGTTAACATTTTGGAAATGCAACAGTGATGATATGTTTATGCCACAAATTGGAATTTATTGAATTATCCACTGTGGGTGCTTCATAGATCCTGCATTTAACTTACAGTCTTTACCTTGAGCTGGGTAATATCACAGTTTCCCTGAATTTCATGTTGTCACCATGTGATTGATCTCAATTTTATAATATTGAGAGTAATATAATTTTCATGTTTCACTGTTTAATTGTGTAAAAATGAAACACATGACCAAGAAATCCTGTTTTCTCGTCCATTGTCTATGAATACTTGACACTAAGAAGGTCATAACCTCAGGACTCCCAAAGTTGACTAATTGTTCAATATTTAGGCCAAAATGAAGGAATTAATATTTGGGGAAAATTCACTTTTAATTGTGATAATGAACACCAGTCTTTGTGTGATAAAATTACTCTTTTTAAATGGTAAAAAGAAAAAGTTGCCTTTTGTAGGCTTACATTAGTTTGTTTGAAGAATGCCTGAAGGAGATAGTAGTTCTAATCTTTTAGTTCTGTTAAAAAATCACCTCCATAACTTTAGGTACTTTCAAACTAATGTTGTGATTTTCCATCTCCATCTGCGTTTCACTTCCTGCCCTCCATTTGTTATGCATTATCAGTAACACATAACTGAAAAGAACCTATTGACGTACATAGCACTAAGTTACTCTGAGACTCTGTTTATAACTTTTGATTACATTTGAAATAATAATTGAAGTCATATTAATTTGTGTAAATATTGGTTTATACATTTACTAAGTATAAGCTGGATTTGTTTAGTCTTGTTTTTAGCCAATTAAATAGATCAATGATTATGCATTGTTACCATATGGCAACATTTTACCTATAACCTCTTATATAAAATCCTATCAGGCCCGGAGTGGCTAATCGGGAGATTCAGAAGGATTCCCAATGGGCCGGTTTATGTAACCCTCAAGTTTGGGCCGCTTGAATGGAAAAAATAATTTTGACATTTATCTGTCGCTTCTCTATTTTCTTCCATTAATTCGCCATTCAATTATTCTCCATTCATCTAACAGCGCAGCCCCTACATGGTAAAATATAACATAGAAACGTGATATATGTTAAATTGTGTAAATCTTAATATACACAGAGAAGGAAATTCTCATATCTGAGTTGTGAAACCAGTGCACTGCTTAGGAGGCTTTTGATGCTGTAGGTAGCTACTAAACATACGTGTAGTGAAGCTACTTAAGAGTTCAGTGTAAATCTAACAATAGAGCACCTCTCTGTAGAGAAAAAGAGAAAAATGCTAGTTTATAATATTTTTTTATTAAGCATGTTTAAGTGAAGTGTTAGCTTACCAACATATACCTATACCCAGTAAAAAGGCATTGTATAAGCTAGCTGCTCTCTTCATGGAAAAAGTGGTCTGGATTTGGGCATGAAACTCCCAGGGCTTAAAAAGGAACCCACTCGACCCTGAATCCTATATAAGCAATTTTATGAACATTTATGAACATTTTTTTATCATGTTTAAGTAATAATTTATACATTAAAAGGATATTTATTGTTATTGTGATAAATTATGTCACAACATGTCAAAATATGTTGATCAAATTGTGGATATCACCAGTATTTAGAAAACTTTCTAATTGTCTAACTTTCGAATCATTATTAGTCCTGTTTAACTGAATTTAGTACAAAACAGTATGTGTTAAATACAAATCGTTGGATTTGTAGTAGTTTTTTCTTGTATCTATAAACATAGCACCCCTTTGTTCGTTCAGTTTTCAGATAAATATTGTGACATACTGTGTACCATAAAAACCTCTTGAAGTATTAGGAATTGTAACCATACCACTACCATCCTACCTATCCTAAATGAAACATCTGTAAATAGTGCACTGGGGGTTATCCAAACAATGTGCGATTATGGTTCTTATGATCACAACAAAAAAATCTAATTTGTTATGAATATTGTAACAATTTAGGTTCATTTAAAACCATGCAATGACAGAATGAACATAATTTTATTGAGGTTGTGAAGGCGGTTGGTGTTGTTGATGATTAAGCTTATTCGTTCACTTATATAGCTCTAACAAAATGTATTGCTTTTTCCATAGGATTTAATTTAAGCGAGCTGGGATTTAGGCTGGAATGACTGACAGAGAGATCAAAATGCATTTACAGTGTTAAAAGCTACTGTGATATTGAAAATGTATTGTCTTATATACACATTAACTGTGACACGACTAGTATACTTAGATGAGCATAAGCTATGTGAGTTAAATGTGCAGGGTACAGCAGGGAGGCATTAGATGAAAGGATACGAGGAGATAAAGATCAGATAAAGTATACGATGATCTTGGATAATGCGTTCTATGTTAATTGGAATGCCTTTCATTTCTCAAAGAAAATTAAAAAAGACTTCTATGTTACAGTGAGACTGTTGCCATAAGGCAATGGCATGTAGTGATAAACAACAGCAACGTTTAATTTGTTTAGCACCTTGCACGGAAACACTTGTACTGAGGCAACCAATTAATAATAATAATGGAAAATGAAAAATGTGTTAAATTTTTACTCCCCAGTCCATATAGTCTATATATGGAGACTAATATATTGTCGCTGTCCAATGAAAAACAAGTCTTTCAGACTTTGCAGGAGTGACCAAACACATACTTTACTTTCAATGTAATTCAATGGAACCAGAATTTTTCCAAGCTATTTTGAAGCACTTCTATTGGTCCATTCATCATGAAATTTTCACACAACATAAACAACCATTGGTGTGTTCAAATGATGTAGACAACTCAAAACCAACAAAAATGAAGTTACATGTTTCATTGGACAGCGACGATATTCATATAATTTAATCATTAATATAATAACATATTGCTGTTGTCAGAACAAAACTTGTAGTGATAAACAACAACAACAACAATGTTTAATTTGTTTAGCACCTTGCACGGAAACACTTGTATTGAGGCAACCAATTATTAATAATAATAATAATAATAATGGATCACTATATGGACTACATTGTAAACTAAACTGTGTCCCAGGAGAGGTGCAGGGCTGGCATGGTGCCAAACGTGAGGGCGGCATTGCCAGATGGGCTATACAGTCTCTAATTGCACAGCAGCAAGGTGCAGAGAGGGAGGGGTTTCTAACAAAGTGGCCGGGTAAGAGTTCTTTTATTCAGTGCTGTTATTCATACCACTTTGTGGTAGGCTAGTATTCAAAACACAAGCAAGATTACAGCTTTAATGAATTGTTTTCAAATGTCAAGAGTGTAAATCCTCTCATGTGTCTGCAGGCCCCTATCGTGGCCCGGCGTTCTCTCTTTCTCTTTCTTGGGAAGAAGGAAAAAAACACACACACAATGAGTGAAACCCATCTCTCTGCTGACTCACTTTGGGGAAAGAAAAAAAAAAGTCGTTCCTGTCTCAAGGTCGTTGGCGCGGCAATTGTTTAAGCAAAAACACGCAGCTTTGTAATCGATACAAAAATATCCTTTGCTTTCGCGGGGCCTCTATAAAGGGGAATTAATTTGGGGATTAAGGAAATCGGAGAGCAGAGTGAGCTGGCTCTGGCGAGTGCACTTTAACCCAAACTTTCATCACCTGACTTAGGTGAGTCTGGCTACAACAAAGGATAATGGTGGTGCTGATGGACGGTGCTGTGCTCTCTCTGTGTGGCGTGTCCACCCGGACTGTTTGTGCACTGCTATGCTACTCTAGCTCCATCCGACGCAGCTCATGGAGAGGATCTGGGTGGCAGAAGCTTTGTTTGATGTGTCTGGGCTGCTCTAGAAAGGGACACATGCGCCTGTGACTACTGAAGCCAATCTGAGGGCAGAGTGTTTGAACAGTGGCAAAATCACAGTGTTTACACTCATATGACATGGTTTGTTGATTTTATAAGGAAAAAAGTTCCTCTACAGAGAATTCAGTTTACTGCACCATTACTGTTTATATGCTGAATTTAACATATGGAAGAAAAGAATGCAGTGTGGCCAAAAGTTAAGGCTTTTTTTTATTTGATTATTTTTCCCCAATATTTTTTGTTTAATAAACAGTTACTTTGCACTAAAATTAGTTTTCTCTATGAAGTCTGTGAATTTTTCACTTCCCAAGAAAGAACAAAGAAAGAACAAACAGACAAACAAAAGAAAAAAAGATGTATAAGGAATAAGAGGTAAAAAAGAAGAAAGAAAGAAAGAAAGAAAGGTAAAGAGAATGAGAGGAACAGAGAATGGAAGGTGGAAGATAGATAGATAGATAGATAGATAGATAGATAGATAGATAGATAGATAGATAGATAGATAGATATATACAGGCAAAAAAGAAAGAAAGAAACAGACAAACAAAAGACAAAAAGATGTATAAGGAATAAGAGGTAAAAAAGAAGAAAGAAAGAAAGGTAAAGAGAATGAGAGGAACTGAGAATGGAAGGTGGAAGATAGATAGATAGATAGATAGATAGATAGATAGATACTTTATTGATCCCAAAGGAAATATAGCAGCCAGTAGCAGTTACACAGTACAAAAAACAATAAGGTATATAAAGAAGAATAAAAAACTCCAATAGTAAAAAAGAATGTATACAAGAAGGTATATAAGAATATAATATAAGAAATAACTATCCTAGTCTGACTTACAATAAAACATTTTTTTTCCTTCTTATAATTTTAGTGATACAAGTTTTGTACCACCAGTGATTTTTAGAATTTTCAGTCCATAGCAGTACACGGCCATTTGTGCTAATTAAGTAAGCTGTTTGTTGTATTTTTTTTAGTTCCTTTATTTCATTGTTCTCTAATCATTGTGTCAGTCTTTCTCCATAAAACACCACAGATATAAACAGATTTAACCTGATCAACCTGTAATCTTCCAGTAACGGACACAAGGAGCACATTGAAAACCATCTGAAATCAACAGTGGTTCTTCTGTGGCATAACTCCAAAGACCCCCTTTTATTATATATATGGGGAGTCAGAGAACAACTTTCTTTTTTTTCAAATGCAGTCAAAATGCCCATTAAATACAAGTTCATGTTCACGTGTTCATGGGATATTTCTGATTAGTTATAATACAATCAGCTTGCATAAGACAGGAGAACAAGTTAAAAATGAAAACAGGAGTTTTCAAAACTGAAAACTGGAGCATGCAGAATCTGGGAGACCACCAAACCTGTCATCATCAGACAATAATCTTAAAACCAAGCTCTTAAAACCAACACTGTGAGAAGACAATTCAACATTATGGGTCTGGAAGGATGTGTAGCTGTGAAGAAGCCGATTACTTGGTTTGTGAGAAGCAGAAAATGAAACCAACCAACTCTGGAGGTGTTAGAACCCTGCACATTTCTTTGACAAACTGAAAGTCTTCCAAAACGAATGAAAGTGGAAACAATAAATACTGAAAAATGTAATATTATGTTTAGCAGTTGAAGCTTCTAAGTAATCGTCTTTAAAATAAATGGTTTAACAGCTTTTTAACTTGTTCTTGGCATTTTGACTGCAAATAAAATAAATTAACGGGAGCCCTCTTGACTGTATGTATAGCTCAAACTTGTCCATAGGCCTCTATAGATCAGATTTTTCTTCCCCACCAACCGTGTCCTCTCCCACCACTCTCCTCATATCTCTCTTCAGCCCTGTAGAAGCATTCCTGAAAAACCCGGCCCACAAATCAGCCGTGGAATGCATGTTGTCGGTCTGAAAATGGAATCGAGGGGCAATAAATTCTCCACCGCTGCAGCAATGGAGCGCCAGTTTCATAATGACGCAGAAGAGTCAGGGCTTGCCCTCGAAAGAAACAATGCGGCTGGAGCGCTGAGTCGACTCCAAGCGTTTGTTGTTAGAAAAGGCATTTTTCTCTTGTTAGATGGGATCTTCATACAGTTGTAGACTGTGCCGCAACACGTTTCATCAAACGAAGGAGCCTAACACAAGACCAGGGACAGGAGGACATGACTTGTTCTGCATGGTGTAGACTGCTTTCATGTGTTATTTATTTTTATTTTTTTATTTTTTATTATTTTATTATTTTATATATTTTTTATTTTATTATTATTAAATATGGCACTGTTATAGTCCTTATGTTGGTATCTACACTGCTCTGGGTTTGGTACCCAAAAATACATCAAAATAAAAATTTAATAAATATGATTACAGAAAAGAGGCTGTGTGTAAACAATATGTGGTTTGAGAATTTCATTACAAAATACTGTATGTCTGTTACTAACAATGTTAAAAAAGAATAGCAGCTGGTGTGTGATTGGATAAAAACTCTAATAAGGTGGTATTATGGTATTATATGTTGTGTGTGTGCTGAAGCATATGTTATATGACATCTATGTTTTAGACCAATATGTGAATTTGTAGTTTATGCACACATTTGCATGCACTGGTCATATGACATGTTTTCTATTTAAATTTGTGGAAATCGACATCTTTAGGTTTGTTTCTTTAGAGAATGTGTTCATTTCTTCACCAAAGAACGTATTTTGTGAGATGTTTATGTGCTTCACCAGTGCTATGTTACAGTCATTGCAGATTTAAAAGCTTTTCTGTGACTCTAAATCCAAACTAAACCCATGTATATGTATTTCTAATTCAATTTTAAGTAACTTTAAAGTACTGGAACTGCATCCATCTGCCGTAACAATCCACTCATTTAGCACACCAAACATGTTCAAAAAAAATATGCCTTATATTTCCTAAAACTGGAACTGACTTGAGTGCAGCAGGATGTGTTTGTTGATCCTCTCAGATCACATAATTCCTAAGTAAGGTAGTGATGTAAGGCAGTGATGGGGAGTCGATTCCAAAAGATTAGAGAATGTTTCTAACTCTTAGGGGGCAACTCCATGGCCAAGGACTAAAAGAGTCGTAATGCTTTGATTCTTTGACGTGTTTTTAAGTGCAAACAGGAAAAAGCTTGACAAACTCTGCTCACTGTAATGTTTTCTATTTGTCCTGCAATTGCATATTTAAAAATTCATGCATAAATACAGAGATTAAAATAGATGAATGGCTGCTTGAACTAAAAGAGCAAGCCTGTTTTTAAAATACACGTTTTTCTTTTTTAAAAAAAAAAAGTATTAAGTGACAGAAACACTTTTACACCTTTATACACAAGTTAGTCAAGGTAGCAAAATGATTTAGCACTGTAAGAAAGTACGTGTACTTCATTTCTTGCCATTCATAAACCAATGCCTTCAAAGAACGTCCCAAAAGTTGTTGTTTTTTTTGTTTTGTTTTGTTTTTTAATGCTTGGTTCATAAACCTTAGCAGACCAACGACTTAACCACCTCCAGTGCACCATATTTTAGGTGTTAGGTAATGAAACTTAGGCAGGAGAATAGATAGGAGGGTGGGTCTGGGCTATTGCGTTAAACACAAACTTGATTTGAGCCTGACAAAAATTTGAAATGTTCAAACTCGGGTCCTATCAGACTCAGACAAATACTAGTTATTTTAAATACCAACTGTGCCACTTAACAAAAATGGACTGCATGATTCCCATGAGGCTTAGCCTACTGGCCACCGATATATTTTCAAAAAGCCCTAATGGCGCACAGTGCTGTGGAGACATCTGTAGACATATTTAAAAGAAAATGTTTCAGTCGGGGGACTGAGGGAGAGTTGAAATGAGGCCTGCGTGTTTGGCGGTAGGTGGGAACACAAAGCGTAGCGGTGGCAGCCGTCAACAGCTGAGGGACTCACTAAGCAGCTGGTGACAGATCCGTCGGGGTGCATGACCACTTTACACTGCACCGTGTGTGTGTGTGTGTGTGTGTATACGTATGTACGCATGCTTCTGAGAGATACCTCAGCAGGACACACACTCTCACACTCTGTTTTTACTGAAGACTTAAAAATCCTGCACAATGCGGCTCAGGAATTCCACCTGGGTCTTGTCTTCACTGGTAAAAAAGCAGGAATCCGCCTTCCAAACTGCAGCCTTCAGGCAGTAAAGGCATCAACACTAAGCATTCCAGCTTACTCACCCGTTCCTGCTTATCAATCACAATCAAATCCAAGGAGTTATTTAGGCCTGATTGGGGCTATCATATGAAGGATATTCATGCCTGATAAGGGAAAAACTCCCACTGCAATACTTTAGGTTTTACAATATTGTGATTTATTATAAATCCAGAAATGTCTTTTAATTACTAAATTCAGTTTATTTAAAGCATAGATAGTATAATCTCCAAAAGCATTGTTAAATAGGTTAGGATGCGCTGGAGCAGACGTGCAAGAGTCTAAGGTCACCGTGCCCAATGACATTTGTTATGTAAAGGGTAAGGTAATGTATCCCAGCCTAGGGCTGTGGAGCAGCGGAACTGAATGATGGAGCTCTGTAGCTTTTGGACAAGGTGGAGTTTGAGATTAGGAACCAATCATCTACCATCAGTGACTGACTTTGCTAATGCTCTAGTGGCTAAAAGTCTTGCAAAAAAGAAAGGGGTAGAGCGAAGAGGGAAGAGAACCCCTTACTAAAGAACAGCAGCTCTCAACAAACTTTAAAAAAAAAACAAAAAGGAGCTAGATACATTATAGAAAAAAAGATTTCATGTGCTTAGTTTTTAGTCCAAAAAGTACAAGGAGATAGTTCTGATGGTATGAGATGTACTAAAATATATTTCAGTAAGTATATAGCAAGGCAATGCAGGTTTATTTGTATAGCACCTTTCATACACAGTGGCAACTCAAAGTGTTTTACATAAATTAAGAAATAAGAAACATAATAAATTAATAAAAAGCATTAAGATAAATCAAAAAGAAATATTTAGACAAAATATTGCTTTTCTAACAGCTACTACAAAGGTCACCATCAAATCAAGCTCCACTCTTGCTTTAGATCTGAAGAAATCCACACGTTTCTGTCAGTCCTTCCACTGTGAGATGACAACTCAGTACTAAGGGTCTGAAAGGATGTGTAACTGTCAAAAAGAAGAACACTTCCCAGACAAAGAAACTGCTGGTGTCCACTCCAGACCTTAACCTCACTGAATACGTTTGGGATATGCTAAAGAATGAGACCCAAAACATGTGACCAACTACTACACGTGAATAAAAGGTTTTTTTATCTCTAAAAAGTTAGTATCAAGACTGCTTTTAAGTTAATTGAACTTTAAATAGTAAATTCAAAGAACAAAAATCTGTGTTTGTGCCGAGTACATCACTGGGGTTCAGTTTCCAAACATTCAGGGTTTATACACCAGTTGCTGCCTGAGTTAGACCAGGAGGATTCTAATGCTCTCCACCATCCCAAGCCAATGTCTGTTCTCACGGATGCCAAGTGGCAGGAGGTAAATAAAGTTCAGAACCAGCCAGTTCTGAAACAGCTTCTTCCCTCTGCCCACCAGGATGAGGAACAGCCAGTAGTACTGGAGTATCAGTCAAGGGGCCTGCCATTACATTTGTCACCTGAATCATCATTGTAATGATCTCCATAGACAATCCACACCAGATCCAAACCTCAGTGCAGACTCACTCTGCACTTTACTGGAATTTTAAATCAAACACATCTACTCCTGCACATACAGACTGACCTCTTTTACATCTTCTATTTTGTAGAATCTGGAAAACATATATCAATATTCTATATCTTATATAGCCAGCATCGCTTGTCCCTGCTTTTTTCATGGAATCTGTAATAAAGTAGATGGTGGACATCTAAATATTGGAAAATTTGATATTGACTTGATGATTTTAAATATAATTTCCTTTCAAATATTAGTTTTTTTACTTTCTGAAGTTGAAAACAGAGACATAGCCAAGTGGTGGGCAAAGATGACCAGTTCCATCCTGACATGAAGCATTGCCACCACTGTGTCCACTGCAGTTAGGGAAGGTGAGGAAATCAAGCTTCATCAGCCATTACTAATAAAACATCTATTATATTTTATGGTGAAAATCTGCCATCTTTATGATTTACCAATTAGTAATTTAAGTCTAGTAATATTTAATTGAATAATTAATAGTGTGCCGATACTGGCACTTACATACAGTATCGGCAATATTGAGCACCGATACCATGAAGCTTATTGACGCGCATGCGCACCACTAAATGATGCTTGACTGAGCCAATAGCATGTCTGCACTGTGGGAGTATTTCTCGGTTCAGACGGGCGGCAGCAAAAAAGCCCACTTCAAAATGTATAACGCCAGCATTTCGAGGGGTGGCACGACCAGCAAAGACTTCAATTCGTCAAATTAAATTAAGCATTTAAAGCGAAACCACGTCAAATAACACAGCGACTTCATCCAAGCAAGCACAAAGAAGCAAGCTAGCACAAAATACAACATATAAAAAGTGGAACACTATAAATATCAGGATTTATAGCTGTATATAGAGCATTTAAGTCAGAGTTGGTATCGGTATCGGTACTCGGTATCAGCAGATACCTGAAAAGCTAGTATCGGTATTGGTATCGGTAAGGTAAAAGTGGTATCGGTGCATCCCTAATAATTAACATACCTTGCTGTGATTGACAGATTTACTCAGCAAACAGATGCATCAATATCAGGTTTTTCTCAAAGTTAATGTTGTGCCCTGAAAAAAGTGATGCAGTTAATTTACTTGAATCAAATACAACATTCCTTCATTGTCTTAACTAGGACATCCACGCTGTTGTGTCTTTCAGTTTACTTTTGGCAGTAGTTGTACTGATGTAATATTGCATTTATGTGGAAATTAGTTATGTATAGAAGAAAAACACAACATAACATTTTTGTTATTCTACTGAAGTAATTTTATTTCCTTTGCTCCCAGCCATGTGTCACCCCATTCAAATCCCTGGCACCCCATTCTAAAAATTCTAGCTACTCACCTGGCTGAAAAATATGTTTATTCAATGATTTCTTTGACTGGAAGTTAAATAAATAAATAATTATCTCTGACTTTTGCACAGTACTGTAAACTGTTTCCAAATACCATAATGCAGTTAACTACATTTAGTAAAATAGTTACATAATAATTACATTTCATATTGCAGACATATTGCAATATACTAAATATGATAACATGGCTTGAGCCTATATAATTATTGAGAAAACTTTTGTTTGTTTATGTGAATGCCATTAAACTGGTGGGTCAGGATCTGTGGGGGGGGGTCAAAATCCTTACAACACACACTAAAACAATGAGCAATAGGTAAGAGGCCGAAAAATGCTTTTTTAACAATTAGAATCAGAATCGGACTTTATTTGCCAAGTATGCTCACACATACAAGGAATTTGTGTTTGGTTACAAGCAGTTGAACTAGTTTTATTCAACTTAAGAAGAAGTTTGAATGAATGGCTCTTTTAATCAAAGTCTAAAGGTTGTACCAACAAAACACTTTTTAGTGCAAAGGCCCTAAATTACATGATATGGATTAAGATGCACTATATTGTCCATCATTGTCTTGATATATGTCTTGACAAAAACAGTCATTGAACTAGAAGTGATGACCAAACTTTCTCACTCCTACCAAAGTAACATCATAGTGAATTCAAATACCATCTCCCACCAAACAGGCCGAATCAGGGTTTGCACATGCAGCTTCCACGGAACACTGTGATAAGAGCGTGAGATTCCCTCATGTAGAGATTGGGTTATGTTGTTGGAATCACTTTGAGGTGAAATAATTTGTTTTCACATTCGCTCATCCTCAGGCTTCATTCCTATCCTCTGACCAAAGAAAGAGCGCTCAGGTGCATTCTTTCATCTTGTGCAGACGGAGAACGCCAAGGTGTCCAGATATCTAAAACTATTAAGGCTTTTCATGCTTCATGTCAGGCTTGCTCCCAGGTACCAGCGCTCCGCTTGATCATCACCCAGTGTCTGACTTGAGTTTGATCAGAAGTGGCAAATATGAGGGTATGAAGCATAGCAAAATCATATGTCTGGGTTTTATGTTATTATTCGCGTTAATCAGTCAAGGCAGTTCAACTGCAATTGTAGTTCAGCTGCACAAAGTCTGTGTTTCCTAAAACCAATGATTAATTCATCAATTCCACTATAGCAGTGTGTGCATTACCCTTTAGCATTTCCAAGTCTTATGACATTGTAAGGATTATAACTTAGTAATTAATAATGAGGAATTGAAAATTGGACATGAATGACTGATTTTGTTGTGGGGATTAGTAAAGCGACAAGTTCATGCATAGAGACTAGCCCTAGCACCCCTAAAGATTATTGTAGAAACATTTTTTTACGTTAATTTGTCTCTGACAAGCTAGAAATGTTAAAACCATAGAGAGTATATGTTTAAACCAATTATTTCAACCATAAAAATAAAGCAGGCCTCCCTGTTTACTGTTTAAAATGTAGTAAGAGAAGCTGTAGCTGCTTTGTCATTGGTTGGACAGTTTGTTATTAAAGACAAGGTGCTAGAGTAGTGCTGTCTGTATGTGTATTGGTTAAATGTTTAATATTAGTTTATCCTTTATTATATTTTACTTTTAAGAAATTGTCTTAATACATTTGTAAACTAAGTTTTGTAAAGGTTTTTTTTAAGATTTGTTGGTGTCTTGCCTGTTACAGTGTTGCCCCAACACTGATTTCGGATTGATAGTTCAAAATGACTTTGAAACAAAGTCTGTTATGTTCTCATTTAAAACCTCGATGCCTAAAGTCGCCCCTGGAGAGTGTCCTATTTGTCTTGTCTCTAAATTTATGGTATTTTACTTCAGCAAAGTTACTAAGGTTATAGGTAAAATTAGCATTGCCCTATACAAAACCCACACATGTTCATACTGGATTATAAATAAAATAAGAGAAGTGCTACTTCTTTATCCTCTTATAATGGACTTATGGCAGACAATACAGTGATACATATGCTACGGTGACCCTCTGTCACCCATTGTGGCTTAAAGTTGTATTATTATTATGAGAGAGGACAAGCTGGGGCTAGCTGGTTAGCATGTTAACTCAGGTATATGTCTCTGCAACACAATAAATCTTACATACTGTACCTTCAGTTTTAAAGTAAACAACAGTTTCAAAAAGATTGTAAATTTCCGAAAAGCAATGCACTGTATATGGTCAATCTTATCGAAAATGAGCTTCGCAAATATAACCAATAGTTTAAAGGCTACAAAAGAAAACAGCAGTTAATGAGAATCCTTTTGCCCATCAGGTGAGGGTGAGGTTGTGCCCACTGGAACAAAAATAAGACACAAAGGAAAAAGTAACTGATATAATAGCATTTGACATTTACTCCAATGACGAAGCTTAATGTGTTTCCAGAAACCCAACCCAGCCCAAAAGATGACACATAGGCCACTGCTGCTGTCACTGTCTGGGAATTGCTCATCATCTTTAACCTGTAACAGTAGAGGTTCATCAGATTAATCCAGGCCAGCGTCACTGATGACAGTGGGCATGATGACCAAACCGCATATTTTCTGCTATACAACAGAAGCCAGTGTCCTAACATGGCAGGAGGGCACACAGATGCGCTTCTGTGGCACCTAATCCTCGCCTAAAGCTGGGGCTGAGGAGAGAACAATCCAGCGGCTTTGATTAAAAGCTTCATGTAGAAACATATTAGCGCGGTGGAAGAATGAGTGAGGGCCCGAAGGCACAGAGCTGGAATTCTCCGTTTGTTTTGTGGAGGGAGGGAGGGTGAGAGAGAGAGAGAGAGAGAGAGAGAGAGAGAGAAAGAGGTAATGGAAAGTTCAGCAATAGTTGAGACTCACCTGAGAGAGAGATAGAGTTAGAGAGAGAGAGAGAAAGAGAACAAGAAGGAGAGGGAAGGAAACAGTGAGAGAGAGAATTGTTGGAAGAGCGCTAGAGCAAGGATAGAAGGAGAGAGAGAGAGAAAAAGAATGGAAAAAGAAATGACACAAGAGTGACACAAATGAAATGTAGAGAGAGGGAGAGTGAGAGAGAATGACAGAAAGAGGGAGGGAAGAAACAGAGAGAGTGACCTGTAGGCCTGTACGGCTCCGAGTGCCGGCAGGTTTTGGTGGGGTGGTTGGGGGGGCATGCTGACAGACACTCAGATATCCACGGCTCTGAGCAAAAGATAAAGGCCACATTGTTTTAGAGCAGGAGCTGGTCTTAATCTGAGCTAGCTAAAGATCAGTGTCTGAGCTGCGGGAGCATTAGCGCTTGGTGTTGGTTGTACAGTGCAGAAAAGGAGGAAAGTCCCTGGGAAGTGAATGAAATGGGGGGAAAGTGTTTTTTCCTCATTCAGAAAGGTTTGACTCCACTATTTAAAGTCTTAAGTGCATTAGTGATGGTGACAGTCAAGTAGGGCCTACAGGCTCAGTTCACTGAGACACAAAGCAGTAACATTTAAACATAATAGTTTTGATGAAGAAACAAACGAAGAGTGTACTAGATCAGCCAAGACATGTTTGGTGTTTGAAGCTTCTTTCTTCTTTGGTTTTGCAGCAGAACTACAAGACTTACACAGTAGCAGTTACCATTGTACAAATGGTTTGCTAGTCTTGATCTCATGATCTCATAGCGGCAATACATGGTTCAAGACAACTCGGTGAACTTTTGGTGCTGTGGCAGAGCATGCCTCTAATAAGTGAACAGAAGTAACAAAAAATTCAATTCCAATCAGATTATACAGCTATGTCTCAGTCTAAATGCTCAAATCTGATGTGCTGGGTTTCAAGAAGGGTGCCAAACAGTTCTGAACCATCTGAACCAAGTGATTGTTTGGAGGGCAAGATGATACACCAACATCTCTCCTGCCTTTGTGTCTGAAAGTTGTGTCAGTAGTGTAACTACATTGTTACTGATGCCCATGCAGATAGGTTAGGTATATCTGGACACTCAAATCCAATCTGATTACTTACAAATAGATATCATCTCATTTATCTGGGGTCTAAAGAAAGCCTAAAGCTTGACCATTTCCACATGGCATACAAATAAACCTGATTGAGAACACTAGCACACAGCCATGTCAGATAGACTCCTGCACACTGGTAATTAAAAATGGGCCAATGAGTGAACGAGTAATGGTTGAAGCACTTGGAAAGTGACTGCCACCGCTCACTCCCAGCAAGAAACCATGTTCAGCAGCAAACAAAAGAAGTGATACAAATAGAAAGAAAACAAGCGCTAACACTGGCACTGATTTTCACATCTGGAAACACTTTTGGCAAGTAAGTTTGATGATAAATGTTGTATGTTGTTTGTTCCGTCTTGTCAAACAGTCAGTTACATGGGCTTTCTGACTAAGCTTCATAAGACCTAACAATAGCCATGGTTAACTCATTTTATATGACAGCGGTTAACAACTTGCTCTGCTAATCCAGGTTTGGATACTCAGGCTGTGAATAATCCTCAAACACATCCACATAAGAAGCACAGCCAATTTCATTAAAAATGCAGAATAGTTGCTAAAGCAAGAAAAGGATCATATACCTACATACACTACCCCTCAAAAGTTTAGGATCACTTTAGAATTTCATTTCATGCAATTCTCATGCAATTCATGCAATTTTTATCCAATTCACAAACAATATTGTCCATTTCACAATTAATGTAAGTGTATCCGATGATTTTTAAAGAATAAAAATGTTTGTATTAAAGCCTATTTTTGTATAGAGGCTCATTTTGCATACAGTCCTATTATCAGCAATTCTCAGTCCTCTGTCTAAATCTCCTGGTACGACTGCCAATCCAAGTTAAAGATGTTATTTGGGCTAATTCGTTGTTAGGAGCTGAAAAACATTCTACTAATAAGTGAGTATAAAAAGGAGAACAACATTCTAGGTTAGTTTAGTATCTGAAGCATCGGCAGTTGATGGCTTGCTGACAGACTCAAACTGGCCAGAAAGAAACAACTTTCTTTAGAGACCAGTCAGTCCATTGTTGTGTTAAGGAAGGAAGGAAGGCTACTCCATTGAAAACAAGAACATTTCACTGTGATCCCAAACTTTTGAGCAGTAGTGTATATAGGAAATTAATCCTTAATCAACTTAAACTTATTCCAGAGTGATGAATACGTTATCTGTAATTGAACTTGTAACTTTTGAACCTCATAAGAACATTCATTCATAAGCCACAGTTAGCCACAATTACATACAATTATCCATCAATTAGTCAGCGTATATCATTTAGCCTGCTTGTTGTCATTTCTAAGCACATGAGCTAAAAAGATATAGCCTCAGATTTGTATTAAATTTATTTTACCTGCTTTTTTTAAGGACAAAGTATAAGTCATTCAATTGTATGTACCATAAATTAGCCTAACAGAGCCATCATTAACTCCAGGATGTATCCTTCATAAATGATGACCATCCAAACAAAGTGCAAGCCGCAGTCTAAATGAATCAAGTGGTGTAACCCCAAGGTCAGTGGATTCCAACTCCATCAGAATGCCGGGAGCTTGCCCGGATCAAAGCTCATTCGTCTCCGTAGTGATAGAGATCTACCTTCAAAGAGAAGCAAACTGCCCTTTCATTAGCAGCAGGTTATGATCTGTAATTAAAGCAAAATTAGATCAATTAATATCTCTGGCTGGAGATGGAGAACTGATAGAATAATGACATGTGGATGTAAGATCAGTCGTAAAGGGGTCAGCTGAAGAAGACGTGATAATTTGAGGAGACAGCTACTCACTCATGCACAGGTATCGATGGGCTGGAAAAGAGCAACGTAGACCAGGTGTTGAACTTCCTCAACATAGATATTAACCCGACCTGTCAAGCGCTGCCATCCCCCCTATCATTATAGTGAAGTAGCCATTGCCCTCCCTCAGTGAAAAGCATTCATTCTTTAAGACTTCATTCAGGAAAGAGAACATGGCAGTTCATTTTCACCCTTTGAAAGGCTTGAACCTCACAGAGTCAAGGCCACAGACTATTACCCAACAATGGTAATATTCAGGTCAGAGACTAGTGTTTCTTGTGTGCGATTGATGCTAACTTGACAAAGTTTGTATTAAAATATGGAGTTCTGCAGTTATAATCTGTGTCTCTTACATTCCAAAAGGTAACAGCATAGAGATGAAGAAGGAAAAACATTAATTCAGTTCAGATTTGTGCTTTAGTTTCTCAAGAACACATCATGTCAGTTTCTTTCTTTGACCTTATTGGACCTTTACGATTTAGAGATCTAACTCCAGGTGAATAACTATTGATGGCTAAATGGTTTCCACGTTTTTTCTGTCAGTACCTAGATCAGCACTGGCAGATATGTTGATTCTAATGCTTCAGATTTTATACAATATGTACTGTTGAAGGATGTGTTATTCAGACAGGCGGTCTCTACAGTATCTCTAAGTTACACTTAGCTTAATAAATAAACTTGGACATTAAAAAAGTTATTGTTATTGTTATTGTAGCTGTCTACCACAGCATATTGGGGTTGAAATCAAAGAATGAATATGAGCCATGAATAAATGTATGAATATAAATATGAATTTAATATCAGCTGTCAGCTTTATTTTTATAATATTAATATGTAAATCTGGTCAGAATTACAAACACTTTCATGCATAAACTCTCCCGCCCCCATTTTGGGGACTTGGTAAATTGGTAATTAGCTAGTTCCCTGGCCAGATGTGTATTATTCCCTCATTATTTCACCTGAAGCTTAGCACCAGCACAAGATGTATAGCAGGCCTTAAAACAGGAAGACAGGAAGAAAGTGTGGAGACCAGAAGAACCTGTTTATGAGCCAAGCATGTGAAGCATGGTGGTGGTAGTGTTATGGGGTGAATGTGTGTGACTGCCAAGAATAAAGTGTAATGCTATATTATCTGCTCAGATTCAGCTGAACACATTCATCAGTGATTAACATTGCAGATGAACAATAAACGATGACATGCTGGTAGACACTAGGATGGGGCCTAAATTTTTATTGTTTAAACTGTGAAATGTTATCAAGGACCAAATTGATGTCTTCCATCACTCCAACCTACTGAGTCTTTCTGGTAGAAATTAGAAAAATTCTAAGACTAAAACTTCTCTTTCACTCAAAGCTCAGATCTCAGCAATTTCATTTGAACTGATTTTGCAAATGAAGCTCCACATGAGCTGCAGTACAAATCAAACAGGCAGAATGTCTTCATTTTTGTGAAAAACCTGCTCCATTATTTTGTCCTCATGCCAACACCAGAGAAAAACAGGTAGAGAATAGAGGACAAATAAAATAAAGTTGCATTCTTGTTGTGTGAAAAATGTAATTTGGTGTGTAGAATATCATGTGTAATTGATTTACTGTTGCCCAAATAAATGAAAAAAAAATGTGAAAACCATGACTTTGTTAACACCTCAGTGACTTAATGACGTGGAAAATCTGAGGAACTCCTCTTAAAGGGCACTTTGTACATACAATATAAATTACTTTATAAAAATTTCTCATTAATTCTTCTTCTAAGTGTAGTGATTTTTGCCTTCCTCTTCTTATCTTGCGATTATTGTCCTTAGTCCTGCCGACAAGCCTTGTGGTACTTCCTACTAGCTAGCTCGGTCAAGTCTATGAACTACACGTCTTTGGACCTGTCTATACCTACACCTACAACTTCCACCAATCAAAAGTCATCCTATCACTCCACTTCACCTGAATACTAACTGTTTACATTTGTTTCTCATTTCATGTCTTTGTGAAAGAGTGCCAGAGTTTACAGAGCATACCAAGCAGTAAATACCTGTTTATCACTATGTATTGATCTAGTTGTATTATTATTATTATTGTATCTTACTTTATCTTATTTTATTATTTTACTGATTTTGGACTTGTTTTGACTTTTAAACTTTAACATTTTTCTGTCTTTTTCTATTGGGCTGTCCTACTATTATTAAAGCAGTGAGCACTTAAGGTTAAATGTTGGGATAACACCAGCACTCCCTAGAGATCAACTATACAGCACAAACTGTCCCACATCGCCAATCACTTAAAGGAGATCATGGGTGAGGTAGAGACTTTCAGTCCACCTCCCACTAGCTATACCTCCCCCTAGTTACCTCTACTACCTCTATGTTCTCCACTAATACACTTCCAGCCCCAGAACCCTGCTTGCAAGATTTCTAAATTTGGTACTTAGTGTTTTGACTCTCAACCCTGATCATTTTTTGGAATACTCTAGCTTTTCCTTCAGATTATTTATTCAGGCTACCTTACTATTTTTCTTTTTATACTTTCTTATTCTTTTTTTTTACATTCATATGCAAGCATCTGTCTAGTCATTGGAGCTTTACAATTATTGGCAAAAATGATTTAAAAATACATTTTTTAAATGTTATGTACATGTTATGTCCCACAGGTAGCCTTGAAATAATGTGTTACTAATTGACCCGCCACATTATTTCTTTTTCTTGGCCCTCTTTCTCTCATAACTACCACAACTAGTTCTTATATTAGGATAAATTTTT
Source organism: Megaleporinus macrocephalus (assembly GCA_021613375.1). Classification (NCBI taxonomy): domain Eukaryota; kingdom Metazoa; phylum Chordata; class Actinopteri; order Characiformes; family Anostomidae; genus Megaleporinus; species Megaleporinus macrocephalus. Next base: position 41,162,296 of record CM038714.1, read on the forward strand.
ATAGGAAATGTGTCAACGGTCGCTTCAGGTTGCACTCCACACTGCTAATTCAACCTCCAGGCTTAAACTAACTGCTCACACATTTTCCTGTTTGTCTGGACTGATGATGCCTCTGAGGACATAATTAGCTACACGCAAGGTTTCAGCTTCCACTAAGGAACCACAGACACTTTGAAGACCTCACACTTCTCACTTGCTTCAAATATGAATCCGGTGTTGGTGGTCAGCATAAACCTGTTGACAAGTTTTCCTGTTTCTGTCAAAATTTCCCCAAATTCCAGTCCCACTTTGATCAAAAGTTGTCAAAAAAAATGGAGCTGGCTTCAGGCGGTTCATGATTAGAAGATAAGTGGGATTTTCCTCCCGTGCCAAACTCTAGGAGGGAAAATAATGGCCCAATTTCTTGCACAGGTGCAGGTGTAATCCAAAGCTCTCAGAGAAAAGGCAAATGCTTTTGCATACATATTCACCCTGAAAATAAAATACGCATTTTAAACTTTGTTAGTTACCTTCCATTGTCATTTTAAACACAATATCATATCATATGATCAACAAAAGTTTGGTTTCTTCTTAATTCTTGGTCTTCCTTTCTTAAAAGTATGTTTGGATTGATGTTTGGGTTTGTTGCCTTGTTTCAGCAGCAAGGAAATATTATTGAAAGTAATTATTAGAATAATTACTAACCAATATGTATGCACATGTATGATGATGTAAAACCTCTATTTTTACTCTCTCAATTTCAGTTCTTCATTCGTCTGTGCTGAAAAATCCCTGGTGCATTCAGGTTGCTCAAATATCTGGCACTGTTTTCAAAAGTGTTCTTGATTTAGATTTTTTTCTTTTCTTTTTAAGTCTTTTTCTCTTGTTTTTCCTGCGAAGGTAGAAGGAATGCGAACGCAGCAATGCTAAAAGGTTGAACTACTAGAATACCACTCAGGCTTTCAAAAAATGAATGAAAATAATGTTTCAGAAACTACGGAAAATCCAATGTTTTTAACATTTATTTAGTTTTTCTGGGTTTTTTTTTACTTTCTGCAAAACAGACACATTTTCCTGACCATCAAAGTCTGAATCTATGTTTGTTTTTAAGCACTCAGTTTTAACAATCCGCTTAGAACCTGAAAAGTAGTATTATTTTTCACATTATAGAAGAAGCTTGCGTTCTGATTGCCTTTAAAAGCTCCATCATGCGAGATTTGGGGATTTGGGTAAAATTCACCAATCAGCTTTAACATTAAAACCACCTCCTTGTATCACATTGTCAATTTTATCAGCTCCATTTTTTATTAGACACGCCCACCTTGCTGGTTCACAGTGTAGATGTAAAGCTAGAGATGATAGCTCATCTTGTGCTACACAGTTTGTGTTGGTCACAGGATGCTGCCCACAGGACACTGTTGGCTGGATGTTGCTGGTTCTCGTCCCAGTAGTGACAATGAGGTGTTCAAAAACTCTGATCCACTCACACCAGCACAACACACACTAACACCACCATCATGTCAGTGTCACTGCAGTGCTGAGAATGATCCACCTCTCCAATAGTACCTGCTCTGTGGTGGTCCTGTGGTGGTCAGATGGACTACAGTCTGTAATTGTTGAACCCTAACCCTGCATTTTTAAAATTATGAAAGTCACTATTCAAAGATAAAACTAAAGTGTGAAAGATTACAGACACTTTACAGTAGGATACTGCACTGTAATGAATTGCTGTAAATTTACTGTGGATATACAACAGTTTCTTACTGTTTTTTATAATAATTGTAAAATACTGTTAAATATTTACACAGCATATGTAAATTAACAATCAGTTTCCAAATAACAGCAAATAACTGTAATTTATCAGCATAATACAGTATATTCTGTCAACCTTTTGAAATATGCATCCCTTTACAGTCCAGTCCAAACTGCTTCTACTCGTTTCAGCGACAAAATATATGCCATATGATCGACAAACGTTTGGTTTCTTCTTAATTCTTGGTCTAAGTCCTTCCTCAAAAGTATGTTTGGATTGATGTTTGGGTTGCCTTGTTTCAGCAGCAAGGAAATATTATTGAAAGTAATTATTAGAATAATTACTAACCAATATGTACGCACAGTATAAACTGCTTCTACTCGTTTAAGCAACAAAATATATGCAATGGGAGGAGCCAGCCTATTTGGCTCACCTTAGTTAAGATTCTTTCAGCTCATTTATTCAGTGCAAGAAGTGCCGGCCAGCTTGTATTGTGTTCATTTGTGAAATAAAGAAAGATAATCTAAATCAGTTCTTAGAGGAGAGCACGCGAGCTAGTGCATTTACAAATGACATGTTTGGACTGCAGCTGCGGTGGTCCTCGTGAAACTCAAGCAAAAGGTAGCTGATAACAGTGCTCCTAATGTTTGCAGCGATATGGTTTTGTGAGTATAATTATTAAACTTTAAAGATATAAGATTTTCTTAGTTAGGTCTGTTTTATTTAGTGACTGAATATTTACTGTTGAATAGTTTACTGTTATATACTGTAATTCAATTTACAGTACAATACTGTTAAAACAAATTACAGTAGATGCACTGTAAAATTACAGTAAAATACTGGTGTCTCTGCTGCCAGCATTTTACTGTTAATTGACAGTGAATTTTTTTTACAGTGTGTTTAAGTTCTGAAAAATTATTTTCACAAGAAAAATGTTTATGAACCAGTTTCTTACTAATACTAAGTAGTAATTAGCAGTTGAGATTTGTTATGCAGTGTAAGAATTCCCAGTGATAGTTGCTGAAACACCTGAAAACACTACACAGCATACTTGTTACTATATTAGCCTTGTAGCTCCAGGGTGAAACTAAAAAAGCCTTGAATTCAGTTTTTCATCCAGACCTTTAATGTGAAGGCCCATGGAATCTGTGATATTTGGTGCACGTGTGTCTGCATGGTATTATTTCTAATGATTAATATGAGACAAGGGTGGAAAGTGAAATTGCACAGCTATTAATAATAATGACAAAGCCCAGTGGAAAATACATGGCTAAATATTTTTCTTCAAGGTGTGTTAAACTAACATCACAACATCACCTCTCCTCCTGTTTTCCCCATCATGGCTTTTCTGACTCCATATCTGTAGATATAATTGCTCTTTCCATTACTTCATACTTTAACTGGTTAGCAAATGCGCTTTCGATGAAGGGCTTCTTTCTTCTTCAAGTATATCTGTAACTCTACTTTTTATTTATTTGTTGTTTTATATTATAGTTATATTACTATTTCGCTTTTTGGTATTTACCTTATTTACGCTACATTGGTGATCATATATTTGGTCATGAATTTCTGTGATCTAAAAAAAAAAAAAAAAAAAAATTTTTAGTTCACCTTTATAAAATAGAATCCTTATACATGGTTCATGGAACATGGTCTTATATTATTGGAAATAACTGCCCGTGAGTATTGGCAAGCAAGCCACCAAATGGAAAGACTTAAACAGTGTTTTGTTCTATGCCAGGGCATCTTTATTGAAAGAGTCACTGTACAGTTTCTAGAAACATGTTTTGAAATGTCTGTTTTTTTACAAGCTTTAAATGTCAATAGTTAATCAAGAACAACTGAAAAATGTTCATGCAACTTGTGGTAAAAATGCTTTTAATGCTCTTTGAATCATCCATCCCACTAGTCTGGGTTACAGGGGGGCTGGAGCCAATCCCAGCATCTTCAGGTAAAGGCGTCGTATACCATGGACAGTTCGCTAGTCCATCGCATTGCCAACATTCACTCTTGCACACACCTACGGACAATTCAGAGTGAACGATCAACCTAATATGCATGTCTTTGGACATGTGGGAGGAAACTGGAGTACCTGGAGGAAACCCACTCGAGCACGGGGAGAACATACACACTCCACACAGAACGTGCCGGACCGGGAATCAAACCCAGATCGTCTTGCTGTGAGGTGATAGTGCTAACCACTAGACCACCATCACGCCTGTTTAAATCATTATTTAATAAAAAGAAATGACTAATATTATGTATGTATGCATATACAGTTTTAATAAAACAGTTTCTAATATGTTTGGTAGGCAAATTGCTTAACTTGAATATTTTCCTTGTTAACTCACTGTAAAGAGATGAAATTCCAAAATGCTACAATTTATAAATACATACAGTATATAAACACAGAAAGGTATCTTGGCAATAATTACATTTGTGCTTGTAAAACCCTGTCATATAAATATAATAATTACACACATACTGTAAATACAGTACAAAATACTGTAGAAATACAATTAAAAGTCATATGAATTTTAAAAATGTAGTTGATATTTTGTGAGTTAGTTTAAAGAACAAAGTTTCAGTCTAGGTTTCACTCTGATACCATCAATTATTACAATGGTCTGTTAGATCCCATCACCAGCACATCTAATTTACCATGACGTGGTACTGATTACCAGAACAAGGTAATGGACAACAGTGTTATTTTTCCTCAAAATGGTTAAAATATTGTAAAATAATTACACTAACATACAAAAAATAACAATTTATTGCATTAATATAAATACCTGCTGCTCAGATAAACAATTTTTTTTAATTGTCTTTTTTAATTGTTTTAGCAGTAGGCATTGGCGTAGGAACTAGGGGGTGGGAGGACCTGTCCCACCCAATATCAGAAACAGGTAGCTTTGTCCCACCCCCCAAAAAAAACACAGAAAAGCGGAAACTGTTTAAAAAACAGTCTCCTCTGGAGACAGCTAATTTAATTTCAGCACATTTGGCAGCATCTTCTTCCAACGCCTTCCTTTTTTTAACCTGTCCTTTTCGTCTCCACCTGGACTCTTTCTGCCCTCCATCACCACGGACTGACGCTTCGCTCTATTCTGGTATATTTAATTTTACCCCTCCAGAAAAGACGACTTGTGGGCGCAACCAACTTAAACATTTAGGAGGGGAGAATTCCCTCAGATGGTAGAACCCACCCAATCTCCTGCGATGTAGGGGCTGTGCTGTCAGATGAATGGAGAATTAATACATAGTTGAATGGAGAATGAATGCTAGAAGAAGATTAGAGAAGTGACAGATAAGTGTCAAAATTATTTTTCCCATCCAACCGGCCCAAACTCGAGGTTGACATGAGCCGGCCCATAGGGAATCCTCCTGAATCTCCCAATTAGCCATTCCTGGCCTGGACCCGAGCTCTCGCCTGGCTGGAGCTTCGGGTAGCTAGCGCCAGCTTTAAACACAAGGTCAGTGATGAAAGCAATGAATTGCAACAATGACAAAAAGCAAAAACAAAAATAAGCAAAAAGCAAAAACAAAAATAAGCAAAAAGCCAGGTATATGGTGCTAAAGACTTTATGTGTAGATAAGTTGTTACTGATAGCTTAAAGATGTGTACAGGTGTTTGATAGATGGGTAGTATTGGTACCCACCGTCAAGTGGAAGTATATGACTAGAAGTGACCTGTCTGTCAGCTGGGCCATTAAAACAGCACTAAGCAACAGTTCCCATCTGCTGAAATTACTGTTTATGTTGATGTTAGTCAAGTTTCAAGTCAAGTTTATTTGTATAGCGCTTTTTACAACGGTCACAAAGCAGCTTTACAGAAGTTTGAAAATATGAAAACATGAGTGATGTGACAAGGAAAAACTCCTTCAAGATTGGAGGAAGAAACCTTGGGAGGAACCAAAACTCACAAGGGGAGACCCATCCTACTCAGTATTTACAGTTTATTAAGCTAAATTCAAAATAGAACTATGAGAATCTCTATTTGAAGACTGGATGATACATACTTTAGAAACTGCACAGGTAGAGGCAGTCTCTGAATGAGGCAGTCTCTGACTCAGTCTTTGAGGAAAGTGGGAGTGAGCTGAAACAGTCCCATCTTTTCTAAATGCGGCTACATCTGGATGACACAGAGGTGCAGTCGAGGGTGTAGCAAATGGCACGAATGAAGAGGAGAACTGGTTGGTGTTAGTTGAGGAGAAAACCCTAATGGTCAGTCTTCCACCAGCGTTCAGCAGGACAGGAGGGAGGTCATTATCTCAGGAAGTGTAAAGAGATAAAGTTAGTTCTAGTATGGACTATTGTAGAGGATGTGAAGCATTTTAGAGTGTGTCTGGCGACGCCAGCAGATGTGATTATAACAGCACAGGCTAATAGGAGAGAACCAGAAGGCAACATAGACATAAGAGCACCCTAAGACACTGGGGTCTCCAACTCCACCTCCAACAAACTGTGTGATTGCGTGAAGTGGTGGGACAACAGTGCCAACATCTCAGTTTACCATGAACTGTGTCCATGAACCCCCCTCGGGTCTCCTCTCTTTATCTAAAGGGGAAGTTTAATCACCAAAAGCTAAACTAAACAAACATGTTTTCAGTCTAGTCTTAATAGTTGAGACTGTGTCAGAGTCCCAAACATTAACTGGGAGATTATTCCACAATTTGGGGGCTTTGTAGGAAAAAGCTCTTTCCCCCATTGAGGTCCTCTGAATTTTAGGAACCAGTAGAAAACCAGCGTCCTGTGATCTGAGTAAACGTGATGGGTCATAATAGGTTAAGAGATCTTGCAGGTACTCTGGTGCGAGACCGTGCAGGGCTTTATACGTCAGTAAAAGAATTTTATAGTGGAATTGTGAAACTTGACAGGATGCCAGTGTTACGCTGATAAAACTGGACTGATGTGATCAAATGTTCCGGTTTTAGTTAGTACTCTAGCTGCAGCATACTAAACTAATTAAAGTTTATTCAGGTTCCTACTGGAGCATCCTGACAACAATGCATTACAGTAGTCTAGCCTTGTGGTTATAAAGACATGTAATAACTTTTCAGCATCATGTAGGGATAACACATTTCTTAACTTCTTAACATTTAGTCTGAGCAGCCTTTGGGCCGAGAAGGAGAGCTTCTGCTTTATCTGGGTTAAAAAGAAGTAAGTTCTGCAGCATCCAGTGATATGAACAACCAAGCTGTTTCTTTAAAAAGCTGTATATGTAAATGTAACTGTACTCTAAGGGTGTTTGTGACAGGGGTGCCAGTAATTGTGACTTTTGTATTTTTTTTTTGTATTTGCTTTATTTTACCAAAAGGGTTAGTTTAATTAATCTTTTCTGAGGAAGATTATGGTAAAAAAGTCTAAAAGTCTTACCAGTGGTTGACAAACTTCTCAGTGAGCCATCCAAATGTTGATGGATAGTTTTTAAACTTAAAATCTTAACCATGTTTGAAGCCAAAATACTTGATATACTCACATATGACCACACATTAACTAGATTCTCCATCAAGCCACAACAATTTTTAAAACCATGGTTAATGGAATAACCTTTGATTGTTATGTTATTTCGCAGCTATGGCATACTGTTATCAGCCTTCACTGCTATAGGAAGAATTGCTTAATGACATTATTAATATTAAACCAATTTTTTATTTATTGTATTGCTTTTTTAAAAGCTTATGAAACACTGAACAACTGGCTTTATTCTAATGTTGGGAGATAGCAAATCGAAATCCAGGTGATGCTAGAAAACCAAAAGACCGTCATATCTTTGTAATTGGAAATTAATTATGTTAAGTGCTGAATGCAAGTACTTATAACTTTTGACAGTAATCCTAAACTCTGTAAATTTCTGTGAGCATCCTCATTGCTTAATCATAAGTTTACAACCTTCAGATTAAGAACCAAATTAGAAGACATCCAACGATTTGTCTGAAATCGAGAGTATTAATGGGGATTATTTTCACCCTTTGCTGCAGTAACAGCCTTTACTTGTCTGAAAAGACTTTTTATTAGACATTATGATTTGATTGCATTCAGCAACAAAAGCATTATATCAGATGCAGATGTTAAATAGCTAGTTCTAGATCACAAACACATAACAAACTCATCCCAAAAGCATTATATTGAGCTCCATCACTCCAGAGAACGCAATAATCCACAGTCTGATATTGGGGGATATACCCCTTTCAGTACTGGTCGGGGTGACCTTACAGTCATGTATGTCTGCTAGTTAGCATCCTATTAACAATGATTGTCTATGGATAAGCTATGTGCCAATTTATTACACTAAATTGTTTTTTTATGTTATATGATTATCATGTCACAATATATTTATCTTTTTATGTTTATTTCATCTTTCTCTTACCTTTGTATACAATATATTTCTTAATATTTCAAATATCCTATCCATATATTATATTATTGTTTCATGTTAGTGGGCAGTTTACTGCTAGTTGTACTGTAAATAACTATGTATGTGACAAATAAAATTTGATTTGATTGAAAGAATGTGTGGATACTTTGGGGCATATAGTGTAGTTTCTCTATATGTCATGTTGTTTAACTGAATAATAAACCTAGGGCTCCCAGGGTTAAACAATTCCATTACAATACCATTAAAAGATAACAATATTTTATTTTTGCTTTATTGCCCATGCTCGCTGGTACCCCAGCCGAACCGTGACCGCAGAACCACCATCAGTTTCTTAACGAGAATGGTGGGAAGCTTCTCAGGTGTCCCATCTTCAGGCTTTTACCGCAGCTGTTGATGGACGAACCTTACCTGCTGGGAAGTTCAAGTCAGCACCATTAGTCTTTCAGCGTTGGGGGCATGGTTTTGGAGCGGCCTGCAGAATGCCACTCCTGTAATGCCCTGTGTTGACTGTCCTGCTTAATTAAGGTATCCATGTCTGTTAGCAAACATTTCCTAGCCGGTGACTTTCTTTTTTTTTTTTTTGCTCTTTAAAGCTCAGCCGCTTTCGTACGGCCTGGGTAAATGTGGACAAGAATGGAAATGCTCAAGAATGGACAGGACACACATTTGGCTGCCATTAGCGGCAGAACAGGTAGTGTTAACGGGGGAAAAGCAAGGCAATAAATCAAGCAGTCAGGAATGAGGGCCAAAACTATGCACCCTTGCAGAATGCATTCAAATATTTAAAGAGGGAAAAAAATAGTGGGGGATTTTTTTTTTTACTGTTGTTCTTCAGCATGCAGACAGTACTGCACCAAAGCCGGAGATCACCATTCACATATTTCATTGTCAGGCAAAATGGCCATAAGCAGTGCTTAATTTGTGCCGGAACAAGATCCAGCACCTCTCGTGTTTCAAGTACCTGTGTTCTGGAACTTATTTATATGGATCCAGCACCTGTAACGTTTTTTGTTTTTAATATAGGGATTTATTTACAGTAGATTAAAATAAATGGTAAGTGAAGAGTGCGAGCAGGTTTCTCCAAATGAACCTGATGTGCCAGTTCCACGTTATCATCTCTTCTGTTTATGAAACTTGTTGGTCCACCGCTCGTACAATTCAACCCTGTGCTGCGTGTGCAATCTTGGCTTGTTAAAGGACACCAAACTGCCACAGACAAGCAGAGCAAATCACGAAATCGAGTTGAGACTGTAGATGCAATGGCTGCGTTGTGGAGTAATTTGTGTAATTAGAAGGTTAGGCAGTCTTCATATATATATATATATATATATATATATATATATATATATATATATATATATATATATATATATATATATATATATATATGTATATATATATATATATATATATATATATATATATATATATATATATATATATATATATATATATATATATATATATATATATATATTGTTGTTTTTGTGCAACATGAAATGTTTTTTTTTTTTTTTAAACTATCCCTCCAGTGGCATCTCTGAGATTTAATGGTTGCAGTTCCTTACTAGAAAGCTACTGTTATTTGGACACACGTAGCACTGTTGTGTCTATGTGTTCCAGGACCTTTTCCATCACTGCCCACTTTCTGGATCACCCCACCTTTGTGGTCCAAGCACTGGCCATAAGCTTTTGTTCTATTTGAGAGAGTTTTCCAAAGAAATGTACAGGAATATTTTACATACTCCCGAAAGCCCGGTCCTAAAAATGTGTTGTATTTTCTGCTTCTCACAATCCAGAAAATAATCCAAAACAATTTCCGTGGCATTGATCTCTGGAGTCTGGTGATTAAATGGAGTCAGTCCATAGAGTGTCTGATTAGTGTGTTTAGATTTTCTGAGCAGAAGTGTTGTGTCTGTATTCCCTAATCATGATGCATACATGATGTGTTCATTTAGCCTTAAATCAAAAACTACTCCTCAACTCTTCATGCTTCTCAGCAGCTAAACATCATTTCAGAGCAGGTGAGTTGTGTTACATTGGAAGGATGGATAGAAACATCTGATCTGAATTAAAAGTAATGTGTGATTCTCTCCTCTCTGTCAAAGACGAAAGCTGTAAGTACTGTTAATTTAATGCTTACTGCTTAGGTGCTCTACACGGTTATGTCCTGTTGTGAGACGTTCCAGTTCACTGTACCTGTAATTTCTAAGATGATAGATTCTTGGCCTCTTTTGGGGGCAGTCTATTGGATGACAGCACTGTGCATGCAACTGTTAACCAGCATTTCACAGAAGTGGCCCAACTCAGTTACAATGAGCATACATTGCAGGCCCAGAGAGGGTCAGTATGGTGGGGTACTGTTTGTAACTGCCCTGAGATGCGTATCCTGCCTACGTTTAGCCAAACGTAGCCCTCTCGTGTTGGACTGATGGCAGTCTAGACACTACAGTGACTCACTATTGCCTATTTAGGTTCAATGTGTTAGTACAAGATGGGACTGAATGGTGTTGATTAAGTTTTTATTCCCTCCAGGAACTAAAACATCAACCTTTATATTCCTTCATTACAAAACTTTTATAGTCATTTGTTCTCTGCTGATGAAAGACTGATCATAAATCTTGTCATTGCGCCACATCAAGCTGTACCAACCAAAAGTGACAACAAAGTAACAAACATGTGCACCAAGTCACATACATGTTCTCAGGCTAAGAATGTTTCCACTGACAGCATGCACATATATCACATTAGCCACAACTCCCATTTAACTGCACTCCACACAAAGAGCTCTACAATATACCTGAGCAGGAATTGCCCTCAGGTGAGGGAGCTTTGCCTTGTAAACTTAGCTGAGAAGATTCAGGGCCCAAACATCTACCCCACTGACATTTTTCTTAGGTGTCATAGTGTTTTGCTGCCACTGGAGACGTCAAGGGAAAATGAATGAGAGTATAAAGAGTCCTCTATCTCAAGACAGGAGATAATAATAACTGAGCAGTCTCACATGTCCTTCAGCTTCTGTACTACAGTTCGGAAAGCGTTCATTAGCTCTAATACCAGTTTACTTCAATCTAACACTTGCATTGTAAATGCATTTAAAGGCACTTTGTTTCCCAAAGGGTTTTCTGATGTAACTGAGCCCATGGCTCTTTTATCTGCCCTACATTGTGGATCATGACAAACTTTGAACAAAAATCAAATGCCAGATTGAACTTGATCACTGTTTTTGAGATTGAATTAATGTTTACTTGCCAATCCCTGCTAATCCATGTCCCGCAGTTGCTAAGCCAATTTATAATAAAATTGGTTATTTGAGCTTTGGAGCCGTACAAAAATAACGTCCGCTTAGTCCCCAAGCTAATTAAGTTGGAAGTTGCTACTCATCAATTTTCTGTCTTTCAGACAACTGATAGCTGGGCTGATTTCAGACGGAGACAGAGACATTTTGTTAATCCTTAAAGGTCTGCCGTACTTTTGTGGTCCAGAATCAGAATCAAAATTATTTATTTCGCCAGGTGAGGCACACATGTATGACATGTAACAAGAACAATATTACATTAAGAGAAACACACAAGACACACGATACAATAAACAGAATAAAGAATAAGAATAATAAGAGTAATAAAGTGCCAGGAAAGGTGCTAATGAAATATATGAAAATCTGTGCTTATATGCATATGGATATTCTACACATAAGTGAGTCTGAGTAAACATATATTAGAGCTAAGAGCTATTACTTACAGAATCTGTACAGCTTTGCCAATAAGCATTGTGTAACAAAGGAGTTTCTGTAATACAGTTTGATTCAGTTCATGTATGGTGTTTCAGATTTGGGAGTTAACTATGTTATGCAACTTATGCATTACGTTTACAATCAGTTTATATTCTCCATTGACAGAATCGAAAATGTACCTTTTTTCTGTTTTTTTTCTGGCAATTTTTGTTTTGTTTTGTATCACAGTGATGATCAGAAACAGATGTGAGAAGCATTTAATGTCTCTAAAAGCAATTATTTGAAGGCAATGAGGTTGCTTACCTTTTTAAGTTTAAGTTTTTATGCTTTCAAAAAGTTCAGAGAGAAGTTGGTCACATTTCATCTCATGATCCAATTATTCCCAAATGCATTCAGTGATGTTGAGGTCTGGACTCTGGGGTGGTCGGAACACCAAACATTTCTTTTCTTTGGTTTGAAAATTTCACAGTAATGGAATCTTGACAGCTACACATCCTTTCAGGTCCATAGTATTGAGTCGTCTCCCCACAGTGGAAGGACGCCTGTGGATTTTGATTTTGTCCTCTCTCTTGAAGACAAAAGCTTTAAATTTTGTTTATCTAAAGGTGACAGTTTTAATAATCCACCAGGTCTTACATTGTCCCATTTTATCTGAATCTTTTAATCATTTTTTGAAGTGTAGTCTTGGAAACTCCTGTTTCTTCAATGCAAGTGAGTTATCTTCATCTCAGCTCCTCAAAATGACTGGAAATGATTGGAAATTAAATATAGAAAGAGGTCTCTGATATTTAAACAGTTATGTACCTCGCATGAAATGAAATGGTTATGAAAAAGACATTCATTTACCTATTATAACAGATTGCATAATGTGGATGTACATAGGGAGCTATAAGACAAGATAGAACCCCAAAAAAACTTTATGTCTATCAGCATTACATATATAATATATAGTACATAATATTCGTATTAGAAGACCTCTGGTTCCTATCACCCCCATTGTAAAGATTCATTTGATTAAATTACATTCAGAAATGTGTACAATTGATTCTGGTACAAATTTTTTTTTGACTTATATTGGCTGTATGACATGTTCTTTCACATTTATTGCTAATTCACAGTACATCTTCCATGAGGGTGGGTTGCTACTGTGCGTGTGTATTTGTCTGTGAGTGTGTGTGTGTGTGTGTGTGTGTAAAGATCCAGAGCAGGCAGGTGACAGTGGAGTGATGACAGGTGCATATCCAGCTGAAGCAGGTGTGTGTTGGACACTCTTACAGGCTGATATCTTTGACTTTGGTGTAGCGGACACCCATCATAGACGTGGCAACATAGAAGTGGGATTCTTCAAAGTGGACTTCTGCCCTTTGAAGAAATCAAACGAACCTCACTGAGTGGGGTCATGACAAGCTACTATTCGTACATTTACTCTTTCCTCATATAATATTTAATTTCAGTCCCTAGTATTGATCTGTACTACTGAGTAGTTCACAGGTCCATCATTTACAGAAAATCTGGTAAAAAATGAATGTATTCACTCATACCACTTTACATGTATATAGTTGCTAGTACTATGTGAAAGCTATGAGTGAGTGGGGCGAGGAAATTGAAATAAGAAGCTAAAGGAGGGATCAATACCAACTGTCCATGGCAAAACTGCAGACAGGAGAAATTGTAGTATTTAAAAAATAATTATGCTCTGTGTTTCTTTTGCCATGAAGCACTAGCTAATGCTAATACCTGAGGTAATATATTAGTGGAGTAATTTTCTAGAAGGTTCTTGGTACTAATTTCTACAACAAACAGGATAATATTAATGCTAGTAGTTAGTTAATTGAATGTCTGATTAACTTCATCTGTAAATTGAGAGAATATCGGGTTGATGTGCCCAACATAAGACACAGAATACAATACTTTACTATTTGTTGTAAACCTATTTTAAAATTCTTTATTTTTATTTTCTTATTATATTTTCTTATTATTATAATGTCAGTTGTTGCATTTAAGACCTAAACACTGCACCAAACTTTCTTTTAAGTAATATGTAACTCAGTAATGCTACTTCTTTTATTAATACCTAGTGCAACTTAAAAAAAAAAAAATAATAATAATAATTAAGGAACCCAAAACTTGGAAATAGATTTGCCATTACATAATAATATGCGCCTTTTAATGTTGTGTCCTTCTGCATTTTTAGTTATAACATTAGCCTAATTAGTCCAGTTAGTTATCATAGTTTAAATGGTAGTTTAAGTAAAAATAGCATGTTATTAGTCCAGACATTGAATATATATATATATATATATATATATATATGCAGTGTACATTTGCTACTGTTAGCAATGTAGATCTGGAAATATGCGCAATGATTGTGTTGGATTATGTTAAAAACCAACTCACAAATGCTTGGGACAGACCATATCCGCCAGTGGATGACCTGTGGTCTGTAATATGGCTTTCTAGAATAGAATGTATTAGTGTCTGCCTCAGGAAGCTGAGGAATCAGATCAGTATGCAGTGATTAAACTCTGATGATTGTCTTTTTTTCTCTGTTTTGCCCTCTAAGGCTGCACTTAGAGGCCTTAGAGTTGGCTTAATTTCACCAGGTTTTGTAATGTGGTTGCAAAACCCAGGACTGACCCCTACACAGTCAGCTGCAGCTTCCCACACTGTTACAAAGAACAATTAATCTGCAGTCTGACAGCATCAAGGAGAAAAAAACCCTCTCCATCAGTAATCCTTAATTATACGTTATCACTTCTTTATTTCTGGCACAGAGAAAATTACCGACAATGCTGACAAATTTAAGAGTGTTCTAATTCTGGATCATGGGCCCGCATATCAACTTTGCCTGACCCTTCGTTCTGTTGTAGGTGCGTGCCAAATAATAATTAGAAGAGAGCGTGCCCTCTGAAGAGGAGTGTTTCTGTCATCGGTTGTAATATAGGCCTAGCGTGTATATTAATTAGGCTACAATGTTTACGCCTTCAACCATCTTCCTATGCAGTGTGAATTAAACTTTGCCTGGTATTTTTTGATGTTTCAGCATGTCTTTCAATCCCTTCCTTGATAGCTTGCATGCTTCCACGTGTTGGGAACCACAGCAGAGACTTTTTTTGTTTCCTAGACCTTTGATTGAACTTCTGTAGCGCAGGAGAACTAATGCTGGTTCTTTGTCTGGCATTAATGAAGATGGCTAAGAACGTTTGCCATACTTAACTTCCAACCTTCAAAGTCCACCCAAGGCAACCCAATGTCATGGGTTTGCAGAAAAAGGTGTAGCTGTAGGCTTTGACTGTAGGCCATCTAATGCTCCACAATTTATTAACTATTGTGTACCCAAATTCTCATTAGTCAGTTTCTGACCACAAGACCACTTACGACCAGATTAAACCATTCTCAACACAAGAGGGACACAACAATGTTCTCAGCACCTCCATATAGAGGTCACTGCTAGGTTGAAAGTGGTCTGCCACCAGAAATGTCCTCTCTGGTGAAAAACTGATTGACGAAGGGCTAAAAGTGGTTAACACAAACGGAGCATCAACAAATGAGCTGCAGACTCCACAAGTGGAGCTACGAGGGAGCTGTTTCTGATGGACGATGGAGACGTTTATTGTAGATGTGCCAAAACAGGGGGTGTGCAGAACTGAATTTTGGGGGGTTTGTAGTAAAACATTGGTGTGGAGCCTGCAGGTGGCACTCTTGTTCCTGAGCCATGGAGGATGTGAAAATAGTGTGAGGATGGCAGGACTGGAGAGAAAGAACACTTGAAGTTGATCTTCTGATGGCCTTATTGATGCATACAGAGAGATAAAGGCTAGTTTAGCATGAATCTTGATCCTGACGTTTGAAGCCCATGTGGAAGTCAGTATCTTGTCAGCTATACTGTAGAGAAGGTTGTGTTATTTTATCTTCTTACTACTTCCTTTAATTAAAAAATACTTAATACTTTTAATTTCTCATTTTCATAATTACATTACTAGCAGCTCACAATAATTATTTTATCTATCTATCTATCTATCTATCTATCTATCTATCTATCTATCTATCTATCTATCGCTCTGTGAATTAATTTCTATCTTTTGAAACCTCTATCTATCTATCTATCTATCTATCTATCTATCTATCTATCTATCTATCTATCTACGTATTTGTAAGTTAATATCTATCTATCTATCTATCTATCTATCTATCTATCTATCTATCTATCTATCTATCTATCTAAATGTAAATTAATTTCTATCTATCTATCTATCTATCTATCTATCTATCTATCTATCTATCTATCTATCTATCTATCTATTTGTAAATTAATTTCTATCTATCTATCTATCTATCTATCTATCTATCTATCTATCTGTAAATTAAATTCTATCTATCTATCTATCTATCTATCTATCTATCTATCTATCTATCTATCTATAAATTAATTTATTTCTATCTATCTATCTATCTATCTATCTATCTATCTATCTATCTATCTATCTATCTATCTATTTGTAAATTAATTTCTATCTATCTATCTATCTATCTATCTATCTATCTATCTATCTATCTATCTATCTGTAAATTAAATTCTATCTATCTATCTATCTATCTATCTATCTATCTATCTATCTATCTATCTATCTATCTATCTATCTATCTATAAATTAATTTATTTCTATCTATCTATCTATCTATCTATCTATCTATCTATAAATTAATTTATTTATTTCTATCTATCTATCTATCTATCTATCTGTCTATCTGTCTATCTATCTATTTGTAAATTAATTTCTATCTATCTATCTATCTATCTATCTATCTATCTATCTATCTATCTATCTATCTATCTATAAATTAATTTATTTCTATCTATCTATCTATCTATCTATCTATCTATCTATCTATCTATCTATCTATCTATCTATCTATCTATCTATCTATCTATCTATCTATCTATCTATCTATCTATCTATCTATCTGTTATTATATTTCTGTCTCTACCTCTACATCTACCTGTCAGTTAACTGCAAAGTTTGCACATACAAGTGTAAACAGTGGACCGTCAAACTAAAGTGTCAGCAGGATGGCAATAGTTGGAACTGACATATCTGTAAATTACTGTCTTCGTACTTGCCTTCACAGTGGGAAAGAAAAACAAGGTCTGCATCGTTTGTGTATGAGACCAAAAACCACATGCTTAGGTGTAATTGTCTAAATGTACGTTTCTGTGCTCGCAGTGGTTTCCTAAATGCAGTTAGCACAGGGCGTGTTTGATAAACTGTGGTATGCGTTCTGAGACTAAACTCTCATGTTGAATCCTGTTGTTCCTTAATAGACAGCAGGCTGCTGTTCCCTAAAGCATCCCACGGCCTCAATGAGCCATGAAAAAAAACATGGTTAGAGGTAAAGACAAGAAACAACAAAGCATGAAATTAAAAGCTGGTGGAAGTAAGCTAATTTAAAGGCATTTAAATATGTCATGTGTATGCATATAGAGCAAAAGATAAAAATATAATTGATCATTTGAATCCTAGTAAGAGTATTAATTTATGTGTGTATTTTAAAAGTCCCTTCTACGAACTATTCATAGCATTTTTATGCAGTATCTATCAAGTTTTTAGATTTTCTAAGTAAAATACTTTTTATTCCTACACATCTTCTACAGAGAAAACACATAAATATAGAGTTTTACACATAAGCATACTTTCTTTTTCCACCTGTCTGAAAAAATCCTTATGTCTCTGAAATGATAGCTTTACAGGGAAAATACATATTTCATATTTCAAGTCAGTGGAACCAGAACTGTCCAAGTAATTAGTTATTTAATTGGGTCTACTGATACTGGCATATAAAAGAACATGTTAAAAAAAACTAAAAAACAACATAAACATAGATCCAAGGTTCCAACAGTAGTGACTTTAAATGATATTTGTGGAGAAAAAAATAAACAATTGAAACTAATTGGAAGAAAAAACTTAACAATTTGACATAACTTTGCACAGGCTATCCCTCCCAACAATACACTACATATAAATAAATAAACCTTTGTTACATTCAACATGTAATGTGACCAATGACACCCAAATTTCTGCATATGACTTTTTTATATTTATATTTATATTTTTTTCAAGTACTATTTACACCATTGGCATCACAACAAGTGCATTTCTTAAAACAGTTAGTGCAAACAGCAAAACTAAATGAAATAAAAGCTCGTACCCACTCAAAATTCTTAGTTTTTGCCTCAAAAGCAAATATTTGTCAATCAACTTGTCAGTGCCATCAGAATGTCTACTCTGTGTGTCATTGCCTATGAACAAGCTAGTCAAAATACTTAGTCATGTTGTCAGTGCAACAGTGTACATTGTAAGTATATTAATGGAAACTAGCTTTTGATTATAAGAACGTCGCACATTCTGTGGCACATCAATTAAAACGGTATGTGTTACATACAAAATAAAAACTTACACAGAACACAAAGTTACACATGACTGTATGTGGGAGACAGACAGCAACAAATTGAACTATAATCAAATTTATACTGTAATATTCTTTTATGCAATTTGTTGACAAACAAAATCAGATAGAGATTCAGGAAAGACAAACATCTAAACATTTAAAACAACCTGAGACAAGACTTAAGGAATTATAGTGCTTTCTTTTCTATACATCCTGTCACTCCTCTCTGCAAAACATAAGACTGAATAACATTTCAGAATTTATGCCAATGTGCAGCATTACAGCAGAGTGCAAGTTTTTGAATTACATACCTGTTTATCTACGAAACATTTGAACGATTGAAGACACAGTTGTTCCTCCAATGTAATGGCTTCAGCCATTGTAAGACCATGATTTACAACATGGTCCACAATTGTTGCCCTTATTTCATCTGGGACAAACCTATGGGCATGGACTCTCCCACCCCTTCCTCTGTTTTGTCCCCTCAGCCTTCCATCACGCAGCCTTACCCCTCTTCTTGACTGTTCACCCTGTACATGGCCTTGTCTCTCCATTGTGAGACGCTGTGTCTATATATGTTTTGTCAATTGAAGGTTCATGAGATGCACCTCTGACCTGTGGTTGATAGCTGTTTGACCATTGGTTGATCTAAAAGCCAAGATTCTCCTGAGAACAATCTAATCAATTTAGTATAAATTCCCAAAATGTACCAAAAGGTTTTTATAGAAATGTACAAGTTATGCCTGGGAGGTTATGACAACATGTTCAGCACTTTTGCATGTAATGACCTATCACTGGGGTTGGGGACGCTTATGGGGACTGGGGAAGGGATGAATGCCAGAGTGCAGTAACCAGTTTTATTGTTAAAAGATTGCATAGTTTTATAGTTTAAGCCTAAGTAATGCTAATGTTTTGTTCTTAAGAAGCACAAAGATATTCATTGTTTGAACAAGATCCAAATAAAAAGATAAAAAATAAAAAGGTAGCCTCTATAAACCATATAAAAGTGAGAATACTCATGTTTTCTGTAAAATACATGCATAAACGTTTGTATCAAAACTTTTCAAACAATACCCAGCCCTAGTCAAGTGCCTGTGTGACAGTTGGGACATGTAGCTTTGATGCAGACGTGCCTTTTTGTTGTCACCTTATGGGACGAAAAAAATATCGAGATATATATCGTATATCGTCAATCAACTAAAAATATTGAGATATTATTTTTTAATTATATCGCCCAGCTCTACTGTATCCTTATCCTACTCATGATTCCAATCGAAAACCTAATCCTTACATTGGTCCTAAAGTATCACCAGGCAGTTAGTTAACAATGTCTTAGCTATAGAGGACCATCAAAGTGAAGCTAGTGAGATAAGCAAATGTGCCCCAGCTTCAGAGACTCTGTGGTGTTGGGAAAAAAGTTCAAGAGAAGAAGAGGGCACTGTTGCTGGCAGCTTGCCATTGGGAATAGAAAGTCTGAAAGGCAAAGCAAGTCTCCGATGTTTGGTCACAAACACTCAAGATCTCAGAGAGGCCTCCCTGTCTTTCACACATACACACACACACACTCTCACGCACAGACACACTCACGTCCACACATACGCACACTCTTTCGGTCCAGTCACTTCGGCCTAATCCAGTTTTCCGCCTAGCTGCGAGAGAAAGTCACCTTTGGGGTGTTTTTTGTTCTTTTTTTTCCTGCATTTGAATGCAAACAAGGCCGGAAAAGGGCGGCCTGGTGCTGGGCGTGAATGGGAGCCGCTGTAGCCAGGGAGAAAAATGTGACAGGCAGCTTTATCACTGCTAGAAGGCCCGAGCAGCTGAAAATTATGGCTTCTTTTGAGTTTTGGGGGCCTAACCCAACACACGCATTCATAACAGACACCCACTCACACCCACCACCTCGCTTTAAAGCATCTTTCTCAGCCTTTCTGGTTTAGCTAAGAAGCTTAGCGCAAAATGATCGATAGTGGACTGAGGCAGCTGTTCGTATAGATTGTATTTACATATTTTGGTGACCTTAGGCTGACACACACAATTATAAACTCTTCAGCCCAAACTTCTTCATAATTACAATTGGGCTGACACGAGTCTGCCAATCAAGTTACTTATTTGTTATATAAATTAGGCTCTATAGGCATTAGCTCATTGCATGCACAAGTTCCTTTTGCCATACATGTCATCTGTACATTGAGGAGTAGCCGTAAGGTAGTTACCAAGGAAAGCATTACTTGCTCGGCAAGTATTTTTGTACGTCTGCCAGAGGCGTAATTGTATCAGCTGAATGATGAGGTCATTAGTTCATTTGGACTTAATTGAGCTGCAGATGTTAGCGCTCAATAGTTGAGCCGGGATGCAGTCAGTAAAACAAATCCTAAGCAGTGCGCACGTGTGGGCCACCATGGAAAAGAACATTAGACAGAAGCTACATTACATCTGTTTGAACTAAATTAAATAGCTGTACATTTTTTTATTTTGTGTGTTTCACTGTTCATGCTCTGTAGAAGCTCAGTTTCCACCAGTTTTAGCAGTGGAACCTAAGTTCAGCTGTAGGTTAGGATTAAGATTTGTGAGTCATATGTTCAGAGAAAACTAGCGCTGTCCAGTATTTTGAGAGAAAGCAATAAACTTGGTAACTTAATTAACTTTTGAGGGTTAATTGCAGATTTTTTTCGATGTTCACATCGTTTTTGAACATGCGGATTACTCAAGCCGTTTTATCAGGTACTCCTAATATACTGGTGGATTTTGCTGATTTACAATTACTCACTGTTGCCCATCTATTATGGCATAGTTAATTAGCCCTCCTCTACCTTGTCCATTCATAGATTACCACCATGGGGCCACCAGTGAACAGATATTACTTAAATTAAGGTCCAGCAGTGATGCTAATTTGGCAGGTACTCTCTCACTCACTCTCTCAGTCAATCATAAATTCATTGAATATTCTTAACATATATATATATATAGGAAGTAGCTGAGAGTTGACCTACAGGCACATGTACTCTCTGGTGACCTCCTTTGATGGGAAACTTTGTTTCATGCCCATTGTAAGTATTATATGCTCTTGTCACAATGCTATGATAATGCTAAAGCTAAAATGCTAACAAGCTATTGTTGATGCTTATGTGCTTATGTTAAAGTTTTTGCATGCTAATGCTAACATGCTAACGCTAACATGCTAACAGCCTGGTGGTTGGGGATGCATTTTTTCTCTTATACAGAGGCAGGTTTTTAATGTGTGAGTGGCTGGGACTGAGGACTGGTTGACTGTTTAGCCGTGCTTCGCCCCAGCTCAAGACCTTTAGGCATACATCTCCCACAGACTGCTCACCCACCTGGCCTGGGCTAATAGGCTACTTTGACCTCAAGGATTCTTCCCACACTCATATAGACTCTGAATTCTGCTCTACCAAAACAGATAAAAACCAAGACTGTGGGCTCTGGCGGTTATTTGTTTGTTGGTTTGTTTGTGGAGAGGTTTAGTTGGTTGATTGTTTGTCTCTGCATTGGTTTTGTTTGTTTGTTTGTGATATCTATTTCCCTTTTTTTGTTTGTTTGCTTTTTTTGGCTTATTATTATCATTATTGTCATTATGCATTACATTAGATTAATAGTTCTTTGCATATTTCATGTCAATTTGTGGTCTGTTGGTCATCGTTCAGCTATTTCCAGTCTTCACCTGACACAGTGGCATTTCTGCAGCCCCATGTGGTATCCCCCTCATTCTTTTGTAGCATCATCCTATTGAGTGTGTTAGGTTAATGGTTAATATATATATATATATATATATATATATATATATATATATATATATATATATATATATATATATATATATATATACTATAAGTAGATAAATCCCCCTATAAGGACTGAGATGCCTCCGCAGAATGTTGGTGATTGGTGGTCCCACTGTTCATGTACAGAGGGGGCCAGGCAGTTATAATTCAGCGCGATACCAATTTCAAATAACTGAGTCCCGCCCCCAAACCGAGGCTTAAGGGTCACGGTTCGCTACTGAAGTCAGTCATTCATACTCTTAGTTAGTCTATCTTTCAGTCACTTAGTCAATCAATGATTCACTCATTCACTGACTGACTTACCAACTGACTGTCTGAGTCACATACTCATTCAATCACTCACACACTGATTCAGTCACATAGTCATTTAGAAACTGATTCACTCTCTCACTCCCTCGTTCAGACATTCACTTACTGACTGTTTAACAGACTGACTAAACTAATAAACTGAAAAATGAAAAAAAGACTGATTGGCTGACTCACTGACAGACCTACTCCCACACAAACAGAATGACTCACATACTCATTCACCCACTGGCAGACTTTCATTCATTCACTCAGCGACAGACTGACTGACTCACTCACTCATTTAATTCTGCGGATCTTTAACAGTCTAAAGATTCTACTGACTCTCGTACTTACTTATTTACTCACTGATCCAGTCAGACACTCACTCTCTCACTCATTCACTGGATGACTGACAGACTGATTGGCTCACTCTCTCACTGAAAAAATCACTCACTCACTCACTGACAGACTAATTTACCTTCTAATTTACTCACTCGCTGACTGACTCAGAGGCTTACTTACTTACTTACTCACTCACTCACTCACCGATTCACTTAGTTTACATTCCCTCACTCATTCACACACTGCCTGAATGATTGACAGGCTGTTTTACTCGTTCACTGACAGACTGACTCACTCTCTCACTCACCAACTGACTCATGTACTGACCCATGTACCAACTGACCGACTGATTCAAATACTCACACATTTACTGACTGACTGACTGAATCACTCACTCTTATTTACCTATTCATGCACTCACTCATTCACTCACTCACTGACACAATGACTCACTTATTCAATTCAGTGCATCACCACAAGGACCCCTTTAACACTTAGCAAAGTGATGAGAGATGAGAACAATGCTTCTAATTTTTAACACTGCATTCTGTTGTTCTGAGGGAATTCATTGGGGATTCTGTATAATTGTTGGTTAAGATGTAAACAAAGGTGTAAAGAGAGTGGTTTAATGTGAAATGCTTAATTCTAGACGAACTAATCCAATCAGAATTGTTCTCAGTGATGATAAGGATGTGATATCTGAAGCAAATAATGCATTACATCATTACATATAAAAATGAGTGAGATCATAGGTCATTTTGATTAGTAAAAATAAAGGCTACATCTTCAACACCTGGTTCCTATCATCACTTTTGTAAAGACACCTGACTTCTCTACATTGCTTACTTCTCCATGATGCACTGACCAACCTACGAACACCTTATTAGTTCACTATGCAGGCTGTAGCTTATCTGTTGTTGCACAATCTGCAGCAACACCGCCTGTATGTTTGTTAAAACAATGAATTATACACTTCTGTAAGCAGACTGTAAGGCGGATTTCTCTTAATCTATTTCATCCATACATCTTCAACAAAGAAAGCCAAGTCCTAACCCGTTTACAGCAGTTTGTAAGGCACAGCATTGCCCCAGTAATTCATCAAACACTAGTCAAAACAAATATGCTATTGGTGTTTTCTGAAAAAATGATTGCTGTAGCCACATTATATTTTGGTGCAATCAAATTGCTACCAAAACACTTTGAATGGCTGGTTGTGTTGGATGATGGATGACTTTAATAAGTCTGTAGCTTAAGGACAAACCACAGAGAAATGAAACCAAAAGCAAATTGTGTTTCCATGTTTTATGGCTGTAAATGATGTTTTGCTTTTGGTTCGTGTGTAGACTAGCCCGACGGGGTCTATCTGATTATTCTAATTTCATGCAATTTCTGCTTATGCATTCTCTATCTATCTATCTATCTATCTATCTATCTATCTATCTATCTATCTATCTATCTCCTTCCATTCTCTGTTCCTCTCTCTCTCTTTACCTTTCTTTCTTTCTTTTGTTCTTTCTTTCTTTTTTACCTCTTATTCCTTATACATCTTTTTTCTTTTGTTTGTTTTTTTCTTTCTTTTTTGCCTATATATTTCTCTCAGTCCCTCTCTTATCTATCTATCTTTACTTCTTCCACCTTCCATTCTCTGTTCCCCTCCTTCTCTTTACCTTTCTTTCTTTCTTTCTTTCTTTCTTTCTTTCTTTCTTCTTTTTTACCTCTTATTCCTTATACATCTTTTTTTCTTTTGTTTGTTTGTTTCTTTCTTGCTTTCTTTTTTGCCTGTATATTTGTTTCAATCTTCTTCCACCTTCCATTCTTTGTTCCTCTCCTTCTCATTACCTTTCTTTTTTTCTATCTTCTTTTTACCTCTTATTCCTTATACATCTTTTTTTCTTTTGTTTGTCTGTTTCTTTCTTTCTTTTTTGCCTATATATTTCTATCTATCTATCTATCTATCTATCTATCTATCTATCTATCTATCTATCTATCTATCCTTCTTCCATCTTCCATTCTCTGTTCCCCTCCTTATCTTTACCTTTCTTTCTTTCTTTCTTTCTTTCTTTCTTTCTTTCTTTCTTTCTTTCTTTCTGTCTTTCTATCTTCTTTTTTAACTCATTCCTTATACATCTTTTTTCTTTTGTTTGTCTGTTTCTTTCTTTTTTTTGCCTCTATCTATCTATCTATCTATCTATCTATCTATCTATCTATCTATCTATCTATCTATCTATCTATCTATCTATCTATCTATCTTCCATTCTCTGTTCCTCTCCTTCTCTTTACCTTTCTTTCTTTCTTTCTTTCTTTCTTTCTTTCTGTCTTTCCCTCTTCTTTTTTAACTCATTCCTTATACATCTTTTTTCTTTTGTTTGTCTGTTTCTTTCTTTTTTTGCCTCTATCTATCTATCTATCTATCTATCTATCTATCTATCTATCTATCTATCTATCTATCTATCTATCTATCTATCTATCTTCCATTCTCTGTTCCTCTCCTTCTCTTTACCTTTCTTTCTTTCTTTCTTTCTTTCTTTCTTTCTTTCTTTCTGTCTTTCCCTCTTCTTTTTTAACTCATTCCTTATACATCTTTTTTCTTTTGTTTGTCTGTTTCTTTCTTTTTTTGCCTCTATCTATCTATCTATCTATCTATCTATCTATCTATCTATCTATCTATCTATCTATCTATCTATCTATCTATCTATCTATCTATCTATCTATCTATCTATCTAACTATCTATCCCTATTCTCATCTCTCTCTCTCCCTCTCTCTCTCTGTGTGAAAAGCCGGATGCTTTGTAGTGAGCAGTGCCGTAACCGGAGCTGCATGTTTCAGAGGAATTCTGGGTTATGGTGGTTTTTGATCGCACAAGTATCAGCTGACAGTGCCATGCCACATTTTATTTCAAAGGGCTCGCTGTGACAATGGCTGGTGGTAATAATAGTATATGTTTCCCCTCCGGGAGAGGCCGTCACTGCTATCTCACCACACCATCTCATTTCTTCTAAGCCTTACACAAACCGCTGACATATCACACAAATGCCTCCATTATTTGTCGGCAGTGATTGGTTGCTGAATGGAAGAAAAGCCTCTAGGACTCCAGCAGACATTCCAGCACCTTTATACTTTTAAACGGACATTTGGGCCAACATCCCAGAGGAAGAGGAGGTCCTGAAGAAGCTCAACTGTAAGCATATGTGTGGTACCATAGAAAGAAAGCTACTGTAAAACAGAGGCACTTCCTCACTATTTTATTAGAACCTCCTACACTGTAGCTCTACCTTTCTTCTAGCCATTTATCAGTTTCTTGCCAGAACCCCTCCTTTGACTGGATTTTTGCAGCAACAGGGCAACAATCTTCAAATGTAAACCTCCATAATGGATTAGTGAGGAAGCTTGACCTCATAAACTGAACAATGAGTGGTACTAGGTAGGGGTTCTACTAGTGGACAAGCAGTGTACATTGCTGTGGTATGGCATGCTGCACCTACTGTACATTTCATGATCAAGCTCATACAAGTTTTCAGACGAGTTCATATTCTACAGTGAAATTTAAAGTCTAATTTAACAAAACTTCTTTTTTTATTTTATATTTTTTTACATACCAAACCATTTAAATATGTTGCTTACTTCAAGGAGAAGTAGTTGTAGCTACTGGTGAAACTGGGATTGGTTGATTTATTTTATTAGCAGATCATTCTCAGCACTGCAGTAACGCCGACATGGTGGTGATATGTTAGTGTGCGTTGTGCTGGTACGAGTGGCTCAGACACAGCAGTGCTGCTGGATTCTTTACAAACTGCGTCCACTCACTGTTTATTGGACACTCCTTGGTCCACTTGTAGATGTAGCTCAAAAACAGTAGCTCATCTGTTGCTGCACAGTTTGTGTTGGTCATCCTCTAGTCTTCCATCAGTGGTCACAAAACACTGCCCACAGGACACTGTTGGCTGGATAGTTTTGGTTGGTGGACTATTCTTAGCCCAGCAGGGACACGGAGGTGTTTAAAAAACTCATGCCAGCACAACACACATTAACATACCACCAGCCAGACAATGTAACTGCAGTGCTGAGAATGATCCACCACCTAGATAAGGTCTGCCCAAGGTATTTATTGAGATAGTATTAAGCAAAATATATTCAAAATCATCAGTTATATTGTACTTTCTATTGGCGGGCGTCATCTAACATCTACATGTCAACTTCAACATCACTTATCAGTGTTTTTTAATAGCTTTTTGGGTTTTTAGGGTTTTACTAAAATAGTTTGATTAAAAAAACAAACCAATTTAACTTCCTTCAGAAAATGCTGACCCCTTTTTTTCAGGTCACTGCCTTAATGTAGCTACACCCCTGCATTTTAGAGCAGGAAGTGAAACTGCATTCTTGTCCTTCATAGCCACATTGGTGTAGGAACTTTGGGGATGGCGGGATGTGTCCCACCCAATATTAGAAACAGGTAGATTTGTCCCACCCAAAAATTAAACCACAGAAAAAGCTAAAAACCTTATATTTTAAAAGCTTGTTTTGGCAGCCTTCGCAATTCACACGCTGTCTTTGTTGTTAGGAACTGGCTCTGGTTGTTAGGTGGTCGTTCACATTGTTAAGGCTTGTGTTGAGATGCCTGTTCAGAAATATCCTCCAGTCAGCAGCTTCACTGACCCGAGCTGGGTCCCAAAGTCTCTACTGAAACACATATGTGTGTTATATGTGTGTACAACTTTTAAAAGCTTTGTTTGCTAATATTGTTCTGTATTTTTAAAGTATAAAATTGTCATGACAGAAACATTTGGAAAAGTAGTGGTGTTGTTATTGTTAAGTGATGAAATGGTTAATCATTTGTTTTTAATAAAATAAGTCTCAAATTCAGGTCAGTTCAAAGTCTGAAATGTGTTTTAAATTTGGTAGAATTAAGTATACACACCATTTTATACAAAAGCTTGGAAAATTTATTAAAAACATGAAAGATTTGCTAATATCAGCGCTACCCTAATAAAAATGACATTACAAAAACACTTACAGCATGACACGAACACCTCTCAATCACATATCTGAAGACCACTGCAAGAACATTTTCTGTTGATTTATACTGGTGTAAGTATGTGTTTCTACTTTTTAGGTCAGCCTTGTATGATTCATGATATCAATATTAAAGTCACAGCCAAAAAAAAAATAATAATAATAATAAATAATGAAAGAAAGAAAGAAAGAAAAATAAATATTATTGGCATAAGAATGTTTCTATAGAAAAAAAAAACATTCTTAACTTTTAATTTTTAATAGATTTTTTGGGTCGTCGTGCATTTTTGACACACCATGAACAACAGCTGGCTTAATGTTATTAAATGACAGTGCCAGTGCATGTTTTTTTCTGAAAAAAAAGTTAAACTAGACATACATTTTACCCCATTTAAGCAAATCCAGGTTTATTTCAAGCTCCATTTAGAGTGACAGTGCATGCTGGCTGCTATACGTGTTGGAGAACATGTCATCCTGTGTCTGTAACAACTTAATTCCATATCCGTCAGCCAGAACAGGATGAGCTATTTAATTAACGTCTCTCTCTTTCTCACTCACTCACTCTCTCTCTCTCTCTCTCACTCACTCACTTTCTGTCTCTATCTCTCTCTCTTTCTCGCTCTCTCTTGCTCTGACCTCAACATGGGCAGCCCAGCTGTGTTTTTCTGAGAAGAACATGACATGGACTCAAACCTCTGACCCAGCGCTGAACTGAAGAAGCAGACAGTGGGGTGACATGAAATCTTCCCAATAATTCTCATGTGTGAGTGACGAGTTGAAGCACACACAGCCGAAAACAAACGTCTATCACGCCGATGTATAGTTACAAAGCTATTTTAAGAACACATATTTTACATGCTAGAGACGTATCAGGATACATAAAGGCAGAATAGACATCAGAAATGTATGTCACATCATTTTTTAAGCTTAAAACAATACTTTTGTTTTACAACTCAGTATGTTTACATGGTAACCTGAAGTGAACATTGCACGCCTGTCCATACATATGTAATTGGTAGAATTACCCTACGCTAACTAAAAAAAATACTAAGATAATTGAGACTACTTTTGGCAAATGACCAGTGTCTGTCTCAAAACTTTAGGCTTGGAAGCGAAAGAAAAGCTATTCCTGTAAATGGTCAAATGCAGAAGCCTCAATCCAAAATATCAACTTTCCATTCTTGAAGAAGCTTCAAGCTGTCCAAACAATGATAGTGGGGGATAGCAACAATCAACATGAAGCAAGCCTGGGAAAGGAGAATGCGCCACTCCGAATAGGGGTAGAGAGGGAAATGGCCTTATTTTGCTTTGCTTTTGCTTTGGCGTAGAAATATGAACTTGCTTCCCACATCTGTTTGCTTGAACTTGCAGGACTGCCAGGTGCAGAGCTCTACCAGCCCACCGCTGTCATCAGTGAAATTCACGAACACTACAATTCCCACGATACTCCACATCTTGGTCCATAGTCCCTAAATGTCTGTCTGGTCATTAAGGCTGCAACGATTAAGTTGATAAGTCAGTGATACCTTCTAAGACAGAAGAGCGATACAGATTTTAATGAACTACAGGACATTGAGGTGGCAATATGTGGTATAAAAGATACAACTTCTCTTCAGTGTTACTTTCAGAATTAGAGAAAACACTCATAGTCCTTTTCAAACATAATAACCCTGGTTCTTAAAGTGGTTCCATTCAGGCTTCTCAGAACCTTGATTCTATTCAGAGAACCTGGCTCATCAAAGGATACGTCATCAACAGAGGACGTTGCATAGCAGTAGTAACAAAATGGTAGAGTGCATCAATTAACTGTTTTGTGCTGTTACAATTTGTGCTGTTATCACTAAGCATGGATCAAATATTTGTGATAAGAAGATATTGAAGTCCTCAGCAGAGGATGTCACCATTGTGGCCTTTTCTTTCCTGACATTGCTGCTAATTTATGACAGGCATAACATAAACATGGTGCTGCGAACTGAGTTTAGTAAACAACAAATTCTCTTACCACACAGTATCTCCACCCATCTTCCCATGTTTTGTACCACGCATGTAAACATAGTGCACAAATAACGAATTTAGGCTCATGAAGGATTGCAGGGGACTTGCAGGATTCACCAGACATCCCTTACGGAAAATAAGTATACTTAAAGTTCATTTTATTAAATATACTTTATGCAGTTACTATACTAATGTCACTGTACTAGTAGTACACTTGTATATGTACTAATTTAATACTTTTTGGGACTGAATTGGCCCACTTTCTAGTTTTTAAAAGTATACTTTTAAGTACACTTTAAGTGTAAGAGTAGTAAACCAAGTATAAAGCTAGTTTACATCTTCTGTACTGCAACTACACTAAAAGTAAACTTAAGGGTTTACTGTTAGTTTACTAGCTTGTAAGTTTTCTTTAGGTGTACTTTAAAGTATATGACTAGGTTTAAGTTTTTCTACTTAAAATAGAACTTAACAATGTTTACTTACTCACCAGTGGACACACATAACATAAACAAGAAAGACTCAGATTAAGAAACATATTTGTATCTTTATAAATCTTTATAAATCAAATTTTAAATAAATATTGTACTGCATGTGTTTTGGTGCAGAGCAAGAATACTTACTTTTACTATCTCAATCAAAAGATTAAGTACAAGTAAAGGCCAAATATACTATGTACATAAAAAGTAAACTGAAAGCATACTCACTTCCTTCCAGTTTACAAGAAGTAAACTAATGGTACACTTGAATAAACTTCTTTTTTGTAAGGGATGTGACAAATTAAAGGACGCATTTCTTGGTTGGACCCTTTAAAGGACCCTATAAAAACAGATCATTTTTAGTGACATCATGACCAAGAAATGCAGTCCTCATCCACAGCATCCTTAGCTTTGAGACACAGCTTGAATGATGCACCAGTGACTATTGTTTCTAAATAACTTTCGTCAACTGAAGGAAAAACTCTTCAGAAGTTTGCTGATCAACCCCCAACATGATATGTCCCCCTCAGCATCTCCTCTGTTGCAAAGACTAGCTCTAGATTTAACTTTGGCTTTGTCTGTAACATTGGCTTATTCGAAGGGGCAGCTTTCACAGCTCAAACCTCCTTAATATTAAACATGAAAACGTGCTGCTTTAAAAATGTGTTGCTTTGAATAATGTACATACAGAGTGATTTATTTTAATTTATCATTTATTGAAATCACTTCTATCAATCAATTTGTATTTGTACTGAACATGCCAGTTATTTTTTAATAATAAGGTTATTATTAATGTTTAGAGGCCCAGAATTTCTGGGTATTTACTCCGACTGTGGCCTTGTGGTCCTGATCTTCAAACAGAGAAATGAAAACTTTACGAGGATGGGTTACTTTAGAGTACACGGTCAGAACTTTGAATGCTGTGATGTGACAATTCCATTAGTCAGTTCAGTCACCAAGTAATAGGAAAATAATAGTTAATAATTTAGTTAATATAGTAAACCAGCATTAGCTGCAGCACCAGCTGGATTTGAACCCCCCAACCTGCTATATTACATGAATACCAGCCCGGTCAGCGCTGGCAGCTGAACCTGGGCCAGAATCGCAGATGACCTGTTGTTCACACAATGCATTTTGTTATTCTCTCTCTCCTTCAGCGGAGGAGAACCGTGCCCCACTGCAACCTGAGCGAAGTGGCACAGCGTAATTGCGTTAGAGCTCTTCAGAAAACGGGTTTGATCTCCAGCGCTCTCTTTCTTGCTCTGCCAGAGTTGTCAGAACATCAGACATGTGCGCTCACACATACACGCACAAGATGAAAGGTCAACGCCAAGCCTGTCACCGAAGCCATCCGCTCAGGCATTGATATAGTTCGGCTTCCTCTGAAAGGCCCTTCTTTTTTCTCCTGGTGTACACCTTGTCATTCCGTTTTAGATACGTTACTGAACTGTATACGATTTACAGTACCTGTTAAAACTTTCCTGAAGAATTTTATTATGCTGTTAACAGTTTCCTTCACACTTAGATTCATGTACAAAGTGTCTTCCAAAGTGTCTTCCTCGGTATTAAAAAAGCAGTCCCACCCATATTTTCAAAAATTCCTGCATAGTTAAATGATTAAGATGTAAACAGTGTAATTAAGAGAAGGTTGAGGTGAAACGCTCCATTCTTGAGAAATAAGTAAGTCGGAATTCTTCACATTACTGATGAAAGGAACCAGACGTCTGAAGAAGTTTAATCCCTCTGAAAGTTGCTTCACAGAAAGTAATTACATGACACAGTTAGGAATATGCTGCCTGATGTCTTAGATGCTGTTTTTTTCTTCAGGTTTTGACCTTTTTTAAGAGCCCTTCTTAAGAAAAGTCAAAATTGTCCCAGAAGTTGGATAGAATACTTGTGGACGTGAAGACATGGACCAGGATTCAGTGGTGGTTTTTGATAGTACATAAAATGGCTATAGCTCCATTCTAGTACAGTCATGCTCTCTACTCCCTTGAGCACAGGACATTGAAAGAAGAACTGCTGTTGATAAACATCTTTATTCAGAAGGTCTTGCAGCATCATCATCAAACAAAAATCTTTAAGAGACATGCAGTGATTGATAACTAAAGTTTCCTGCAACTTCCAGTGAAGTGATAAACCATTGTTCACTACTGCCTGTGCAATCTGAAGTTTCTAGCAAAAAAACATTTACACTCCTAAAATATCTCAATGCCCTGCACAGTACACTTCACAGGAAAATGCTTGAGTGATCGGAATACATCTACAACTTATGTTATTGGCTTCAACACCTATCAATCCCGTACAAAATGTATTCAAGTGTACCATTAGTACCATCAGTTTAGCTTTTATGTACTTCTCAGTGATATACTAAACACAGTTATACTTAAGTATGCTTCGTTTATACTGACAAGTATAGAACAGTCTAAGTATATTTGGCCTTTACTTGTACTTAATCTTTTGACTGAGATAGTAGAAGTAACTATTCGTGCTCTGCACAAAAACACATCCAGTAGAATATTGATTTAACATTTGATTTATAAAGATTTGTAGAGATACAAATATGTTTCTTAATCTGAGTGTGTTTTATTAATTTTTATGTGTGTCCACTGGTAAGTATACATTGTTAAAATTCTATTTTAAGTAGAAAAAAACATTAAACCTAGTCATATACTTTAAAGTACAACAATAATATAAGTAGTAAATTATAACTATTATGTTAAGTTTACTTAAAAAAAAACTTACAAGCTAGTAAACTAACAGTAAACCCTTAAGTTTACTTTTAGTGTAGTTGCAGTACAGAAGATGTAAACTAGTTGTATACTTGGTTTACTACTCTTACACTTAAAGTGTACTTAAAAGTATACTTTTAAAAACTAGAAAGTGGGCCAATTTAGTCCCAAGAAGTATTAAAATAGGACATATACAGGTGTACTACTAGTACAATGACATTAGTATAGTAACTGCATGAAGTATACTTAATAAAATGAACTTTAAGTATACTTATTTTCTGTAAGGGATACCATTGTAAGTTAACCTACAGTGCCTCTTTTTCACACGAAACCACTCTAAATGACTTTGTTTACACTTCAGCAGCTGCATCGTGCGCTACAGCCATCCATGGTTGAAGGTCAAAGATAGTATAACTGGTCTTGCTCTTTCAGAGTGGGTGGGATGGCCCTCATGCTCCCCTCATTACTCTGTTAGCTTATATAGCAGTAGGGGAGCACCTTGTAGGGCATTTTAGGCCTAAAGATTTCTGAGCCTGATGATAAATACAGTCTTTGTGTGCAATAGAATCATGCTTGAAGTAAAGAACTGTTTTTGTCTTTGGTATTTAGGTAGGCATAAGCTTTCTCATGATGCCCAAGCACTTTATATTAGCCATCACATTTTGATTTTAAAAACAATTTTGTGGGGAAAAAAACAGCTGTGCACTTTACTGAGTCACTGTGAAAGTTAAAACTTATGCTATTTTGAACATAAACTACAAAACTGATTAATTTGTTACAAGCTACTAGAATTCCATAGGGATGCTGGCAGAACCAAGCATGTAGCGAGGTTTTGTCCTCAGTTTTAAAATTTATGGCTGAAGCTGGAGGCCTAGCTTTGATAGTCATGGTCACCACTGCACAGCAAAGATGGTGCCTAGCGATCTCCTGCAAATGTGTTAAGCTTTCCAATGATGTCTAGCCATGGTGGTGCTTCACATGACTTGAAGGAAGCAGCTTGGTAGAAACGTGTGATGGAGGAAAACTAGTTAGCAGGTGGAATTAGCAATGACTGAATTGCGGAGAGAATTGGGTGGTCTTAACACCTGAAAGGTGTGTTGAGTATTGACAGTACAACAATGTGATGAAATGTGTGTGACCTTTAGCAATAATCCCAAACTAGCAGATACAGTCCCAGATATTAAATGAAGCTCTAAATAAAGTAGATTTTTTATCTTTTAAAAAAAAGCTAAGCATCCAGACGTCTGACGGGTAGTGTATATACTCCATTCATGTGTATTTACAGTCCTCTGGTATGAATTAAGCGGAGGTCCTGTTCCTTGAAGAATCCATGTCTTGTCGCTTGTTGGAACTTGTCTTCTGGAAGGATCTCGGCAGATCCCTGAGTTCACTGAAACAGTCTTCAGCTGGTGTTGCCAGTTCATGAGACTAAGCCACGTAAGCAGGGGTTATTATTCTATTCACCTTCCAAAGCTTCTATTGGGCCATCACATTGACATGACCTCACACTGAACTGGCATTACACTGACAATCACAAGCAGGTAAAGCACGCACATCCTAAAAACCATACGTAACACATTTGCCCTAGCAAAGAAACGAGAAAATCAGCACACAGGCTTTGAAGATCATGGCGTTTCACGATTATGTCGGCATTAGGACATTCACATAGACACTTGCGCAGCACTTTTGTTTCTTTTTCATACGTTTTTTTGCTTCTCTCCACTTTTCTTTCCAGTTCTTTCAACAATCAATATCTGAGCCTGTTCTTGTCTATGGCAGCATACATGGAAAATGTGAATATGAATGCATTTCTTCCTCGGATGGAAAGAACTGTCTGGAACGCTGCAGAAGTCACTAAGAAATGTTTGTTATGCAACCTTTCTAAGCTGCTCCCGTGTACTCCTTGTTCCTAGACATGCATGACGAGACACATTTGGAGTGGGTTTGTGATGCGTAAAACTTCTGAACGAGTTTCACTCTGATAATCAGCCGTCAGCTTCGCTGTCAGTCATTTAAAGGGATAGTTCAGCGGAAAAAAACATCACATTTACATAATTTCCTCGCTTACATCAAACCTAGTGGTCTAGCCAAGACGCAGCCTGAAGTTTATCCCTTCAGTTTTGCACTGTGGAGCTATGAGGTGAACTTGGGAGCTCATGTTCTACTAATTAGTATTGTCCAAACTGCTTGGCCAGACTTGCTTATGTGGTTTCACCACATGAGAGACTGGCATATGATGTACTTTTGTCCATCATTTAATAATTGCTTAACAACTTGAAATGGGTTGTGTATGAAGATGGACACTAGGGTTGCCAGTTGCTAAGCTAAGCCTTCACTTGTTTTTCATTGTTGTGAGTTACATGATACTGTAATATGATTCGGTTTTCCCGTGACAAAGAAATTCACCCCTTGTGTTGTCTTACGGGTCAAAAGTGACCTGCTACCATGTTCAGCTGTGGAAAAAATACCTTAAACTATCTTTTTCCAACTTGAAATTTTATGACTTTTCCTAAAGGGACCCCTTCATTAGAAAAAGTGATCAAAGAAACTGGAACTTGCATTTGACCAGCACCTGCACTCTTGATCTGCAGCTAACCCAATCACACAAGCTCCCAAACAAAGCAAAAATCTCAGACATAATAAAATCAAATTCAGGATAGAGGGTATAAAGCTACCCTGACTCGAAGTACCCCTAGATGTTGTTTTGCTGAAGCCATGAGAAGACGTTGGCAACATTTTATTGTTTTATTGTGTTAGGAGAGAATTATTTTACTTCCTAAAAATATAAAAGAATAAACTGTTCGTTGACTTATTGTTTTTTCCCTTTCAGTATAATTAATTCAGAAGTAGTTGTTTCACATTTATAATAGCATAATAAACCTTTACTGAATAAATGAAACCTGTTGGTTTGTGGTAAAAAAAAAAAAGTGTAATACTGTTCATTGCTGATTGTCTTTTTGTATTGTGTATAAAAAAAAATACATGATAAATGAATTAGATTGAGTTAAATTGATAAATAACAGGTTGTTTCATCAGGCAAAATCACTTTTGGATTTACAATTCAATTAAGCTACTTTATTTTGGGGCTTTGGAAGGGCGGGTAATTTTTGACCTGTAGGACAAGGGGAGTAAACAGAATGTTAAGATTGCACCAGGGGTAATAAATTACAGTTTGAATTTTTGCAATCACATTACAGTTACTGACTAACTGTAGGAATAAACTGGTAGACGAATAGAAGGGGGAGGAGGAGGGACCGTGTATTTTCCTGTGGATTATGAATTATGAATGCAGCTAGTTATTTGTAATAGATTACTTTGTATTGTTTAAACAACTACCCAAACACCATGTCTTGGCTGATTAACTACATATGGGCTAAGAGGAAAATTATCAATACGTATCGATTTAACTTGTCAGATCTTTGATGCGCCCTACACACTGCAGGTACTTGTTCTTGACAAGAGTCTGCTTGGCCGGCCCTGAACCGTTACCGCATTGTGGCAGACAACATCTGAGACATTCTGCCCGTCTTAGACAGACCCAGGAAGGACACACACCTACCTCAGAGAGGAAAACAACGCTCAGGTTTCCTCTGTGCTCTGGGGCATTGGGGAGGGGTGGGGGTGAACAGGGCCAAATGGAGGGCCCTGAGGGTCTCTGGCTGTGTGGAAGTCTCCACCGTGCATCTAAACTACCTGTCATGTGCCTGCCGCCTATGGCACTGAAATTAAACACTTGGCCTTGAACTAGAGTGAACTCTGCTCTAATTATCCCTGGAGTTTGTTAGGACAATGAGGTATACTGTCATGCCTTTAAGATCATCTCCTTGTACATATATGTCAAGAGCCTTATGACCTTTACATGGAAGAGGTGGGTTTTAACTGACAATATTAATCTATAATAACAGTTGTATGCAAGAATGTGGGTAGACAAAAATGTGAAATTACACATTTGTACAGTTATTTAAACATTAATTAACAGTTAATGTGTTTTTGATCAACATAATCAATTAATATGTTAGGCCTAATATTTAGGTTGACCAAGAATGTCTTTAGGTACTGTATCTTCTCTGACTCTTCAACCCATCAAGCTACAGTAAATGCCTACAAAGCAGAACAATGTCCAATTCCAAGATGTCACAACTAATTAATATATATGGGGGACTGTGAAAGTCAAGGCAAATCTGGAAAGTACAAGCCCCACCTGACAGCAAAGAACCTACAGGAAGTTTAGCTGACACAGGAGTTGTGGAGGAAAAAAGGAGCAGTATTTCATAAATACAACATCTTGGCAACTGCTAAGCAAAGAAAAAAGATCTGTTAGGCTTTGTGCTTGAGTTACTGGTAGTAAATAGTAAACAGTCAAAAAAAACTGAGGTTCAAAAGAGGCTGGCTTCAACAACAGCACAATGAAGTATTCTGAATTCCCATTATAGTCACCATTATCATCATTAAAGATATGTGGATAGATCTTAAACATGTGCTAGGATATTGCAGAACTACAAGCATTATATAAGAAAGAGTGGGCAAAAAATAAAAAATAGAAAGACACCATTCTGCCTATAATAAGCCATGTTATCTGCTCAAGACGGGGGTTTTACTATGTACTGATTAAAGTCAATCAAACTTAAAATGTAAAATAAATCAATTTAAATATAAGTGTTCATTAACCATTGCAGATTTAAAAATATTTTGCAGTAAAAGTTTTGTCAGTTTTCGCTTCAAACTTGACCAGGAGAACCAAATCCTTTGAGTACAACTACCGTATATAACCAATTTAAAAAACATAGGCTCACATTTTCACATCTTATTAATCAATAAAATGAAATTGTCATTGGAGAACTAAAGTGAGATTTGATTCTGCACATCAATCTCAATAATGCCGCAATGAAGAGTAGAGTTCATTAGTGATTTAGCATGAATCATGTTAGCATTTGCTGTACACACAAGTGTGAAGATGGCTGTGTTTTTGTTTTCACAACATTAATCTCAGTTCAGGGTAGAACTAGAAAAGGTTCTAGCCTTTTATTATTGTTTGCACATTTTATACAGTATAGCAATTATTCTTACTATAGATATAAGCTATCTATTGTGACTATAGTTAGCTAGCATTTTAGCATTAATACTAGCAATCATTCACACCATGAATGCTAACAATTAGAGCTTTAATCTCAGTTCACGATAGACCTGTTTTAGCCTTGTTTTATTGTTTGCACATTTCATACAGTATAGGAATCATTCTTACTATAGATATAAGCTTTCTATTGTGACTATAGTTAGCTAGCATTTTAGCATTAATACTAGCAATCATTCACACCATGAATGCTAACAATTAGAGCTTTAATCTCAGTTCACGATAGACCTGTTTTAGCCTTGTTTTATTGTTTGCACATTTCATACAGTATAGGAATCATTCTTACTATAGATATAAGCTTTCTATTGTGACTGTAGTTAGCTAGCATTTTAGCATTCATGCTAGCAATCATTCACACCATGAATGCTAAAACAATTAGAGCTTGGGTTGATAAGCAACTTTTAATATAAAAATTTTAATATATTTAAGAGAAATTTAAATATTTTTCCAGTGGGGAACTGGGGCCAGGTAGGGCCAGGTGGCATCAAACTCGTCACATTAGCACTGCTGCTAATAACCGCAGAGGAACAAAAAAAATAACAGCCAATCTGTAGCTTTAAAAATCGTGGTACGTGATGCATCAGCAGCCTGAAAGGTACTATTTCACAACAAACTAAACTTAGGTTTAGACTTCAGCAAACAAACTAGGTGTGAAAACAGCTTTATTTACTGATCTGATTGTAGATTAACTAAAAACAGGTGCTCAGTACTACAGTATGTTGTACTTAGAGATGGCTCTAATAATCTATTTAATAATCATCCGTAAAATGATAAGTGGTCCCACAATGTGAAACTACTGACTATCGTCTCTGTCCAATGAAAAACATGTAGCTCCATTTTGAGTTTTCGACATCATTTGAACTCACCAGTGAGCTCACTCCTCTACATTCTCTACATTTCATGATGAATGGACCAATAGAAATGCTCCAAAATAGCTTGGAAAAAATTCTGGTTCCCTTGACTTACACAGAAAGTAAAGTAAGTTTTTGGTCTCCCCGGTAAAGTTGAAATTTTGGAGATATTTGTTTTTCATTGGACAGCGATGATATCCATTATAATTACGTAATCATATTAAAACATTAATTATGTACAATCTGCAATGAGTAGCAAACAGATCATGTAAACATACTTAGTGTTGCAATGCTTAATGATATGACTACAATAAATACAATAAAATAAAATAGAAAATAAAATGAACGAACAGTGACAAGAAAATGCATGTGAAACCTTTGAAATTACCTGGTTTTCTGCATTCATTGGTCATAAAACGTGATCTGATCTACACCCCAGGTATAGACAAACACATTGTGCTTAACCTAATACCACACAGACAATTATAATATTTTGATGTTTTTATAGGACACATCCATTACACATTCACAGTGCTTGTGGTACTGAGTGCTGCGTGTTCTTCCTGAACAATTTAACTTTGGTTTCATCAGTCCGCAAAACATTTTGCCAGTAGTGTTGTGGAGTGTCAAGGCACTCTTCAGGTGTGCAGTGATTTATTTTTTTTGGAAAGCAGCAGCTATCTCCGTGGTTCCCTGCCGTAGACACCATGTCTGTTCAATGATTTGCGTATGGTAGACTCATGAACAGAGATGTTAACCAGTTGCAATGATTCCCTCAAACCTACAGCTGTTACTCTAGGGTTCTATTTTACCTCTCTAAGATTCTGCATTGTGCCTTTGGAGTCAACTTAGCTGGGGTGCCCACTTCTAGGGAGAGTAGCCACACTACTATGTCATCTTCATTTGTAGGCAGCTTGTCGAACTGTGGACTAGTTAATAGCTAAAGGCTTGGAGATTACTTTGTAACCCTTTCCAGTTTTATGCAAATCAACAACTCTTGATTGTAGGTCTTAGGAGATCTCTTTTTAGTGAGGCATGGTTCACATCAGCAGATGCTTCATGTGTATAGCAAACTCAAAATGTAGCTGTTCACCTTGCTCCAATCTCTTTTCACTAGTTGGACTTCAACTCCTGACTCTAATTAGCTTTTGTAGAAGTCATTAGCATAAGGGTTTATGTTTTTTCCACCAGCACTGTGAATGGTTAATGGATGTGTCTAAACCAGACATGAAATATTATAATTGTTTATGTGGTATTAGGTTAAGCACATTGTGTCTGTCTATACTTGGGATTTAGATGTAGATCAGATCACGTATACATACTTTTTCTTGCTGTTGTTTTTATTTTTATTGTCTAGAATGGTCACCTTCTAGAGAAAAAATAGAAAGAGAAATAAAAAGTGCAGACACATCCACAAATCAAAACAGAAATCCATATAAACCTCATTCATCTGCAATTTGTCACTGGCTCTCTTCTCAATTGTTTTAATTGAAGCGATGCAGAGTTCATCTGTCGTCAGGCAGTTCTGGATTTAGCACCACCTTGCTTAGGTCTGTCACAACAGCCTAAATGTTTTTATTTCTTCTTTCAAGGAGACCATCAGAGATGATCCACCGCATTCCTTCTCTTCGCCGTGTTTGGCTGGAGGTGATGAAAAAGACGAGTGAATTAATATTCTGCACTCATGTAGGCATATTCTACCTGTGACAAAGCACTGTCATCTCCAACCATTTCTCATTCTTCTGTTTATACTGTCTTTTGAATTGTTCACACTTGGAATTTTTACACACATTGTGGTGCTCACACATGCTCACTGTATTATTATAACATCATAAAAAACAGTAAAAAAAAACAGTTGCTGAATCTATTGAAAAAACATGAAATGTGGCCCGTGTGTAAATACATACATACGTACAAACCGGATTCCAAAAAAAGTTGGGACACTAAACAAATTGTGAATAAAAACTGAATGCAATGATGTGGAGGTGCCAACATCTAATATTTTATTCAGGATAGAACACAAATCACAGATCAAAAGTTGAAACTGAGAGAATGTATCATTTTAAGGGAAAAATATGTTGTTCCAAAATTTCATGGTGTCAACAAATCCCAAAAAAGTTGGGACAAGTAGCAATAAGCGGCTGGAAAAAGGAATTTGAGCATATAATGAACAGCTGGAAGACCAATTAACACTAATTAGGTCAATTGACAACAAGATTGGGTATAAAAAGAGCTTCTCAGAGTGTCAGTGTCTCTCTAAAGCCAAGATGGTAAGAGGATCACCAATTCCACCATTGTTGCGCAGAAAGATAGTGCAGCAATACCAGAATGGTGTTACCCAGCATAAAATAGCAAAGACTTTTAAGTTATCATCATCAACTTTAAGTTATCATACACACACATGAGAGACCAAAAACATATTTTACTTTCAATGTAAATCAATGGAACCAGATTTTTCCAAGCTATTTTGGAGCACTTCTATTGGTCCATTCATCATGAAATTTTCACACAATGTCACAATGTAAACGACCATTGTCGTGTTGAAATGATGTAGAAAACTCAAAACCAAGATACATGTTTTCATTGGAGAGCAAAGATATATATATATATATATAGCTGTCACCGCTCCACCCTGCAAGAACTAAAAAAAAATAAATAAAACTATGTTAAAATGCCTCAGGTTCTATATTTATATATTTATTCACAGTATCATTTTG
Organism: Megaleporinus macrocephalus; assembly: GCA_021613375.1. Lineage (NCBI taxonomy): Eukaryota > Metazoa > Chordata > Actinopteri > Characiformes > Anostomidae > Megaleporinus > Megaleporinus macrocephalus. The sequence goes on from CM038714.1 coordinate 41,203,930, forward strand.
TGTAACAACTTTCTGCAGGCAATAAACTCTTTAGACGTATAGTCACCACCACTTCTAACAATTTAAACTCGGTAAGTTTCTTTATAATAGAGCATTTCACAATAACTTACAACATAATTACTCAGAATTTTTGAAAACATGCTGGAATTCCCCAAGAAAGGTGACTAATGTAACTAGAATTGTCACACCTGTGCCCACGTCTGCTGTACTCACACTGCCACTGTTTCTAAATAGAAATGTTCCACCATTTGCAAAAGTCCAAAACAAAATAACAGCATTCCATTCTGCTTGTTTAGGATTCGGGGAATGGTTCGTTTTTTATCCTTGTGCCTTAGGCCAAGGACATGGCTCCTTTACTGCCATAATCCAAGTATTATTTTGTTCTTTTCTGTTAAAATGACCGTTTTTGCCGCATTAAGTGGGAAAAGCTAACAGGCTGACGTACCGTTCCCAGCTTTGGCATCCTCAGGACATTTTTTGACTGTCATTAGCGCATTCTTCACACTTCTGAGGAGATGACGGGGAGAAAGGCACACTCTCTGGGCCTTTAATGTCAAGCCTTTTGCGAGGAACCGCTCTTATTTACCTTCACCTTTAATTATCCTGCAATATTGTTCTTCTATATTCCACAAATTGGGGCTAGGCTGCAAGCGGGCACATGCCTTTCTAGACCTTTCTACATGGAGTGTAATTTTAGACACATGCCACACATTGAGGAGGAGAGGCCAGCAGGCAGGGAGATGTGTAATTAAAAGCGGTTTGATGATATTTCCTATGGCTACGTAAAGGATCCGCTTCGTTGTCAGTCATGGTGGGCAAAAAACTGGGTGTGTAGGACCTCCTGAGTAGCATCATGTTTTTTTTGTTGTTTTTTTTTTTTTTACCAAGACTGTAGCTGTCAGCAAAGTGAGCCATTCAGCTTCAGGAATGCTTGTGAGGCAAAATGATACCATTAAACACCACCCCCCCAACCCCCACATCACCCCACCCCCAATAATACTACTTTTAAGTCACGGCCTCGTGAAGCAAAGTGTATCATTTAAAGGCCATTAAATTAGGCTATATTCTATGTCAGATGATGAGCATCCGGTGAAGAAAATGAAAAGTAGTTAAAGAAATTACATGTGTTGCTGTTTTCTTGTAGCTGTGCCTTCGAGCGAAAACCACAGCCTTACCTGCTTTGCATGAAAGCAGTGTAGCCTAATTAATTAAAGCCCTTTGTCTGGCTTCCCAGATAAGGCTTACAGTGTCCGCAGGTTATCTCCATCAGCGGTAGCGAGATGAGAGTGAACAGTGAAGGCTGTTGAGTGAGTGTTCTTGGCCTTGGCTTGTTCTTGTTTGGTTTACACCCAGTACAGACGGCCACACAGGCGAAGTACAGATGTCAATTCTTTAAACTGCAGTTAATTCTCATTTCTTTAAAATGACACATTATTAAAATACGCTATGTGGCCAAAAAACCATTATAGACACCTGTTTAGCCTCGTTTGTTCTGAAATTAATTAGCTTCTCCATAGTAACAGTCTCTGCTTCTCTGGAAAGACTTTACATTGGACTTTTACATGATTGTGAAGACTGCGTTGAGCCACAAGAGCATTAGTGAGGTCACATAGGTCATCCCAGAGGTTCTGAATGAAGCTCCATCTCTCTGGATAATGAAGTTCCACTGCTCCACAGCTCAAAGATGCTGGTAACATTAGGCCCATCACTGTCCCATTGTTTTGGCATGACTTTTCTTAGGGGATGCATGATCGGAATGAGCTAGGATTAGAACCGACTGGCTGCTTGTACAGTGTCTAGATCCGATCCTGGCTGATTGCGATCATCCAAAGCACCCAAACCACAATTGGCTTGAGATACTGAAGAAAGATGAAAATCTTTATGATTTACACATTGATTAGTTCAATAAAGTGTAAATCATAAAGATATTCATTTGTCCAAACGTAGCAGAATTCCTAAGTATTGTCAGTATTCCTAAAATGCATGTTTATAGCAACAGTATAGTTATTAAAGGTGACTTTTGTTGCAATACCAACAGAAGTGTGGTAGATTACAGCCGTTTTTGGTTCAGGTGATTTAGACAGAAGCATGAGCATGAGGGACCACCATACCCTCGTCCAAACAAGATAAAGCTGTACAACTTTACAGGCACACACACAATCATACACACCAGTTTGCATTCCACTGCACTGAGGAAGTCAATACAGTGAGCAGTTAATCCTTCCCCAAAGCACTTATAACTGCTCTCGCCTTATCCTTACTGAGGTAACACACTGTACGCAGTGGTGTGTCCACGGTTTTAGGAGTGGAGTGGAATGGAAGTTCCGATTTGCAGAATCGGAATATCTTGTACTCGCTGTAAAATGAGTGGCAGCATTACTGTACTGGTTTCAGAGTTGCTCTATAGTTGCTCATCATGCAGCTAGATTCAGTATGTAAATAACGTATTAGATCAAAATTATAATGTATCGTTAAATAATTATTTGTCATCATCTGTTACAAGTGTGCAATTAGAAAAAGAAGTTTAGCATAGAGGGTTGCTGCCTTTACACTGCTGTCCCTTTGAAATTGCCACTATGAAAAAATTCAACAATTACATTTCACATAAATTTTGTATAGGAAATTTCACATTGATGTAAACTTTTCAATTCTGTGTTCACAGGCTGTGTTTAGCTCTGAATGAAATCAGTAAACACAAAAAAGTCAAGCACATAAAAAAACACATGATATACAGTCAGCAGGAAAACTATATTATCATCTGTTTATGATTTTGCTAGTCAGCTTGCTAACTGTGACGTTGACGTTTTACATTTACATTTACGGCATTTAGCAGACGTTCTTATCCAGAGCGACTTGTATAAGTGCTTTGTGTTCAGTCAGAGTATGTATCTCTATCTAGTACAAGTCCAAACTACTCTTGCACTCAAACACTGCCACAAACAAGTGCCAGTGCTGATACCTAGAAAGACAAAAAATTGGACAGTCCTTGGGTCATAGGGACAGAGTCAAGTCAAGTCAATTTGTATAGCGCTTCTTACAACGATGTTGTCACAAAGCAGCTTTACAGAGTTTAAAAGCATAAAAACATGAAATCACAACACTTTATCCTATGTGAGCAATCCAGAGGCAACGGTGGTGAGAAAAACTCCCTCAACTGGAGGAAGAAACCTTGGGAGGAACCAGACTCACAAGGGGAGACCCATCCTCCTCTGGTCAAACAGTATTTACAGTTTATAAACTAAAGCTGAGTCTGAATGGAAAAGCTTTAGAGGCTGTACAGGTGCTACATCAGGTTGATGATACAGTGATGCAGTTAAGGATGGAGCAAATGGCACGAATGGAGAGGAGAACTGGTTGGTGCCGGGTGGCGGGGCAGGCCCTGGTGGTCAGTCCTTTACTGTATTGGGTGGTACAGGTGGGCGGTTATTACCTTGGAAAGAGAAAAGAGGCAGAGTTAGTTCTGGTTTGAGTTAGTACAGAGGATAGGAAGCACTTCAGAGTGTAGCTGGCGACAGATCTGATTATAATCAGAATGAACTAAAAGGAGAGAAGCTGCACAGGTGCTACATCTGGAGGACAGTAATGCAGTCTAAGTGGAAGAGGAGAGCTGGTTGGTGCCAGGTGACGAGGAGGCCCTGACAGTCGGACCTCCAACAGTACTCGGCGGAGCCCTGATGGTGTCTGCAAATTTGTCCACATTGTTTTCTCTCTGTTACTTAATATAGCATATGCTGTATAAGAGGCAGTGCTTCTAGTGTTACACATATTTTTTTTTGTTATCTGTTACTACTGACAGAACTGACATTGGTTGGGAAACTACTTGTGAATTTTATTCATGCCCATGAGAAACCAACATATGTATAATGAACAGCCAGTTTATTTAAAGAAATATAAAAACATGATTACCAATTTCAATGTACTTTTGTAATCTATAATCTAAAAATGATTGTACTATTTTTAAAAATGAAAATATACATAAAAATCAGCTAAACTTATCTTCTGCTATATGCTACACAAAAATCTAGGTAATAAATAATAATGAGTGTTCAGTTTGTTCTTCATGCTCTACACTGAAGCGAGTGACTGGGACTGGTCTCCTATTGGCTGATGCTGCGTTATGACAGACTATGTTTCGGCACCTATCAGTCCAACATGGGAAACTATCACGGTAAACTTACAGGCTCTGCAACTACTTCCTGACCCAAAACCCTAAAACATCTGCTAATGATGGTAATAATAATAGTAATAATAATAATAATAATAATAATAATAATAATAATAATAATGCAGGTTATTAAACAGTTAAGTAATTGAAAGCCAGAAATCTAATGGTGCTTACATTTATTATCTGTCTCGCTCGAGCTTTGGAACATAAACTGGTGAACAATAATCTCCATTTTCTTCCCAACTTGGGCCACAGTAACCAACTGTAAAGAGCTACACAAGAACAAAACTCATAACAAACAATGTTTTTCGCCAAATGTGGGGAAACGTTGGGGAGATAATGATAAATCTGGGATTTTTCCCTTTTTGGCAGATTCTTATTTGAACTTCTGTTAAGTGATGCTGCTGTTTATTCTAGCGCCAGCTTCATCAGGTACCTGCTTCATCACTAAACAGTCAAATAGTAAGAAGTTGAATATGAAGCCAACCTCTGCCTCTTAAAAAGAAGAATAAAACAACATTTAACTTCTTTTTGTAATTAATTGTATAAAGATTTTCTCCTTAGTGATGATTTTCTCAGTATATCACTCCCCCCGATTACTCCTCATTAACATACAGGCGAGATGAACTCAACTTGCTTGTATAACTGTAATCTGTATCTACTCAAAATTAATTAAACAATGTTCATGATCTCTGCAGTGCCCCTGTATCTCAGGCTCTAGGAGCAGTACTGATTAAAATAAAGTTGAAGAATACAAATGTTTGTATTAAAGTCTATTTTTGTATAGAGGCTTATAAATCTCCTGGTACGGCTGCCAATCCAAGTTAAGGATGTTATTGGGCTAATTGGTTGTTAGGACACTCTACTAATAAGTGAGTATAAAAGGGAGTAACAACATTCTAGGTTAGTTTAGTATCTGAAGCATCAGCAGTTGATGGCTTGCTGACCGACTCAAAATGACCAGAAAGAAACAACTTTCTTTAGAGACCCGTCAGTCCATTGTTGTGTTAAGGAAGGAAGGAAGGCTACTCCATTGAAAACAAGAACATTTCACTGTGATCCCAAACTTTTGATCGATAGTATATAATTCTATATAAACTGGTATTGCTGACTGCTGGACATTAGTCAAGGATGTTTAAGTCATTATCACGTTGCCCAGCACTTGGCACATAAACAAAATACTATTAGTGAAGAGACAGCCATTGCTCAATAATGGAGATGCCAGAGGAAGATTTAGTGTGTCTTTGCCCTGTGAGACGAATTAGGAGTCATAAATGTCTGATTTATGTCTGATAATTGAGAATAAAAAAAAAATCACTCCAGTTTTATGCCCTTGAAAATTCCACACCACATCCTCTGCTAGACTTTTGTTGCATGCTTGGAACATGATGTCATTTCTTGAACTTACTGCTCTGTGTATTACTTAATTAAGCCTTGTAATAGGACAGCAAACATAATGACATGTTATTAGACATGTTCTGTCTTGAAAAAGAAAAAAACAAGAAGTTCAGACGGGCAGTGGCACCCACCTTTCATCTCAGGGTGACTAAACCTGTCTGGATGTTCAGTTACATTCATTTACATTTATGTGTTGACTTATGCTGTAGCTTTGGTGTATGTCTTTACCCAGCCTGGGGAAATGAGGGGGCTGGGTGGGATTGGGGGTTAAAAGTATATTTAAAAATAGCAGAGACATTGTTTTTTTTTATTATACTGCTAACTAGCTAATGCATTTAATACTGGTCTAAACTTGTCCAAACTGGTCTTTGCTAGACTAGTGCTGGTTTAGCTGGTTACCCCAGCAAGTTCAGGCTGTTTTTTATTTCTAGCAGGCCATAAATGTTATAGAAGCTTTTAAACCATTATAATCTTTTATTAGATAACTTAGCTAACTAGCTATGGCTTGTTAACCCAGCACACCCAACAAATTATGACAAATTATCACAGTGTGGTAACATAGACACAATTAGGTAACGTTGTCATGTGGTATTATGACAACATGTTGACGTTCCATTGAGTTTTATACAGTAATATTGGAACTTATTAAAGATTCTAGAAGGTTATGACATTGTACTGACAATTTCAACGCAATGTCAACGTTGTGGGCGCCAAGACAATAGGCTGTTTTTCTGTTCTAGCTACAAATTACAGATAATAAGCTTAGATAGTTACCTAACCAGATATCTGCACCACAATACTGGTAACATTGTTATTATCAGTACTAAACTAGCTTTAAATCAAGTTTAAAGAGAAACGTCACTGAATGTACAGATCTTCCTTTTAGCTAAGATTTATAGCCATTTACTTAATCAGTTAGCTAGCTAGATATTATATATTCCATAATAACTGCACTGTAAAGATTAACAGTCAGCTATATTGTGAATTCAGATGGTGAACTCTAGTATTCAATCATGGAAGATTGATCTAACACCAACTAATGAAACAGTTATAGCAGGTTTAAGGCATGCTGCTGATATATCTTTATTAATTGTTATGGGTTGAGTTATGGGTACTGTTCCCGCCATAAGATCTTCAATAAAAAGATCTGTGGCCCTTATCCTAAAAGTTTAACGACGAAGGTGTGTATGATCTTTCGCATTAATTTATCATTAAACCATTCATTGGTGTCTAATCTCTGCTTTAATAATAGACAAACAATATATAAAAAGAGGAGGTTCTCTGGCACCATCGCAGCTTGACTTGAATGGTCTCACCCCCGAAAGCCTATTTCTGAGCAGATCAGCTGTCATTCTGCCGCATTTGAAGTTGATGAGGATGCGTTTCGGTAAGGGAAACGAAGTTGCAAAGCATAGCAGAGAGGAGCGGCCCAATCTAGGCACACCTCCAGCAGACAGAGACAGGCTGGCAGCCATAAATCAGCGGCTCCTGTCAGATTCCAGGTGTGCACAGGTGCGCCCAGAACAGGCCGTAAAGCCTCACGTCAGGAAGGGTGAGGGAGAACCCGTGTCCGCGGCCGTCCCATCTTAAACAGGCTTTGACGTTGAACGCCGAATGCCTTGGCAATGAAACGATCGATGTTTATGGAAAAACAGTGAGAGAATCTTAATTGCCGTTTCAATGATCGCGTTTTTGGCATTTACAGTCGCTGGCAGATGCAGTATCAAAGGCAAAAGCCCAAACAGAGGGCGAGGGAGTGGAACAGAAGCTAGAGCTTGTGCCATCGTGGAAGAACACCTGGCTGGAGGCTCCTGTAACTCAGGCTAATCCAACCCCTGTCAGTGTAGTTAGTTCACAGAGCAACCTTGAGCGTTAGACAGGCATGAGATAAGAAAATAATATATTAGATCGACATGGACTTTTTGGTGCTTCCCATGATCCAACCAATCGGCTTGTTCATGCACCACCCACAAATGCATTCTTCTTAAGCAACCACTGCTAAGTCAGAAGCTTTACCGAACACCTTGCCAGGCCAAAAACACATAATATTTAATATAACACATTACAATATTTCTTTGGACAAACTTTGTTTACACCACATATTCGCGGTGGTAATGTTCTGACAACCTTATGCAACATCACAACAATTATTTACACCCAGATTTGCATTAATGTTTGACAGCAATCTTGTATTGACCACACAAGAGGTTTCTCCAGCCCACACCAAAGACTTTCAATGGTGTTAAGGTCAGGATTCCGCAGTGGCCCAATCATGTGTGGAAATGATTCTTCATCTCCCGGAATCAGTCTTTCACAATTACAGCCTGATGAATCGTGGCATTGTCTTGCTGGAATATGCCCGTGCCATCAGGGTACAAATGCTTTGTTGGTATAACCTCGTCATTCAGTACATTCAGCACGTACCGTTGCGAAGCCTTGATCTGATCAAGTAAAGCAACCCCAGATCATAACGCTGCTTCCAGAGTTTCGAGACTTCATTCAAGATTTCATTTTTTGGCCTCGCAGGTTTTAATAATGCCTTGTGCAGTTCTTGACCCAGTTCCAGTTACAATGCTGTGCTACTGTGCTGGCCAATGGCATAGCTACTTCAGACTAGACAAGTATTAAATCAAGAATATAGAATTTACCACCATTACATGTTGTATGTTCTAAAAATGTGTGTAATATTAAAACAAGTATTTGCAAGCGAGGCATGGAGGCATGGATACGCCAATTAAAAAGCCATTCCTGAGTTGAAGTGAGTATGTTAGAATAGGGAACACACCAAAAGGTGCAGGATCAGGGTTGGGAACCCTGCTTTAGATGTTCAGAATCAAGTCAAATCGCAGCACGAAGATGAAGAGCTAGCGAAACAGCCACAAATGGCGTCCTTTCCACAGGGAGCCTCTTAACTAAATGCCTTCAATTGTAGAAGAACTATAGATGCCGTACAAGAAGGATGAGGCTGGATGTAAAATCTGTCTCCACATAATTGTTTTGCTAACACTTCCAGCCACAAGTGTTAAGCCCTCCAAAAACCTCGCCATTCAAAGTGTGACAAACAAGAAAATGGTCTGAGAGCCAAAGCTAGCGAGCCCTCCCACCCCGAGTACGTTTTTTCAAAACAAGATATTGTGATTCAGCTCATGGTGTCCGAGAGCTGATGCTGAGGTTGTTTGGCCAGCTGCCTTTTCACGAGGATGCCTACTGAGACGTTTTTTTTTTTTCCTCCACCGATTTGCAAAGCAGCGTTTTTGTGCCAATTATTCAAGGGCTAAGATCTTTTCTAACCCATGGTTTGAAATTCCTCTTGACATTATCCTTCACAATTGAAAAGCCTTCTTTTTTTTTTTTTCTTTCGCCCTCCCTCTTGCCTTTGGACATGGGGGGAGGGAGGTTGGGGGACAAAATAAATAGCGTCCAAAAGTTAGCTTGATTTTGCATAGTTAACATTTCGCTAACGGGCAGCAGTGCTTCTCAGGGCGACTGGGCAGCATTTTTGGGGGCCTCGGCCGCGTTGTTGTGGCGACGGCTCTGAGGAGTGAATGAAGCAGATGTCAGAGTAATCCATCACCCTTCCGACCACCCCCCAAAACCCTCCCCGCCCAATGCTGGGACACCCTCCGTACTGCTGTTCATCAATTAAAGCCTCTGCACCAGCCCTACCATTAACACGCCAGCACTTTCCTCAGCTCCTTCCCTGCCCCGCAATCATCCGCACAGTAAAAACTGTCAGTAGTCAGTAGCCAACCATAACTTAACGCCAACAAATGTTTTGTGGCCGATGACTTGTTACCACCTCACTAATTTGAGGGATTGTCACAGCAGGGATGACTCTTTTATAGACGTGTGCTTTTGGCCTGGAGAAGCTGGTAACCATGTAGGCCTAAGTCCTTGTTATATACCAGAGGAGGACCTTCAGAGAAGGCTTAATGGTTTCTAGAAACTATAAAATATGCCTGTAAATTTTCATTCATTTGTATTTCACAGAAGCATGCTTGCAGTTGAACTCAGTTACAGTTTCAATTGTTTCACTGTTCGCTTCTAGATGTTAACAAATTCTTAAAAATTCTTTAAATGTTCGGTATTAATAGAATTGCTTTTCTCTGTGGTACATGTAGCACATTAAAAAAACATTAAAAGCTCTAATGTGTAAGATTAACCATCAGAATACACAGTAAGTGACAGAGAAATTAGTTAGTCATGTTTTGAAGTCCAACAGGCAGGACCTGTTTTCTTCATTATTGAAAACGTCACTTCTGGATGTCCTAGATACATCACTGAGGAGTGGAAGCCTAATCAATGGGTGGACAACTGTGGCAGCAGCTTTATAACAACCCTCTCTACTAAAAGAGTCACTGTGAATCTGCTACAAGGTGAGCTATGTGTGCTAATATGTTTGTCACAAGCTTCACAAAACATATGGAATGGAACTTTCTGTGTTTAATCTAAAATAACCAAAAAGCTTAGACCTAACAAGCTATTAGAATCCCATAGGGATGCTAGAAGACATTAGCCCAGATTTTGACATTTATGGTGCTAATTGAAGGTATAGCTGGAATTGTTTAATATACTTGCCATGAAATTGAATGCTTTTGTTGTGGTTTCTTCGTGTTACAGAAGGAAATAAAACAAGTACAGGCTCTGCAAACTGCTGAGGCGACTTTTATTAACACTGTTCAAAACACAATGCACTTAACTTTGTTAAATCAGTTATGACAATATAAGCATGCAGAACGACCAATTTGGCAAAACATCACTTGAATTCACTGTTCGTTATCAAAAACAGGACCAAAGCCAAGGATTTCAGTGAAGGAGCCATCTCCTGATTCAGTTCTTTGGTTAAAAATCACTAACTGTCATACTTGTTTTCTTAGTACCAGCGAATGTCCCATTATTAGTTTTTCTTTTATTGGTCCTACACATAGGGCCGCTGTCCACAAACTGCATTTGTTAAATGACTAGAGTAAAACAGGAAAACTACATAAGAAATTTTCCCGTTATTTCTGAATGTTACTTCGTTGTCCATTTCAGGTTGAGCCTGGATCAAGCAAGTGAGCAGACTGGTACCATAACATTATCAACCCCATGCAGTTTCTAGCTTAGATTATTAATTTCTGTCTACCTATGGAAGTTAAAAGAAATTGGGGAGCAGGACTTTTTACAGCACAAATAAATAAAACACTCATAAAAAAATAATCTCTCGCAAAATATATTCCGTTAAAATATATTCTGTTAACTGTGTCAGCACAGGGACAACTCGTCCAGGATACCACATTTGCCCACGGTGTTCAAAAGCACTAATGTCAACAAGAGGCGTTATACAGTTTCCAAGTTGTAGCCTAGAATTTACCAGACGACTAGCAGCAAAAAAGAGAAAGGTATAATATTTATATAGCAATAACAGTATCAGTGACCTCAGCATTCTGTATCAGTAGCATGTGGAGGCATCTCCTGATTGCAAGCTATCTCATTCCAAAATGAATTCATTGTTACTTTGGCTTTTCTGCCAGCTGGATATGCTTGGGCCAAGGCATAGCCATGTGTGAGATTGCAAGCAGAAGGTTATATGTCAATTAAGGTTACTTGCAGGCTGTTTATCAAAGTATTACTTGCACTGAAGTAATCAGTGAACAACTCAAGTACTGCCTTATTATTGTGAACTGTAAGTCTATAGTCTATAGTTTTGTGCATACTGTTTAGATTGTTCACCATTGGCAATTCAGCATGCAAGGCATTAATTCATTTTAGAGGGAGTTAGCCTTCAAGAGAGATGCACATTTCCAGTGTATATTTGTATATAAATATATATGTACTGTGCTGGGAGCTGAGGCGGAAGGGAAACAAACACAGTGGAGGCAAGAGGGGGATAGCTGAATTTAGGGGTGAACTTGTCGGTGCAATCATTTAAGGCCCCTCACAACACTAAGCGCAAGTAACGGTACCAACGACATGATGCACAATGTGTTATGTTTACACTGTGTACTGTAAAAACTACACTCAGGTCATTAATCAAAAAGCACAAATGTGTGGGATCAGACGTGAGAGCTGGTTACATTTTTGCTTCTACCACAATTACAAAATATTCAATGGTGAAAATGGACCTTAACTCACACAGACAAAGAAAAATCAGTAGTTTTTTTAATTATTAAATAAATTAATATTAGCCTTTGTCTCTCTAAATAAAAAGTTAAATATCACCATCATCGTCCATATACAGTATGCTTTCTTAATGTCCATCAGAAGTCCAAAACATCCAGTTTTGAATGACATATCATGAGGCTGTTCATTCACAACGCAGCTCATGCTGAAGGCTTTCCTGACAACCTATATGGGCTAAGGTCACCACCCACAACTTTCTCCCAGTCCACAGAACAGCCTTTCTGGACTTTCTCGCTTCGTTGCCCAGAATGCACAAGGTGTCCATTGGTACCAAGACCAGAGTTTGCCTCAAGCTCTGAAGCAAAGCTGGATACATAACCCACTTTTCCTTTAGACATCCTCCAGGCAATATAAAGCGATCCTGGCCAACAATGGAGACCCAAGAAATCACCTTGTGCAAAAGGTTCTCCTTTTTTTTTAAAGGCCTTGGATCTACATCGCCCAATGCCCTAATGGGATGCACCCTGTTGATGTAACGACACCTTCTCAGACCCTCTAGAGACAACACTTGCATGATACGTAGCACGAGCAACAAACATGTTCTCATTTGCACGTGTACACCTCTGTCCTCTCACTGCAGGTGTTGCATTTCACGTAGCAGCACCACAGGAACTTGCAGTTGCACTGCCAAACCCGCGAGTATTGATGTGTGTTGTAGCCCCGGCCACAACACATCAAATCACAGCTGTTCGCTTGATGCGCCGTCTTGTTGCAGATCCTGCCTTGTGTACCCATGCTGCCTGTCACAGGGTCTGCCTCGCAATAGTTGGGCGACTTCTCGATGTAAACCAAGTCGGTGTCCATGGGCTTGCGATAGGAATAGGGTTTTTTGATCTTCAGAAATGTGGGTCGTTTGTTCCGGCTCGCTCGCACAGGTTCCACATGAACCGCCTGGAAGTACTTGTCCTTGAGCATGTAGCCCAGCTGCCTGAACTTTGGCAGGGTTGTCCAGCAAGTCTTGGTGGTGCAGGAACCTGAGACACCATGACACTTGCACTCCAAACGCATGTTCTTTTCCAAGATCTGGAGAGACAGATAAAAATGACAGATACAGTAAGCTCCAAAGTAACGGTTATAATTTTTTGAGGATAAAAGCTATTTTACATTTAGATCATTTCAATGACCATGTGTGATTATCTACAGTATTCTTCTTGTTAAAATGTTTATGAACTCCTAGGTAATTTTAAGAGAAAGAAAAAGAAAATGAATGTACATTTTACTGACAGCCAACAAAAAAATGGCACCACAAAAATAAAATACACCATTTAATAAAAAATGTGACAACATGCAGCTACATAAAATAAGGATTTCTTATGTTAACCCGGCAAAACTATTGAGTGGTACAGGTGGCCAGGTAGCATTCTAAGACTAACCATTCCTGGGGACCAAAAATCATTGACTATTCTTGTGACGATACAGACTTTTTCTTACTGCAGTAAACATTTAATAAGTCGCATGTACACATGCACTAATGATAATAAAAAGCTGCCATTGAAGGAGAGTCTGTCCACACACAGAAGCGTCACTCTGTGGAGGTTGGACCCAAAGCAGTCAGTCCGCCTTGGCAGATTCCTATCAGCCAGGAAATTAGTCTATATCCCATAATGGGGGGAGACAACTTCCCTAATATAGGTGGACGGAAAAGGCTAGCAAAAAATTTCATACCAAAGTTTGCACTTGCCAACTTTGCTCTGTTTGCACTAGAATTGTAAATTTGTTGGGTAAGAGATTTACAGTGACAGACCAATAAATGGTCCATAAACATTAAAGCTTTCATTCCAGAGTTTGAAAAACAGCCGAAACACCAAGAAAAGAACATAGCCTCACTTAGCTAGATGCTAAAAACATAGCATATCTTAGCTTATAAAGCCAAAAACATAGCATATCAAATTCCCCCCAGTAAAACTTCACCATCCCATCCACAATTGGCTCCTAAAAAACAAAGTCCTTGTCTAAATGAATGTAGAAATCTCCATATAATCATTTTATCTCTCTTTGTCTCTTAATAAACTGGATGAATGCAGTTTGGTGGCGGGACTGTTCTATTGTGTATATTTCAGTGCACAGTCTCTGTGTGTTTGTTCAGTACTTAGTGTGGAGCGTACTCAGTGTGATACAGCTTTTCTGACATTAAACAAAACCTGCTCCTCTCTGCTGCAACGCTACTCAATCTGGGATACCTAAGGTAGCATAGCTAGCCAATGCACATCATATACCTCAGATTAATTGAAGCTATTTATTTTTTTAAGGTACACTGCGTTCATCTACACTAACAACTGCTGTAAGTAGATAAGTTGTAATGGCATCAGACCTGGTATTGGTGAGTATTAAAAAATATGTACTTATACTCATACTTGGTCTGAAAAAAATAGCCATATATGTTGTCATACTGCCCAGCCTTATTGACTGTTTTGGAGGTCAGGAACCTATGTTGTATGGAATGGCATGAAAGAAAGCTCATAACTACTAAAACCGAGGTATTTTTGGTCATTTATATCATGACCGGATATTTTCATACCGTCTCAATCTTACACCTGAGGGTTTATACTGTCCCTGGCTTTCATTCTGAGGTATATAATTTTAGTCTACGATAATTACGAGAGTAAGTGCTTTGATGATTCATGGGTTGATCCAGTTAGTCTATATAAAGTGACAGCTTGATGCCTGGAATGATTCAATACAAACATAATTTCCAAAGCTGGGAAAGAAGAATGTAGGGAAGATGTTATGTTTGCGCACTCTTGTCCCTCTCCAAGACTTTATAAGAAATTATAAAACAATGTCAGCCTTCGAGTAAAACGACACGCTTAAATCTGACACAAGTTTCTAGAACAGAAGCTGTCTGACAGGAATGGATTGGTGGGATCGCTCACTTCTCCCCAGTGGCGTTTGTGCCTACAGTCGTGGTTTTGGAGCATATTTCTGGAATAGTTAAACAGGTTGAGACAAAGGTTTTTTAAAACATTCCTATTCAAGAATGCGAGGATTGTTAAACTCGCTGTGCCAGAGCCTGATCCGCCTCATGCCTGCCTGCCTGCGGAGCGGGGCTGGAAAACAGCCCGCGTGTCGACAGGTTCCCCCCATCGACTTTTAGGAAGCCTTTTCATTTGTGTACAAAACATCCGACACAAATTGTTTCGCCCGAGCCGAGTTATGAGAGCTTGTCCGTTGGAGGCTCTTTCTCTTGTATAAGCAGTAGGGTGGAATCAGGGATGGGTATGATATAAACAAACAGCGCATGAATGATCATCGCCAACTTCTACAACAGTCAGCCTGTGTGTAGTGTACACACATAAAGCTCCGGAGTCAGGTTTCAGGTGCCTGGGAGCTTTCCCTTCATTCTGACTATCCTACCAGGCCAAGATGTGTGGGTGAGCCCGACAGGTGAGGGCAGTGAGGAGCAGGACTGCACAATGTAACAGTTGTTAACTGTTATTACGATATTTGCCTTTGCAAAACTGATTGAAAAGCCATAATTATCATAAATCAAATAGATTTAAAGATCTTTTTTGTGGGAAATAATGGAGACAGCCCCTTATCCATGTCACCACTGTGCTTGAAATGTTGGTAAATGCTTTACATGTACATATGCATGTATTATAAACATGGATTATATTATATTAACTAACTTACCTTAGTTAGGTTTACTTTATTAATATAAATGGCTAAACATTACATTTTGTATCAATATCAAAACTATTATAACACTACAGAAGCTTTACCGAGTGTATCAGTAGTGACTGTTTCCAAGGTGACAATTTCAGCAAATGTTAAGAAGAACTCAAAAACGTTAGTCAGTACAAACTTAGTTTTGAATAATTGTGCACGTAACATTATAATATTTGTATTAAAAGACAGAAAGTTGGCTTTATTGCATAAAGTGCAGAAATGTAGCTTTTTGGACGTGAGCTGTGTCTGCATCCTTCGGAGGACGCGTCCTTAAAGGCATATCCTTTGAAGGATACGTAGACAGTGAAGTCAGAACTAAAATGAGACTGTCTGCTCTTTGGCGGACTTCCTGTTTGCATCACAGCGCCTCGGTTCCTACCATTACCGCTGTCTCACGAAACGCAACTCATGTCACCTAGCAACATCTGCTGACACCACCATACACTTTAGTCCTCACCAGCACACAATGAACCTGGGGATATGTTGGCTGGCGAAGGACCCACGCTTTTGAAAAGAAGGACACACTTTTGTCTTGGCCGCATATGAATGAGGGTTCAAAATGGGACAGGCTGGTCTCGCTGTTGTGGAGCAGTCAGCCTTTAAATGCAGCCTCCGAAGGATGCAGCCCCTGTACCGGGACTGTGGTCATAGTCCCACAGCTGTGGTCATAAGTGACAGTGATGCCGTCTCACTTTCTGCTCTAAAATGCAGGGACGTGGCTAACACATGGCTCCACCTGAACCTCTATGTGTTTCATAAAAACATAAGACAGCGTTCTTTTAAATAAAGTCATGATAAATCTAAATCTAAGTATTATTTTCAGAAGTATAAATGTACGGCTTAGGGGTTTGGGCAGGCACCTCCCATAAGAACATAACCCCTATAATAACATATAATAATAACATAACCATTACACATATCTAGTTTTAATAAATATTCTTTTTGAAATAGTTTTATAATGTGGAACCACAGTTTAAACTAATTCAGCAGAATGGTCCAAATACAGTCAGTGACGAGTCAAAGTTAAGAATGTTTAAAAGAGCATTGATGAGTTTCTCTTCTGTAAAGATTTGAATGAACGCTTTATCATATCATACAAGTGTGTTTTTAATTGATAACATTATACACATCTCACTAATGTTTATTTCACTGATTAATGAATTGAAATTGAATGTATGTTTTATGGATATCATTTAGTAAAGGAAAAAAGATGTAATAAAAAACTCAAATAAATAAATGAAAATTAGACGTTAGCTGAAAATATTGTGGGGTTGCAGGCTTAACTTAATTTGACAAGAAGTAGAGACATCAACAGCAGAGGGACAGTTGTAGGTTTTTGTGTTGGATGACTAATGGATACTACCTCTTCAGATGAGCTAGAGATGTAACAAAGATAACAGGTGTCACTTGTTGGTCTTTCTCTGTATATGTCCATTGTTTCTGGACTTAACTAACACCGGTTAGCTGAGCAGTAAGCCTAGTCAGTGACACAGATATACTGTCTCTGCGGTCAGTCACATGTCTACAGTCACGCCCTCGTGTTTGGGAGTAGTAAAGTATAAGATGACAAACAAACTTTTTGTCTTATAATAATAAAATAAAGCAAACTGATTTCAGAATTAAAAACTGGTACAGTGGTTAACTGAAAACTACAGCACTCGTAAACATTCCTACTTCATGTATATTAGTAGTTACTGTAAAGCCAATTACAGTAACGTAATTACCAAATGTCTTAAGTTATACCATAATTGCACTGTTGCAATATTATCATTGTATGGAATTTCATACATATCATGCAGCCATAATGGGAAAGCGTCATCATACAAAGAAATAAGGAATTTGTCTTTAAATGTCTTCAGCATTTTCTCCTATATAAATTAATGGACAGTCAATTATGCAATAAAATAAGAGAAAAAGCGGCAACAGATATCATGAGAAGGTTGAAGGAATTTGAACAGTATTTTTTTTTTACAAGACTGCAGATGATCAAGCATTCAATCTAAAAAATACAGAAAGAACTTGGCGCAGAAACTGTTTATAAAAGAAGATAGAAAAGAATCTGTTACTATTCGCCATCAAAGAACAGCATGTTCGAGGCAGCATTAGCTTTGGTGTGGTCGGCAAATGCTCCATCTCTCTTTCTCCACTATGTAATGATGCTGCTTTTCTCCTCTGTGGGTGGGAGAAGCCTCACCTAGTGTTTTAATTATTATTCCATCCTCTCTCTCTGCCTCACAGACTTTGTGGAGTCTCCTTGGCAATTGTCTGCTCTCTCTGGGATGCGTATCAGGCTTAGTGTGGTCATGGCGCTGATTCCTGATAAACAACACGCTCGAAACCGCGCACTGAAGTCAAATCCGAGTGTCTGAGACAATCCTTATGACAACCCGCATGAGGTATGAGACTACAATGAGGAGATACCACCATGTTGGCGAACGAAAACCGTACTTAAATCACGTTCATCTGTCATATTCATTTTTGGATTAACTGCCATTTGACTTTGAAAACAAAGATGCCTCTGTCAAAGCTATGACTGTAGTTCAAGTGTTAAAAACAAGACTCAGACCTTTTATTCCACACTAGCAACGTGATTGGCTGGGAGACATTTTTTCCTTTTTTTTTTGTTATTTAAACCTGCTCGTTTCATGCTGTCTGCACTACAACCTGTTAAAATTTTAACCCCATGCGCTGAGACTCAGTACTCAACTGCATCTCAAGTAAGTAATTAAATCTGATGCAGCTCATAAAATGCCTGTGTGGCTCCATGTTTTCCTATTTCATTCAAAAGAACATTACGATTTTGCCTGGAGCTTTACCTTTCCTTACACCAGCATTAAGTGTTTACAAGACAAACACCTGTTTAGATCAAGTAGTGGTCACTGCTGTGGATAATGATGTATGCTAAACTGCAAACGGCCAGATTCATAAAACTATCTCACGATAGAGATCGGTTCATAAAGTCACTGTGGTGTTGATTAGCACTTCAGCGTCTTGTAAACACCTGCGTCGTAGGCAAGAGCCAATCAGAATCGACATATAAATGCGGCCACACATATTAAAGACAACCTGTTGGCTAATAAATTGAATATGATAAAGAAAATGAAAACAAATAAACAAAAAAACAAATATTCTCACAAACAGAGCTATAAATGGGTTAGACAATAACAGTAAATTGTTAAATAAAGATAATTTTAGCTTTTAATCAGTAACAAAAGTTTTAGAAAATGTTAATGCTAAACATTTGATGCATAAAAAAACTATAATTTTGAAAAATGAAGCTTTTTAATTATAGGAATTATATTTTATCATGTCAGATTTCATTTCTGTTTGGTAAGAATTGATGCCTTTTTTCAATTCACTATAATTGCATCAGCAGCAAAGTTTTAACAAATGGCAATTTTTATTAAAAAAAATGAAAGTGCCATGCTGAAATCCTAATCACTAGAACAGAATAGCCATTCATGTTAGTTATTTGTCTTGTAATCAAGAATTTCCGATTTATCAAATATTTTGTTTATGATATCAGGAATTCAGCTCAAATAGAAAAAATGTAAGTTTTGGCTAGTAAAAATCCAGTGGCAATGCCACTCACTGGTAATCTATGGCAGTAAATAAGCCAATATGGCACCAATGTAGCAATTCCAAGAGGGTCTCTTCCTTATACGTACAACAGGAGACAGAGGGACAAATATATTTTGCTTATTCTAAGTACTGGCACTGAAAACCTGAGATAAGAGCCTGTAAAAGACCATCATTAACTGCAATTTGAGCACTGACACCAAATTTGTATTAATGTTTCAAAAAAAGGAAAGAATACTGCATTCTCCTATAAGAGAAGAGTTATTATTTGTTCTTGAGATGTCTCTTTAGTTTTGAAGGTTTAAGCACCTCAACTGAAAGAGTGAAGAGTTTTATGGCTGGTGTGCAGTTTGTGCTGCAGAAATGGTATGAACGTCTGTAAAGAGTCTGATGTTATGTGGACAGTACGGCACTGATGTGTTCCTAGAAGAAGAGAAAAGCAAGCGCTGATATTGAATTCCCTAGATTGGTACAGACCCTTACAAAGAACTGAACTAGGGTTCTTTTGGTGCTGTTACCAGCCCACTCTCAATAGATGGTCCTTCACAGCCCATTCATAGTCTGCTGTTGAAAAACCCTGCTGTAGAGAATGTATTATTTTCACCAAACTTGTAACTTGACTGTACATTTCTTCATCCAGTGTAAGGTTAATGCAATCCTATTATCCTCTCTAAAGCAAATAATATTAATACTGAAACTATTTTAATTTCTGCACTGCGCAAGAGGTGGTGATAAACCTTGTGGTATGTTCTCGCCCTTTGGCTTCATGCATATAACCACACCATTCCTTCTTGTGTTTATTGGATGAGTAAACTGCCAAGGATGCCAGTTTAATAACGGACAGATTCCCTGCTATAAGATTAAGACTCAATTTTGACCCAAATTATTTGATGATCTGTCCAGAGTGCTGAAACTGTCTGGTCCAACTTAAGTGACGGTCACACAGTGGTGACAAAACGGTTCTAAGAATGGCTACATGTTTTAAAACTTAGGAATAAATAAAAGTTATCACTGTTAACCAGATTCCAGCTAGTGAGCTTACTCTGAACTAACAGCAAACAAGCTGCTCAAAATGAACCAAAATGTGGATAATTGCAGGAGAGTTTTCAGAGAATCACCTTAAATCACCTCCTTTTGTAACATCCAGTGACATCGCTCAATGTGAGCCTAGTAAATACCTCAGGAAAAGGCAAGGCAAGAAGCATTAGACGGTTTGCTATCTCTTGGAAGAGGAGTGAGGAGATTTAGTGATTACTCAGATTGAGGCACATCTGTGCCCTTCTACCTAAAAGCTTTCGCTGTTATTTCATTACAGAGGCCTCTTTTTAAATCGGACTGCCGCCACTTTATCAGCACTGCCGTGCTGGGAATATCAATCCCAACACCAAGGTTGCACATATTGCCACTTCCTACCATTGTTAACCTCATCATATCAAGATTCTCATTAAATAAGCT
Organism: Megaleporinus macrocephalus; assembly: GCA_021613375.1. NCBI lineage: Eukaryota > Metazoa > Chordata > Actinopteri > Characiformes > Anostomidae > Megaleporinus > Megaleporinus macrocephalus. The sequence goes on from CM038714.1 coordinate 41,224,358, forward strand.
CACTCTAAGAAATATATGCCAATAATAAAGTTAATATAAGACAAAACATGATATTTGTCAGTGCAATGAGGTGCAGGTTGATCATAGAGTTTGCAGATTCCTCTCAGAGTTTCTGATGTGTTGGGGTCTTTTTTATTGGCATTTTGGCTTGCTCTTTAGGGGTCTGGACCCACATAAGTATTTCCAATAGGTGCTTTGTGGACTGTTATAAGGACTGCTACATAAATAAATTCAACTAAATGAACCATCTGGGGTCTAAGAGCATTTTCTACTCTTCTATTTTTGCATACCTTCTTCAATTGAGGCTGTACAGAAGCAGCTGTTGAGAAAATCCTACAAGCATCCTGATGCTTGAATAGCTTTTTTAAGTGAAAGTTTGTTATTCAGTAACTACTATACATAATAAAAAAATACTTCGCACATATAACCGTACCTTTCGTCCTACTTCATTGTTGTGGAGGTTCATGAGTGTCCTGGCGTTCTGCTTGATCTCCCGGGCGTCCACAAACACTTTGGAGAAGCTCAGGCCGTAGCGGATATCGGCCGAGCAGCCGCCCCACTTCCAGCCTTCTTCCTGGTTGTAGAAACCCTGTTTCTCTTTATCGCAGCCGCAGCCACTCAGCGTACCCTGTGTGCAGGCGGCCGTGATGGCATGGGCGACACCGGCAGAGATGATGGCATACGTGAAGGCAGCCTCCTTACTACCTGCAAGCGAGACAACATTTAAATTTACATTTAAATCATTTAGTACACACTTTAAATCTCATATTATCAGCATTAGTGATGCAACAATCCAATATACATTAAATATGTAATAGCAACATTACTGACATTATTAAATGCATAAGGTATTGGCCTGACGTGACACAATAAATTCACACTTTCTATAATTGATGCATTATATGTATATGAGATACTTTAATCATTTATCAACAAATCACAAGCGAATTCTATAACTGGTCAGAGAATTCACAGCCTTACGACACAACTGTTTTTCTACAATGTCAGTAATGGTACCAGGCACAGACAGCAGATAACAGAGAACATCTAGTGCAAGGTGAAAAAATATAAAAAGCACTAATAGAAGACAAGCATGGCACAAAGTACAATATGACCATATACAATAAGAAGTAAATTACAATACTGCAAGATGACATAGGATAAGGCATAAAGTGAGAAAGTACTTAATGATAATCAAGTGAATGAAAAAGAGATTCTAAAAGTTGAATAAGGTTGAACATTGAGGAACCTTGTATGAGAAGTAGATCAAAGATGTATCGATTAGGGATACCTAATCTCAATATAATGTCTGACAATGAGTACTCCTCTGATATGTTTTTCCTCTTCAATTTAAAATCTGAGTACCTCATACAATGTGCTGTCACTACTAAAATCACTATCCAAAACAATATTTTGGCAATATTATAATAGGCAATAATTATTTTATGATGGTTTGTTAAATTCAAAATCAGGCACACATAATCAACTATATTATTTGATTGGGTTTTATTGCTGATCACAGTAGACATATTAATTGATTACACTGATTTAATTAAAATGTAAAAGTCTGTAATGTAAAAGTACTGGAAAAAAACACATGGCTTTTATTCTCACTTTGTTAAAGTCTTCTGCAGTGTGTTACATTTGTAAAGAAACATTGATCTCCTTAAACAAGTTTACTTGTAACATGAATTAGTTGTATGTACAGCATTCAGTTCCATGTACAGAAAGTGAGAATTTAATGTGTCACATCTGGACAATACCTGATGCATTTAAGAAGGTCAGTAAAGGTGCCAATACCTATCCAAGGTATTGAATTGTTGGATTATTAATGCTGATAATATGAGATTTGAGATATACAGGATTACAAGCAATGAAATGCTTTAGGAAACTCACATTAAATGTTGTAGTTTTTAATAAAAGGAAACTTCACTGAAGATGGTTACTCTGTCTGCAGAACATGCAGAAAGAAAGCCGCTGCGAAAGAGAGTCCTCTACGTGACCAGCATCCACCACTTAGTAGCACAATTTGCCAGAACACACTGGCTACAATGTTGAAAAGTTTATTTACTAGCTCTGTACACAAAACTTTTTTTATAGCTTATATAATCTTAATCAACAAAGTCTAACAGCATTTAAACTATGAAGCTGAAGTTAGCTTCTTATTCACCAGATTCTTGTACAAATTACCCTGTTTCACCAGCAGGAACAATAGAAACACTGACTTCAGCCTCAGATTAAAACTGCAGGTAGAACGGTTTGTCTAAATTGTCTAAATGTTCTCATCAAAAAATGTTTTCCAGCATTGAAAGAACTATTAGGATATTTTGACAGCCTAAATCAGCTAATCAGAAAGGAAGTGGTACTATAAATCAGAATCTATACTTAATTAACCTTAAGGACAAGTTTGAACCTGGTCACATGGTGTCACCTTTAATGTTTAGTAACATATGTAGATATCATATTCTTCTCACTATGTTATTATTTTGTTGTTTATTTAAACAAAAAGTGCTAATAATTTTATTTGTGGTCCTCAATTTCAAACCTGATGAAATGACTTCTGTTTTTTTAGCACGCTTTGAACACTTTCAGCACATTTTAACACATTAACACTGATAACCGTGATAATTAAATTGTAATATAAAAAAAAAATCATACCGTAATTTATTAATTAATACTTTTTAAGAGTTTGCATCATACCTTCAAGACATGGTTGAAGTATGAAAATAGACTATATGGCTATAAGACGGAACTGAACTCTGAGAACTTGGGGTGGAGTTCTGGGTGGCTTCTACTTCAAGCTTAAATGCAGGATCCCAATTGATGAACACAGGAAGATAGCTCTGAGGACTGAGGAACCTGGAGGAAATGAGAATGTGGTGGGGTGTGAAAACCTTATCACAGTAAAGTTAGATAGGAAGAAGGAGGAGCATCAGTCAGCGTCTTCCACTCATACTGCAGATTACTTCATAAAGCCTTTTGTTGTAGTAGATATCAACAGCAACAACGGCAATGGCCTGTATACCCCCAACACGTCTTCTCTGCTGTCACTGCAGTTGCAACATGCTTATCACATAAACTCACATCGTGATGGCCAACAAATAAGAACACATCATGCAGACTTCAGGAAAAGTGTGAGGAGTGAGAACATTCGCAATCAGGATTCACTGTTCTCGGGCCATATCAAGCCCACGTACATACCTGACATAGCTTGACGCTCAACAGTAATAACAAAAACTGGCGAACTGTGCCAAGAGGTATCCATTTATCATGCGTTCTTTTGCACTGATGAATGGCGTGGCCTCTGTTAAATGGGGTGGGATGCTGTGGACAGCGAGCAGACTTGCTGAAAATAGTCTAATATAGAGATGACAGAAGTGGAGATAATACCGTAAGCACATGCTAACAATGGAACGATAACGAACGGCAGCGACAGCGAGAATCCTCGTCTTTATTCGACACGAAATAATCGTCCTTCGCTTGTCAAGGAGGGAGGAAACATTAAGACAAACAATTGTCTGATTGCGCTCCGATGGCCATTCCAGAAAAGGAAGGAATGGAATGGCCCGTGTCTTCAACAAGTACAATGGACGAGGGTTTATTTAACAGACAATAGAGTGGTAGAGATAGGGGGGCACGTGGTATGTTTAGACTTGATTCTGGCCACTGTCCCAGCTTCCGTCAGAAGAAGGGATCCACCCGAGCGGAGGTGAGTCCCCCCAGGCATGTAGAGCAGCCCCTGGCCAGAAAGACTGAGATAATTGATTGCCACTGTTAAGTAGGGCACTTCCAGGTTAAGAGCATGATTCACTCAGGTAGATGCAGACAGGACAGGAAAGCAAGGCTTAAAACCTCTAAAGAAACACCGTTCAAGACACTTACGCTAAGCATACGTGGCAGTGCACTCTGATTAGTTGGTTTCATCAGGCTATAAATGCTTTTTTCCCTTAAATTGTTAAGCAGGGCACTTCTAGGTTAAGAGCATGACTCAGTCAGGTAGACGCAGATTGGACAGAAATGAAATAGTAGTGCAAAGCTTATGGCCTTTGATGAAACACAGTTCAAACTGTCATTAAACATATGAGACACTACACCATAATTAAGATGGGTAAAAATTGTACATGCCTACACTCATCCTTTATTTTTTTCAGGTTTAAATACAAGGGAAATCCCTTTAGATGATACAAACTTTTGCTTTTGGTCAAAACTTTTTTGATTTTTCTGCCTTCAAGATTTAAGCGTTGCTTTAACTGGCAGGTGGAAGTCAAATACCTCATTAGTATCTATTTACTAGTGTTTTTGCGACACATCGTTGTATTTGTTTATCAGCGTAAGGGGCTTATCTTAATGGTTTATGATGTTTCTGTTCAATGCATACTGGGCGATCAAAAACAGTCCTGGATTTTGTTAAACCGTTGTGTGGCTGAGGGACAAATAACACTAGTTTTAGGCCGCTTGACTCTTACAGCGAGATCTTTTTGGCCAAAAAACAAAAATGCTTACTTGTGACCTATGAGCTAACCTCTACTCATCAGGGTGAACATCAGGGTGGTCTCTTTTTCATCAGCATACTCACATCCACATAAGACCACTTAAGGAGTTGAACAGTCGAGGTGGTCATGCTGTCATAAATAACATCATGGTGGTTCAACATCCGTCAGGTTTCTTACACCAAAAATATGTTCCAGGAATTCTTTGCCAACTATTTATTAATAAAAACTAATTATGAATGGAATGAAGTTATGGTGGACTGTGAGGTCAAAACTACCTGTTGTACAAAGAGGAATTCACTAACTTACTATATGGCCAAAAGTATGTGGACACATCTCCTAATTATTGAATTGAAGGGTTTCAGTCACACCTTCCTGAAATTAGGAAGCTAGATCTGCCCCAGTCAACTGTAAGTGCTATTGTTGTAAAACGGAAGTGTCTGGTAGCAACAACAGCTTATCCACAAAGTAGAAGACCACACAAACTCTTAAAGCAGGGTCTGCTAAATACTGTAGCACACAAAATCTCTGTTGCATCACTCACTATAGTGGTCCAAACTGTCTCTGGAAGCAACATCAGCACAAGAACTTTGCATTGGGTGCCATATGATATGGGTTTTTCCTATTTTTTGTTTATCTCTACATGTATCTACTATTACTACTACTATTCTTCTACTTCTTCTTCTGCTTCTTCGTCTTATTATTATTATTATTATTATTATTATTTTTATTATTATTATTATTATTACAGACACCCTTCAAAATCTTGTGCAGAGACTCAGAAAAGTGGAGGTTGTTATGGCTACAAATGGGGGCCCATGGTTTTTTAGCAAGATGTCCAACATGTATATGTAGGTGTGAGTGGTTGGCTGCCTATGCCTTTATGGCCCTAGAGTGTATGTTCCGGTATGTTTGTTTGTATTTTTGTTACTTTTTCAAGTATTTATAAGTAAAACAAAGATCTGTAGTAAACCTAAACTATGCTTGCTCACAGGGACTGTTAAGAAGGCGAAAGCAGTTTCTGCCAGAACAGTTTAAACACGAGGGTACGCAAGTGTACGCAAGCACTACATTCTTGGGAAACTCCTTAGCAAAGAGAAAGCTGTCATGGTTTTAAGATGTATTGATCAGTTCTGCTTTACATGAGCTATCGCGGAAGTGTACAGCTCATCGTCTGGATTAATGAATCATCACTTATTGACTCTCCTAGGAATCATTTACACTCCTCAAACTAAGGAAAATCAGAGTGCTTTAAGAAGACTGGTTGCTTTGACTTGTAAACCATCTCACTGCACCAAAGCACAAAGAACATACAGTAACCTAAGGCATTCATTTGAGAGATGCAGTTGGGAGTTAAGCTTATGTACATTAGAAGGTAAAGTGTAAAGTCTTTAAGTCTTCAAACAAGGACATTTGCCCGTTTCCCTCAGATTTCCATTCTATTAGTCCCTCTAATCTACTCATCTCCTTGGTTAAAGAGATGGTTAAATATGGGAATTATGGCAGTAACAGCTCCCAATGAAAACGAAAGCTCCTTTACTGACAAAAAAACTAATTTTGTTCATGATTTTTTGCTACATGCAAACATACATGTATTACCACACGGAAGCCTAAACTTTAAGTATGTTTTGTGATATTAAATCAACATTTCTTTCCTACTTAATATACATAAAGTTGTTCTAGTATCCTTAGAAAGATAACTGCAGGTCTCTGAGAAAACACTAGTCTTGTTTTAGCTTTTATCCAGTAAATAACACTTCAGGTGAAACGACCAGAGACATCATAGCTTCAGGCAAAACGGCCTTGGATGGTAAAGTTCTTTTCACATTTGCAGGTCTGTTCTTTGTAACATGACTGATTACAGTTTTTTACCCAATTAACAAATGATACTATGCTACAACTACAACTTTTACTAATGCCCAGGTGCGACGAACAGCATAGAAGATGGTGAATACTGAGCTCTCAAAACTGAACACGATGTATGTTAGTCTACACAAAACGGCTAGCAACATCAGTAAGGACCTAACCCACCCAGGTCACAGTGTGTTTGTCCCCCTGCCACTGGGGAAGAGCTATAGAGCCATCAGAGCTCGAACTAACAGAGTAACAAACAGCCTCTTCCCCAGAGCTGTGGCCTCCATCACCCCCAACCTTCCTACTATTGAGGACTGAAGACTGCATTGGTTTTGTGCAACACCTTTCTATACCACACTGTTTGCACTGTCACTGTTTACCTGCCCCAACCAGGTGCCTTACTTAGAAGAGGCAGGACGTTACCTCATTGTGTAAATGTCTCTGTTTGTTTTTTTTCATACTGCACCATTTAACTTGCCCCATTCAGGTGCCATTATTTATTGTGCTACCTTATTGTTTTCTATTGTTATTAACTACTACTACTACTAGTTGATATTATTGTTGTTATTATTATTATTATGACCCAAATTCCACTGTATGCCTACAATGACAAAGTCTTATTATTACAATTATGTATTAGTTTCTCTCACAGCTGATTCAGTCAATTACTGGAAAACAAAGCAACCTGGTTTAACCGTGTACTGTGGTTTCCGCCACAGGCCCATGTTGGGAAATTGATTTTATGTGTAAAGAACATGATCTAAGGCAGCTGAAATTCTGTCAATTGTTTCATTACAACTAATCATATTTAGTAAGCAACAGCGTGGGCATGTTTGCTCAGAAACTATTTCAATGAATCCAACAATAAAGGCAGCGTGGTGCATCTCCTATGCAGTGATAGGCAACATGTTAGCCTTCAGAAAGCTCTAACCCTACACCATCGTTTCACAATAGTATCTCTATTGTTTGTTCTTTTCCATGTATGTACATTTCATGATAACGGAAATGTTTCAGAATTGCATGGAGGAAAATACAGATGTGCTAATGAGATAGTTCTCAGTCGAGGGGCCCGATTTTATTGCAGATGTTGACGCTTCCAGGGCCACCACAGATGATGTAGAGGGGTGTGAAGGTTTACTTGCTATCAGGCATGCAGCGGTACATAATGTTTTGCTCTCTCCTGTTGGAGATACTCGTTTTTCTCTAGACAGTGCACACAGCCTGAGGATTCTAGGGGCAGCTTTTAAAGAGGTGCAGGGGACAAAGACTCTGAATGCATCAGATCTGATAGGTAAGATAAGGTTACGCTATCAACAAGCACAACTTTACACAACTTTCTCAGGGCCTCCTCACTAACACATCGGTATGTGTTGACCTGCACTTGATAAACATCTTGGAGCAGCGCCCATGCAATTTAAGAAAGGCCAGTTTGGGGCATCAATTATATGGAGATTTTTATGAGTTGCTTGGGCTTCGTGCCAGGAGAGAAAAGATGCATTCGATGGAAAGGTTAGCGAAGACGGAAGATTTCACCAAAAGGCAAAAGTCTTTTCCAAGTGGACGGGGTAACGTGGACGCTTTTTAATAAGTAATCACTGGAGCTATGTTTACTTAAATTAAGATATTCTGAACACAAACACGACTGATAAGAACACCATAAAACATGTGTGTTATGACATGAAGTTCGTTACTGTTCCAGAGTCTGAATCAGTGGCTCTGAATGATTCTGCGTGAGATGTCCTTTGCCAAAAACTGTAAATGCAAGAGGTTAATTTATAAACCTCACACAATGTGCTTGTCTGGACTTGAGACAATGCTGGTGGAGGAAAACTATTTTTTGAGCATGCCGGAGGGTGTGTAAGTCAGAGAAAAAGAGTGAGGGGGGAGGAGAGAGCGAGGATTCCACGCGTAAGAAATAAAACAAATAAGGGTTATGCATTTTACATACTGCTTCATACCCTGTGCACTGCAAACCAGTGTGCACAGGTTTGAATTTGCTGGCTAAATTGTGCATTTCTGGTTGACTTTCAAGCAAAAATAAGTTAACAAACAGACATCATGCACCAAAATTTGCAATATATATATATATATATATATATTTATATTTAGAGTATGTGTAAACTTATTTTCACTTAATATAATTAAAAACATGTAATTTGATCCAAGGCCCCCAACCTTTCATATGACTGTAAATACTTTACAGCATAATTTACATGACAAGCATCATTTCCTATCTAGTTAAAGTGTCAGGTTTTTATATCTAAAGCTCAAAGTATCTCCAAAAACTGTGTACTTACAGTCAAATGCATGTTAAATTTGATTCCAATTTAAGTAAATTAATAAAGAAACCTCCACCCATTGTACATACAGCTAGTATTTTTTAAATTGTGTAAAAAATTAAAAACGTGGAAAAGGCGCAGGTATAAATGTTGACAAGACAGCGACGTAACGCTACAACGCACTGCTGGAAGAAGAGGAGGAATCCTCAGTGATGATGCCAAGCCCAGAGCGTATGGTACCAGGCCCTAAGCATGAGCGAGCATTACTTCACCTCCTTCTGAACTGCACTGTGAGGATTAGCCGCTGCTTTTCATCTCCCAGGGCTTCGCTAGGCTACTGTGTGCACGGCTGCACGTCTGGCCACTGAAACCAATCCTGTTAGAACGCTTGCCCGCTCTCTTTTATCCTGACTATTGGAGCCACAGACAACAGCGGCTTGGGCAAACGCTAGTTGAGGGGGCTGGACCACAATGGCGGCTAAAGGAATGGACACAATGGTCTGTCACAGTGTGTCACTGTTGGCTCTACGGTGCTGGGATGAAGAGAGTCTACAATGGAAGACCAACAGCAGCTGTAATGATATAATCAACCACACAACTGAAGCAGTTAACCCCTCAAATTCCTTCAACACACTATTAAAACCATGTAAAACATAGCAGTTACTATTATTAATACTGTGTGCAAAGTAGTCAAATACTAGTCTGCAATGTTTTGATCAAAATAACTAACATGTATACACTGGATCATCAAAACACCCACGGAATCTGGACCTGTGATTGGTCAGGATGCTCATTTGCATATGACAGCCTTCTGCAGTGTAATCTTAAAAGCCAACACTGTCCCAGCAATTTTTGAACAATTCAGAATGTTTACCGAATAGCAGGTCTTAAGATTAATAAACTGATCATTAGTCTAAGGTTTTAGGGGGTTAAACATGCGAGAGAACGCACAGCTCAAGTGAAAAAGAGGGAAATTCTTGGGCAATGCGAGCGCTTGCAGCAAAACCTTTAGCTTTTTTTCCCTCTTTTCTTTTTCACAAGGTGCTTGTCTTTGATGCAGTGAGGGATAAAACGCAGCTACACCTTCAGCGATGGATACAAGTCTCTACAGATCTAAGCTTTTCCCCTTTGAGTCTCAACCGCACAATCCCTACACTGCCTCAATCGAGCACAAGGTGAGAGGAAACAGGAGAAATTATGTTGAATATGATCTGTGGGGTTTATTTCCGGGGGGCCAAATTCAAGGCATCTGAGCATGGATATGGCCCCGCAGCCATCTTCCAGAGACAAACGGCCCAATAATCCTGCCTCCTCGTTCCCACCAGTCAAAGGGGCTCTGAAACTCAAGCAAAGTCCTTCACATAACCATTCATCAAAGTGTCGGAGGCTCAATAGCTCTAAAGATCCCCTAAATAGGCTGGAGTTTGCCTGAGGAAAATAGATAGCGTTACCCCAAGGACAAGAACGAAGAAACAAAACGTTCAAATTCGTTTTCTTTTGTTTATCTAGTGATGACATGCAGTTACATTTTCCTAAAATACTGTACTATTTAGTCGCTCTCATTCATGCTTCGTGTAACTTATACCCGTGGTAAAGCGAAAAGCCCGGCTGCCAAATCATTAAAATCTACAGATAAGACGGGACGATTTGAAGAATCTTTTCAGAGACTGGGTTGTTAGAGAGGCTGTAAATTCAGCCGCGTTGATACTTGTTCAGCGAAAGCGAGGGAAGCACGCTTGATGTGACATTACAGCGATGTGCCAGAGACCAACATGTTGTGAGTAAACCAACAGCCACAAATCATTTCACTTGGAAGACATAATTCAGCTTGTCTTCAACCACCAAATAAAAAATGAAGAATGTTCTGTCTGCTTTATGGCTTAATCATTTTCTTAAGCTCAGAACTTTTAGTAAGACTGTTTCTATAGGGAGAGAAAAAGGGTTTATAAAGTAGAATTAGATCAGAAGGCTGGACATCCCAATATGTAAAATAGGAAATACGTTTCTAAGACATTAAGTTAACACGGTAACTAAGCCTGGCTTAAATGACATCTTTTAAAACCATATGTTCACCTCATTATTAAGTTTTCTAAGTAGTTGTTAAACACTTTCATTCACTCAGTTCTATATCCTTAAGGAAAACTTTCTGGGTATGTTGAAATGGTGCTTTCAATTCTAGTCAAGTCTAAATGTGAACAAACTAATCTACTCTTTCATCAGTTCTTGTTTAGTCATTGCATTTGACTGATTTGCTGTTGCTCACACCTCTCCCTACAGAGCTTTAGCATTTTCATTTAAACCAAGAGAAATACAAGAGTACTACCTACATTTTTATTTTTATATACCTTTTTGTTTTTTTGTACTGTGTTTGTAACTGCTACTGGCTGCTAAATTTCCTTTGGGATCAATAAAGTATCTATCTATCTATCTATCTATCTATCTATCTATCTATCTATCTATCTATCATCTAAGAGACTTCAGTTTCTGACCACAGTTGTGTGGATCTTCTTGATATCCATACTAAGATGTACCACTTCTCCGTAGAACTTTCCGAAAGAGTTTTTCACCCTGATGCTTTTATTTGTCATTCATTCTTCTATTAAAATTATAATAAGATGAAGTACAATTTTAGGTTCCTCATGAAATATATCAGCATTCTAATCATGATGCCCATCCAGCATGCAGAGTAACGCAGCACTCCTGCTTCAGTGAATAATAATACTGTTATTACTGTAACATACCCACTTTCAGCTCTTTTCCAAAGACAGTTCTCTCCCCGAGCGCAGAGCAGTTCCAGCGGCCGTTTCTGAACTGAAACTGGCACTCATTGATCCCCATCTGGGCTCCTTCGCCGATCACTATGATGGCATCAGGTCTGCTCTGGCAGATAGTTCTCTGTCGAGGAGCCAGACCAGGGATTTTATTGCAGATAATGCTCGCTCCCAGGGCCACCACGGACGAAAAGCCCCTGCAAAGTGTGGAAATGTGGAGGGGACGTGCATTAAAAACAAGGTTCCTTCTTTTTCCATGCATGCAAGGGTGCATCAGCAAATCAATGCAACTACACAGTTGAGCAGCCCTGCATTCAGAGTAGGTCATTGGAGTAGGTCATTTACACTGAGATGAAGCATCCTGTGGTCATTTCTGCCTCCTTTTTTTTATCTAAGGGAAAGTTGATGCAGAAACTTGGGACCACCAGAGATGAAAGCCACATCCTAAATGCAATGCAGCTCAACTCGCGCGCCAAAGAGGAGCTAATGCAATTTACTATCACAAGCAATAGCTCATGTTTACGAGAGTTGTAGTAGTGCGGCTCTCGGGAGGCACGCGTGTGGGCATCACTGGATAATACAACACAAGTTTGAAACTGGTTTTACAAGCAGTTGCGTTCAGAAAACGTCTACTCACCCAATTTTCAGATAGATAATCCCCAAGCAGAGAAAGATGTGAAAAATCCAGCGGCGCGTTTTCCTGCTCATGATGATTCTTTTCTTCTTCTTTCTTTCTTTCTTTTTTTAATATATCTCTAGCAACAAATGTCCTTCAGCAGAATCGTCCAGCATGTGGATCACTTCAGCGCAGCACACCAAGTCAATTCCCCCCTTTCCCCCATATCTGATGTGTCAGGGCGTGTTCAGATGAGAGCTCACTCTTCTCCAAAGGTGTCCAATTATCCGGAAAAAGGGGCTTGTAAAGAGTGAAAGCCCACCAGGCAGATCAGCCTGCCCCAGTGCCTGGAGAGCAGGTACAGCTTGCTTCCGTGTAACAACACTACCTGACGCTATCAGTGAGGAGAAGAAGAAAAAAAATCCCATCTATTTGAAGTGAAAACAGCCCATTAGCACTTAAAACCTGCGGACAGGCTGAGTTCCTCTTTACAGCCGGCTGCTGTTAGATTACTAATGCAGTGGAGTTAGAAAGCAGTGATCTAGCCCAGTGGAGTGTAATCCTGGAGCCTGCAGCTTTGGCTGGCTTTACCAGCTTTTTATCTCTTCCACTGCACCCCGTTGCTCCTCCCCTGAGAGAAGAAAGTTAGACTTCTTGATTCTTCCGTTTTACCTCCGCTTCTTTTCATACCCCCCTGCCCTCTCTCTCTTCTAACCCCCCCTCTGGCTTAGAGAAAGTGAAGGAGGCTTTAGCTCATCGTTCTCAACGAACCAGGCAGCACTGATCAGTGGGTTGAAAGGTGCACATCATTTCTGCATTATGAAAACATAGTCATGAACTCACAGAATCTTTTATTCACCAATAATATGGCGTGAACATGCATACAGACAACATCCAGCAAGATAGACTGTACTTTATGGAAGAAGTTGTTATCACAATACATAATATTTGGTGTTTCTGAGGTCTGAGATCTTTGTATGGAGACACAAGTGCTGCAAAGTATCTTTCCACACTATTTTCCACAATAATAATTCATATCATCATATTGGCCCCCATCTGTTTGTGGCTCACACTTTTATCTTCTCCTAAATAAACCATTTGGCTGGGTTGATGTTCAACTTAGAATTAAGTTTAGGATTGGATTTAATAGAAAGGTCAGATTTGAATTCATATTTAGTTTAATGTTAATGATGAGGTGAGCATGAAGCTTTCTACAGTGGATTCTCCAATCAAGAGTCGCCCATCTATCAAGTTTTAGTCTCGAAGTATCGAACTTCAAATTACTTCATATAAGTTTACGAAATCGAACACATGAGTTATTTTGTTAGCTTTCTACTTAAAGTTTAATGAACTTTTAAAAAGCCAACTTACTTTTAAGTTAAAATGTTATTTATCTATTCTATTGAATTCATGCATGTACATTTCTAAGGTTTCAACACATTCAAATAAAAATTTAAGAATGTTTATTCAGTACGTGAACATCCCAAAATGCAGGTGGGAAAAAATCAACTACATAAACAAGGTACTATACATACAACTTAGAATATATGTATAGTGTCTAACTATTATTTAGTGAAAAGTAAAATCACTTTATCTAAGAAAACTACTTAAATGGGCTGCAAAGCATCTTCAACATGAAACAGTTGCTTTAACTTCCAGACAATATCCAGCTTTCTTTAGACAATAAATAAATTAAAAAGTAATCTTGTAAACATCCCAGACTCTACTGAGCAAAGTTATTAATTATAAGGCAGGATTATGTATCCATACAACAGAGCAAAGTTATTTCATAACAAAAGAACACTGACTGAAAAGCTGAAAATGAATGGGATCTTTCTCCAAAGCATCGAATGAATTTCAAACTAAAGGCAGAAGAGAAAATACCTTGTAACATGGTGAGCGTACATACCACACCATCAATTTCACTTTTCCTCTTAGAGAAGTAAGTAACAGCAAAACAAATCATCGGATAAAACGTCTCAAGGGCAACATCTTCTAATGGGGGTAATTAGAGCATTTGCCAGTTTTATATTGGCCAGACTGCCCGGCCTACAAGTTTGTTTGGCAATACATCAGCAGCCTAATGAAATTAAACATGGCACTCTGGCATTAGCTGGCTAACTTATTGTACAATCACAGAGATTTTACAATCTTAAAACCAGCTCTGGGGTAAAGCAAAGCATGTTGTAAAGCATATGCTAGTGAATAGCGCCATCTCCAGGCTGAGAGCAGGCATTTCAAGAAGAGTCCTAAAAGCAATCCTTTAGACACCAGACCGATAATTACAAACCTCATTAAAAATAAATAACAATTGAAGGGTTCAAAGAAAAATGCTCTTTAACTCTTAATACATATATTCTTCAACTCCACAAAATGGGAAAATTGGACTTTTTAGATTTTGCTTTTATCTAGAACTCTACTTGGACTAACTCTACTGAACTAACTGTACATGTTCCACATTTTAACCATTTAAAACTGAAATCATGAAAACATTTCAAATGACCTCCATGGATGTACCCAAAGTAATTTAGGCAAAAATGACACTTGAGATGCTGAATTTTAACCCATTTATTTAAAAAAAGGACAGAAGAAATATTTGATTATTTATGAGGAACAATTACAGTTTCATTTAGTAACAAATTATAACACATTGTAGTAAAAAAAAAAAATAGAGGAAAAATAAGGTGAATCTTACCCCCTCAGGAAAGGCAATAGATTGTATAGTTATCTTCTACACAGGATAAAATCACTACCCCACAACTATACAATCTACTACCTCACACTGTGAAAGCATAACGATCTCACAACAAACATACAAGTGCTTAAGCATGCACTAGTATTAGCAGTGTAAAAATGCTTTAGATGATAACACTGACAGCTTTTACGTCTGGGTGAAGGCATTCACGATACATGTTTTTAAATAAGATGATGCCATTACAGACTAACATCCAATCAGCTACTTGTTACCATGCACTGATTGTTGCTGTTGTTATTGGTCTAAAAGCAATTGATCAGTGTTTTGGGGCGGATAAAACCCCTGATATACTTACAACAGCACATATTTCTGCTTTTACGTCCAGGATTTCTTCACCTCTGTAGGACACAGGAAGGCTAAGCTGCTCTCAAGTCACCTTGAGAAAGACAGTAGGCTGTATAGTTATCTCCCAGTTTGGGTGTGACCCTAAAACTACACAACCTACTACCTCATCCCATGGTGCAAACAATGCGCAAATCTTCTACGAACCTGCAAAATAAACAGCAAACGTGCTGTTATATAAAAAGTACCAGGTGCTGAAGAGTGGTCAACAGTTATATCCATTAAGACTTGTGTCTTTTGCCTCATCATCTTTTCCATGTCTGTATCTTTGAAGGCTTGTACCTGGACAGGACAGAAAGAAATTGATTAACAAATTAGCCTTGAAGAAGCTAGTGTGTAATCTAGAACGATCAAAAGAAGGCAAACGTTAGAAAACTACATATGGAAGAATAACAGAGTAAATCTAGGAAAAGCATTCAGTTTAGTTTTGTCATGTAGGTCACGTTACTATTTAAAATAATAGTAACACACCAAAGTAAAAATACCAAAACTTGCAAACTAGCAAAACGGTGAGCGGCTAACACAAGACATCCACAGGATTACAGAGCGTTCCCATGATCTGTTAACGAACAAGCAGTGCAGCAAAATGGAGGTTTGGCCAAAGCACTGGCTCCGTCTCAGCACCAGGAAGCCATGTTGTCGTTGTGGTCTGATGACTTGGCCGCTTGCTAACTCCTCAGTTCAAGATTAAAAACGCTCACTTTCGGACTCGGGCCCACTTCGCCCCTCTGTTTTAAGTTGGCAGTCACTCCAGACAAGCCGGGCAGCAAGACAGTACAACAACGAAGGGTTCTTAGTGGTCTTTTTTTCCTCTCTCTCTCCACACACCCCCCCCCCACCACACTTCTCGTTTCAATCGCCCCCTTGGTCTGTGGACGCATTCGTTCGGTGACAAAATGATTTTAAAGATGCAAGTCCATGTCAAGTCCTGTATTTTTGAATCGATGTTCAAGCAAAGCAATAGCAATGATTTGAATCATTCGCAATAGTATTAGCACAGCTACCGCGCGGTTAAGGAGTAATAAAGGCTCCGCCCCTTCATTTTGGGAGATAGATTATGAGCTGAAAGTGATGGATATGAAAAACAAAGGGAACTGGCTCACAGTGGGTATGAGTGAAATAAATGACTGATGGGAAAATTAAAGCGTGCTGAATGCATAACGCATATTTTTAAAATTAAAACGTTTTTGTCATTGCTTTGGATACTTCTTACTCGTCACTAAAACTGGTGCGAGACATTTTGTCTTAGGTGAATATTCTTAACTTGCACTTTCACTGTCAAAAGAAAACTGTTTAAGTTTAATAAGTATAACTTAACAAGGTACCATCTTGTATTGGGGGGGAAAAAGGAATGAAATGCAAATTTTATTCCTTACATAACAATGCAATTAATCAAGTGATTGTCTAATTACCTTTAAAGAGCACAGCTAAATGCCAGAGGTTAATAACAGCATAACTACCTAACACAGTCTTTATTTTTGCTGCAGAGTAATAAGGACGAAATGATTACCAAAGATTAAAATCTGTCTGTGATCATCTGCTCCAAAACTCTTTCTTTTCCACATACTGGCAAGCAAAAGAGATTCTCTAAAAACTTCCAAAGGCACTGGCTCAAGTACCCCTTTAAATTAGATCACTTGGCATTTGGCAAAGGCAGTTGCCAGGGGAAGACCAGTCTAAGGCGTATCCTGGCAGTTCCCGATCATGCTGCGTATTCATCTTTAAAAGGCCAATGAAAGGCCACTGATCTGAGGTCATTCTGGAGACACCTGCCAATAAAAGGGACGTGCTGATGCATTCAATGTCTCAGAGTGCGTCAGAGGATTAGTTAACAAGCCCACCACGCACACTTTTAGAAGAACCAAAGTACCCTGAAGCAGACCGGCCAATTCAAAGCTCTATATTGATTATTTCTTTGGTCGCACTCCATGATATACATACTTCTTATTACAGCAGGCAAAAACCACCCAGCAAATTGTCTTCTGTGGCTTGCTCATCAACTTTCAGCTTAGATAAAATGATGATGGAAATAAGTCTTGTGAAACTATTTAAGAAGGTAACAGTATATTGATGCAGATGTACAAAGTGCGATATATTATTCCAGATTTTTTTTAGCCCAGGAGCCTGCTGTCACCAGAACACTGCTCATCTGGAAGAAATGTTTTTTATTCTGTTTATATCAATATGACTTCAACATCATCATGCATCTCTTGTAAAATGTCCATGTGGCATGGCTTCTGTTGAAATATTACTGACAGGATCACACTTGCATTGTATTAAAACTAATAATCAATCAACTAAAATAATCAATATTGTGAATTAAAATGCCTTTTGTTTGCGAGTATTATCATAACACATTGCAAAATATTGTGTCCTTAGTTTCCTGTACTTAGTCATTGGCTTTATTACTTTGTATGTAATGTGTATAACTAAATAATGATACTTGGTTTCCATGAATCTATATTGTATTGCCATGCAAAACATCAAAATATGCTTTATTTTGTTACCATTTTTTTTTTTGGCAGCTTTTAGTTGCCAGCCCCCACAATAATGCAATACATCTGCAATGGCAAGGGGGTTTAATCGGACCACAGCAATGACCAAAGGCAATTGGCAATTGGTTGACCAAGGATGACTAGTTTGATATTAGTAGCCAGCCCCCACAATAATGATAAACATCTGCAATGGCTAGCGGCTGCAATCAGACCATGCCGTTTGCCCAAGGGCAATTGGCAATTGGTTGACCAAGGATTACTAGTTTGATATTAGTAGGTTAGTACTAGTTGAGGGGACGTTGCAGAAAAGTAATTTTTTAAGGCAAGTTAGGAGATCTTAGTTGGATGGGACCCCGGAATCATCAAACAGCGGTTGACAGGCCAAATCCAGCCCATGAGCAAGTTGTCTATGGTATAGCACTTAAAGGTGTTCTTGCAAGGGATGAGCTAATGATCAGTAATGAACATGTTTCATTCAACGCATGGTAGGAATCCATTCCCCTGTGACGAAACATAACACATCTGATATGTGATTAAACACCTGTTTGAAAAGTAGACTTTTCTGCTAATAAGTACTTTTTCAGGAAACCTGGTGCATTAAAGAAGACCTATGTTCACTTCCAATGTTCTTATTTTTTGCTAGAATAGTTTTACATGCTTGAATTGTTCTGAAACACAACCTTGTTTTCATACTGTACCTCTGTATTCACTCTGTCTAAAACACTCTGCAAGAGCTTCTGAGATTTTAAACTTCACCTTCTGATGAGCCCAGTGTGCTTTGAAGAACCACCAGAGCGGCACACTGTTATAAATTCTGCCCCTTAAACTGCTAAGTTTATTCTTACAATGGTGTCGGTTCTGCAGTATCAGTTTGAGCCAGAGTCCAATTCTTGATCCATCTTTGCACGCTAACCAGAAGCAGGACATTTCGGAGTGGGAGGTTTTTGACCTTTTAGCTCTCTGTGGATTGTGAGGCAATGTTTACATGCATAAAACACTACATAATACACTAAAGGAAAGAGGCTAGAATGAGCCACCCTCAACAGCTATGATATTCTTTATTAACAGTAGACCGTTTGGCTTTTGTACGCAGGGGTCTGGCCCAAGGAGTGTTTATTTCGTGAGAATTGGCAGTAAATTGTAACAATCGTTGCTAGTTGTTAGTGGGACAGTACAGTGGGAAGCTAAGCAAAACTGCAAATACAATGGGGGAGACGCAGTAAACCCCTAAAAAGTAATGACTCGTCCACTTTTATATAACTCCACCCCAAGCACAACTTAAAAAATAAAAAGAAGTTTTAAAAACTTGTGTTTTAGCTGGACCAGCCAAAAGTAGCATTAAATCCAGTTGGGAAAGTCAACACATGCCAGTGTTAGCTTGGCAGTGACATAACAAAAACAGCTATATTCCACTGAATAACGTTTTCCAGTTCAGTTGTGTGATTCACTGTGGCAGCTTTTCACACAGCCAGTCTTAATATTAAGCAGGAAAGTGACAACTTTTTTTCAGAGACTGCTGCTCATAAACACTTTTTCAGCTAATTATGAGGATGGTTTTGCATAACATGACACAACACAGTATTTACACTGCATGCACACTGAGTGGCACACTGTCATGACAACCAGGAACTCCAAGGCGACATCAATAAGGAGAAAAAACAGATCAGGGTTAAGTCTGCACTATGAGATTTTTTTTTCAATAAAAATAAACATGAAAGGCCTTTACATTAAACTGTGAACTGACAGCTATATTTAGAGGTCATAGACAAACTGTTTTGTTCAATGCACTGAAAATAATTATAGAATATGAAGTTTGGGCTTTTAGAGATGGAATTGAGCAGGTAAACAATATTATTTTCATTTTTTGAGAAGAATTTTACTTTTATTTTTTTATTTTTTTCACATGATTAAATGGGTAAAGATGTAAGCAGTCATTCAGAGTGGTTTGGTGTAAAATGCTTCATTCCAGGCAAATGTGCCGAGTCACTCGTTCACAGTGATAGTAACAGAAACCAGACGTATGAGAGTTCAGTGACCATAGAAACTCCCTTACCTACAGATATTACTGTGTAATATTATCATTATTATATTATTATTATAAAATGGTTACGAGTAATCAGTCTGACGCATGACATACTGCCTACAATAGCTCTGTGGTCTAAAACATATATAAATATGCATTCAAATCCATTTATGGAGAAGAGATATATGAAGAGTGCTTTAAGGCAAAATAGTCCACAAAGACAACTTTTTTCCCATCACACTGTGCACTATTTTTACTACCATCAACACCACACATCAAAACTCACACCTAGGTTCACTGGTGTGTTTTAATAGTACCAAAAATGCTTTATTTGACCCCTGGTTCCCACCATCACCACTGTGAATATATCTGAGCTGGTAAGTAATGACTAATTACACATTAAGAACTGAACTCGTTTGAAATTTCAAAGAATTGGTGGCTTTTCCTTGATGTCATTTGTTGACGTTTTCATAATTATTATTATTATTATTTCTGTGGTTACTAAGTGGTGAATGCAGTCAGATGCATTAAAGCTACTTTAGAGTTGTGGTTGGTATGTACTGTTAGATGGTCAGTGCGGTGAGAAGATGAAGCAAGTTAAAACTAATTTAGAAAGTCTTGGTAAATGTTAGGAGGCTATTCATGTTACAGTACCGTGTTGAAGTAACAGTGGAGGTTTAGACTCCTTAGACTAGTCTGTTTCTTAAGCTTTTTTCGTAAACGAAAGTTTGGGTCTTACTTAGCAGTCTCCACGGAGCTTAGCCAGTCGGCTACAACATGAGCTATGACAGAAGTGCTACATCACCCTGTCTGTTATTAGGCTCCAGTTAACTTAATACCTAACAACAAAACTTTTTCGGTGGAAAGTAAACAGCAAACAGTTCGTCTTCAGCTGTGCATCTTACCGTACGGACAATAATGAAGCGAGTTTGGCGGGCTGAGCTTTCCAAACTCTCCACATCACTCTCAAATTTCCCTCCGCTTGCTGAGGGGAAAAATGGCGGTTTCCAAAGGCACAGCGGCTAAAGTTAGCTCTAACAAAATTACCACACGCCACGTTGCACCATCACTAATTATATTATTACCCAGCAAAGACTCATTAAATAATATCTGAGTATATCCCGAGCTTTCCATTTCACCCCAAAACAACAGCAGAGGCGGCGTGTTTAACTCGAAGCTGCTGCAGCATCCCTACAAACTCACTCGCGTTAGCACTAGCCTGTTAGCTTGCCAGATACTTGAAAAACTACGTCAAAACTAATTACTTCGTAAACACAGTATGTAGTTATTGAACTCGACAACATCATACGGCGACGGTTTTGCTGTCAGGTGTCTGTAAAATCCCAGACTAAATCCCTCTCTCCTCCCTCAGACATACCTTCACTTGTGTCGGCTACAGCTGCAGGCTAGCGGTCTGTTAGCTTAGCGAGCGATGAAGAGCAGAACTGAGCTTGGGCTGTGAATGTAAGCAAGCTGATTGGCTGACACGTTGACATACTGCGCTTGGGATGCAAGGATGCGCGAGTTGGTTGGCTGTAGACAGTCCAGCAATGAGAACATTTTCTGTGAAATAGCGAACTGATTGGTTGGCCGACGGAAGAAAATTCGCCAATGGAAGGCTTGTTCTGTGAATGTAAGCGAGCTGATTGGCCCGTTATAGGAAGCTAGTCCACCAATAGGACGCTTGTTTTCGGCTGAAAAGCAGTTGTAATAAAGTGTTTGTACTGTTAGACAGTCCAGCAATGAGAACTTGTTCTGTGAAAAAGCGAGCTGATTGGTTGGCAGACAGAAGAAAGTTTGCCAATGGAAGGCTTGTTCTGTGAATATGAGCGAACTGATTGGCCCACTATTTAACGATAGCTCACCAATATGACGCTTATTTATAAAGTAAATCTGGAGCTGAATCCGGCGAGAGACGAGTGTTACAGCTCCTCTGTAAGTGGCAGCGATTTCCATTTTATCATTTAGTTTAATCACAGACCACATACAAATAAAACACAATAAATTAGAACAAAGTATCATACTCCTTCACGGCCGCCAGGTGGTGCTGTTTATCTTGAATTAGATTAAGTGAGGTTCAGTGCTGGGCACAGGTGGGTAAGGTAGCCCACCCATAATTCACACTCCAGCACAGTGTGGTTTCTAGAAAAATGACTCATATAAGAAAAAAGAAAAGCTGTCGTGTGAAATGTGTTTCCAAATCTCTCTCTCTCTCTCTCTCTCTCTCTCTCTCTCTCTCTCTCTCTCTATATATATATATATATATATATATATATATATATAGCTGTTTCGCTGAAGGCGGATACGTTTTTATAGTTAAGTTAGTTAACTAGTCTTTTAAAATGTTAATTATATTCAAGATAATTGTATTATCTAAAGGTTAAGAGACTCAAAGACAAATAAAACATGTGCTGTGTTTTAGTAGAGTTATTTTTTAACACTGGGCTATCATATAAAACGTAGGTAAGATGTGTAAAACATCTAATAATACATAGACGTCTATGTAATATGTAATATGGCTTATGCAATGTTAACTGACTTTCCTCAATGACCTCGACTGCAAAATATTCAGCCTGCTAAACAAGAGGGAGGAAACTGAGTGACACTGATTAAGAGAGTGATTGAGAGAGAGAGAGTGAATGTGTGAGAGCAACTGATGAAGGGTGATTGAGTATAAGTGGTTGAGTGAATTAGTAATATTGAATATATGAGAGTGAATGATGGTGAGGGAGTGATTGAGAGAGTGAATGAGCAAATGAGTGAGCAAGGAACAGAGTGAGTGTGCGTTATTGAATTTTACTAGAGAGAACATGCTGGTTGAGGCTAGCTGCTATGTTCTTTACTTCAGCTTTATGCCACAACTACCAGGACCCCTTTTTAGTACAGTCCACTGTTTAACTGTCTTTATGACCTAACATCATGACATATTTACAAAAAACACACATAAGACTAGAGAGAAAGTTTAAAGTTATCTTATGTAAACAAAACCTGTTCACAAACAGAAAAAGAAATGCTAGCAATAGCGTTCGGAGTAGAACCCTTTCACCAGTTTGTGTATGACAGAGAGGTCAACATACAAACAGACCATAAACCACTGAAGCCATTTTAAAAAAGTAACAACTACCAGGACTCCTTTTTAGTCTAGTCCACTGTTTACCTGGAGGTATCAGTGTTAATTTTCACAGCAAATTTTGATTTAGTTTTAGTCGTAGTTTAGTCATCTGATTTGTTTTTAGTTTTAGTCTAGTTTTAGTCAACTAAATATCATAAGAATATAATCGACTAAATCTACTCTTGATTCAGTTGACTAAAATGCTTTTGCTTCCATTCTCTTAATTGTTTAAGTCATTATATATACTTACACAAAATGAAACATTTACTAACCAATACACACACAAACAGATTTAACAAACATCTGGGGTCTTCCGTAACTGCAAAGTGAATATTTTATCCTTGTATCACCTTTTTATTTATTATCATCTCTAATTTATTTAATAATTGTTACTTATGTTGCTAATTTAATTACATGCTCTGTGATTAACTAATCTACATTAATTGTATTTATCACCTTTTCTAATTATTTTTAATTGTGCAACTGAAATAAATTTTAGCATAGCAGTAAATCAATACCTCTCTTTATTTTAGACACATAACAGACATCTCTAGGTCACAGTGTTTACTAGAGACACACACTGCACATTTCGTGCACTAACTCTAGCTAATAAAACTAGCTAATCTGTTTCGTGCACTTTCTAGTGTGTACGGAGAGATTTGGGACACGATCATCAAACGCAGACAGTTGCTAGCTAATTTCCCGACTCCGGTCCGGACACACTTCCATGCACATACAGCGTTTCACCTGTTTCCCACATACCTGATCAAACTAATCTGACCATTAACACCACCTTACTGAGTTAATACAGGGTTTACAGCAGGACACGCTTTAAACTGTACAGGGCAGTGTGCTTTCAGGACTAGGATTAAGACAGGCTAAACTAGTGTTAGCAGCGATAAAGCTAGCTAACAGTGGTGCTGGAGAGCTGATGTCCAGCGCGGTGGTGATTTTCTCTAAACACAAACGCTAAACTCTCTTTCTCTCTGCTGACTCTGTCTAGATAACTTAGTTCCATCATGAGTAACCCTCGTATGGTGTTTCTGCGTTTAAAACCAATTTTTTTTTTGGTTTTAATATGTGTGCTAGACTGATGGCTACCCGGCTTGTCCCGCCTCTCCATATACGTGGAAGTAGTTATGATTGGATGTTTTCCCAACTTGTCCCCGCCTTTCACAAAACTAAATCAGTTCTTATTGGATGTTGTCCCTGCCAAACATTTTCGTCTCGTTTTTATTCATTGATGAAAGTGTCAATCAATTTAGTCATAGTTTTTATTAATTTTATGTAGTTTTTATTTAGTTATCGTCTCGTTTTCGTCATGAAAAAAGTGCTCCTTGACGAAAACTATAACGAAAATAGTTCGTCAACAAAATTAACAGTGGGGGATTGATCTCAAGTCTAAAAAGAAGACGGGCAGATTCACTGGTCATTTTGAACAGTAAATGGCTGAATTTCCTTTGTAAACATTAAAACCCCTGGTTCCTGGTTCACCGCCACTAGAAAAAAACCTTTGTTCTACCATTATTCAGTTCACATCACATCTCATACAAGTTACACAGCAACTACATGAGAAAAAGCACCCAAACTTCATTTTAGAAACATTTATTTCATCTGCACGGGGATAAAAAAGTGCCTTCAAATCCACAGTAGTCAGTCAGTTAGGATACTTTGTACAATCCCCTTTTAGTTCAGCTTCGTGTTCATATGTGTAAATCTTCTCTCAGAAACTTTTCATACGTAAGAATGAAATTTCAGTAAGAAAATGAGGTTGGTGTTGAAACTAGTCAGCTACAGTGCTTTCAGTCACGTCATCCTTTTACAAAAGAGCAGCTTTACTGCAAATAATGCCACGAAAATGAGGCAGAGGGCTTTCAGCAAGAGCTTTCACACAGAATTTACATTCTTAAATAAAGATACCATGTTAAGTATCCGTATCGTCAGCAAGGCAAGGTTGGAATGCATTTACACAACTTTGCATTATGAAAATATAGCCTACATTTGTTATCTAATCAAATGAACAAACTGCGTCCAACAGAGCAAACCTTGCATTGGTCTTTGTTTTCTAATTTCTTTTCTTCTACAATCTGCTGTAGTCTATATAACATAAAAAATATTCCGTACTCCAATATGTTGCACAGTGGAATTATTTGGTCAAAAAAAGAGGTACCTTTGAAATAACATAGCAAAACACTAAGCGTTTCTCTATGCACTTGCGCACAACGTTACTGAAACATAAACAGACAAGCCTTAATAAATAGTTATCCGTTAGATAATACATAGAAAAGATACCAAAAACGTTGTCAATAAAAGACACTGTGGCACATGGACGCATGGCAGTGTTAGAAAAACAAACAAACAGAAAACAGACTGTAACGATTGCATTATGAAATGTGTCGACATACATTAGTTAAAAGAACAGTGATGACGACCAAACAGCAGCTCTCAACAACATCGAACCTGCTGACTTACACCAGCACTTACAGAAAACCTTCCTTCAACGTTAAATAACTCAGGAGTTAGTGCAGTATGTATTCAGTGGGCACGATCGGGGTCCCTATGTGCAGATTCATGGGGACTCCATCTCTTCCGCTGCTTTACTTCTCAAGTCGTCCAAAACCGGGATTAAAATTTCCCTAAGAGCTTTATAGGTCATCTGGCCGCTCTCTGACTCGGCAGTAACCTGGAGGAGATTAAATGAACAAGCTTTAGTGCATTTACAAAACAAACATGCCTTTTTGAGAGACTCCTGTGATTGCTGTGATCTTTTTCTTGCAAATTTGTAGTTTTAGTGGTTTCTTCCAGTCTACGTAAACAACCTAGCGGTAGTGACCGTCGCTGTGGTTCAGTGGTGCAGTACAGAAAAGTGCATAGTGAGCCTTTACGTTAGGAAAATAGCTAACGTAGCTACCTTCTGGACTGCTATCTATCATGAATCCTGTAAATAAGGTTAATCGTTTTTTAATGGGATGTAACACAAGTAAGAAGCAGCATATATAAGATACAAGCAATGGTGTACATATTACTCCAACTGATATTAGAGCAGATCTGATATCACCTGCAGCAAAATTATTTAAACCAATTTAAACCAAAACGTACATACATATCGCGGCTGTCCAAAGACAAACATGCATCTCCATGTTTGTTGATTTAGATTTTTCTACATCATTTGATCACAGCAGGTGCTGTTTACATTATGTTAAACTTTCATGATGAACAGACCAATAGAAATGCATAAATTATGGTTCCATTGACTTGCATTAAAAGTCAAGACGGTTTTTGTCTTCTCCTGTAAAGTTTCTATTTTAAAGATACTTGTTTTTTATTGGACAGCGACAATATTGCGACAAAGTTTCAATGGAGCCATTTGCTATTTACACTAGTCTTCACCTCAGATGCTCTGCCCACATGCACACGAAGATCAAAAACGTTTTGCGTTTCCCAATAATCCCAATAAAAAAAATTATTGGGATTTTGACGTTGCAGTCAGATTGGCTATCCACGCATATGTCTGCATGTACTTTAGGCCAGTTTGGGAAAATATTGCCCCTAAACAGTCTGTCGTTGGTTATTCTGCATGTTTAATGGTCCTTTACTGTTAAAAAAGTTATTTTCTTGGCTATGACAAGCACCAGACCCTTACAATATTTAATTTTCAACCAAAAAAGTCTGGTTTGTAAGACCTCCAAACTGTTTTTCAGAAAAGCATAAACGCCAAAAACTTACCCCAGTGAATGCTTTGATTGTGCGATTAAGGACAGCAGTTTCAACTTCCTCTGGCACTTTCATTAAGTGCGCAGCACAATCCAGGATACACACCAGTGTTTGTCTGTGGCCCTACGTAACACACAGCACAGCAATGTATGAGTTAATGAATCATGTTATAGCAACTGACCTAAATGTACCAAACTCTGGGTCAGCTTGGATGCAGTTCCAGCATTTAAATCCTATTAAGCCTGACTTTAGGTTTAATCTGAACCTGTAAATCCAGCCAAATACACATACGGTCTAATTTGTTATTCCTACACCAAATTTTATTCAACAAAATATTATGATGTATCAGTTATATAGTCAAACATGAATCAGGCTTAAATCATGATGCATTATCTTTCTCTGTCTTTACTTTGTCCATTGTGTTCAGAGCATTCTGTGGACTGTGGCTGTTCGCAGTCAGAGTCGCAACGTCTGCTTCGGTGAGAATGGGCTCCTTCAGCTGCTCCAGCCACGACCACATAAGTGCCGAGAGCACCAGTGGATCGCGCTCCAAACATAGTCTTTCCCAGGCACCTTCTCTGGAGTTCAGCTCCGTCTGAAGAACAAATAAAAAAAGAAAACTGAGGTCTGAACCGCTCAGAGCTGGGGTAAACACCTAGAGATATACGCATGCATTTCAATCCATACTTTGGTTATTCACGGAATATTACTGCTCAGCTCTTCCTCGGCTAAAGTCAGGTGATGCCAGGTCTGCTATATGAACGTGCACTGCTAGGAGGTGTATAGCTGAGAGGAAATTAATCTAAATACCACGTTTCAATGGTAGCAAATATGTTCAGTTTAGTGTTAGGGGAGAGAACTTTGAGAACTTGAGCTGGATTTGTGGGTGGGCTTTGCTTATGATAACTGTAACTGTATAACTGTAATTATATATCATCGCTGTTCGAAGGAAAATATGTATTAAATTTTTATTTTCCAATATGATTTGAACAGCAGCTAATGTAAATATAAAAATAATAAATATAAAAAATCTAGTTCCATTGACTTACATGGAAAGTAAATACTGTTTTGTCCTCTACTGTAAGGTTTCCATTTTGTAGATACTTGTTTTTCATTGGACAGTGACGATATGTGAGATAGGACTATATTTATATTGCTGAAGTTCCTTATTTATACCAAAAATATTGGTGTCATATGAAAATCTCATAACTTGTACATTTCCTTTCACCATTTGAAAATAAAAATGGTCTAAAATCTTTTGCTAAAAACCTTCAATGCACATTAAGAACCTCCCCTTGTAAAGCAGCTACTTGAGATATCCCAAAAATTCGAACAACTGTTATGGTCGATAGGAAGCCCTGCTCATACCTGCCATGCTAAGATGGTGTTCCTGAGACTTTCCAAATCTACATCCATCGCGAGAGCTTTAGCCACCAGGACATGGCGAGCCTCTGGCGTAAGCTCAGTCTGTAGCATGATAAATGGAACGTCGCTTTCTTTCTCTCTTCCATCTCCTGCAGAAGATCCATGATATCTAAAGGTCTTTTGGTTATCCTGGTCTAACGGAGCTTCTTCCCTACACTCCTCCGTCTGCCACACGGATAGCGTTGTGGCGCCACTTCCCGAAAACCCCAGTGACCTGCTGCGCTTGGTCTCTTTCAAAGGCACACGCCTTCTGAAAACTGGAGAGCGAGGGGTTCGTTCCTGTTCCTTCTTGGGTTCCTCGAGGGAGGTGAATGATCCGGTTAGATCGGGTTTGGGGCTGCTGCAGCTTTCTGGTGTTAGCACAAGTCTGGAGGAATGAAGGTCAGGAGATTCAGCAGCCAACCTGTTCTGAGATATACAGCGATTGAATGACACAGGCATCAGAGGCCAGGCTAACCGCTGCCACCTGGAGTCCAGTGTGTGCAAAGCAGAGTCGCTGGCACTCAGGCCACGGTGGAGTAATAGCTGAGGTTTATTAGAATGGCCTACATTCTGACGCTGCCACAAGAGCTTTAACTCCTGGTGGCTGGACGGCAACTGGCCGTCTAAATGACGACGCTGATTAAGGACGACCGAGGCAGATGGTTCTGAACAGCGAGACACAAGCACTGGGATTCCTTTCCCTCTCAACTCCTTCCCCAGCTGCTGCAAAGCCTGCTGAGACACCGTTTTCTCCACCTCAGCCGTCAGGTCGGGAATTTCCGGTGCTTCTTCCTCCACTGTCCGCCTGTTCTCTGCGATGTCCAGCAATATGCGGCAGACCAGGTGGACGATCTTTGGCACGTTCTTCATCTGGCGCGCCTCGTAGCCATGCAGCAGGTGGCGCTGCCGCGTGAGGAACTGTGAGAGCGTCACCGTGTGGGCCTTGGGCTCAGCGCTGGAGAAGACACTTCGCAGGGGCACGAGGAACTGGGCGAACTCCCGCACGCACAGCAGCTGCCCGCGGGTCTGGATGGAGTTTGGACGCTTGGCCCGGACAAACAGAATGGCTTGATCCGCACTCATCCTCGACGTGAACACCAGGTAGCAGGCCAGCAGGACGCCTGTAAGAATAAGTAATTACATCAGTAATGAACAGGGTTCTCAGTACACCTGGCTGATAAAGCAATAATGCTGATTATGCTGGCGTGGTTCCTCAATCTGGTACTGGCAGCAATAGCTACTCTGAATATTTGCTGTGTTAATGTGTGTGCTTTTTTCATTAAGGCCCTGTCATTATAATAAGTGAAAATGCATTCGTTTGAATGGAATTAGCTATGGTGAGCGACTACCATGAGAGCAAATACAGCTAAACAGCTAAAAACAAAGAATTTTATGCTTTTCAGCCATTCATGAAGAAACTTCCTTTCAATTTGGACAGTAGAAGGATGTTTTCCTTTAAAGCTTCAAATAAATCTTACCAGTACATTTCCCTATTTCTGTTTTTGGGCAGTAGGATGCTATCATTACTGTCACCTGTCAGATCATCAGGAAAGTAAAGCGACTGCTCACTGAGGTTATAAATATCCATGAAGCACATTTACTAAAACTCATAAACTCATATAATCAAAGTTGAAAGCACGAAGATGAACTGTTGAGATCCTGTTTTGAGTGAATTTTTTAATTTTTAAAATTTTTTTTTACATTTTGTAGTCTCTCAGGAGCGCCATCTAGTGTCAAAGAAATCCAGAAGAGTGGCTATTCTCCTCACTAGAAATTTTCTGGTGTATCTTTGCATCAGCTTGTACCAGAATTGCTACTACTTTGGCTGCTACTACTTTTAACCTCTAAAGGGGTGCAGCTTCCTCTAGTACTAATAAGGCAAAGTAAAGAAAACGCTAGTTTCATCATAACAGCCACAGCATGACAGTCTGCACTTTCTTTCTTTGCCAGCGAACAGAAATATACACATAAAAGAGAGACAGAATGATATGTGGTAAGCCAGTATATTGCATTAGATGTTATAACGATGTATAGTCATGTTTATGGTATGCAAATTTGCCAGCGTATAACTGCTTGAACAGCTGTATGGCTAAGTGCTGCTACACAGAGCCAGTAGTACTACTGCCACCAACAATGGCAGGGACTGACACTTTTGCTGTGACCCAGTGTACAGGACTATGCTATTGTTAGTTTATTGGCTAATGTTTTAAGGTTAAAATCTTCTGGTCCAGTCTTGAGCAATGCCAGGTATTGACTTCTAGTGTGACAATGACCTTAAGATCATTGGGGGGAGAAGGACCATTCACTCCCACCAATACAAAGCAAATTCTTGTTCAATGCCGCCACAACTTTGTTCTATTTTTAATTTATATTATGTTAACTGTAATAACAGTTGGCATGTTACTTATTTGATCAAATTTTATAGTTCTATATCTTAACACAGCCAATCACACTATGTGGTACGGCAGAACTGTAGAACTGAAGCCCAACCACCCATCTACCATATACAAAATGTTTATTTATAAATTAAATGTAACCAGTAATGAACTGTAATTAATTAAATAACATTATGTATGATTAGTACAAACATTACCGACTGTGCTGACTAAACTGCACACTATTTCTAATGTAGAATGTGAAAAAAACATGATTGCAATGAGAAATGTATAACCATTACTTAATACTAACCTGTTCTTCCAAGCCCAGCATGACAATGGATGGCCATTTTGCCCTCCTGCACTGCAAAGGACATCACCTTGACCATGTCCAGGATTGTAGTAAGAGACGCTACCCCATAGTCTTTCCACCCGAAGTTGTAAAAATAGACTAAAAAAAGGAGGAGATTGGCTGTAATTAGATGAGCATTAAATCGGTGGATATCTTTACAGTGATAAAGTCTGTAATTGCAGTGACTTGTTCATGACAGATAGAAGACTGATAGACGCTGTTAACATATGATACAACTCGTGTCCATATCACATAAACAAGATGCTCAATGTTCTGCAGAGGTGAAAAGCTGAGGAAATCTCATTAGCATCGATTCCTACAAAGGATGAATGACATTTTATGCCTATACAATGCCATGCTGAAGTCGACGGAAAGCCTTGACTAATTTACCAGAATCTGTGCAGCTTTCTCTGGAGAGCTTGTTAGCACTTGCCAATACTTCCTTCCCCCCAGGGTTCATGACATGGATGGGGGGAGGCATATCGTGCTGCTGTTGTTATAAAAAGCAAATCATCATGTCTAATTACAGACTAGTGCTGCACAGTTCACTGATACTAGAAAAGTACTGCAATACCCTGCCTTTAAAACGGTACCGCATTGTATTAGTACATTGTATTAGTATTTTTAATGGGAGCTGTATTTCCTATGAGTTGTGTGGATGTACCACAGGGAGGCAGTATGTGTGAGCAGCTCTCTGCTTCCACTCCCTGCAGAGTCATGGCTTCTAAAACAAGCACTTATTATAAAAACACATTTATAAAAAAATATAAAAAACACACTTGGTTGATATTTGTTTGTGAAAAAAATGGAATCTCTAAAGTTCTATGAGCTGTATGCAAACTACAGGTCGTCTACCTTTTCCAATCTAAATTCATATTGCCCTTGATTAAAAACTAATTTTATTTTCCGTAGCTGCAGTGTTGTTTGGTGCTGATTTCTTGCCACCCCTGCAGACTTATAAAGAGGAAAGTGATTTGGAGGGAGACTCTCGAAAAGTTCAAGCCCCTGTATTTTAGAAGGAATAGTTGCAGTTAGTGATAGATAACACAATTTCTATCATGTTCTCAAAACTTTTTTTTCAGTTTGATGAGGTAGTTAAGGGCAATAATAACTACTAGTGTGGCAAACATCTCTACATATGTTTACATTGGCAATGTTAACTTTAACTTCCAAGCTGCTAAAAATCTGGCATTCACGAGAATGTAGATCAACATCACCACTGATTGCTTTATGCACTGTACTGGGAGTGGTAATCATGTACATTTTGTCAATAATGGATTCTATTACTTTAAAATGCACAGCTCAGACCTCCACAGACGTGTAATGAGTTTTATTAAACACTATTTAATCAGTGATATCTGTTTGCAAACAAAAAGTTAGATTACTACTAGATTACTACATACCATGCAAAAGCTTAAATAATATTTTAGTTGTTTTAAACAACAATAAACCTATTTTTGGTCTAAAAAAAAATCTAACTACACATAAACTATAATTTTATTAAGCATGGAAATAATAAACAAAAATTACATTAACTGTAAGTCTGGCTCTTCTGGCTTTGCATTGACCTTGTCAATATTTATTAAGGTTTTTTTTTTGTTTCCTTATTTTTTTCCTGGTGTTGTAGACTTCTACTACTTCGAATTACCATATCATTACTGTATTACTTCAGTATTGATATCAGTTTCAACACATTTAGGCAGGTATCATAGACTTCATTTTTTATATTATGGCAACACCATTACAGACTGCATTCAAGTACACTGAACTCCCAACTCTTTGCCATCACTCGGACCATTAAGATAATTAATCAGAAACAATTAGCGCTATGTGGTAAACACATCAGCCTGGGACTCAGCCTGTTTCCATTAGCCCAACTGGCTAATGTGTGTGTACGTGTTTAACTCACTCCCTGCCTCCATGAACACCTCAGGGCGGTAGGTGAATCCGCTCTCTGGTTCCAGTGGATAACCACAGCTGGCATGCTCTCCAGGGCGCTGCAGGTTGATTACAGTCTTTAGGCCGCACCTAGGAAGAATGAAGTGTCAACAAAGCCTCTCTTCAGTGTTATTTACTTACTAGAGCTAGCAAGTGATGTGGAGGAGTGATTACTATGATTCATGAATCATCAAATCTCCATTTAGATGTTTTTTGGTATGATTCATAAAGAAACACCCACGTGACGGGAAAATCTATTGATGCAGTAACAGAAGAATACAGACAACAAAAACAATAAGCAAAGCATTACATTTTCAGCACGTTAAGTTTCAGTGCCATATTTTGATAAAACTATCAATTTGCATTTACAGACTTCAGGAAAAGTGACTTACCCCAGAAACTGGTTGATGATGTTGTATTTCTCAATAATCTCAGATGAAGGCCTTGCCATGGCTAGTAAGTTGTCTGTAATCCTGGCAGGAACAAAAATAATATAGTCTCAGGAAGACATAAAACTGGCTGATGTCAAGGTTCCACAGATTTATCAGTACTGATAGAGATCCTGCTGATAGGGCATCAGTAATGTGAAGTGTTTTTATTCAACCAAACAAGCAATGTAGAATCAGCTACAAGGCTAACAATCACGAGAAGTGAACAGTCATCCAAATCTTCTTCAGAACTACATTCCTAAAACTTGACTTCACAAAACCACATTCAGGTCTTCATTAAGGTCACGTAGACTTTTTGATGTGGTTAAGGACATGGTATGCCTTTCTGTGAACTATATAATGAACAAAACTTCACTGTAGCAGTCTCTGGAGCTCAGGAATCACACCTGAGGTTAAAAAGTCTTAACAAATCAGAGGAGTTCACATTCATGTATATAAAGTATTTCTAGCTGATTAAGCTGTAGTTGAATTTATTCAAAGCCCAGCAAACATTGTGTTATTTTAGAAATCTTCTTTGGGGTTCTTTGGGGACTCACATAGTGCACTCAGCCCATGCTAGTTTCTACTAGCTCTCCACAGACAGTTGCAATTGAAATTGTTTTATATAGAACAACATGCATGCACCACAGGCTAATGAGGCACTCAAGTCACCATTTCCACCATTGGTCAGACCCTAAACCCTAAATACCTAATATCTTATCTGCACAGTGAAACAGTAGCACACGCTTATCACAGTTGCAAGACCACTGGCATTGTCTAAATGTCAAATGCCTGATTCTCTATCAACCACCAGGCCAGTCACACATGATTCATTCATTGGTGTTTACACACTGATCTGATGGCTCAGTCTGAGCAGCACCTAATGATGTTTGCTTTGCTTTTGGATGACATGAGAAGTGGCTTACCATGAGGAGTACAGACCCTTGATGGCCTGTTCCTCGTCACTCCAGCGAGACGGGTTTTCATACTTGCATGCTCGTCCTCCGCATGTCATGGAGCACTGCATGTGTCCTGGGATCACGTGCCTCAGTGTCTCACCTACCTTCGTGTACTTTGCAGTAGGGACCCGGACACTGCCTTCAGACAGAGACAGAAAATGCAGACTTTCAATATATAACGTAAAATTAAATAAACTTTCGATTCACAAAAGGTGTTGTTAGGAACCAGATTAAGCACTGAATGACTCTAAAGCTGAAAGTTATCACATAAAATAATGCCAATTAAAAGCCATTCATGGCAGTGAGGCATATGCAGAGTGTTGTAAGACAAGACAGTACCCAGTTTTTTGGATTTTCTATTATCTTCCCATCATCAGCATTACAAGAGGACACACTGAGGTTCATTTTCCACTGTGGACAACTCATGGTTTCTATTACTGCCACTTACAAGAAGTCAGTACAGCCCCAAATGTATTCAGTGTTACAATTAGTCCTAACCATCAACTGGCAATGTGATCTCAATAGTATATAATAGTTTTTAATGTTAATCTTGCTTTACTACATGGGAATGTATTCCACCCCCTCTGGAAGCAGTTAGCTTTTTTTCTAGCACAAATTAAGACTTTTCTTTATATAAAACATCTAATTATCAAGGTCTGCTGGCTGGCAGGTCAAAGTCTATAGTATGTGTAATACACTGCTGTGACACTGTAAAAAAAAATCTGCTTTGGCTTCTCAAAACATTCTTTATGCTTGTTCACAATGATCTTGAGGTGTATGACATCACCTCACTTCTCACTTATGTTCACCTGTGGACAAATGCAGCTGGTGTGGATAAACACATTTAAACTACATTTTTCAAAAACATCTGAATATGTGTGGATGAAAGATTAAACTTTTTTTAATGAAATTACAATTTGTAAAATGTTATATTTAATCCAATGACGTAGAGTTTGTGAACCAATGTAGAATAGTGGATCACATCGGAAGCAACCAAATGCTCATGTGTTATGCACATGACAACACAACCATAACAACTGGCACACTACATTCAGCATTCAAGCCTCAAAAAGCCAGAAAAAAATATAATTTGGTCCTCTTTGCAAAAAAACAGTTAGGACCTTAGTTTATAGAAAACAATCCAATGTTCTCCAACCTTTTCAACCCAAGTCAGAGATATTTAAAGTACCCAGCACTGGGCCGTGGAGCAGCAAATGGGACCAGCAAAATCCTTTGAGATGACTACCAGCCCTGTTACCTTGAATCCCGTCTCAATCGTCCCACAGCTGATTTCTAGCATTCCCAGAGGGGCAATTCATTCACACCCTGATGTGCACAGTCCTGCAACTGCTCCAGACTTACTGCACTCAAAACAATCTGTAATGCAGCCCTACAGTCTCACAGCAACTAGGGAGAAATGCCTGACTACAACTACAAAACCAGTGACTGCAATGCCTTTTCAAGTCATAGGTGAAGGAACAGATTATATATATATATATATATATATATATATATATATATATATATATATATATATATATATATATATATATATATATATATTGGCCTATATTAATAAATGGAATGACTAAATTCACACTTTAAGCTTTTTCTGTGCATTTTACAAATTTGTGTAAATCATTAATTGGTGGTGTGTTTTGCACTCTACAGTAAGACTTGATTTTGGTGTTAATAAGTGTAAGTCACTCAGTAACAAATGATTATGTATTTTACACTTTACAATAAGACTCCCTATTGGTGGATATGTATTAGTAACTTAATACATTGTCATAGACCATTTGAGATAACAAGAAATAACAAGCTAAACCAATCTAAAATTTGTCAGCAATACAGAAAACTGGATGATGATCTAGAAACAGATACTAAGCCAAAGAAAAATAGCTATGAAGAATAATTGATGGCAGCCAGACATATCTGAGAGTGAGCGAGCAATAAACTAATAGTTAAAATTACCACCTGTGCCACACCTGAAATGTTGTCTAAAAGAAAATGCCAAGAGACCCTAAAGCGACCCTGTGTCCAGTGTGCATTACACCTGGAGGCAATATATGAACATATCATGACCAGTGTGAGGATGATGGTATGCTTGAAATGTCAAGATCAACAATTTTGCTGAGACCTTAGACAGAGGATGAAGTCATTTAATATGTTAATGTGAATGAAAACCGGTCTTCAATAGAATAAATCAATAAATCAGGCCAAAATAACAGAACAATCATGAAATCTTAGTAAGCTTAAAGACTAAAACTGACCAGACCAGGTTATTTTCCAGCAAATGAACACTTCCCAAAAAAAGCATACAGGCATTTCTAGATTATAACAGCAACTAAAAGGTATCCTCTTAAAATAAACATGCAATAAGAAACAAAGATGCCAAAAAGAACTCATGTACTTGTTTTACTCTTTGCAAAAAACAGTTAGGACCTTAGTTTATAGAAAATAATCCAATGTTCTCCAACCTTTTCAACCCAAGTCAGAGATATTTACCCAGCACTTGGCCATGGAGCAGCAAATGGGACCAGCAAAATCCTTTGAGATGACTACCAGCCCTGTTACCTTGAATCCCGTCTCAATCGTCCCACAGCTGATTTCTAGCATTTTAAAGTATCCTCTTAAAATAAACATGCAATAAGAAACAAAGATGCCAAAAAGAACTCATGTACTTGATTTATACCTTTAAATACAGTTTCTTCAAGCTTCAAAAATCCTTATCCCTGCAAAACCTATTCACTAAAATACATCTTTAGTGAACCATGGCTTGTATTTTGTATAAAAAAAAACATTTATAGAATAGTAGCATAAGGATGGTAGCATTACATTTACGTTCCTTCAGGTCAGGCTCCGGTTTTGCCATGCTGACCGCCGCTATGACCCTCTGGGAGGAGGTGGATAATATCTCCAGGGCCGTACTCCGCCGCCTACTCAGAATCGACTGCTTCATTCTGCGATCCAAACTCTTAAAAGGCTCATCGAGCTTCTGCGAGTCTCATTTAATGTTATTATCACAGCGCACAACACCTTCACCAAGCGCAGATAACATCCAAGGTTCAATGTCTCATCCATTCAGCAAGGTCAGTAGAAGTCCTTGAGAAAAACCCAGGTAGCTACATTTACATACCATTGAAGGTCTGGATAACAGCTGCTAAGTCCATGAACGTAAACTGTCAATGGCAAAAACCTTATAGCTCCATTTTGCTCACTTGGACCAACAGAAATGGTCCAAATACGTTTAATATTACAATAACAGATGTTCAGCTGTGAAGGTTTTCCCTCCTCTGTATTGTATGGATAAAGGTTTCCTTACGACAGCTGCGAAATGTAAACTGCTGCCTATCACCGCTCGAAAGAAAAGAAGCATTGGAGGTCAATGCAACTGCCACCTATTTATCAACTGCACTGGAAGCGGTCTCCATGGCGACCAGCACCCAGTTCAATGAGAGGCTGGGCAAAGATTTGCAGTCTCAGGTGCAGGGAAGACTGCTGATGTCGGAAAAAAGAGACGATCCACTTTCCTCCCTAAAGGCCACCAGCGCCTGGTTCGCATAACGCAGCGAAGCATTCACACAAAAGCAAGTAATGAGTCTACAATTGCGACTTGGCTGCTAATGTGTTCCATTTAGAGCTACAAAAGTGAGTGTTTTACATAACACGGTGCGTTAAAGGTAAGGTGCTACCTGAGAAGGAAGTCTGCTCCCTCAGTTGAAATAAATTCAGCTTTATGTCCTTGTATATACAGTCATAAGCCCCCCCAGAGACTCCAAAGCCTAATGCAATTTTCCCCATCTATGCTCATACGCATTTCAAACACAGTACATTTCTCTTACCTAACCTTGCTGAAACCACCTTCCATGTAAAAACATGAATCCTTCATATATCGTCGAATACATATATCAGAGTTGAAAACTCTAGTTACCCTTTGCTCTTTAAAGTGGCCATAGTATTTTACATAGTATTCATTTTAAAATTGATGATATGCGACTTGGGTCATAGTGAAAAAAGCCCAAATTCAGGTCTGCATGCATGTTTCCATTCATATCATATGGTCTGGCTCTAGCATTTAATAATTAGTATTTTCTTTTTTGGTGGGTTCATGAATAATCTGATGAGCTCTGCTCTGATTTGTTGGATACAGTAAAACACAGAGATGATCACACAAAAGCAACATATGGAAACAGGCAGGTAAATAAAAAAATGAATCTAAAGTAGTAGCTAAAGTTATCTATACTAGCTACTTGTTTTTAATCTCAACATCAACCCAAAGTAAAATGTCAGCTCACTATTAAAACTTTCAATTTAAGATGATCTTCAACCCCTTAAAACGTGGATAAAGTCAAACAGCATGGCTGTCAGGTTGCGATGCTAATAAAGGAGGAACTGCTCCTCTCTTCAGTCACTTCAGTGTAGAAAACCGAGCAAAGCTGCTTGATATTGTCCAAGATTTGAGAAATTGTCCAGAGGGAAATGTACAAAGCAAGCTAACAACTTCAAATGAAAGTTGTCCATAATTTTGTAAAGATTGTTGGTTTTGTATTTGGCTTCCTATTTACCGGCTTGTTTTATGGATTTATGATTTTAAATGCTGTCCTAGTCACACTCTGGTGTCTATACAAGCTGTAGCATTTAAGGTGGAATGAAACGTTCAATTAAGAACAACATCAATAATGCCCGAAGTGTATGACAAGTTCCAACATCCCCTTCACAGCCTGGAAAGACATTTTTTATTCCTGTTGCTCCATTGTTATATTCATTTGGCCATAACATTGGAATCGACCCGTTTTACTATCCTCTTTTGAAAATGTGAGATTTGTATTTGAATGTGTAGACTCAGTTCTATGTATGTACCAACCTCTACTTCTTTGACTATGACAGTGTAAATACAGTGTTTTCTATTGTATGGCAACTTTTAATAAAGTTCAATTTCATGGCAAACTGAAATGACTTAATGTTATAATAACTATACAAACTGTACAAAAATCCTGTTATACTAAAAATCCAATCCTGTTATAACAACTGCCATCCTCATCACTGAAGAGACGAAGAGTTTTGTTACTGTAAACAGTCGATGCCACAGTTATTAGCGTGCAGACGTGGAAAATTAATTAAAAGCTGTGCTGTTCCTGGCTGTCAGGAAGCAAATACACCGTTTGGGTAAATGAGGTGTTGAATTTCCAAGTAAAATCAATACACATCTACAGACAACAAAGCCCTGCACATTGTAAAGCACTGTTACTGTTTATTTGTGGGGGAAAAGCCGAACATGAATGCTGGCCTGTGCAAAAGTGACAAATTTTAAATAGTATGTTTCATTTTTTTAGTAAGCTAAACTAAACAATTTGCTGATCTGCGAAGTGTGGACCACTAAGGCAGAACAAGGAAGGGGAACTCTGAGAAACTTGGAGTTCTAGGTAGCTTCAGCTGTTGGGTTTTGAAGCCAGGCCTTCCCTTGCCAAGCGAAGAGTGAGTACGATTTTGGAAGAGATGGAGGAGCTGGGGTGTGAATTTTGTCACGAGAAGGTGAAGGCAGAGGAGTGGTTTATATAGAGAGTGAAATGATAGATAGGAGGAGTTTGGGCGTGGTCCCTCTCCCAAATTCCAAGTTATTTCATGACTTCATTTGTAGAGGATGTGTTCACTTATTTTCACAACTTATGTTTATACTATTTGACCATCTATGTCAAACATTGACAGTGTATCACGGCAGCTTCTAAAGGATCATAAAATCTGAAAGGCGTGGATTTTGGTCCAAACTTAACAGTTTGTTTTACGTTTCTGTTTAGATGGCTTTTGAAACATGCCACAAGCCGGGACAACAAATCAGATCAATGATGATGTTCATATATCAGTCATAAAGCATGTAAAACAAATGGAGCCTATTTAAGTATAGTACTATAAATAAATATAGTACTAGATTGGGCTTGTATAAGAGTTTCAAAAGAAAGTAGCAGCACATTCTGCTCTATTTTATGAACATTCATTATGAAATCTTCTCCACAAACATCACAACGGAAACAATGAAGCAACTTTCCCTCCTGTGTCCTCTGGTAACCAGGCACACAACAGTGGTTGCTAGAATTTTGCTGTTGGTAAAACAAAAAGCTCTACAATTTATATAATCTCTGTCATAGCGTTTCATTTATGCTGGAACTGCGGCACATAAATACAGACAATCAACACGCAGCTGAGGTGCCTTAACTTGAAAGCAGTAGATTAAAAAAGGAGTGCAAACTTTTTTTAAACAACACCTGCATGATTAAAGTCATTCAGAGTGGTTTGATGTGAAATGCTTCATTTTAGAGATACTTTTAGAGTCCAAGTTGTTTACAGTGCTGGTGATACAGACATCTAAAGAACTTAACCTGGGTCAAAAGTAACCTGACTGAGATTTTATTTTCTATATCTTTACAATAAATGAATTTTATCATTCAATCTTCCATGAATCCCTCAATTTATTTGGTTTCGGTCACCGCAAATCCTTAATTTAGATTTATTCAACACATAACATGGGTTACAATTGACCCTCATGTATTCACTATGGAATTGGATAAGAACTGTTGACATTTGTAAACATTTGCAGTCGGAAACATATTTACAAAAAAACATTTTTGTTCATAAAGTAAATAAATAAGAATTATAATGATTATATAATAATTATTATGAGTTAAGGTAATCAATAACGAGGTTTTTAATGAACATTTGGAATGTTAAATAATGAAATAAGCGGTTTTTAAAAGATATACCAAAGAGATAATAATCAGCAATACATAAAATCATTTAGAAAATAAATACAGGTCAAGTTTGACCCATGATGTGCATTAGAAGGGGTGGCTTAGCTTGTGCATCAAAGGGTTAATACCTAAAAAAAGATATCTCACAGAAAAATATCTCACCTAGAGTTATGACTCTGCAGCCTGATGCCTGAGATAATGTTTT
This sequence comes from Megaleporinus macrocephalus, assembly GCA_021613375.1. Lineage (NCBI taxonomy): Eukaryota > Metazoa > Chordata > Actinopteri > Characiformes > Anostomidae > Megaleporinus > Megaleporinus macrocephalus. The sequence continues at coordinate 41,265,219 of CM038714.1, forward strand.
ACAGCAGTTCTGACCTAAAATGTTTCTTGTTTCATTCGGTAAAAATGTATTGTTACTTTTAATTTACTTTTATCTTATTTTTTAATAAAATAACTCTAAATTTAATTCAGTTGTGTTTTGAAGAATTGTAAAGAGGGTAATAAAAATGTAAAAACCTTTTAAAAGACATCTTACGCATGTTTTGCAACAATCAAACATCAAGAAATACTAGATATATGGCCTACAGTTGATATTTTGATGATGTCATTACTCGTAATGCTGTGTATGTCTTACCTGGCTCCATGTCGGTGTTGATTTCTCCGCCGCTCCCTGCACTGCTGCTGCTGCTGCCAGTGTTGGAGTAGGGCAGGTCACTCAGCAGACTGACACCTGCTGCCATGGCAGAACCTGTGACAAACCAGAAACAAACACATACAAAACCTGAATGGCTGCGAGAGTAAACAGTATGGAGCCGTTGCCCCGGGTACTGTGCCCTTCGGGGGAAACAAGTGTAAGGCGTGATGCTGTGAATCTATACAATGAACCTGATGCAGCATGACCACAGGACTCATGGGACAGAGGGGTGAGGCAAGAAGATTCAAGATTTTTTTTATTGGAGTTATTTCTAGTGGAATAAAAATACTTCACAGTGCATCAGTAAGAGGCTGCTTCTATACCGTGACACTTTTACTTTTTAACTAATGGCATGTTGAAAATTGCCTGCAACATAGTTAACATGCAACTTGACAGTAACACAAAGCAATTCAAAAACAAATCAATTTAGCATGCAATCTATTCATTAACTCTACTTTCGAATATACAGCTTGACGCTTTTAACTTGCAGTTAAAAATATGTTAAACTTTTAAGCTCAAATAGTTATACCCTTTATGTAAGTCACTAAACTAAATGATGGCAAAATCAAGTCATTTTTAATAAACAAATAAAACTACTTCTGTTTAAACTTCTCCATTGATCTGGTGAAGTCAGTCATTCGAAAGTATTTAAATCAGCGTGATAACACAGCTATTCTGACTGGCTGTTTCATGGGATACTTGCAACTGTTGCGGCTGAGTTTCAAATGAATTGCAGGACGCTTTGAACAGTTTGACTGAAAGGTAGTTAAGTTTAATGTGGGTTTAAGTATGGACATACTTACTGTTATGTTAGGATTTCTGATTAAACTGGATAAGTTAAGTTTAATGTGAGGACCTTCCAATAACAATGTTTTTTCTCCTATTAGACAGTTTTGAGTTTTGAGTGAAACACCCCTAAGACTATTTCTTATATCTTTTTTTTCAGCTTCGGAAAATCTGTGTCTACACTTACTGGCCAGAATTATCAGAAACACTCGCTTTATAGTGCATCAACAAGGTGTAAGTCTGGGCAACTGGACTATAATCATAACTATGACAAATTTTGTCAGAATACATTTTCAGTGCAGGTATTGGATGTTGGATATACAGATATTGTCAGTACAGTGCACTTTGAGCAAGTGTATAGTTCATTACACAAAGAGTCTGTTTAACTGAATTTACTGTAGATATGGATGTGTGTACTCAGATTTTGAAAGTGTTTTTAATTATGGCTTTTATAGATCTTTACTGTTAATGTATCAAATCTTAGAAAAAAAATAATATTGTGATACGTATTGTGTCTCATGAGAAAAATGTACAATATCATGATGTTAATGTATCATGATGCTCTATCGCAAGGTGGAGCTAAAAGAGAAGTGTAAACAATAAACTAGCCAGTAAGTGTGTAGAGCTGCCAACTGTGTGTAAAAGCATGGACCAATCATATTAGCTGCTAACTGCACACTTTTCAGATTTCCACACTGACTGTAAAGATTCATTCATTTAATTTCACCTTGAACTGGTGACCACAAATGAGCTGCTCAAAAACGGGTGGTCTATATCAATTCTTATCCTTGGCATGATTTATACAAAGTAAGAAAACTAAAATGAAAGCTAAATTCATTGCTTCAATTCAAAACAATAGCAACAACAGACAAAGTGGATTTATACAACACAGACCATTACCATGCAGCTTGCTTGAGTTAAAGTTAGAATTATTTAGACACTGACTTGATACACTGTGTTTAATTCATGCTGTAAAGTGAGAGGGCAGCAGGAGAGAAGTATTTTCAGAGTCATTAACATGGTAACATACACTTCCCCTTCATCTCCTTACAAACTGATACGACACAGATAGCACAAAGAGACACTGCTTCCAAAAGCACCACACTGAAAGCATGCAATCAGCAGATGTCAGAATAGGCTGCTTGTTAATAGTTTAATAGTTTTATAGGTCTTGTGACCTGAAGGTCGCTGGTTCGATTCCCTGGACCAACAGGACACACCTAACCCCCTACCGCTTCCCGGGCGCTATGGATAGGGCTGCCCACGGCTCCGGCCAAAGTGTGCTCAGTGACCCCTAGTGTGTATGTTCACAAGTGTGTGTATATATGTGGGTGGTTCACTGCACGGCTGCGTTAAATGTGGAAGTCAAATTCCGATGTGTGCAAAACACAAGTGGCAAATAGTTCTGAATTCTAATTCTAGTTAGTACAATATCAGCCTTTGAAATACAGAGTTTTAACTGTGTTCAATCACAGTTCCAGATTACTTTTCCTGGTGTAGTGATTCGCCACTCGGTCTGTTCCGCATGTACGCAACATAATAACTTTAACATATAAACTCAAGGCACATATTCAGGCATTCCTTATTTTTGCTGTATGTATATGTAATGTAGCATATTGAGACACAACCATATCATATCTATTCAAATTCAAATCAGTAAACCACTATTATCAATTAGTTAATGCATTTTTAACATATATAAGCATACTTTGTAGAAACATAAGCACAATTAAACTGGACATTTTCCTTAAGAATATATATTTTTACACTTAAGAATAGAAGTTGTGAGGCTTTTGGTATGTTCTTTAAGAAGGACGCTGTGTCATGAGATGAGCACTTGTTTATAGCCTTCTGCAATCTATCCTACCAGATCTGGCAGTGGGCTGTGGTACAAGAGTTGGTACTGGGTATATGCAACATTAGAACCAGGTGAAACCAGGTGAAAGGTGACCCTTGAGGCCTTGGAGACTTGGAGACTCTTGCTGATGTCATTCGGATGTGCACGATGTCACCAATGACACTGTGTAATCACCTGTAATGATGTATATGACGGCCCAATTTACATATTATTTACAAAAATGTAGCATTGATTTGACAAAGTCTGTGTTATGTTTCTTTAATCTTTAAAACCTAACATTTTATAATCTGTTACTCTTTTGAAATTCAATGTGTGTGGTCTTCTCTTTTTTTCAGTTGTGTGGTGTGTCATATCAGGGAGATTATGAATGGGTAAGTTCAAAATTTGTATCTTTAATTATCTTAAATTATCTAAATTAGTAGTAAATTATCCCCTTAAATTACTTAGTGGTAAATTGTCCAACAACAATGTTATTACTATGTTATATAACTATGTAGACCTCACTAAAAGTAACACCACATAGTAATGATACTGCAACACATTTAGAACAGAATATGAAGTAAAATTACTTCAAAATACACTAGCTAACCCCTGATGTAGCACCATTAAAGATTAGTCTGAATTAATTTTAATTTATGTTTCTATCAAAATGAAGGGCTAGATTCATTGAAACACTTACTTAACATTAAAATATCCAGACAATAGTATTACTTACTTTAGAAATAAAGGACATAATAAGAATGACTTACTCTCTGCATCACGTTCTACAGCAGTGGAGATCTATTAGAGTATTTATCTAATATATTTATTAGATCTGCACATGGCACCATTCTGTGATATTAGTACGGTAATGATCAGTACTGCAACGCTTAACCAGCAATATGGTATGCAGCCTTAATTCTGACTGTGCCTTTTCCCACATTGTAAGAGCAAACCAAGTAGGTAGATCCATTTCAAACTCTGTGTTTGCCTAAGGGTGTTATTTTACATGTAAGCTAGGAGACGGTGTGTTTGTTAGTGGGATTACAAAGCAGAAGCTGCCTCTGGGAGGGACTCAGTGCTTTTCCCACGGGGTTTCTGAATACACAAGTAACTTTCACCCTTTTAATTAACCAGGAACATGTGCTCCTGTAAGAAAATGACCAAGAACTAAAAAAGAGCATAACAATTGGCTATTCACATAACAAGCAATAAGGGTCTGCATGATTTGGACAAAATACTGCTATTACCATTACACTGCAATATTTCAGTATACTTTTAAAAACACACTAATAATATGTTAACAAATTGACCTTCCATACAAGATAACTGGCTTTTTCTCAGTTACAAAAATATGTTGATTAATCAAATCTGCATAGTGCAATATCATAATCGTAGAGAGTATTAAACAATAACTTTGTGCAGCTGTATAAAAAAATCAAGGTAAAATATGACGTTTCTGAATGACTGAAGCAGTGTTTCACTCCATCTCTATGGTAGCGACACATATCACTTTACTACCTCGCTGTCGCTGTGGTGGGTTTGAGCTGTGAGCAGCCACCACGGAACTAACCCAATGGAGGTGTGCTTTGAAGTGAACTTTGAAGTGATTTTTCAAAGCGTCTGGCTAAACCAACAGCTCCAATAACAGCATGCATCTGATCCTTCCTGATTCTAAATGAAGCCACTTCAATACAATCAAAGCAGCCTTATGATCAGCCAGTCTCTGCAATGGAAGACGCCATTAGATATAACAGAAAGTAGTGCGGACCGCATGATGTCATTTTTTTTCATTTCCAATGCCAATACTGTAACCATGAGCATCAGTCTATACCAATAACTCTTAATAGTTCTTCTATAAGACCTACTATATTTTACTGACTTAAGAATAAGTATCTAAGACTACGCTATTATGCTACCAGGCTATATTTCATACTGAATTTAATCTACTTTATTATTTCTTTTAATCTTCAGTATCCAATCCAACATTTTTTGCTATATCAGCCCAATATTTTGTTGACCAGGTATCCCTGTTTTCTGGGGAAAGTCCCTGTTTTTGGTGAATCATGCTACCAGGTGACAGGTGGCATATCTGATTTGTAAAGAATCTACTTTTTTATTTGTATAGACAGAATCTGTATATTATCACTGTCCAAAAAAAACAAAAAACAAGTGACTCCAAAATGGTAACTTTACAGCAGAGGACAAAAATCTTTACTTTTCATATAAATTAATGGAAACATTTTTTAAAAGCAGTATTAGAGCATTTAATTGGTTCAGCCATCACAAGGACAATGTTTTAAGACAATGTAAAGGACAACTGTCAAATTATGCAGAAAACTAAAAATCTGTGGTACTAGGTTTTCATTAGACAGTGACGATATACTATTTGTAGACATTCTACTTGAATGTAGGCTACCTTACGATTTAAAAATAATAAATTGTTTTTTTACTGCATCACCTTTTCAGTCATTCAAATTAGGGATGCACCGATACCACTTTTTCCTTACCGATACCAATACCAGCTTCTCAGGTATCTGCCAATACAGAGTACTGATACCAATACCAACTCTGACTTAAATGTTCGATATATGGCTATAAATCCTGATATTTATAGTGTTCCACTTTTAATATGTTGTATTTTTTATGTCTTATCCTGAATAAGATATAATAACATTGAAAGAACACCATTTGGTTGAGTAACTGCACATTAAAAAGTTTCAGAGCTACGAAAATATAAAAATTGCCACAATGCAGAAACACATGCAGTCATTTAGTCAATAAGCTTCATAGCATCGGCGCTCTCTATTGCCGATACCGATACTGTGTGTAAGTGCCAGTATCGGCGCTGATACTGATATTGTATCGGTATCGGTGCAACACTAATTCAAATATGACATATGGCATTATGTTGACAGCTGTCTCTCTAGAACTGGAGCTGGGCCTGGGGTGTGTTTAGTGTCTGGCTATTGGGCTACAGCCACCGGTCTCTTAAGTCTCTGAGTATTTAAATAGTGAATGTTAAAAACTTTTTACAACTTGATGACTGTATTACAGAGTAATGACTATGTGTGTGGTGGTGCTGAAATCTCATAATTGAATTTAATTGGAATTTAATACACGGGGCAAATACTGGGTCAAAAAACAGGAAAGTGAAACTGTTTCCACTTTTTATTTCACAGATAAAAACACTGGGTATTTTTACGCTATACAGAACATCTAACTGTCTCGGGTTTTCATTTCAGAAACCTGATCTCTTACCAACACCCATCAACACTGACATGCCATCTGCACCAAGTTGTATACAGGTGAGCTGCATCCGTGTCAGTAAACACTGACATGTTTGTATTGTAATATCACTGTAATAAAGCGCAGGAAAATGTTAAAAATAGGATGAGTTAGCTCCTCTAACGCTAATTCACTTCAACAAGATGTTAAATTTAACATTAAAGCGTGTTGATATGATAGAGTAAAGCAATGTGTACTTCCATTTCTTCTGTATTCATTTCATTTATCCTTACAGACTCGTGCCGCCTGGTTCACTATGTGGGCGGAAATTAGGAATGTGCAGTAAACACTCTTTTAGCCAGCAAGCTAAAAGTGACTAAAGAATGATTTTTTTCAGCTCAGTAAAGTCGGTAGAGTATTATAGTAAGACTGAGACCACCAGAGCAATGAACGCTCCTACATGTACTGTATCGAGACACAACGGCGGAGCAAAATGAGCTTATCTGCCTAACCCAGTTTAGCTCGACTATATGAGCCAGCGGAGATATTTATGGACAATTTATTTTCCTTTGGGTTACACTGATGTCTATAAAGACTGTATGTGAGTTACATACCTTGTTATTCGCTCTGGTTCTATCTGCTGGTGATTAAGATCCAAAGCGGAGCAGAAGCTCCAAACATGTTTATCACATCCAACGCTTGCTGGAGACATAACGCCTCCTATTGGCTGAGACGGGTCAGATGACCAAACAGGGACCAGGAGATAACGAGTCCTATTGGCTAGTTGAGAGTCAGATGACCAAACAACGGAAAACTGATCAACATATTATGCAGTCATTAACTGAAATAAACTGAAATAAAATCATATGAAATGAAATAAAATTAAATGAAGTGCATTTGATGACTAATCAGAGTAAACGTCTCCTGCAGGTAGTTCAAATGATCAAGACACGGACAAAGTAAAACGCCACCTATCGGCCACTAGTGCACAAAACTATATTTAACTGTACTGAACCGTACTGAACTGAATTACAGCTGTGATCAAAATTATCTACCATTATCTTAGATCATGTCCCAAACACATCGCTATAAATACTGGATTATAATTAATTTGAATCGAGTTCAAAACAGTCCAATGTGGATAAAAACACAGAATGAATAAAAAGATAAATAATAAAGTAAAAATAAATAATATCTCTGTCAGCACCTTAAAGTTGAGCTAAGACTTCTTTTTATAACCCAAACTAAGTTGAAATAATTTTCATTTTTGTATTTTGTGGAATAATCCTTAAAGTCTGCAGTTTTACTAATAACAGTAATAACACTGTAATAATGGGAATTATAGAAGTTATGAAGAGATAACCTTTAATAATGCTATGTTGAAGACCATCGGCGTCACTAGAGGTGGACAGGTGGATGGGTTGCTAAGCCTGGACTGGGGGGGTCTGGTGGCAAGGTCCCCCAAGAGGATTTTTAATGGCCTCAAAAGTGTCTGTTCATTACGAACAAAGCATATAATGTATCAAAATGCCTATTTGGTCAAACTGGCATGCCGTACATCTGTCTTTTGCAACAGACACTGATCAAACACAGGGACTAAAAAATATTTCCTTTTTAACCTTTTATTACAGAAATTTACTTAATCAGAAATCTTAGCCTAGCTCCTTAGGTTAAGACTGAATTTAGAATGGAGGACATTACAGAAAGGCAGTCCTTAAGTTAATGATCTTATCATATATCCTAAATATATTCACCAGTTGTAATTGTGTCACCAGTTGTAATTTATACTCAAGTCCCTGGCTTAGATGTTTGATGATATTCCTGTAACTATTAAGGTGTTGTTAACATATTAACATATTAAAAAGTAAGAAACATAACAGTGAGAAACAAGAAATAAAGCCGAGACTCACGAAAATATCCTTAATCCGAACATGCAAACTTCACATGACCATATTCACCGTTCAGACACTGCCCCCTAGTGGACCAAACACGGACGTGCACACACACAGATCGAGCGAAAGAGAGAGAGCGAGCGAGCGAGAGAGAGAGAGCGAGAGAGAGAGAGAGAGAGAGAGAGACTGTGGGTCTGGTTTTCGGCCTTAATGTTTCTGAATACATTTTCCAACCAACTCTTTGCCTTACATGCACACAGACAGACAGACACGCAGTCATACACACATTAACAATTACATACACACATACATACATACATACACACACACATACAGACAGACACGCAGTCATACACACATTAACAATTACATACACACATACATACACACAGACACACAGACAGACACAGACAGACAAACAGACACAGTCATACATACATACATACATACACACACACATACATACATACACACACACACACATACATACATACATACATACATACACACACACACACATACATACATACATACATACATACATACATACATACATACATACATACATACATACACACACACACACATACATACATACATACATACATACATACATACATACATACACACACATGCATACATACACACAACCTTAATTAATGAACATAATCTTGACTTTAAATTTATATTATTAATGTATGTCTGAATCCTGAATAAGTCTTTGTAGAGTGATGTGAACGTTGCGGAGTATATGTGCAGTTTCGTCCACATTTCTTTTTAAACTATCTAAAAAACTGGTTCTGGTTCTGAACAAAAAGAATTTCGCCGTTTGCAGATTTATTTTATTAATATTATTATTATTCAGTTTTTAAGGTAAACCAGAAATAGTATATTACTGCAACTATATCTGCTGAAGTAAATATAAAACACTGCATAACAAAAACACAACAACAACAACAGTAATAATAATAATAATAATAATAATAATAATAATAATAATAATAATAATAATAATAATAATAATAATAATATAACGGTTATGATGATAACACAAAAATAATACACATTTCCTGTCAGTCCTTGTGTTTGAGAGTTTTAGAGGAAATGTGTTTAAATGTTTGTAATTGTATAATTTCAGTTTTTACTGTAGATTTCTCTACATAGAACACATACACTGTACTGAAAAACACATTTATAATTCTGTAAAAAAAAAAATAATAATAATAAACACATTTATGGACCACATTTCAAACGATAACCACTAAAATCACCTAAACACAGCACACAAGCCAACATCGCCAGCACATCGAACCTTCAGCTCCTTATGAATTATAGTAAGAGTGTTTGTTTTGGTTTTGCTTTAGTCTGAGATCAAATTCAGGTTCTTTAAAAATAACTGTCTAGCAATGCGAGTTTAAATCTCAGCTACTATGAAGTCGATACAGATTGTAAAATTAATTCAACGAAGATTAGCTGGAACTTGGGTTCTTATGTATATGTATATATATTTACACCAAAATTTCAGTACCGTTTTAACCTTTTCTGTTCTTAACTAAGCACAATTCTAAATTGAAATGACGGACATTAGATCAGACTAAACGGCCGAACCAACTGAACCAACACTGAGGTTGCATTATTTCCATCCTAACTAAAGTTGGTGATGTGGTCCGTTATAACTCCAGTAATAACCAGCAGATGAGAATCTGATTTACAGAGAAAACGAGAAGAATAAACACGCCTAAAAAAAGATTCTCCAGCGGTTCGATTTAGACCCCTGAGTTCACTTTAGACCCCTGTTTAAATAATTGTTTAAATAGTTGTTTAAATGGTGAAATTCTTCTATAGGCTGATGGACACGGTGTATATGGTTCTATATAGTACAGAAACGGGTTCTGCTGTTGATTCAACGTCAAGCTCGGTGCAACATAAGCCTCTTTTAGGAGTAATACAGAATCCCTTTCTTAAAGATTAATTTAAAAATTAACCAAATGTTTTAAACGTTTCAGGCTTTATTCTTCCAAACGTTTCTGCAGTGCGTCGACCTGCTACAGAGGAGGAGGAGCTCTTAATATCACACTTACACATGAAATATATAAACTCAAATAATAAATAAGATCATCCTTTAAAGCTTTAGTTGCCTCGTCGTTTTAATTGTATTTATTTATCTGTTTTTTTATCTAATTTATTATTTTTTTTTTATTTTGCCTTTCCTTCTGTCTTAGAGGACACGTGCGCTTCCAAAGACCTACACTCATAACTCCATATAAGAGCCCACTCGCCCGTGTTTGTTTATTTTAATTATTTTTATGATTATTATTATTGTTGTGTTAATAATAATAATAATAATAATAATAATAACAATAATCACAATTATATTCATAACTATAATAATAATTCGTTCATGTAATTATTTATTTAGTTATTTACAAATCTCCTACTTACTACGTACTATCAAAACATTTAAGTGGCCCCGCCTCTTACGATGATTTTATTTACTTTTATATATTTTTTTTTTATGTATATATTTTAAGCGTCTTCCTGCAAAATTATAGGCTACAGTCTCAAAGACACCAACAAATCTAAAAATACTACTTAATACTGTACTAAATTTAATCTTTAATTCTGTAAAAAGATAAAATAATTATATATTTGTTCTTCTCTTTTCTTTTAGTTTTTTTTTTTTTCGAGTGTCATCCTAAGAAAGAGGGGGGCTCCTTTAAGCTCTACTCTAGATAGTTGATCTGCTGTGGGAGGGTCACTTTGGACCAATAATGTCTCGGTGTCTCTCCCTCCCCTCCCTCCCCCTCTCCCTCTCTCTCTCCCTCTGTCTCTCCTGGTCAGATCAGTCTGTAGCTCCGGCTGAACTCGCCACACGCTTCGCGGTTCCTCACAGCGAGGCTGAGGGACAGCCCGGGAACTGTGAGAGTGGATACCTCCGCGCTCCTTGTCTTCATCCGGATCAGCTCCAGCATGGCTCCCAGCAGCCCGACCAGCAGCAGCAGATCTCCGGACCTTCTCCCTCCTATGTTTCAGCCACACTTATGAACCCTCCATGTGATTTCTGAGACTGTTTTCTCCTCCTGAAGAACTCTAACACGCCCAGAACAATGATGCACCATCCACTGGACATCGGGGGACATTACTACCCTGCTGACCACAGGTCACACAGATACAGGAGTTTCATGATCGAAGAGATTCTAACGGAGCATCCAGACGACAGAGTGTCCCCTCCAGCGGGGGATCTACTCAAATTCGGAGTGCACGCGCTCCTGTCTGCGCGGCCGTATCCGAACCACTTAGGTAAGAAACTTCTGAGCTGGTGTCTTCTTGTAGCTAATAACACTTTCATTAACGGAACAACTGGTATAAATACATTATAAACATTTTTTTTAATCATTTAAAATCATTTTTGTCCAAACAGCAGAAGCACTGATTAATAGAAAAATGTATATCTGTATATCCTTATATATGTATATATAAGTTCTCTTAATTTAGCTCAAAACAGAGTATTGTCTGGGTTTGTATACTAATTACTGGAGTTACAACTGATAAAAATACAAAAGTATCTTTAAAAAATATACAAAACTACAACACTGGCTATTTGAGCTTTATAATACATTTAGATATTTTTTTAAGGAAATCTACAAAAGGTTTAACTAAAAGAACACAAACAGATACGTACGAGAAACACACAGGGATCAAACTGCAAAATGTTTATTATATTATTTTACATTTCTATGTTTTTGATGTCTGTAGATTTAAATCTCTTGTAAAAGCGCGCAGTTTCGGCTATGACGTATTTATTTGTCTTGATATTTATTTATTATTTTAAAATTTTCTTTATATTTTATTTAAGAACCGAAACCATTCAAAGCAAGCGCTGTAAAAAAATAAATAAATAAAATAATAATAATAATAATAAAAATAATAATACTTTTAGATCTTGTGTAGCAAATAAAACAAAAAAACAAAATACTTCTTTAATATAAACATTTACTTCAAAATTATTTGAGAATCAAATGGCAGAAGTGTGTAAAACTTATATAACAATTATTATAACAATTGGTGAGACTGACTGTTGTTTTTCCTCTGTTCAACAATATGGTTGAGATATTATTATTATTATTATTATTATTATTATTATTATTATATTTTTGTTAATATACAGCAAAGGATATAAACTGTACGGAACAAGCCTTAGTGATTTTTACAGTGAGTGGACTTGTTTATTTGAAGGGCTCCTTTTAGAGCTATGAATAAGCCCTTAAGTGTTCTGCTGGGGAACACTGACCATTAGGCCTAGTCAATATTTTTACTAAAAAAAGATGTTCAACAAAAGTCTTCACATTTCTCCAGACATGTGTTGTGTCAGTTAGTGGATGTGTTTAACACATGGTCAAGCTGAAGCAGTGCAGTCTCTAACACTGGAAAATGTATCAAGCACAGCTCTTTAGCTGGTATTTGTATTGCTGATGCACTCTGCAAACAAAAACAACCGTGTTTGAGGGTTTCAGCACAGTTTCCACTGCACTAACACAGTCCTGGTGTTGTGTTTGTCTAATTTATGGGTGTCAACAAATGAATATTTATAGCTCAGTCACTGTGCATTACTCTTCACATACTGAATAGTTACTAAATAGCAAGAAGTTCATGAAAAGTAAAGGACTAAAGCAGATTACTGATTTAAAATTACACATCATTATTATTAGACAGTGTAGGCATGTTGCCCCTACGCTGTCACACACTTTTAGCCACTGCTTTTGTTTTCCTCCTCAGTTCTGAAGGCAGAGCAGTCGGGCATGCTGAAGTTCCCAGTGTCGCCCTTGCCCTGCCCGCTGGGGGCACCGCTGGGGTCTGCTCTGCTATCTGGAGCATCCGCCACACACCACCTCCCTTTGGACCTTCACCTGCGGGGTAAACTCGAGCCTGGGGGTGACGGGGTGAGCAAGACAAAGAAGGGCAGACGGAGCAGGACGGTTTTCACCGAGCTCCAGCTGATGGGCCTGGAGAAAAGATTCGAGAAGCAGAAATACCTCTCAACTCCGGACAGGTGAGGCCCTGACTTCTTTCAGAACTATCTGTTCTAACAAGTTATACTGTATTCTTTATGGGCGATAGTCAAATGTTCCACACTGACAATTACTACAAGGCATTGAGGCCATTAAAACATTTTGTATGGATTCGACTTCATCTTGTAGGTTGTTTACTTAATAATTAAGTTGGTGTAATATATTTAATTCACATTAAAACTATTTACACATTTGAAATACATAAATTCATACCAAGGTTACCTTCGCTGTTAATTATTGAGCTCATGTTTGGTGTAATCTAAATATATTTTAAATCTTTTTGTTACGTTCTTTGTTTTGCAGAATAGACCTGGCCGAGTCTTTAGGCCTTAGCCAGCTACAGGTCAAAACGTGGTATCAGAACAGAAGAATGAAGTGGAAGAAAATTGTAAGTTTTGCCAGCAGTTCTTTTTGGGTTTTTTTCTTCATGTTGTAATAAGCTGAGGTTTTTAAGTTACAAATAATAAGTTGAAACAAAGATATTTGTACTCTCCTAAGCATTTTCAATTTATAAAACTTATATTTTTAAGCATGTTTGCACAGTATCTCCAAAATTGTAACTTTATAGGAGAGGGCAGCAACTTGCTTTGCTTTTAATGTAAGTCAATGGAACCAGAACTCTTTTCAATGTTAGTTTGGAAGGATATGAAAGGCGGCTGCTGTGTTCAAATGATGCAGAAACTTAAAAAACTAGGTTTTCTATGGAGAGTGACAATATAAAATAATCTACGTTCCATCCGATGGTATTTAAATTATTAACCATTAATTTCTGCTTCCTTTGTATTTAATTTCATTAATATGTTGGGATCAGTGTTAAGACCGCCCTGCTTATGGTCCCACCTGGTGTCTCTTTTTACTCATAGTACATAAAAAATCAACAGTTCATTTCAGTGCTAACAGATGCTGGATTTTAAATGTGATTTTAAAATGCTCCACCGAAGTTCTATAGGTTACTTAAAGGGAAATTCCACCCATTTATAGAAATTTCTGTACACTTAAAAGGATAGGACCCGAAGTTATATTCTGAGTGATCAGATACAAATCTTCATTCTAAATAGCCACATCAGGCTGACCAGAAATGTTGATAATAGGGACTAAAAGGGATTAAGTGTTTAAAGCCTTAAAAAGCTATTATTGGTTTTGAATATTGTGCCTGATGCCTGTTTTATTATAGACTGGAGGTCAAGTTTAAACTTAAAATGTATTTTTAAAATTCATTTATAGTGAAGTGGTACATACACGATGTTGAAAGTCAAACTAGCCCCTAGAAAAGTTGCTTTATTAAAACATTTCTTTAAATTTTCAACTTATATTGCCGTTAAGAAAAAACAACAACAGCGTGTGTATTTTTTGCAGCTTCATTTGAGCAGAGCAGCTGTCTTGAACATGGCTGATACTTTTATGATGAACAAACCATTAGAAATTGACCAAAATCATTTTATATGGACTTACATAATAAAAACACATTTTTGAGATGCATGTTATTAAATGTATTATTTATTGCACATTGAATACACTGTAACACTTGGAGTTGTGTGAAAAGGGTTATGTGTCTACAAATGTCTGCAGCCTTCCATTATTTGAATTAAGTTCCCATTTAAATTCTAAAATAAGTCAACTAAATATATGATACTCTGTAGAGACTCCTGGTTCCTAATATGCTGACTGTAAAAATCAATATGTTGCTCTACAAATAACTATCTCACAGTAAACTACTCAACATATGAACCACTGAATTATGAACACATACAGGGTTCTTGGTTCTTTTATTTATTTATTTATTTGAAGGGTACATTTACTTATTTAATACTATAATAATACTATTATAATAATACTATTAGCATCGGTTTGGGTACTGTGCAGGTCAATTCTTCATTTATCAAGTAACAAACAATGTAAATGTACAGTATTTATAAGGTCCAAATGAGATTTTAAGGTCCAAATGTATGCCATAAATATTTATTTTCTCTGGAAATGTACACATTTGTATCTTTATCATAACCAAATATGTAGAACAATGAATTAAAATGTGGAGTTAAGCCAGATAGTCCAAAGTCAATACAACTTTTTAAAAAATTATATAAAGAAAATATACAGTTATGATTTCTGACTAAAGGTCCCACCACATTGATTCCATACCAGTGACAGTTTAGTACCCTTTTTCTGGGAGTGTACCTTAAACTGGGCGAATCCATAGTCTAAGTCTGGCCTTTGCTGAATGTTGTTGTTAGGTATTACAAGGTGGTGGACTGGAATCCCCAACCAAACCCAAAGGGCGGCCAAAGAAGAACTCTATCCCCTCGAGCGAGCAGCTTTTGGAGCAGGAGAGGACAGGAGACGCGTCTTCGTCACAGTCCGACACCAACCAAGAGGAATAAATGGCCAATCTCTGCCCATGTGACTCTCTACTGGAGCTATACGGACACACAGGCTGGGATTGCTCCTCAGTGAAGCTGATATTCGGGCACTTACGGACAAATCCAAACACGACGAGGTCCTGATTTTATACTACCTGGTTTTGTTTTTTTGTTTTTTTTGGGTTTTTTTTGAAAATGAAGCCATTAAGGCTTTTTGCTGAGAACACTTTCAGAGCGATACTCAGCAGCAATGAGTTCTCTCTCTCTTATTCCCCTTTACATTGGAGAATGCCACAGGAACATTTGCTCTACAATTATTGTGCTTTGTGGTTTTAACTATGTCTGAATAATATGATAACAAAATTAAATGTTCTTTTTACAAAGATAGTTTGATTATTCAGTCAGCAACATACTTCATAATTACTTTAGTCAATCTTTGCAATTGAATAGATCACTGATGACCACAAAGGCTTTAACAGCAATAATTTATTAATAGTTGTTAAATAGTTTAGTAATACAATGTCAGCGCAAACATAAAATCAACACTACTACTACTACTACTACTACTACTACTACTAATAATAATAATAATAATAATACAATTACTGGTAACAATTGTAAACATACATGTATGCCTGCTTTAAAAATAGCTGGTGCTCAGCCTGTATATTTAATATAAAATGTATATTTTGCATATAATGCAAAGTGATGTTAATAGGGAGACGGCCCAAGCTTACTTAGCAGCAGGTGTGGTGACCATGGAGTGCGATAGATAGTATTAACACTTAAATAAGCTAAAAAAAATAAATAAAGGAGGAGCAAGATGTGTACAGTGCATAGCATGAACTGAATAGGAATAGCAGGATGAGTAGTATGAAAGCATAAATGGAAGGATTGACTTGGAAACGGTGACCGGGGGATTTGTGGGATTAGTAGCATGAATGGATGAGCAGTGTAAACGTATTAGTGTCGGTGGACGAGAGCATTGAGCAGCATTAAAGGAATACGCTGATGAGTAGGAAGGGATGCATGGAATGAATAGAATTAGAGGGGTATCATGAAAGGATAAATGTGATAAGTAGGATTAGTGGAATGGAAGGATGAGTGTAATACGTAGTATGACTGGATTAGGATGAAAGAATGAGTAGGATGAGCGGGATCAGGTGATGCATGGGATGAGTCCGTTAAAAGCACTAGTGTGAAAGGATGAATAGGAAGCGAGGGATTAGTAGGATTAAAGGATGAGTGGGATGAGTGGTACGTAAGGATTTTGGTGAAAGGATGAGTGGGTGGGTAAGATAACTAATAAACTGATTAGTATTCTAATGACAAACTGAAAGCATGACCACACTCGTCTTGTATAGGGGAACATGGTTTAAGTGGTATGTAAGCAGGAGTAGGATGAGTAGGATGAATAAGATGAAAGAATGAGGAGTCAGATGAAAAAAAGGAAAGGGTTGAGTAGGATGAGAGGGCTTGAGTTGAGTGAAACAGAATGAGCGGGCCAAATCGAATCAATAGGAGGCAAGGATGAGTAGTTTGAGTGTGCTGAAAGGATGAGTGGGATGGTATGCTCCTCTCATTCTGTTTGTGAGTGGATGAGAGATGATGAATGAGTTTAAGCTTCTCACTTTCAGCCTGCTGTTCTGTAGTTTTTAAACAAACTCATCCAAACTCTGTCATTTGCTGCAGAGCTGTTCATCACCCAGCTTTAAACACGGCCTTCAGTTTCTGAGTGTTTACACTGAAAATGTTCTTTTTTTATTTGGCCCGTGTTGTTTAGTTCTTTAAGAATCGGCTACATGTGGGAATGATTCCCATCAAAGACTTTGGTGGAAGCATAAAAGCCGTGAAATGTGTGTCCAAGACTTTATATGAACAGTCGATATTGCACAGATGAGCGAGTAATGTCCACTGGCTTTGTAAACAGGAGTGTACTGCAATCCCCCAATACAGCAGAAGCAGCAATGAGGTCTGAGGGACCCTCAGTATGTCACTGATGCTAATCTCACTAAGCTTTGTCAAATAATAATTCCAGTGATATTGAAACAGATAAACAACTCACAACAGCTAAGAATCTTAGGAATGTACTAAGAATGTACTTGCTCTCTTAGCATTTCCAAGTCAACAGCGTTTTGGGCAATTACCTTTAGTAGCTCTCAAATAAACAAGCCAATGAAACAATTAGCAGTAAAATCTCACAAACCACATCAAATTGGAGTGTTTTAAAATTGTATTGAATTTCTTTGCAATCAAAAGAGGTGATGCACTCATACCTGTTTAAAAGAAAAATGTTAATTGTTATTAACAGTCAAGGAAACTCTAATACAGCTGTAGGTCCAAAGGTATTTACATACACAGAATCCCCTCAATTCGAATTAATTTCTTCAGGTTAGAGCGAAGAATCTGAATTACTGCTTTATTAAACGAATTAGTTGACAGTATGTGAAGGCAGCCTCTGTGAGAATATATAATCTTCTCCAAGTTAAGAAGGAAAACAAGCTACAGTGCCAGCTAAAAGCTTCAACAGATCCTCAGATGTAACGAACTAATTCGGGTTAAGAAACTCTTTGCATGTAAACGCCAGCAAGCATGTGGATTTTATTCAACACAATGCTATTAAGACATGAGTGAGGCATTATTTACAAAGATGACCGGGTCTATGGGGCTATGGAGGGCGTGTCTCCAGTTTGAGCTGAATACTGAGGTTAATGCTTTAATGCCAGTTTTTTTTCACACTGTTTTCAAAATAAAACCAGAGCTGGTAAACATCCCGGGTCATCAGCTCACACCGTTTAAAACAAATACAACACGTTTTTAAAAAGAAATCCATGCAGATGTATAAGTTGTGCTTCCAATTCAAACCAACTTTGATTATTATTGTCTACAGTGGAGTTCTTGGAGGTAAATGGACTCACAAGCCTTTCTTGATCATCAGGGAGCTTTTTAAGGCATCTACAATTAGGAAGCATCTCTATATATATATATATATACTTAGTCATTGTAATTTTATTTTTAATATAATATGTATTTGTAATTTTTATTTTAATATAATATATACATTTAGTTGCTCAACAAAGGTTCTGTAATAAATATAGAATATTATAACAAAGGCTCAACGACTTCAAAATTAACAGCGGCCCAGCAGTGAGGCTTGTGTAATTCATGCCTATTTTAATTAAAGCCGAGACTAAAAATAACGTTCTGAGTGAAATTTCATTGCTAAGAATCACCTCAGCTCTTTATTAGAGTTCAACTAAAAACATTACTAAAGATGTTCCACTTTCCAACGGAAGAAAGAGCACTTTTCTAAAAATGAAAAATAAAGAAAAAAAAGGGAAAAAAAGAAAAGAAAAAAAGAGAGGACAGAACCTTGGGCTGCTCGATAGCTTTCTGGATTAAGAGCATCATGAGCATGACTTAGTGCTGAAGCTGCTGAGCAGACTGAAAACAAAAGCCCCACTACAGAAGCACTCCGTTCACCATTACTGTGTAATTACCGCAGATGAAAACACACGCAGTTTCTGTTAACTCTGTATTCGTTTCACCCTTGAATTTACAATAGTAGGGTGTAAGACACGCTGTAAGCGTGCAAACGGGTTTGTAAACTTTTGAACGGGCTGTAAGATAACCCCCCCCCCCCTCTAGTTATGTACAGAGCTTAAATATTTCTATTTCTGCTCACCAACAGAGCCTACTTACACAGCTCACCAACAGAACTCACCAGAGCTCAAACACAGAACTTAATAACAGAGCTCAGTAACAGAGTTCAGTAACAAAGCTCAGGAACGACACAGCTTGAGTGTAAATGTTAATGAACTTGATCAGGTTGGAATAAGGAGTATAAACCTCTGTTTAAATCATATCTCAATCATAACATTATTATAATTGTTGTTGTTGTTAATAATGATAATAATAATAATAATAATATACGATACACTGGATTTATTCGTGATGACGTCTCTCTCAGTTTCCACAATCCACACGTTTTATTCTGTGTTTTTATGTGTATTCTATACGCAGAGCTCGGTCACTGTGCCGGTTCTATGTCCCAGAGAGTTAAAGATGTGGGTTTATGTGCGGAGGGGAATATTCTCAGCGCGATCAGATCAGATCCTGCAGCGGCCGGCTCTGTGTCTGTCAGCAGAGCTGTTGCTCTTGGCTTTGCGCTAATGAAGCGAGC
The DNA here is from genome assembly GCA_021613375.1 of Megaleporinus macrocephalus. Classification (NCBI taxonomy): domain Eukaryota; kingdom Metazoa; phylum Chordata; class Actinopteri; order Characiformes; family Anostomidae; genus Megaleporinus; species Megaleporinus macrocephalus. The sequence goes on from CM038714.1 coordinate 41,284,904, forward strand.
TGCCTTCACCGAGACCTCCTGTTCCATTATTATGAGTGTAATGGGACTTCAGCGGGAACCGGTGCAGTATTGCATAACGGCTAGAACTGTAGATACAGCAAGCACTATTTACATACGACGTTAGATATGACTATTAGAGACACAAAATAATAATAAATCGGCAATAATTAATAGTAGTGACCTATAATACTGACCAACGCCAACAGTACGCATTTACTCTGGAATATTCTTGACTGCGTAAAACAACAAATGCACAAATGCGTATTTTTTTAATAGTGTATCTAGAAAATGTATTTTAGATGTTTATTTTTTTTTTTTTTTCTTGAGGATGTTTTTAAATTCAGCAGAATATACTAACCCATAATTATAATTATAAGTATACTTCCCTCTAATATTTACAAGGCTCGTTAATGCTTAATGCTCTGCAGGGGGGGCAACATTAAAAAGAAAATACGTAACTGTCGTATATAGCAATATTGCGCAGGCAGGTGTAGCCCACCAAAAGAAGAAATAAATCCCCTTCTGTGTATATATCCAGGTATCTGGTTCCACACTTAGACTACAAATTAATCGCTCGTTTCAAGCATTCGCAGCTCGTAATATGAGCAGACGTGTAATTATAAGTGCACAAACTGTGCGATATTTGTTGAAGGATGTTGTTATCTTTCAGCAGAGGGACTATGAACGGTCCCGGGGAGACTACAATGAGATCCTGTTGATAGCTCTGGCAAAGACGCGCTGCTTTAAGCGCCTCTAGACCACAGGATGGTCCTTTCAGCTAAAAGTGTTTGTTCTTCAAGACACTTAATACCGTGAGTGCACAATAACAACAGCAGGAGAGCTCAGAAACACCAACTGGCTTTTTCCCCCCCCCTGTCCCTCCATCCATCCTTACTTACGTAGCGCTCCTCTGCCAAGCTTACATTTTTTGTAGGCCTTCCAGCATCGCTAATGTTAATGCTGATCCCACTTGTACAAAAGAGATGGGCTTACAGTGCAGGTGGTGAAATGTTGCTCTGAGCTAGTTTGGTAAAGGGCCCGCAGAAAAGAAACGCCTGCATTGTCCTCCGGACTGAATGGAATCCATCATGGCCTGGAACTCTTAATGCGCTTCAAGTGAACGACCCCTTAGCCAGAAAAACAGTCAGCTGGAGCATCAAGCCGGACAAGAATAAACTCCAGACAAGCACAATCAGAAAGTCAGAGGTCAATAGAAATAAGACTGCAACAAAGCAAACAAACAAGCTTGGGGAGTATGAAAAAAATCACGATTCCCATCAGCATTGTGAAACTTTTATTTCTCTCTCTCTCTCTCTCTCTCTCTTTTCCACACATGCATTGATTGTGCTACTCATCGGCACTCGAGCTCGTGCTCCACACTGCACCTTTTCTTCACTTGGTGGTCTTTTTTTGTAGCAGTTCCACTGGATGATTGTATGAAGGGTGGGGGTGCTTTTACGCACATCTGCAGCCCCCACAGACTCCCTCTGTCTCAGGCGAACGACCGAGCCATTCGTCAGTACTCACCCATATCCGAGTCGTGGTCATTATGCAGATTAAAGACAGGTGCAGCCACACTTCCACAAAAGAGGCCATGAAAGACGCGCAGCGAGACGCAGAAGGGTTCAGCAACTTCCATTACCTGTTTTCAACAGCACTCATGACGCTGCCGCACCGTTTCCCGACCAAACACTTCAGACAGTTTGACGCGAAAACCACAGGCTAAATGTCTAATGGCGGCCTGTTCCCTATGGAGTGAACTGCGTACGTCCCAAAACTGGCTTCTATACCGAGACTGTGCACTAAAGTCCAGAAAACGAGTCACACGCTTCATAGATAAACATTTATGGGTTTTTAATTTTGATATATAATGTTATATATTTGAGAGGAGTAATTGTTGTTTCGCTACATTTCATAGGGAATCTACCACTTTGAAGTGGTCAGTCAATTTTGAGCTATTAAGGACCACAAATCACGCTCATTTCACACGTCACTGAATGTCATGTGACTAAAAACCACAAGTATGGAAGTAAATAGAACGTCATGTACTATATGACAATATGTGATCATATAATTGCAAAATCTGATCACAAACGCGATATACAACCTTCTATAGGTTTCTTATAGCGACTCTGGTGATCACGTGACCCACCGATCACGTAAAGTCATTTGTAAAAAAAAAAAAATTAATTAATTAATTAAATAAATCCTGCATGTTGCAGGATAAAATTCCACATGTTAAAAAGCACAAATTTTTGACGCGAGAAAAGTATAAATAAACAATACAAATAAGTGTGAAAAAAATTAAGCGCCTACAAACAGCACGTGACTTGTCATGTGATTTTTATTCTGTAAGGAAAAGAGGACGGGTGCTCTTAATAACAGGACATACACAAGTGTTATACTTGACTATGTGTACAAAATATAACTAAATACACAATATATATATATATATATATATATATATATATATATATATATATATATATATATATATATATATATATATATATAATACAATAAAAAAATTAAAGGGCAGTAAAACAGTAAACTACGGATTAAAGTGAAACCCCATTTACTAGTTCAGCTTAGTTCAGCTTTTCCTATTCTGAATGTCAAAAATATTTTTTATGAGCTTCATAACCACTAGAAACAGTTTCCCTAAACACGAAATACGGTTAAAGAGATACCTTTTCACCTATTGCTGTTATTTGTTATTTCCTTATCTGTGATTTTTTCCTGTCGTTTCTTTTTCCAGTGCAGTCGTTCTCCTCTGGGACTCTGTGCGGGCTGAGTGTTGGACAGAAACGACCTCCAGCATAAATTACAATCAGGAGAAGAGGAATCCGGTGATTTGGACTTCCATGTGTGATTCAGTTCAGACATTGAGGCTGTGCGAGGCAGCGCTGAAGGGCAGCAGAGCAGGTGGAGGGTGAGTGAAGTGGAAGGTCACGCCGCCGCCGGTTGGTTGGTGGTGTTGCTGGCGCCGCCAGCTTGAGGCAACAGCGTTGACTACATTTATCCGTAGGTGTTTGTCCAAACCAGTTTATAAGCTGGATAAACGCCCCATCTTTCTTTAGCATGTGGCGGTTGTGGAGTTTGCAAAGCAAACTACAGGGTCTGGTTAGAAAAGGTCACAAATGCTAACGTTTACGTTTGTAGTCTGCTGTGTTAACTTAGCTGGGTAAACACTGTGGGCAACCATTTCAGTTTCACTGTCATTTCTAACAAGAAGCTGGACATTTAGGACATATCAAAAACACAGGCAGGCGTTTCTGTTTAGTTTAGAAACCTAAACACGCATAAAAATGCACAATTGGCGATTTTACTTAAATTGACTTTCCGTGCTTAGTTATAAGCTTGTAATAGTTCTTTACATTTTTTAATATTTTTCCCCATTTAACTGGTTACAATGTAAACAAAGTCGTTCAGAGAGGTTCAGTGTGAAATGCAACATAAACTCTGAATTGTTCACAGTGGTGGTGATAGGAACCAGACGTCTATGGTGTTTAATGCTGTAATTTACTTACTTTAAAAGGAACAAAATGTAAGATGACACCACTGATATGTAAGATTTTTTTTGTTTAATACATTCCAGAATGTAAAGAAATCACAGATCACAGTAGCATCAACCTGCCTTTAGTACCACATGAACGAATGAAGAAGAAACCTCTCACTTTTGGCAACAAAACGCTTAAAGGTAAAGAAAACAAGTAAGCAGCAAAACTAAGATTGGCAGTTGTCTTGCTTTCCGCGTCTGGAGACAGATCACACTGTCTGATGTCAAACTCGCAAAATTTTTAGACTGGTAAATGGGGAGGAGTGAAAAGGGAGGAGTTGGAACTGTGTGGAGTATGAATTAAACAGATTGCATAATTTTACATATTGCTCCTTTAAAGTTACTTTATTGTTTTAAAATCTTTTTTTAAAACGAGATTTTTTTTTTGATGGAGAGGTGCGGGGAGGGCTTTGGAAGGTGAATAATGCCCACAGAAGGCTTATTTTTCCCCATTATCGACGTTGCATATAAATACTCAGAAGTCACATGTAAGTCGTCTGCTTTTTTTTATGGGTTAACAAATAAAATGTCTATATTTGTGTTGCAGAATCGGTGACCCCCGGTTCCTGTCATCACCATTCTGGAGAAATCTGTGACGGTAAGTTTCCCTACAATAGACCATTTCACATCAAAACACTCTGATGGCTTTGTTTATGCCTTACAGACTAAATTATGCAGAAATATTGAAAACTGGTGGCAGATATTCTCAATAACAGATGTTTACCTTACAGTCCACAATTGAAGAACTTTTTAACAGCTAAGACTTTCCATATGAGCAGTGCAGCTGGATTAGAGTAAGACAATAGTTCAAAACTAGTTACCTAATGACTTAGTAAAGCTTTTACACACAAATGTAATCACCAACTTAAGCAGAACCAGCACAGGCCAGGCCTGAGTTTGATAGTCCGCCCAGCCGCACACACGGGACAGTTGAACACGATTAAAGGAGCTTTGATTAATCTAACGTATGTGCCAAAACTGCACATGCTGCGTATGATCCCAATTAGACTGAAACCCAACTCGGCCAAAGCGCTGCTCCACATTTCTCCAGCCATGCTTTGCCTTTTGTTTTCATTGGACTGTCTTTGACAACACGCTTTTTACTCATTCAGTTCAAAAAGAAATTGCCAGTGATAATGTCAAGCATATGGTCCTCACGTTAAGAGAAGGATGCGGTTATTACTTTTGGATGCAGTTTGTCGTGGCGGTGGCTTTGCGGCACGCCTGCACTTTTAAGATAGGAGCCCCATTCATTTAGGGACATTACAAATGCATGGATGGGAAAATCTTCCAAAAACCGTCTAATCTCACGCCACCCTTGGTTACATGAGGCATGCTTAATACTTTACAACCTACGATACAAGGCTACGACTGAAGAATGGCAACTTGGTGACATTTTTATGACGCCGCAAGGTTCAAGCATACAGCCTCGCATTTAAGGGTCTCTATGCCTCATGTGCATGTTTGGCTTGACTTACGGCCCATTCATTGAGTTTGAGCGGCCATAGAGCTTCTGGGAGGTGGCGTTGAGACTGAGGAGGTTGAAGAATTGAGGTGATGAGGAATAAAGTCTCCACTGTTCCTCCGATCTGCAGGCCCATGCCAGGCTGAGGGCACTCACCCAAAGCCACCCTTTAAAATAAACACTATTTGTATGTGTCTGAAAGCTTAACGGTTGCAGTTTGTAATTTGCAGTGGCCAAAATGTGTGTTCTGCATGGTGTAGCCATCAAAGGGAGGCTTATAATTTGCTTTAAAATGCATGCAGCGCATAAGTCAGGCCTGCGGTGTCAGTGGGGTGTAGTCTTATGGTCAGAAAGCGATGGTAAAGTCAATGCAAAGTTATTCTTGATTGCCAGATGAAGAGAAATAATAATGTCAGTGTTGAGATCAAATCAACTTTTGAAGAAGAAGGATTAAAAAAATGAACTACTATTGAGGTCCTTTATTCTTTGCTCGTAATGAAACCCTATTAAAAGCAATATTTCTTCACCTAAGTGTTGAGCCTTCTCTTAGAGTGCAGCAAATGACTTCTCAAAGACATCAACCTAATGGGGGAAGGCATTAGACCACATAAACAACAGCATCATTCCAGCTGTTCTCCTGCCAATGCGATGCTCCTATTTTAGCCCTCACCTCCTCCCGCCTCCCCATTTATCCTCGCTGCACAGTTTGCAGGAAACGTCGGCCCTGCGTGATTGATGTGAGATGGGTGCTTCCCCGGCTTCATGGTCAAATAAAGCAAGACAGCTGCTGGGAGAAATCAAATTCCATGCAGGAGCTTGGAAAGGCCTGTTTTTTTTTTTTCCTCGACGTTTTTTAACGGAGCCATTGGCTTAGAGCAGACGAGTAAATAAAAAAAACATGGCCATGATGTGGCAGGAGGTCACTGGAGCCCTCATTATGGAGCAATTACTGCACGAAAGCCCCTTTCCTTTCAGAGTACAGCCCCAGAGTCAACCCCACTTTTCGGGGCTTTTCAGAAGTACAACATGACAAGAGCATAGAGGATGTTCTCTTTTGGAGCTTCAATAGCAAGTTTAAGCCCAGCGCTCTTCTCATTGGGGATCCGCTCCAGTTTTGCAGCAAGTCCACCTGAACTTGGCACGTGTGTTCTCTTGGCGCTAGTCTTAAAGTGAGGATTTGGTAAAAAAAAAAATTATAATAATAATAATCCATTCAAATGTTACTTATTCCTGGAGCTAACAAGAAATGTAAGCTTATAGCCACTAGTTCTGCATTCCTAAATCATAAACTTGCCCCAGACTGCATCAAGTTGTTCATTTTCATAGTATGGCATACTGTTAATATAAAAAAATACACTAACATATATTAGCATAGCTAAAAACAGCAGTAGCAGGCCCCCTGAAGCCTGAATGTGATGTAAATTCATGTACATTTTTATAGATAACACTATCAAAAACATTGTCAAAAACCATGTAAACAAGGCCTACTTGACGTTCCCTAAAAACCCAACACGGTTTGAGGTTATCTGATGTGTTAGACATGTAATTCGAATGATGCTATACGCTTCCATTACTTGTTAGCTACATTGACCTGGTAGGTCCAGTGCAAAACTAAAGTAGCAGACGTGTCCTGGCTGATAACTATGGAAGAAAATTTTTGATTTCGATTTTAGGCTGAGCCATCATGTTAAGAGAAACTTTGGAGTATTCAGCTTGCATTCTGGCTCGTTCTGGGATTATAATGTAGTAATATATTAGACACTGGAAAAAAAAAATAGAATATTTCAGTACTTCAGTACTAGACCAACATGTAAACGAAGTTTAAAAAAAGCAACGTCTGTAAAAGCCTGCCTTTATTTATGTAAAGTCAAAGAGCATAATTATTTATTTATTTATGTGCAGAAAAGTACTTACAAAAGTAAGAAAATGGCTGTTTTAGCAGCGATAATGCCAGGCATATGCATTTCTGTGTAATTATACATTCCTATTGTTTATTTTACTGATTCAAATTGAGATTGTGGTAGAGTGAAGGAAACGAGACTCCGCTTTTCCAGTTCTGTGGTACCAACGGAGCCCAAAACATTTACAAATATTTGTCTGTATTCTCATTTCATATTTGGAAACTGATCTGTGATCAGTAGGATGTGCTCCAAAACAATGGCAAAGGGCCCAAGGGGAGGTTGCTTTGGTGCTTTGTGTGTCAGACAGTCCTCTATTTACTGCCATCTACACACAGTAATCTCATAATCACTTCAACTTCAATAAGCTGCAGTGCTGCTTTCTCCCTGCTGAACAGAGCTTTCTTGGAAAAAGCAGTTCCACCAAATTTTACTCAGTCATATATGCTTAAAGCCGTAGTCTGACCAAAATCTAATTCACACAAATTTTCCCAGCAGCACAAATAAAGTCATCCAGCCAGGACGTATTTGGTGTCTAAGCATTGCTTCTATAGTTTTGTACTAGACCTATGAGGCTAATGTATCCAAGTAATGGAAGCTTACCCCCACCCTTTACCTTTGTGTCGAATTTATGTCTGAAACTGCTGGTAAGTTGTTAAATAATCTAAAATTTGATATTTATGAATGGTCTGCATTTGTTATGTTTTGATTTCTGTACGAAACATAACAAAAATAGTCTCTGTAAACACCTGCTTGTCCAGCCTGTGTGACCACTCAGTGTGTAGTCTAGAGCACCTAAATGTTTCTAGGCACCAGCCTTAGCCTAGAGCTGTCATACTATTAGAAATCTCATGATCATAAAGCTGTTTTCTACTTATTTTTTGTTTGTAAGGAATTTCAGTACCTAGCATCCAAAACATTGGGGCAGAGCTTGAGATTTAGGTCCCTATTTTAGGAGAAAGAGAAAAGGAGACAAAAAAAATGTAGTCCTCCATTTTTTCCCAGGAGAGACAGAGTGGGAGGGAAAGAATTAGCCTACTCAAATTAATGCAGCATAATTGAAACTGGTATTTTTGCTCTTGGGGTCCCGGTACATTAACATTTGAGTGTAATTGACTAACTGACCTGCTTCAGTGGACAGCTTATTTCTTTTCATGCTAGCTTGAAATGGGACTAGGTTAGAGGGTTAGATCACTCATTTTAGCCTCTGGAAAAACTACAACTCCCAGCTTACAGCATACATTGCAGTCTTTTGTAAATACCATTGGCAAGGTTGAACACTCTGTTGTCAGATTTTTGTCATTTTGCTATTAGCCATAACACTGTCCAGCAACCTTTTCACTCTTTTAGCTCTCAACAGCCACCAAAGGCCAGTCACTCTTTCTCTTTTTCTCTTCCTCCAACAATGTCTTCAATGGTCTCTGTGCAGCCTCTGCCAAGATGTCGGATTGAAAATATGGACCTAGTTTCTTCTTATAGTTGACAAACTATAGCCGTAGACCCCCAGTTGTGTGATGTGACAAAGCGTTATGCAGTTCTTGCGAGAGGTCTCATTCTAAGTCCTCCAAAGTTACATAGCGCTATAGCAGGCATTCCAAGACTGAAGTACCAATGACAGAGACGCCGTTCTCTCTATTATAAGTCAGTGTACCATCACAGTGATTCTAAAGCTGTTATTTTAAGGTAAAACGATGGCTTAATGTTGTTTAGAATGGTGTTGCATTCTCAGTTTTTCATACACCATTCAGTGTTACTGTCTCTCTTTCTCTCAGTCATTAAGTTCTCACTTTTTCACAAGTTCAGATGATTTTCTGACTCAACCAACAGGAGTGATTTGTTAAGAAAAGTGGTTAAATTAAAGACCAGAATTGAGTCCTGTGTCTCAACTATTAATGTTATTAAACACCGGACCTAACTGAGCAAGCTCTTGGGTTTGATGTTTACTCTGATGCTAACATACCTGTTAACCTCCACAACAAACTGAGGTACTACCAGCAGATAAGTCGAACCATTCCTTGTTCTAATGTTAACATTAGCTCTTCTTTCAAAGCTTTATCTGGCACTTGGCCAGGTTGCATGGGTTTTAAAATCATTCATTAATTTGGCTTAGAAAACATTTGTTTTGTTTTAATAATTTGTAAGCCAAGTCATTATTAACCAAATCACTGAACCAATTATGTCTGTCCTGCTAGCCATTTTATAACTTATGTGTTTACTAGTGCCAGATGAGAAGACAAGTGTTATGTCGAGCCCTGCATTGGGATGAGTGTAAGATTGTATAAATTCAGTGTTTTGTCAAAGTACAAGGATTAGGCCTGACATTTATGACAGATTGACTTTGTTTTAATAGCATAAACGATTCCCTGGATAGGCAATATGCACTCCAACACATCTGGTCTTTGCAGGTTAAAGCAAAGCTGCATATGACTCCCCTGAAACCTAAAGCATCCAGAGAGCAATTGCTTTTCTGCTTTTCCTTTTCATCCATTTATACCTTCAGAAAAATCAGGCCTTATTTATTCCTAGCTTGGAAGGCCTGGATCTCTGAACCTATTGCTAAGCATTGCACTGTTAGTGGCTCCCCGAACCATGTAAACCTTACACCAAAAAAATGGTAATTGAGCAAAGTTTTTTTTAAAGTGGCACAGGACCATTCATACATCAGAATCATTACATTGCTGCAGGTCAGAATATGGCTACAGTGTGGTTCGCCAGTCATTAGAGGTTGAGCGATGAAATAATGCGTCATTGTTTCTGCTGTTTGTGGGCTGAGATGCTATCTTACATCCTGGAATGATTTTAAGGCTTCCGTTCATTTTTATGTAGTGAATGCTCAGACAGTAATGGCCTGGAAAATGGTAGTAAATGTGTTTATATTGTATAACTCATCTATAATGACCACTGTTGTGCAGTCCTCTTGGCTGTGATTGGTCACTGGAGTCTTTTTTCACTATGTAACAATACACTTATTTTTAGCTTTGATGTGATGTTCCATTCTGAGGTCAGGATCAGCTTTGTGTGAGTTAAGTCTACAGACTCTACAGAGTTCTAAGTATATACAACAGACTGGTCTGGCTCAGAAAAGCACATTTTTAGACCACATGAAGTCAAAATCAATAGTTTGTTTTCACTGACGTCGAAATCCAGATGAAGGGCAGTCAGTGAAAAACAGAATAGAGGAGATAGAGGATGTATTGTGCTGGTAGGACAATATTACAAGGTTCAAACAGAAAATCATATGTTGATAGAAAAACATGTCGCATACTGCAAAGTGGAAAACATGCTAGAATGAAAAGAGCTGTTTTCCCTTTTTTGGGGAACTTTGGTTTTTGATTTGCTGGTTTACGGTGAGACAATGTGATTATCACACAGAAGCAACATGCCTAAAGAGACCAGCTGCTAGCTTTCGATTTCCACAACAACACAAAGTAAATTAAAGCTGTTGCTCAATCACTGAACTGTCCGAAGTGAAGTGTGCAGAGCAAACTAACAACTTCAACTTAAAGTTGTCCAGGATCTTGTTAAAGATGCAGGAGCTGTAGTGGGATCCTTATTCACCAGCTTGTTTTGCAAATTTTCCATTCCACCTTAAATGATGCTGCAGTTACATTCTGGCGCCTGTACAAGCTGTAGCATTTAAGATGGAACAGAACATTTGATATAGATGCTGGTGACACCAACTTCAGTTACGTTTAAAGAGAAACGTCAGCTCTTTGCAACCTGAAAAGTAGATTTCCTCATGCAGTCTGCCATTTTCATAACCGCTGCTCTGTTGTTGTATGTTAATTTTGCAGGCATGAATATTAATGAGTCTAACCCTAACCCTAACCCTACCCTAACACCTAACCCTAACCCTAACCCTAACCCTAATTTTGGAATTGGTTTGTTTTATTGGCCTCCAAACAAAAATTAAATAAAAATGAAATAATAATTTTACTACTTAACACTTGTAGTGTTTAAATACTACAATAAATGATGACACTATTATATAATTAAACACTAGTCCTTCTCCAAAGGCTTTAAAGGCCCTGACAGATCTTAAATTAAACAAGGATGGCATATCAAGAATACAGTTTTACATTTCCAGAAACATGTTGTCCATATTCATTTTTCCAGTTTTCCTGAAACTTCTTGGTAATTGTTGCACCGTTTGTTTATTATTATTTTTCTAATAAATGCTGTCATCCAGTCTGTCATGTCTATGTCCCTCTCCTTGTTCAATCATTCAATACTAACAAAGCAGGGGGGGAAAAAATCATGCAGAGAATTGCAGGATTAAAACTGCAAGTCTTCTGTGGCAGCAGAAAAACCTCTATAGTTAGCATCCAGATGTGCCACATATGGAGCGAATACAACGGGGGAAATTGCATCATCAAATTCAGTGGATTTGAGTCTCATCAGAAAGAACTTAACTCCAAATGCAGTTCCTCAATTCTTTCTTCGGCAGTTTAGCAAACTGGAAAAAGCAGGTCACCTCCTCCAAACCATTATTCAAACTTACGTGCTTAAAGTGAAAGTTTGGCAAAACATCTCATTTACACAGTTTTCTGTTTTACCCCAAACATAGTTGAGACGTGCCTGGTGTCTGAAGTTTGATCCTTTGGTGTTGTACTGGAGCTGCATGGCTATTGTAGCTAACCAGTAGTGGAAGTTTATACCCCACCAGTTAGCACTGTGCAAACTGCATGTCTTAAAATCTAAATCTAAGCCTAAACCTAAAACCATATTGAGTTGTTAAGTAATCTCAAACAGACTTGCTTATATATTTATTCTGACACTGTATGACATACTGTGATTAGCTAACAACTGGCTGGTAGTAGTGTATATGTTAAATCCTGTTTACAATTGGTGTGTATGAATCAGAATATACAATCATGTACCAAGCATTAACGTTTGCTTCTAATAGCAGGCTAAAACACAGCTGACCTCATTATCTGTGTTTTAAAACACACTATGTTGTCAGTCTGCAAAGCTAGATGCATGTGGTAACCAATATCCTGTTAATATTTGTTTCAATCAACATCCTGAACATTAAAACTATGTTTACAAAATGATTGACTGAATTAAATACATCATCCCCATGTATACTCATACGTACACACAGTGGAGTATGATAACTATTAAGCATTACTTTATCCAGCCATATGAAACCCAGGCCATGTGTCTGAGCCAATCAATCTGTCCGTTAGAGTGATCACAAGAGTTTATATGACACGGCGATGGACAAATATAGGCAGCCAGGCCTGGTTTACACCCATAAACAGATGTTTTGCATCAGACACTGGAGGTCTTTGGTTAAGCAGACCCGGCGAAGGGGTACTTAACTGACCCCAATCAGGGAACATATGAATACCTGCCAGAAAAGAAGTCTCATTCAATTAATGAGGCTCCAGTTTCCACTTTGTAGCTTTTTAGCTTGAGCTTTCACGTTTGCAACTGAGCTGAACGGCAAGTCCTCGTTCTTTATAGTAACGATGAATGAAAAAAAAAGGCGCTTTCCAAGGAAAACACCAAAACCACCTTTCAAGTGTGAGACAAAAATGGAAAAAAAGGTTGTTTGGACAGAAAAAAAAAGGTAAAAGAAAAACTAGTTAAGAGGATTTCATAAAAAGCCCACCCAGTCCATAGAGCCCCATTCAGGTATTAGCCTACCATACCTTTTAGGGAGTCATTCAGCAACAGCTAATTGGGCATTAATGTTCCAAAAAATCTAAATGAAAAAACACAGAATTTGCCAAAAACATCTCGAAGGAACACGTCTCGCGGTTTGTCGGGGCCCGAAGTTGCCAAGAGATTTATGACATGCTAACAGAGTCGACAACAGCGCAGGCCAGGCCGAAGGCCGAGAGCGTGTGCATTAAGGAGTCGGCTCTATTAAACACGCTGATCAAAATATTAATGGTACGCATAAACACAGGCCCTTTATCTGACAGCCATTTACATTACAAAAGCCTTAATCCAGCGGCTAGCGGGTGCTTCCCTCATTAGCCGTTGGCCTTTACCTCACACTTCGCCGCCACGCTCGCAGGTGGATGCACTACTCCAGGCCGCTATTGTGTTTATGTTAACTTTTCATAAGCCCCAGCTCGAAATTTGTCAAACTGCATCATTGTTTAACTACGTGCCAGTCAAACGTAGCAGTGCCAGATGGGGGCCTTTCCCCCTTAACATTGCCCTAAGCAGAAGAGTCAAGCACAGTTTTTCAGGGGTTTTTTTCCACTTTCCTGCTCACACTCTCCCTTCTAGTTTTTTTTCAGCATGGGTCAAGGCACAAGCCTGGGTCGAAGCTGACCAGGCAGCTCATTTTAAAAGAAAAAAAAAGTTCTGCTTTCTGCTGTATAGGTACCTCTTTCTTTTGTGCTGTCCAAAATGCAAATGTTGCTAATTGTGATAGAAATTGTATAGCCACTAATTAGCATTGTTCCAGTAACATATGATAATATTGACACAATATTGAATAATTGAAAGTAAGTTGCTATAAGCTCCTACTCAGCATTAGCATGTTTGGTATATTTCTTTTAGAAAAAAATAGGCCTCGTTCACCTACCATTCTTAAAAACAAATTTTTGGAATAAACCAATTATAATTTGATTTATATGATGTGAGACCCTCTGGAAGTCCTGTATATATCAATTTGTGTTACAAACTTCAAATAAAACAACTTTTACAAGCTTCAGATGTTCATGTTTAATCTAAAAGGGGGTACTGGAAACCCATAGGTTCACTAGTAGAAATGGATGGATGGATAGATGGATAGATACTTTATTGATCCCGAAGGAAATTTAGGAGCCAGTAGCAGTTACACAGTACCTAAACAAAGTACAAAACACAGTACAAAAAACAATAAGCTATATAAAGAAGAATAAAGAATTCCAATAGTCAAAGAAAATTGCAATTGTCGTATGGTTTGTAATCGAGTTTTGACATTCTTGGCCTGAATTGAAGATCCAGTTTTAATAGTCACAGTCTGCAGTCGCTAAAGATGAATGGACGATAATAACCATCCGTTATTATGGCACAGCATAAAGCTATCTGGTGGCTGTATGATCTCATACACTGTTAGCACTGTTAGCGTTTTAGATTGAGCTGTTTTGTTATTTTGCTATTAATCTTATTTGGGATCTACTATGAAATATTTGCACCAGCTCTGTAAATTACATATTTATGAGAGTAAGTCTGGACCCACATATGGTTCCTTTCGAGTTTAAAGAGTTAACAGAAATCTTTTCATGTTACGGGGCCAAAAATATTAAAGCTGAAAGGCAGCAGGAAAAAAAGTGGGTAAAATTCGTCACTTCATTAGAAAAGAAGTGGACCCACCACAGGCTGGGATTCAAAAAGTAGCTAGAAAGAGGGACAGGGTGAGGGCGTAGATGTCAGAACCGAAAAATTCTAACTGGAACCAGAGCAGTAAGTAATAGTTAAAAGTGGAGGGGAAAAAATGAGAAAGTATGTTCTGTTGGTGCTGCACCTGGTGTGGAGCGGAGACGTGTTTTACCAGATGTTTGCCGAGAGTGGGAGTCAAGAATGTGTTGATGTGTTTAAGACAATCAGCAAAAGATTAAGGATCCTAATAGCGATCGCAGAGCTTTTGTTTGGACAAGTTGAAAAAAGGCCCAAAAATAATATTTACAGCGGAACAAGTATCTTTTCGCTGGATGGTGAATGGGCTCCGTAAGTGCTCTGCATCAGTTTGGCCAACTAATGTTGGATTCCTATTTTCGGAACAGAGCTCTTTCGCCATCACATGTTACAAATGAGCTCTTCCATTTCTCTTGTCCATTTCCAGGCTGTTTTGCGGACCCGTCTCGCCCTATCAGCGTTTGGGCTCCAAATCTAAACAGGTTGACGTTCTGCAGGTGTGGGACCGTGCCTGCTTGCACTTTTGCAAAAACACCAAGATCAAGCAACTTCCTCTGTAGTTTATAAATGAAGTCGTAAGGGTCAAGGCCCCCCATCAGCAGGCCTGATCAATATCCCTGCCTTCTTCTGCCTGCCAACAGTGGAGGAGAGAGCAGTCATGGCTTACAGGGGGGCTGTACTAGTTAAAAGCAATGTGCAATTATGCCTTCTGTGGTTAAATAAATTGTTATTCTGTCCATTAGCTCAGCTAGAATTATGCATGGATATAATATTCACTTACATGTTGTACTTGCGTGTTAAAGTCTTGATAAAGCTTATGATAAAGCTTATTGTCATTTGTATCTGGTCAGTTTCTTGCTATAGTTGGTAGAAGCTGTTGCTTAGAGTCACAGGTGGTCAGTTATATTTCAGTGTTGTCCAAAAAATAACATGCATCTCCATTTTTTTTCATTTACTATGTCTTTTAAACATTGTAACTGTCATTTGAAAGGTTCATGATGAATGGACCAATAGAGATACTCAAAAATTATTTTGAAAAAAATCCTCTTTACATGAATTGAAAGTAAAGAATGTAAAGTATTTTTTTTTAGATAAAGTTACTATTTTCCCCTACATTCTACACTGTGTGTGTATATATATATATATATATATATATATATATATATATATATATATATATATATATATATATATATATATATATATATATATATATATATACTGTATGTCTCTATATATACACACACACTTTGTTACTGTGTTTTTTAATGTTATGTTCAGGACCTCCACAGGGCCACCACAGATATTACCACTGCAGTTATTATTTGGGTTCTTCGCACTACAGTGACACTGATGTGGTGAGCTGTGCTAGTGTGAGTAGATCAGATACTCAAACAGTCCTTGTAGAGTTTATAAACACCTCTATGTCTCTGCTGGACTGAGAAAAGTCCCCCAAACAAAACTATCCACCCAACAGATGAGCTATCGCCTCTAACTTTACATCAACAAGATGGACTAGCAAGGTAGGAGTGTCTATTAGAGTGAACAGTGAGTGGACACAATGTTTATAACTCCAGCAGCACTACTGTGTTCAATCCACATGTACCAGCACAACACGCTAATTTACCACCTCCACCACAGTCAGTGTCACTGCACTGCTGAGAATAATACCTGCCCTGTGCTGGTCCTGAGGGGACCTGACCATTGAAGAACAAGGTGAAAAGGTCTAAGGTCTAGTGAATGCCACAAATCAGATGGACTACAGAGAGCATCTATATGGTAAAATAGAATCAATAAAATGGGCAATAAGTGTAGATAAAAAAAAGGTGTAATGAAGTGGCCGACCGGTTTATGTAATAATTTAAACAATTTTATTTAAAACACATTATTTCAAATCAATTATTTGGCAACCATGATGAGATTTGAAGAACAAATTAGAAGAACATATATTTGGCTCTAGATTTGTACCAGTTATTGGAGATGATGCAGCTTAACAGAGTTGTACTGGAGGGCTGGTGTCCAGCAAAATGTTGTTCACTCCGCAAGTACTGTCACAAAACCTGGTAATTAACAAATTATTTGAATGACTTGTGTTAAAGCAGAAAAATCTCATTGATGAGATGTTTGGAAATGGTAACACATGAAAATTGCACATTACTACTTAGTGTGTTTATATTATTTGTATTCATTGTACTTGTATTCCTTATATTTGTGTACACTTACTGGGCAGTACGCTTACCAAAAATCAGGATTGAAATTTTTATACTGAATGGTGCAGCGTGGCTAACACGGTGGCTAAAGCGTTTGGAAATAGAAACTGAAACTGAGGACTGATGATGCTCTGATAAACAGGAGGGTGCATGGTCACAATAGTAAATCCAGTACTTAATCCAGTTTATTGTTTACTGGCTTGTTTTGTACTGATTTTGTATTTGCATTTCTGCTGTGCATTCATGGCTGGTTGCTTGTTGACTCATCAGACATAACAGTCAAACTTGATTGAGTAGTTTAGGATTGTCTGACTGGAGATGCTGTAAAATAAGATAAGATCTGTTTCTGGTTGGGGGTCTGTGGATGGGCTGGGTTTGCACACAGATGAGTGCTGAAGCTTCAGATACTAAACTAACCTAGAATGTTGTTCTCCCTTTTATACTCACTTATTAGTAGAATGTTTTTCAGCTGTGCATCACAATTGAGCAAGAGTGTCCTAACAACCAATTAGTCTAATAACATCCTTAACTTGGATTGGTGGCCGTACCAGGAGATTTAGACAGAGGACTGAGAATTGCTGATAATAGAACTATATGCAAAATAAGCCTCTATACAAAAATAGGCTTTAATACAAACATTTTTATTCTTTAAAAATCATCTGATACACTTACATTAATTGTGAAATGGACAATATTGTTTGTGAATTGCATGAAAATTGCATGAAATCAAATTCTAAAGTGATCCTAAACTTTTAAGCGGTAGTGTATATATATATATATACATATATATATATATATATATATATATATATATATATATATATATATATATATATATATATAATGTGTGTGTCTCCTTGAATTAAAGTTAATAGAACTAGTTCTAGTAAATTACTAAATCAATAAAAACAGTATTAGAATTTTAATATTATTTACTAATATTTTTAAATTAAATAAATATTTCACGACGAAGAGGAATATAATTAAAATATAAATTGCAAGAGTTTTTGACTGAAACAAAATGTTTATGTTCACGTGTGTTTAAGTACGTATTGTATTCAGTCTGTTTTGGAAGTTCTGTGCATTTAGTAGAATTTTAATTCTAATATATGTACATGATCTGCAGAATTCTATTAATCTCTCTGATAACTATGCAATTTTCATGTGGATTAAAATTCTCTACCTACCAACCTACCTACCCATCTGTCTGTCTATCTATCTGTCTGTTTGATTGCAGACTTTATAGCTCTTGTAGGATGTTAGTGTGTTAGAGTAAGAGTCATTGCCGTTCCTCTCTTTCTTTTCGAATATCCCCCCTTCCCTCTTTTTCTCCCAGTGCCATGCGGGTGAAGGAGCAGCGACTGTATGAGCTGCTGAAAGGCCCAACCTCCGCAACCTTCTGCTGTCATGCTGAAATTAATAACCGTTGATTTGTATTTAATGCTCAATTTCCTCTCTATTATTGCAGCAGAGCAATGCGGGCTCAGTTGGAGAGAGAGAGAGAGTCCACATGACAGCCCCCCCCCCTCTCTCTTTCTCCCTCTCCCTCCATCATTCTTTCCCTCCCTTTCTGACCTTTCTCTCCGTCACTCTCTCCTGTCTTCTCTCCTTTCTCTTGTTCTGTCACGTTCTGCCTTTTTACACTTCTCTCTTCCTCTCTCGCTCTCGCTCTCCATCTTTCTTCATTTTTTTCCTTCTTCTGTTCTGTATCTCTCAGTCTCTCCTTCACTCTTTTCTCTCTTCACAATATTTTTATACGTCTCTAGCACTCTCTCCCTGTTTTTCCCTTTTCACTCTAACTTTCTTTCCTGTGCCCCTGTCTCTCTTTGGAACTGTCACTCTCTCTTATCTATCACTCTTTTTAGTTTTCTCCCTACTCTCTTCTTTCGCCGTTGTTCTCTGTCTCTTTATCTCTTTTAGTTTCCTAGTCCCCTCTTTCTCATTTCTCCTTCTCCTTTTTTTATTTTCTCATCTCTTCCCATCTCTGTCTTCCTGTCACTCTGTCATCTCTCTTTTTTGTTCTTTCGTGCTCTCTCTCTCTCTCTCTCTCTCTATCTTTCTTCATTTCTCATTCTCTCTCTGTATCCTTTTTTCCTTTTTCTCTCTCCTCTTCACTCTCTCCTCTCTTCACATTGTTTTTTACACGTCTCTAGCACTCTTTCCCAACTTTTCCTTTCTCTCTCTAACTTTCTTTCCTGTGCCTCCCTGTCACTCTCTATCGCTCTTTTTAGTTTTCTGTTTACTCTTTCCTACTGTTGTTCCTCTATCGTTCTCTGTCTTTTTCTCTCTTTTAGTTCTGTAGTTCTCTCTTTCTCTTTTCTTTCTCTCTGTCTGTCTGTTTCCTTTCTTTCTTTCTCTTCTTTTTATTTTCTAATCTCTTTCCGTCTCTGTCTTTCTGTCACTCTCTGTCATCTGTCTCTCTCTCTCTCTCTCTCTCTCTCTCTCTCTTTCTGTCTGTTTTCCCATATGCCAAATGGTTTGCACAAATGTTGCATACATGTCAAATAGCATCTCATTACTGCCGGGCTTTTCAGGCTCCGTATGGAAAATCGGACGCCGGGCTGGTGCTCGTGTGTGTGTTTTTTTTTTGTGTGGGTCGTTCAAGCTTTAAAACAGGAACAGGAATGAAACACGGCCATTGACGCCGCTCAAAATACACTCATGACGTTTCGGTGAGCGAAGTGTGAACATTTAGCGAGATTTTTTTAGGCCTCACGCCACCGCGGAGGGGGAAAAAAGAGCCGTGGGCTCTCAGAGAAGCCCGCAGAAACAAAGAGAGACGTTACATGAACTGAAGGCCTGATTGAAATCCAGAGCGTTATTGCCCTATTGAGAGAAAGACCCTCATTTCCCCCGGTTGTTCTCACTGTTAATGTTTATTCAAGATGGGATGAATACATCACGCCTCACGTTATTACACGCCCATTCAAGTTCTGTTCTGCATCATCAACTTTAGCTGGATTTCTTTGGGTGTCATTTATCAAACTTCGTACCTTTCACTAAAACATTTGTCACCATTCATCAAAGTCAAGCAAAAAAAGATTTTTCCAAACACAGGCACTTTCAGTATCCCGTCCTACAAAAATAGTATAAAAAGATATGTTTTCACCATCAGGGATAATGTCTTAGCAAAGTGCTGAGCGTGATTAACCATTATGGCAATGCGAGATTTTTTCTGGACCACAAAAAAACACAATAATGGTGATAAACAAAAAAAAAAAACAAAAAAAATAGCAACATATGACACATCAGAAGTATCCAGATACAAGAAGATTACGTTTGGCAACTTTCTTGGAAGCTGCAAAATTGTTAGCACATCAGCCATTTGTGTGGTCCAACATCAGCAACCACAAGGTCCAAACAACTCAGTAAAAGGTTGGGTTGATAAGTCCTGCTAAACATGAAGCCTTTAGGCCTTCCTCAGACACACTCACTGGTAAGAACGTTTTGCATTTCAAGGGAAGGAATTTCAGAAATATGTAAAAGTAAATATTAGAATAATACTGTCCATCAGGTTTCCATCTAGCTGTCAAACTCAATTTAAGCAAACAACTGAGACATCATAAAAAATGACGGGAATTAGTTCAGTACAAGAGAATAAACTGTCTACATTACACTGGAGAAATATGAAACAAGCCTACGGACAAGTCCTTGTCCATGTTGAGCAACGTCTGAGATGAATATGTTTAATATCTGTCCAGTAGAACCAATTGTAGTCACTTTCCACTATTCGTTCAGACAAGATGTGTTAGAGTTTATTGTGTCTTTTTGTCTTCGAAAAATGGATCCACCCCAAGCAAGTGCATTTTGGGTACAATAGTTTGGTCAGTCCAGCTGGCTGGGAAACATGCCAGAGAAATGTATATAATCTTATAAAAAAATATGGTTTAATAGTCAAAAATAGTTAAAAAAAATAATAAAACTTTAAATGTAATTGGTCAGTCAAAGAAAGTGAACCAATCACATAACACATGGGCACTTGAAGTACATAGCTTCCATTCACACAGTGGAGCGCACCAGAGTTCCTTGGACACAAAGCCACCAATTTCAGACCACCAATTTCCAAGGAATAGCTGGAGATCAGTTATGTGTATGAAAACAGCTTTCACACTCTTCTTTTATTGTTAGGTTTTGGAAGAAAACAGAAGAGTTAAATTCCTGAAAGTGGAAACTGACCAATTAGGATGTGTTTTTCTTTGTGGTATGTAGGTAGATACAGCTGAGAAGCTCTCCTATTGGTTAGGACTTCAAGAGCTGAAGAGAAGTCCTAGCACCAAGGGCATAGGACCGTGTTTGACATTGGGGTAGACACATTTGCTAATATTAATAAGCCCACCCTATCCCCCAAATATTACATAAAGGCTGATTCCACTGTAGGTAAGGTAGTAAATCACTGTATGTATAGTAACGTAGAACAACATTTGTGGAATTACAGTAAATTACAAATAAATAAACAAAATATATGTACTTCTGTTTATTATTAGATAAATCCAATTAAAGATCACTTTATACCTTTTTTTTTCAATTAATTGAGGCACGCAGCACCTAGCGACTACTACTACATCCACTACAATACTCACAATGCAGTGTGTTTTACACGTTAGCCCATAACTTTTCCAATAAATGTAACTTTATGTTTCAGAGTGCTTTCTGACAAAAGTTAATATAAATGTTTACTAACCCAAACCCTCCTAGTCTGTTACTAACACAATATATTATACAAAAGACATTTTTATTGCAGTATATTTTGCTTTTCATTGCTCTCATCACCGCGTTTAAACCTGGCGCGAGCTACCCGACGCTCCAGAGCTGCCTCCCCCAATATCTCGTTGATAACAACAAACACAGCGTGTGAATAGCGAACGCTGCCAAAACATGCTTTAAAAATAAAGTGTTTTTAAACTGTTTCCGCTTTTTCTGTGGTTTAATTTTTGGGTGGGACAAATCTACCTGTTTCTGATATTGGGTGCGACACGTCCCCCCCCATCCCCCCAACCCCAGTTCCTAGGCCAGTGCCTAGCACGGAAGATTACTCATCAACATAATAACAAAATCAACCTGTCATGATCTGATTCATGAGAAAGACGTCACACTTTCTGGAAGTCTTAGATGCATCACTGAACGGCCGCAGTAGCTCTGTATCAAACCTTTGTACTGAAAAAGTAAACTGCTACAAAGTTGACTTTTTGCTTTTATGTTTGTAACAAAGTAAAACAGTCTTTTAGAAGCTATAAAAGTCTGCATTAAAGTTTTTTAATTTTCTGATCCACCTTAAAAAGATGCAACAGTCACAGTCTGGTGCATTTAGGCTGTAACTGCTGCATCATTTAAGGTGGAATGGAAGTTTGAAGGGAGAATATAACTTTAGCATCATTACAAAGTGTTCATGCGAAATGCTAATAGGTAAACACTAACAAACTGCTATAATCATATAGGAAAGAAAAATTTGTGTTATCATTGAGATGGATTTTTTTTTTCTTTGTTTTGCTCCATATTTTGGCAAAGTGTTTTGAATCTTTTTGCCTGAAGTATTTCTTAATTTGCTTTTGAATCCAATTGCAAACCGATTCATTGAGAATTAGCTTAAAGATTTTAATATATATTAGCTTAGAGTAAGTTGTTGTTTGGCTGTGCAGTATATTTTTATCCGTTCTTATGTCCGTGTCAGGTGCATGACGCTAATTGTTGTCTTGGCTATTCAACTGCATTTGGGCCAAGATGGAAACGGTGCATTTGATTGTTCACCAGATTATCACTTTAAAATAGATCCATTCATGTCACTGCCTGTAAAACCCACTGTGTTTTACTGGCAGTACTTTTCTCAGTTTCAGTGACCTCTACGTAACAAGTGACCTCACTCATTCAGAGCACAGAGCATGAAAAATTTATTACCTCATTGTTTGTTTAGTTTAGTTTAATGCCTTTCTTAACATTGTGACCATTTACAACCCTTCACTGCTCACATGGAGTGAGAAAATAACTCACCTGTCTGTTTATTAGCATATTTACCTGGATATTTAAAGCAAATGAGGCGTGCTGGGTCGAAAACTTCACATCATGCCAGCTTAGCGCTTTAAGGCGAATATTTCTGCGCTGATGTTAAATCTAAAATTGCCACTTATTGTGAGAAATCAGCAGGCGTGAAAAGATATATCACATATCTGAGTACTTTGTATACATTGTAAGCAACACTTGCTGCAGTGAATAGCCACAAGTGATGTAAAACTACTCTACGCTGCCTGTCAAAATTTGGGACCACCTGTACGTAATGCTGGCCTTTTAAAACAGGATAGTTGGCAAAACTGTACATTTTTCAGTACAAAGCAATTTACATTGAGTCAAAGTTCTACCTGACTGCAAAATAAAAGTTTGAGAAAACTATAACTGCCTTTAAATTGATTCAAGTATCGTTTCCTGGCTGCTTGCATACTCCCTATAATAGCCTTTCAAGGGGTTGAAAAATCTTTGGTTTAACCATTTTTGATTTTAGGACTTTCTGAGGGTCTAAGAACTTAATTAGGATGTCCTGGACCCCCAGGATCTCCTGTATTTTGCACCTTGCTCTCGTTTTTGTTAGCAAAAACAGATATTTTCTGATCTTTTGGGTATTTTCCAAGTTTATGAGTAATAATGTTTTAAATGAATGATTTTTTTCTTTTTTAAAGAAGTTTAAATCTTAATATTTGTTTTTGCAACATGTTTGATGACTTTGATATTAACATTTTGCTTGTTAATTTGATTTTATTATTAGGAACTTTTGGCACCAAATTTGCTCCATAAATACAACATGCTTCAGTCCTAGCATATAGGAGAAATCAGATAAGCATATGTAGTACAAATAACAATGAAATTCATATAAAAAAACATCAAATATTGTTTTTAAGTATTTCCGTGTGTTCTGTTTTTTTGTTTCACTTATTGTCCCCACTTATTTTGGAATTAGGTTTTCCCATTCTGAAACAATGCATGATTGGCTGATTCCGCTCTCATTTCCTAATTATGTTTGTAATTTGTTGTTAATTTCTAAGGCCTTCTGAAGGCCTAATCAATGAGAGGGCTTATTTTACTCTACCTTTCTAGATACCACAAGTAAAAGAATCTAATATTATAAAATTATACCTGACTTTAATTTTCCACTGCCCATTTTTAAAATTGGTCCGTTTTCCTTCCAACTAAGACATAACAATAAGAAAAGAGTTTTACAGATGACAACATTATATAAAAATGTACCAAAAATTTTATTCCTGGAAATTATTAGGCCTTCTCTGAAAGATTAGAAGCTTAGAACACTCAGCTTCATGTCATCAACTTGTCTTCCTTAGTATTATGATTTTTCCTACATTCTTAGCACAAAGGGTTCTATATGGTTCTTTGAGTCAGCAGTAACATTGTTGAACCATTTACAGCAGGTTCTCCATCATGGAGAAGTACCACGTAACCAGGCAAAGAATCAATCAAATCTGGTCTGTAAGTTGTCAGTGTTGTATATGCAACCATGGCCTTTATCAAAGAATCTCAGAAGAACAAGATACGTTTAAAAAACAAAATGAATGGGGGAAAAATTCAGACAACTCAAAGGAATAACATTAGTACTTTGTTGTATAGCTATTGTTGGCTGTTCGAGTTGTCTACAACAAAAATTAAATTAGTCTTTTGTAGCATTGTGGTTCAGACCATTCCAGAATACCGAAGTCAGGATATTGGTTTGGCCATGTGAGGACCATCACTGTTGAGTTATTTTGGCTTGTACGTCTCAGATACTTGTCTTTTTGAAATGTCATCACCTTTATTGGCCCCAGTACCCTTTGCAGTTCCATGTTATGATTGTCCCACCTTCATATGTCTTCATATGTTCTTGAGATCATATGTTCTCCTTCTTCAAACATGTTCATGCTGCTTTCAGGTTCTGAAGCTCTTTCAGAATGAGTGCTGGCTTCTCTCTTACCTTCTTTATTTTTAGATTGTGAAATCTGGCATGACACACCGGTCGATGGACGATTAGCTGGGGTTCCATTACTATCAATCCAAATGTACTGACATGTTTCAGATCTTTGCTGTGGCTCTGTAGCTTTTCCATTCAAGTGTTGTTTGATATTGTTGGCCCTGAGAATTTCAGGAAGCTCCTTTATTGCCACCATGATAACTATTTGTTGCATAAAATTGCTCCAGCCATTAGCAATGTCTTTTTTACAGACAGTGTCTTCTGCAATTTGCAGCATTGATACATAGAACCTTATTCTCTAGGCTTTAATATACTGCAGTGCTCTGCTACTGGCTAACACAAACGCAGGTGTACAGTGTTCACATGCACGGGAATTTGGGAAGCGCTGCAGCTGCAGTTGAAGAGACTTCAAAACGTAGTAATTAGTAAGTAATTAGTAGTAATTAGAAATGTAGTAATTAGTAAGTAGTTGCTGTTATGGATGTTATTAGCCCCATATGTGTAGCTGGTGCAGTGTTAGTGTCTACCATGCTGTTGAAAGGTGTTACATGCATGCATGTTTTGTGCATATAGGTTGTCTTCTAAGTTCTTAAGCCCCACGTACACACCCAGAGGGAAAAACTCTTACATTGCTCAGTTGCCCAAAATGCCTCATTGGAATTCCCTTTGCCTAATGCATGGTGATGTCATCTTGCAACACAGTATACATTGCCCACTTGCAGGCAATCATGGCTTGGCCTCACACAATGCACAGCAACAACTGGCAGTTGACTAGTAAGAACAAATCTGACCAATTATAACACAGTGAGCTTATCACAATACCATTAGCAATGCTAAGTTCTCGCAATACTTTCTTGGTCATATTTATAAGTACAAAGTCAATAGACATTGTGCGTCTGTATTGAAAAATTACGATAAAAGACTTTGAGCTTAGTGGACATTTCTGTACTGTTGTAAGTAATATTCAATATTCAAAATTAAAGGCATTTTGCAAAGCTGGGTGGTTGATGGGCAAGTGGTCATTTAAGGCCATTTTGGCTCATCCCCTCTTTCTTTCTGTCCTCCCAGTGCTCTTCGCCCTCATCCTCAACCCCAGCTCCTTGTTTGACTATCTAATTAAATTCTTTCAAGCGTGTATCACAGCCTCTTTGGTTTACCCCTCTGCCTCCTTCGCTTCGAGGTTAGATAAACATGTTAACACGCGAGTCGACACACCACAGCAAATCACCCCCATCACAATTACCGTCTCGTCTGCCTTTCTAACCTGGCTGTCTCTGAGCCAATTACACCGGGTACAAATGGACTGTTTGTGTTTCATTAATCTCAAATTAGTCATCGTGCCCGCGCCGAGTCCACAGGAGAAAAAAAAAAGAACTCCGGAAAAGCATGTTCCGTGTCTTCCGCAGGCAAGTTTTCTTAGCAGAATTCCTCAGTGACAGCTTTTTTGGAAGTAGATTGCGAGTCTTCATGCTTTTCTCCACCTGTGGAAGTCACAACACGGCCCGCCCTCCAGAAACCCACTCCAACCTGCTGACAATATGTCCCTGCTTGTTTTGACATATGGGCCTCAAAACAACGGCTGTGAGCAGGCCTATGTGAGTTAAGGTGGGAAAGAGTGTGAGAGACACAAAAAAAAAAGTCAAGCGAAGCCATTTTATGAAGACTGTTGAAATACTGACTGGCACAATTATAGCGTGATCCATTAAGAGCTCCGGAATAATAGGTGCTACAAGTCAGTTTGTCAGCAAGTGCCTAAATGGCCCGCGGTCTCGCGCGCAGTGATGTAATTGTATGTCTTGCGAAGCTTTCGAAGAGTGTTCGCTGGGAACAGTGGAGCCTTGCCTTGACTTGCACCATAGTCGCTTTTTTGGGGTCCAAACAGTTATGTTTAAATCCGTAGGCAGAAGCATTGAGCTTTTGGTAAATCTTTGGAGAATCCGAACGGTCCAAATGCAACTGTCATCTCTCCGTCTAATGAAACCGCTCTTTGTAATACAAGTCACAGAAATCTTGGAGACATTCGAGTAAACGTTCTGAATGCACTGCGGTGTAACAACGCTGATTGCTATTACTTTGTGAGGAAATTGGACGAACGTAACACATCTGGAGAGAGCATTATAAAAGAAGGCTGTTTCCTGACCTAGAGGACGCGAGCTTTAGAAAATTGTTGAATACACTTGACGGGATGTCATGCGGGAAATGACAGTACTTTTCATAATGATGTATTCCATTACATAGCGATGAGGCTAAATGTCTTCTGGTATGATGGGTAACTGCATATAGGGTTTTGTGAAGGGGGGAAAAAGAGTCTTGATTTGCAAATGTGACCCTGTTGGCTGTACTTAGTCTTCATAGCCGTTTGAGTAAATGCTTTGTCATTTTATATTCCTCAATTGCTCACAGTTGCTTATTGCTCCTAGTCCGACTACCTAAAAACCAGAAGGACAAATGGATCTGAACGGGTAGCATTACGCAGACGTTTTAGCTCGAATAATCTTGAAATAATGGATAAATAATTGCATATCGTCACTGTTGTAACGAAACCCATACCTTATATTAGAAGGAAAATCTATTCCTGAAGTGAACACACATTAAGTACAGTGCTGTCAAGCTTAACTATAGAAGAATCATTTTTTGTGTTGTATAAACCCATTTTCAGACAGGTTCTATTTAGAACTATATATAACATTTCCTCAATTCATCCGGAGAACCATTCCACCCTGCATAGAACCTATAAGCTTGCAAATGGAACTGTAGAACTCATAGTTTTAAGCAGAACTATCACCTTTGCTAAAGAGCCCCTGAGCAACCATCTGTGCTGGGCTGGGTATTCTCATCTCTCTCAAAGATAAAAGCTGTAGGTGTTGATTATCTGATGGTGACACTTTTAGGGGTCGCATTTTCAGTATCTCTAGTTTTGAAAAGTCCTTTTTTTCACAGTTTTTAATCCTCCCATTTTTTAGAAGTGGATTTTGTTTTATCAGTACTTTTTTAGATATAAGAAATATTTCCCTCATGAGTTACATGCCAAAATGAAAAAGTTGTACATGAACCAGCATCAGAATCACATTATTTTGCCAAGTATGTTACACATACAAGGAATTTGACTTGGTAAGAGCACACATGTATGACATGTACCATACTAAACAGTCCAGACAAGCACAAGAACTGTTATCACATTTAAATAAGAGAAAAACATAAAAACAATAAATACAATAAATAATAATAACAATAATAATGAGGAGCCATAGGAAAGAGCTAGAGAGATGTTTGAATACTTGTGCATATATAGTAAATCAGCATATATCAGTAAATATGCATGTCTGAGCAGAGTATATACTGAATATATACAGAAAGATAAACACTATTTAACATCTATAAAAATATTTATAATTAGATGTATTTAAGTACTTTGT
Organism: Megaleporinus macrocephalus; assembly: GCA_021613375.1. Classification (NCBI taxonomy): domain Eukaryota; kingdom Metazoa; phylum Chordata; class Actinopteri; order Characiformes; family Anostomidae; genus Megaleporinus; species Megaleporinus macrocephalus. The sequence goes on from CM038714.1 coordinate 41,312,756, forward strand.
AATGCGCAATCGGGAGAAATTGCACAAAAAGAAAAGAATGGTTTGATAACACATGTACAATACTGCACAGTTAATGCACCATGATTTATACATCATTTTGGACCACTTTCACGGGATCCGTGCATCATAGTAGTCTGAAAGTTAAACTACACTGTTTGTACAATAACACTATAAGTGTTGTATGATTGTAAAATAACATTTAGTAAAATTCCCTCATTGGTTCGCTATATGTGGGCTCATCTGTCATATCAGCGAATCTCTGCGGCCCTTGAGGCACTGAAGAGCCACTTCATGTTTGTTTAGTCACTTATTCACAATGTGGAGATTTGCAGGGGCTCCAGTGGAGAGGGCAAGGGTTTAGTGCAAAAGACTGTATGTGGAGACATTTACGAAGCTTCATTTCCGAAATAATCACTAGCTGAACATTGAAATGTCTGAAATATGAAGGTTAAGCCAAAGAATCAAGTTTATCAAATTCTACAGATGTAGTTAATTAGCCAAGACCCGTTAGATGTTTACAAGAAAGCATTTGAGAAAGCATTTAAGATGGACTTAAAAAAGCTGCTATGATAACAGTGAGCTGTTATATTTGATGAAGATTAGTATCTGCTAAAGCTGGCAGGTATGATGTTGACTGATGGACAAATCAAAGTTAAGTAACCAGCAAGATCTGAAGTTTCACAGTTTAAATGAATGTGGGCTCATGGTGGGGCAAGCAACAGGTCCCAGTTTCCCAATTAAAACTCCAATTAAAGGTCACTTTACAAACTAAACAAGATCCTCCATATTACATGGTACTGTTTTAATAATAATAATAATAATAAGTTCAATTTATATAGCGCCTTTCTCATACCCAAGGACGCTTTACATCGAGAGGGGGGGGGGGAATAAAAAATAAAAAAATTAGCCATAATATAGGAGAAAAATCAGTAAGCAGCAGAGAAAAAGTACTGAGAAAAGAGGTAAGTTTTAAGTTGAGCTTTAAATGAAGAAAGGGAGTGACAGTCACGAAGAGATTGTGGTAAGGAGTTCCACAGTTTGGGGGCCATAACACTGAAAGCTCTGCCCCCAACAGTGACCAGTCTGAATTTGGGAACAGACAGGCGACCTGCTTCAGAGGACCTAAGAGTACGGACAGGGCAGGAGCTCAGCTAAGTAGGCAGGAGCTAAACCATGAAGGGATTTATTTATTTTTAAAACTATGGATTATATACATATATAACCAAAACATTTATTATTTTCTTTGGTGGCATAATGCTGAAATGAAATGATAAAACAATGTATGTTCAAGTTTTTTGACTAGACAAGACTAACATTAATGTTAGACAGTAAGGCTGTGTAAATACTGCACTACTGAAAGCACTTCTAATGATGGTGTCCTTTTATTTATTTATTCATTTCTTTATTTCATTTATTATATTTTATTTTTTTAGCCATTTATTGTAGTAGCAGTCTGCAGTTTGGGACGTGGCCAGAGAGTAATGCAACTTTACATTTCAGAGTACTTTCTGGCAAAAGTTAAAATAAACGTTAGCTAACCCAAACCCTCCTAGTCTGTTACCATAACAACACAGTATAGGACATGTACAGGATAGTACAGGACATGTCCCCCCATCTTTCCCAATTCCTATGCCAATTGCGCTGAGTAATAGTGTGTTAGCTTTGAATCTACAATAGTGTAGTGCATCACTGGCTGTACAACAAGTATGTAACACATGTTTAATGTGTGATACTGTCACATAAACAGTCATATGCCAATTATACACCTCTGATTAGGCCTGTCATTGTCATGAAATGTATTGAAATTGTTATGTAAATAGCTGGCTTAACAATTTAATTGTCCATAGCATGCAACTGTTGAAGTACAAGACAGAAGTTATCTGTCTAGCTATTTAGGTAACTTCTGTCTTGTACTTCAACAGTTGCATGCTATAGACAATTAAATTGTTAAGCCAGCAATTTACATAACAATTTCAATAAATTTCATGACAATGACAGGCCTAATCAGAGGTGCATAATTGGTGTATGACTGTTTATGTGACAGTATCACACATTAAACATGTGTTACATACTTGCAGACTCTTAACACTGTTGTCTCTCCTTCAAGTACAAATCCCACTTTCACAAAGAGGGCGGTAAAACAAGGCGATACCAAAATCTGGTACAAAGCAGTTCTGACTCCTTAATATGTACCTTCTTAAAATTTCCATACACGGACAATAGAGCAGCAGCAACGAAGATGAGTTATTATGTAAAGAACAATATCTACCGTTCCAAGCTATCAAAGTAATGTTGGTGGCTTTCATACCCTTGCCAAGAAACCAAACTGTCTATGGTTGATCTTCATCTTCAAACTTCATCAAGGCTGAAGTTGGTTTCCTAGTCGCCACCTTCTTAACTGAGTGTTCTTTTCCACTTTGTTAGGAGAGCTTGTACAGGTGGCAGATTGTAACTGTGGCATTATTTAAGGTGGAATAGAAAGTTAGCAAAACAAACTGGTCAATAAGAAGTCAACTTCCGCTCCCGCATCTTTAATAAGATCCTGGACAACTTTGATTCCAAGTTATTAGTTTGCCCTGCACGTTTCATAGAATCAAGCAGTCTTTGCTGAGCGTTAGACACTGGTCATGTAGCTCCCACTGCGCTTACCTGGTGGCTATAAGGGCCAATTATTTGTTAGCCACTTGAGCCTCCAGTGCGAAGCTAAAGAAGCAAACTTCAAAGAGCAAACATGTCTTGGCTGATTGACTACATTTTAGGTAACCTGGCAAGCTGTTGGTTTAACAGAACTATGTGGGTGCACTGACACACGGTGTTATATGAACGGGGACGGAGCCAACAAGAAAACAAAGCGGTGCTCTCAGGCAGCGCTGTCAGTTCAGTCGTCCTCTCGGGGGGTATTTACTTTTTTGCCAAGAAATCCCCTCGATATATGTAATAAGCGAATGTTTGAAGAGAGCTCTCAGTTCAGATGAGCTGAGCTATCAAAACAGTTTCGAACCAGTCTTCCATTAAGTGAGCTCTATTAGCTTTTTGCCAGAGTGTTGTTGCAGTATGGCGGTTATGAGGGAACATTGAGCTTTTTGTCGGGTTGACTGACGTGACCCTTTGTTGGCCCCTGTCTGGCAGAGGACAGGGTGATTCACTAATCACCTGTGTACACACTCTTTCCTCACCATTCTCTCCCAGCACTCCATCAGAAACAGGGAGGATGATGTTTTCACCCAGCCCTGCAGCCTTTCCGAAGGAAACGGCTTAACACCGCTGTTGAACGTGATGTTTAAGCTGCCTCTGGCTGTTTTGAGCTGGGTGTGAGGTCAGCTTTTCAGTCAACACACAGCTACACTCAGGAAATGGCGAAAAGTTAAGCTTATAACATACACCAGCTGTAAAATATGGATTCAAATCAACATTGCACTGTACTGGAAGTTTGTTCTAAGAAAATGAACAAGCACCGTTATAGTCGCTACCCCTTAAAGAGGGGTCCAAATAAACGTTTAAGATGAACATATAGTCATTCCGTGTGTGGTTTGAGGTGAAATGTTTTATTCTAGAGGAGCGTACAGATTTAGAGTGGTTTTGGTGATAAGAACCAGAATGCCACTGAAAAGCATCCCAGAATTAAATTAAATAAAATTCTTAAAATGTTCTGCCCACCATCTGTTAGGATTGTTTTGAGGTAAGATTTGGCTTTAAATGGCTTTTTTTTCAAATCCCTTCATGACAGAGGGGTGTTTTGCAGGGCGTTGTAAGGCAAAATAGTCCCAAAAGAAAACATTTTGTTCACAATTAACACTTTTTACCATCAATATGTTATAGAAAAACTTCAGTATGTTATAGAAAGACATTTAGAATTACTGGACACAATGGATATTAAAAAAATGACCATAGATGTCGAACCCCAGGTTCCTATAGTAGAGCAATCTAAATTTAAGTTCCTCTACAATTAACCATTTCACATCTAACCACTCTAAATGCGTCTGTTTACGTCTCACCATTTTGATTAAGTTCCAATAACTCATGTAGACTATAGAAATTATTTAGTTATTTAGTTATTAATATTAGACCTGTTACTTATATTAGATATTAAAGTGAGTAATGAAGATGTGTGTCTACATTCAGATCTTTAGAGTTTAAAGAGATAATATAATATATTCGTAGTAATGCAAATACTGAATATATACGGTACACAGCAAGCTAACAACACAAACGTGTCTTCCTATTAGGCAAAATCCCTGAGACTGAAGACATATTTTCCAATTCTTAGATCATTTTCTCTACTCAGGTCATTCCTATTTTTTTTCTCATTGTGAGGACATTTGGCAGGAAAAACAGCCATTAGACCAGCAGTAATTGGCATGTCCTTGTAGTGGCTACAAATAATATTTGAACTGTGGTACCTAGGGAGGTCATTACAGTCATGTTCATTTAATTGTGTGTTGTGCTGCCACTAAGAGCTAAAAGGGACCATGTTTTTGCACGTTGTAAATTTCAAGTTGCCTGAGCATTGATGTTGTTGTTTTTGTGCTGTGCTAAAGCTCGTTCTTAGAGGAGTTCTTCATTAAAACTTAGTGCACAGGTGTACATGTGATATATATGAAATATTATTTGTGGAGTAATTGGTGGAAAAAGCTGAAAACTCATTTAATATCATTTAATATAAACGATTAAATTACATTTCTTTATCAGTATTTTTGTGTCCACCATTTGTCTTTCTCACAGGTTTTGCCTCTAACGTTCAGTCTCAGAAGGTGGTTACATTTTCTGCTTTTCATGAAGAAGCCCCAAACACATTTAGTGATGTTGAGGCCTGGAGAGGTCAGTCCACTCTTCTGAGAACATGTATAGGTACATATTTTCTTAATTTTTGTTTAGTTCAGGTTCCTCTGTATCTTTTGCTGTATCTTTATATCTATAACTCCTTAAATATATCTCCCTAATTAGTAATGATATATCATCAGTGTCAGACCAAACTCTCCAAATTGGTGACTTTATATTAGTAAGAGAAAAAAACATGCAAGTTACTGTGTTGAAATTTAGTTCTTTATTGATAATCGTTAAAGTTTGACATAACAAAAAGAGCGTTTGTCATTTTAATAGGTATGTAAGAGTAATTGTATAGTGATATAAGGTTTTGTTCTGACAGTAGTAACATTTTCAAATGCTAACTTTTAAGGGGGAAGAAGAAAATGCACTTTGCTTTTAATGTAAAGTGAAACCAGAATTTTTTCCAAGTAAGCGTTTTTCCTAAGAAATCCAAATATATATATATATATATATATCATCTCTATATATCGTCACTAATATAAATATATAATTTTCCAATATTTTAAAACACAGACTGCACTTTTATATTGTGTTAAAACTTTATGACAAACATAAGTGGTCCAAAATGATTTGAAAAAAATTGTAGTGGCATTAACTTACTTTGCAAATTGGAAACTCACAGTTATGAATTGACTAGCAGTATATCACACCACAAGTAAAACACTTCCAATCTGAAGGAACTCTGAAGCGTTGGTCTTTTGTTCTTGCGACGGCCCTTAAAACAAACATTACCCCAAAGCACTTGTTACTGAACTCCACCTCTGCTGCCCCCCACACACACTCCCGCTGTTAGACTAATACAAAGAGAGCAAAGCTCGGACACTTTGGCCTCTGCGGCCCTGATAGGGTTCAGGCTAGCCTGCGTTTTTCCAATTGATTCAGTGGCACGCTCCTTGTTTAACAAGGTGGGGGGGGATAGTGGGGGGTAAAAAGACTTTTAGTTCATTCATTAATCATAGAAGTAAACAGGCCATCCAGTGACACCTGGTGGGGTTAATGCCCCGGACCCCTGGAGTAATCACCAGATCACCGCCCCCCCACCTCCAGTCGCAGGCCCGGCCAGCCACTCACATGAAAAAGCTTGTGATTATAAAGGAAATGGGAATTAGCAGAAACATTTTGGAGAAGGCGGTCTCCCTAGTCGGCTGGTAGCGCAGCAGGGATGGAGCTTTGGGCTGATTGGAGCGCTCCCCTGGGGGCGGTCGGCCAGGGAGAGGTAAGGGGTTAAAGGTCGAGCCTATACCAAATTAGTAGTGTCTGTTATTCGAAACCAAAATAAAGCAAAAGCAGGGCTAAATGACTCCCCCCCCCTCCTTCTCCTCCTTCTCTGGAGTGCTTTCTGGGCTCCTTCTTCGAAATTACCGAGAGGCCACGTTGCAATTAGTGGTTTGTTTCTTTTAGACTGAAATATGGCCATAATTCATAGCTTTCAAATCATTTCATTGGAAAAGATGTATGGGCTGGCAAGACTGAAGAAGTAATTGTAACACATGATATGGCAATTTGTTACCCCAGCCAGCAAGTACACAAGGCATTTGCATGCCCTGGCATTAAGGGGGGGAAAAAAAAAGAGGGGCTGAAGATGCCATTTGTTTCCAACAGACTCTGTAACAGAACACTGCCTGCTAAAGTTATTACACCTCTTTTCATTAAGGAAGTATGAGGCATTAAACCTCGCTACACGTTTGTGCTTGTAATAGCTCCAGCCAGTGGCTCATGCGTCCGAGTACTCGAATACAGGCCTAGCTTCCAATCTTTTCCTTTTACCTAATGCTCTGTAATTGCTGGCCCACTCAAACTGGGAACCAAGAGCTGCGTTTTTTTTATTTTGCTCGAATATACAAACACGCATCCACTGTTTAGAGCCGCGCAATCCAGGAGGAATTGCGCTCGTATGCGACTGATAAATGTAGAAAAGCGACGCGCGCCAAGGCTTTGTTTTACCCAGATTTTACAGGCTAATCCTCTTGACATGAATCATTAAGTTCTCTATGCAATAATTACTGTGTCAAAGTAATGGGCCAAAAAAGTATTTCCATCCCTAACAGGCCTTTTTGTTTCCCAGAATGTTTAAAGCAACAACTTTTTGCCAGAGAGGAAGCAGAGCGTTCACTCTTCTGCTCATTTTTCCAAGGAGCACAGAACAATTCCTGCTTTTTTTTCTTCTTTTTTTTAGCATGATTACAGTCATCTCAAGGAATCTGACTTATCAGATGCTGAGCATGTTCCTGTCTTTATTGCATAATGGCCAGTTTATTGCTTTGTTACTTAAAGTGAAAAACTTAGAGATAATCTCATTAGGTAATTAAGAATTTCCGGCCTGAGGCACATCACATGCAACTTGGGGTAGATGCACAGTCTTACACAGGAGCTTAGGCCCTTAATTGAAATGCATTTTTGTTAATTTTCCAGGTTTCTATAAGCCAGAATTTATTTTCTCTTCTTTAGCAAATAAACAGTATTATATATTTGCATGAAAACTGGGACTGTGCACTGGATGAAACAATACATAATACATGATACAGAGCATACGATTCAATATGTATTGCTATGTATCACAATACTGTACGCAATGTATTGAGATTTAAGGAAAACTGCCCTAGTAGGAAAAAACATATCACCATATTCATAGGTTTGCTAACTCTGATGTTACGAGTGGTCAGGGGTTTAAACACAACACAGAATTACGCCACCAGTCTTTGTATGTAAACTATTCATAGAATCTTGACACTGGTTTTGAGAATTAAAGCAGAAATTCATTTTACCCTCGAGTTTATTGATATGTCTTGCACCCCTAATTAAAACATGAAGGTCCTTAGAGGATGTGTTAACTTACTTTCACTTTAACAAATAAACAAAACACTGAATTAGACCAGGCATGTGCAAACGTTTGCGTACGTCTATATCTGTTGTTTTCTGGCCGGAACTGTTATAAGAGTAATCTTTTTTTTACAGCACTTAAAGACTTATAATGTGGTAATTTTGCTATACTGTTGAAATCTAATTATGTAATTACATGGTTATTGCATTGTTAGTTATATAATAAATTAAATATACATTCAAATGTTTTAAAACAAGCCAAAACCCAGTAAAATTGAGAAGTATGTTTCTTTTTCTCCTCCCAAAACAAGGCTGTATACATAATAGTAACATTCTATCAAATTCCTATTGTAATAAAATACCTCGTTTTCTATGTATAGACACAAACATGGTACAGATTGGAAGTTTAGAGTCTTAACTTCAACAAAATGTTGTGTTTCAATAAGCTACAGATGGGAAACAATAAAAAAAGACAATTATTTTATTGCCAGTGATCGCAGTGACTTTAGGTGAAGAAGACAGGATTAGCCTCCAGCGTGGAGCTGCTCAGGATGATAGCAATTAATTGCGACATTGAATTGCTGAGGGATGACTGCGCTCGCTCACTAAGCGACGATAATGTCTCCCGAAAAGAATTGGCACGGTTCCTCTCAGCGCACATCTGCCTGGCTGCACTGCAACCCGTGATAAATAGCAAACTACACTTAACGTCCTCAGGAGAGGTTCACGGAGGGGTTTTTTTTATGGGAAAGTTTACAAGTGCCCTGCAATAAATGAAGCCACAGAAGCACTTAAAATGACAGAGGGAGTGGATTTAAACGTCTGCTTGGCAATAGAGATTCCTAGCGGCTAAAGGAACGAAGGCCCTGCGCTCGTCCAAGGGGAAGAGTACACACTGGTCGGAGTTACATTACAGGAATTACATTAGCAGCATGTCATAAGCGCTAATTTACACTTTAAACCTGGGCCGTGCCTGGCAGCTGTTTGGGAGATGTCTGGAAGCAGAAACATTTTTGCTCGACACTCCTGGCAACATGAAGTACACCGCTGAATCATTTTAAAACGTTGCGAACATGACTAATTGTGTGAGCCCTGGGCAGATACAGCATATTCAGCTGTTATTTAACTGTCATTATAAACGGACTATTGAGGAGGATCACTGATGCTGTTCAAGGGAATAAAATGAGGTCAGGCTGACAGCATATTGTAGTATAAGACTTATTGTATAATACGACTTTATATATGTGCCACAGTCACTTTTTATTTTATTATTTTATTATTCTGTTGTATTATAAGACTTTATATATGTGTACATATTGCAAATTTCTTTTTTTAGTGTTTATTCTTCTGCTTAACCGGCTGCTACTGTAATAACTGCAAAATTCTGATAGTTCTGATTGTAAAATCTGATTGGCTAAGCCACAGTCGCAGATGCTGTAGAAATACTTCACACGGCAAGGTATATTTGATACCGTAGAAATCATCTTGTTAGGAAAAACATTGCAGCAGAGACAGCATTTATGAACGAGAAGATGTAGTGGACATTGTGGACATTGTGGACATTTTTTGACATTTAAAAAAACGCTTCAAATTAAAAGGAATACAAATGTTAACTTATAAAAACAGAATGCATACTCAATGCATAAACGTGTTTATTTGAATGGATGTCAAATGTTATTATGGCAAAATGTTACATGCCACAATTACTGATTAAGCTAGTGAAGGGACAGAATTACAGAAAAAAAAGATAAAAAAAAAAAGATTCTGCCCATCATTGAGAAGGCTTATTATTACTGTTAATTTACATATGTTGTCTTTTGTTTACTGATTGTTTTTTATTTATTTTTTTTTTTTGCACAGTGGTAGTTACGCTGATGCTGCTGCAACAACACTGGATGGGCAAGCCAAGCAGATTTAAAGAAGGTAAAAATCCAGAGAGAAAATTATTTACCAGTATTTAAAATAAAAAGTGGTGGCACGACTTAGTTAACAAATATTAGATAAGTGAGTCTAAGGTTAGTGACAAATTTCCCCAGTACACGTTAGGGGCAGTACTATTACTATGCTGTTGGTATTAATAGAAAATGTTGTGATACTTAAGTGTATTGATATCATGTTTTGATGATCAAGCACAATATCTGCTTAATAGTTATAAATAGTTTATGTAGAAGGATTGGTATCAGATTGTGGTCAATGTAACCTCGTATCATGATATGTACTGCATTGCCAGGTTCTTGTCAGTACGCAGCCACTAAATTTATAATTGAACATAGCCATGTTAGCTGACGTCAGAACATTGACCCGACCACTAACATTAAACACTGTACAAAACAATGTCATTTGTATTTCTTTAATCTTATATTATGGCCAAAAGATACTGAGGTATAAGTGATGTTAACTTAACTGTCAGTCTGCACAGCATTGAGACAGCAATGTAAGCTTACTTATATGACTTTAGCTAACTTCATTAAGTAATTCATGAGATCCTTAACTTACCTTCATACTCATGTAAGTCATTCTCAAAGAAAATCGTCTAGACTTTGTCAGATCAACTCCACCAAATTGAACACCCTTTGTAGGAAAATGAGATAAATATCCCAGTTACCAAGTTTTCTACATCAGCGATATTATAAAGTAGAGCTTTGGCTGCGTTCTGATTCGTAAAAGGCTCTGCTGTAACATTTTGCAGACTTCCACTGTGTTAAATACACAGAAAGTTGTAGATTTGTAAAGAATTGATATGATGTTTGGCACCCTTAGCTTACTGTTAATGAACTATACTGCTTATATTGGGGAGGGAGAAGGGAATTATTGCTTTGTTTGATTGTTATTAATATTAACTCATTTAAGTGTTAAACCCCACTGAATATTTACCCTCGTATGACTAGATGAAATGTTTATAAAATATATATTTTTTTAAAAAAAAGTGGTTTTTGTCACCTAACCTTGGTAAAATCACTACAATACACCGTGTCTTATGGCGCATTGCCTTATTTTGTAAACTGGTCTGATATCTTGTTGGCGTGCCCTAAGTTTCTCTTTAATCTCTCCTTTTCTTTAGTAGGTGTTATAGCATGGCCCTACACCCAGCACTCAGCTCTTCCTGTGTCCTACACTGAGGGAGGGAGTTTGAAATGGCTTTTAGAGGGCTTGGGGTGAGGAAGTGCAGGTACCTTGATGAGATATGTACTGTATACAAAGCAGATTTTATTACTCCATCATTCAGCCCAAGCCATTCCCCGCGGCGCAATTTTCCACAGTGTTGCTAATGTAAATTCCCAGCGACTGTTTATTTCACTCTATAACATAGAATGGAGGGCCCATAACAGGTGATTCATTTAATCAAAGTCACTGGGGTAAGCCTCAGTCCCTGTGGCTATCTTAGGCATAGAGATATTTGTACTGGGATCAACTAGAAGGCTAATCCATTGTGCGTTGGAAGGGTGTAAATTGGTAAACTGCTTTACGGCGTTATGGTAAAATTTTATATGGGGATAGACGAATGGCCAGTGCCCTGCTGCTACTCTGGAGGACATAAACCTTGCTTGTCCTTTAATATTTCTATCCTTTCAAGAAAACCACTGATGGCATCTCTTCTCAGCGATGAGGTTAAAACAGTTAGCCAGCTATCCGCCTGGCTCATTGAAGAACGCGTACTAACCTCGTACGCCGAATTAGCAAAGGGTTTCTGCATCGATAATCGTCAATCTTCCATGGCAGCGGTGTGCCTTCGGTGCAGGTCATGGGCTGCCATGTGCAATCAGTGGTGATATGCAAGTGCTCAGGGTGCTCGGGTCGTCCCTGACCAGTCCCAGATGGAAGGGGTGCGAGCACCTGAGGAGACGAAGAATAAACCACTGAGGAGGGAATGTGCGCTTGTTTTCTAGGCTTTTGGTGTTGAAACAGAGCAGAGCGTTGGTAGTGGAGATGCAGCCGTTTCAGGAGAGGCCCTTCCTCAGGTTCTTGTTAAGTCCGGTCTAATTGTTACTTAGCACCTCAAAGGCGCAAAAAAAGCTCAATCACCATCACAACAGACAAGCTCGTGTCTAAACAGAGGAGCACGGCCAAAATACAAGCCATTAGACACCAATAAACTGTGCAAAGTGGGGAATGAAAGGCATTCGGGCTTTAGCTAAATGGAAAGGAGATAAATGTAATTTGTCAAGAAGAGCTTGAGCAGCTGGCTTGTGGAAAAAGTAAGCCACATCATACCTGACGTTATGCTTTTAAGGTATTTGGTCTCTTAGTGAGCCTCCTATGAAGCCTTTTTCTGATGTTCTGAACTGAGCAGGCCATGTTGCGAAAAATATAGAGGCCTTTAAATTTATATGATTTGAGTGTTTCAACTGATTGGCAGATATGAATCAAGTAAATACAGAGGAAGATTCAGTTTCTCTGTTTTCTTTACTGCACTAAAATCTTGACTTGAGTGAGGGATAACGTGAATAACTACCACAAATAAAAACCATGAAGTTGGAGATTAGAAGTCATTTGGTATTACTAATGGTCCACCAGCATCTAACGTTCACTTACCAGCTTCTTGCCTACAATGTTAGCTGGTAAAATAAAAGCACCAGTGATCGTCTGCTTGTAGTTTAAGTACAGTGTCATTCCTAGAGTAAAGAAATATGGCCACGTACTGCTTACAGACACGTACTGCTTACAGATCTAATGACTAGATAATTCTATAATATAGTGTATTATAAACTTCTTTATCTGATTATAGTTTTAACATTCAATACTGTGTAAAAATACTGTGTTAAAAGTTATTAATTTTCTAGTGTTGGTGCAAAAAACAGGAAACACATTTAACAGAAACTAATACAAAAAGCTTAATAAAAAATTATTATGCTCTTTAACTTCTCACTGACTTTTTGTTCTCCTTCATTATTTAAATAAGCAACTACTAAAACACATCAGCTGCATCACAAACATCTTTATTATTATCTATTTAATAATATTTCTAAGGTACTTAGGTATACGATGATTTGCTTGCATAAGAAGAAAGAAAACTCCAGTTTAAAAAATGATTTAAACAGATAGTGGGACCTGGGAGACCACCAACACTGTCAGCATCAGATAAACTGCACTTAAAGCTTTCATCTTTTTGAAAGAGGAAATAATCAAGCTCCACTCATGCTTCAGATCTGAAACAATCTACAGGTGCTTCTGTTCATCCTTCCACTGTAAGAAGACAAGAAAAAGATGTGTAGCTGTCCGAAAGGCTTTACTGAGAAAAGAATAAAAGAAGAACGTTTTCAATAGAACACCAAAACTGGACATCAAAACTGGTTTTATGGTCTGATAAGTGTAGATTTGGGTTGCCATGATCATGAGAATTAAAACATGCAACCAACCTCACTGCAGATTCTTTTGAAAGCTGTAATGGAGGCAAAGGGTGGGCACACTAAATATAAATAGTCTGATATCATATGTGTCATTTTCTGTTAAATATATTTTTTATCCCGGACACTGAAAAAGAAATAACTTGTGCATAATGTATGTATTTTTACTGAAAATGAATGGAATGAAATGATGGGCTCTGACTTATACAGTATTTATATTAAAAGGTTTGGGTGAACATCACATTCATGTAAATGTGAAGATTAACAACAAAGTTAATTTAATTTTTTAAGGCTGTTTGAAAGCTTACAGAAGAAAAAAGTTAATTATTCAACAAACTATATTTCATTAACAGAAAGTAGACATATAGTCAAATAAAATAAAAGCATGCTTAGTTGGAAAGCTTTAATGTGTTGTTTGGTAGTAAACGAATGCTAAACATTAAGTTAAACAAAAAACTCCTTGCGCTTCGCTGAGAAAGCCAGACGGTCTGGAAATACTCGTGGAAGCTTCCGTTCCAGTAAATAAACCGTCTTGATGAATTACAATGAATTTTACACCTGACCTTGAAAATCCAGGCCTACATATTTCTCAGCTTGGGTTTTTTAATGCATGTTAGACCGAGTGCTAAAAAGGCCCTGTTTTTAACTACTATGCAACTATATTTGTGCACAAGTTACACATATATGCAAATATCCAGAATTGCTGTTTACTCAATGAATTTAATGTATTGGGAAAAAATACAACCTAAAATATTGCCTGTGCAAAAACTATAGCTTATTTTCTATTTTATGTTTTTTGCAGGATAATGCCATATTAAAAATTGCATTTAATTTTTTTTTACTATAAAAATCAAGATCAGACTATATTTTTGGACTATATTTAATTTTTTCCTGGAAAGAATATTTAAAAAACGTATAGTTGAAGCAACACCTCCGTCAGGCCGTGTTCTTACAAGTCGAGGTCAAAAGCAATACATCTCTTACCCTGTTCCCTCAACGGGATTGTACAATAAAGTCATTTTGGCGTAAAATAAGTCGCTGAAGTGCAATTAGATGCCTATATATCATACACAGAAAAAGGTTTATCTAAGGGGAGGACAAGGCTTTCTTGCTGGGGAAACGGCTTCTAAGGGCCGACACCGTGCACACAGACGAAGAAAGATGTTGCTTGTGTAGCGCAAATGGCCCGTGACCAAGCTCAAACACCAAGCGTGGCATAAAAAAAACGGTTGATAAATGTATCATAAATCTCGCAGACAGCAAAAGCAGGGATGTGTCACTCATATTTCACACTCTTTACCTCGCAACTCAAACACCGAATAGTTGGTCGTCATCCGGCCTGCGCCGCAATTAAAGTAGTTATTGGCCGTGTTTACAAAAGCCTTTGTGTGCAGCAATTCCCTCGGAAAGAGTAATTACCCCAGCTGAAGTGTGATCTGGAAAGCATTTGATTAACAAGCCTAGTCGCATCCATGAGAATCGGAGCTACCCTTCCTTCACTGCAGCGTATTTTGCCTCGGCGTTCGAAATCAAAAGCTTTCCTATTGTAGTAGCTCACGGGACGGCCCAAAGGGACCCAGACCCAAACATACAATTAACGGGGGGTGCACAGAGCAGTCCAGAATTAAAAAAAAATATAATATAAAAAAAACATGTAAATTAAGAGAGAAAGAAAAACAGTACTAACATTTCAGCAATGCCAGCGGTTACGTGTTCCCAGGCAAGCCGTCAACTACAGAACAGATATCTTGGATTTTCAACATTTAATTCTCTATAGTTAGTTTTATTAAACGCTATAAGACTGTGACTGGTCTTCCACGTACCTGCATTTATCATATACGATAAAAAAAAAAGAATGAGTGGCAGCGAAGCTCTGCTGTTCAAATAATAGTTACATTAGAACGTCATCTTTTAACATAAGTCCGTGAGTCTAAAGAGCCGGATCACGTTTGTAGAAAACTCCCCTTCTGCCTGAGTGGCTCAGCGCATGCACACACACACACATACACACACACGCGCACACACGTCAGGTCCTATTTTCCTAGTGGGTGGTCCCTCGTGGGCTTGATGTGGAAAGTGAATTAGCGGCCGAGCCAATTTTTACCCTCGATCTGGAAACATTTTCTACCTTCCAGAAAGGGCCTTAATATAGAGACGTAATAAAACACCTTCAGCCTCTGGCGTGTTGTTTTACCAAATAACATCTAACTGGCCATTACTCCCCATTAAGGCTAATGGCTCAACTAATTACAATAATTCCATAAAAGGTGCTGTGTTTAGCCCAAACTGTAGACGAACATTAACTTAATGACAAGGCCGACCCCTCTCAAACGCTGCCAGTGTGCACGTCCACGATGGGCCATTCATCACTAGCGTTTTGCATTAGGCCCTACGTGGGAGAAGCTTGCGAGTGGGCCCACGCGGTCACAACGGTCTGGACGCTTATCAGATAAGACTTTGAAAACGCGTATGACACGAACGGGCAGCTGCGCCGCAGACATGTCTCACACCGTCAGGAGAAGGAAAATGAGTATTTATCCGTCAACTTGTGTGGTTGTAAACGCCAGACTAAATAGGTTTTAGATAAGGGGGCTCCAATCCAGCTCTCAGCGACGATTACTGCGGAAATCCTCTCCACTCCTCCTTAGTGGAATCAAGTGTGGAATGTCAGATACAAAAAGAGTCGTACACCCCCCCCCCACCCCCCCCCACTGCACACACCCACAGCTTTTTTTTTTTCTTTTTTCTTTTTTTTTTTGATCCAATCAGTGATGGAAACCTCCGTCATGAATATCCCGGCTCAACGAAATGACAACCATCAGATTCCGGGGGGTATCCTGTGTCTAAACTCCAAGGCGGTGGACGGACCACAGCCTGCGAAAGAGTATGATAGGGCCCCTTAAATGTTTTTCTTCATCACTTTCTGCCCCAAATTCTTTGAGGTTCTTTCAGCAATCAGGGTGATTTCCCTAAAATGTTGCCATTCGGCTTCTTCTGCGATCGCGCCATTACGCTGTACGGTATTGGTTTTTCTTCTGAGCAGCGGCGCTGGCCGTGTAAAAGGCAGGGCAGCGAATTAATCGTGTGCATACGAGCTCCAGGTTGCTGGCAGGCATACGGTGCCGCTGATTAACACTGAGCTGGGAACTAAAGCTGTTGTCCCAGGTGCACTGTGTTTGGAGAAGGGCTGTGTCCAACACGGAATACTTCACAGAGGAAGTCCATCACTGGGGCCTACAGGGGGGAAGTGGGGCTACATTTAACCAACAATGATAAGCTCTAGGGTGCACAAGAACTGGGGCTATTACTACCACTGACCACTGACGTTTGTTGACAGTGGTGCACTGTGTGCCTATCGTGCTGCTTCACTTTACTGGTATTATTTCTGAAGCTACACATCTCTATTGCTGTCATTGTCTTGAAACACTGCATACATTCTTATGTCAGCTGTGCATATACTCACGGGTTTGCAAATCAAGTTTTGTTGCACGTATACCATTAAATAATATTCTTTTATTGAGTCATTCATGCAAGATAAGGGTTACGTTCAAAAATGTGTTCTGCAAAGCAGGTTTCTGGCTAGCTATGTCCAGTCTAGGAGCAGCATAGTATTGCCAGCAGAGCAGTGCCTCTTGGGGCAGTGGGAGGTTAAGTGCCTAACCCAAGGGCACAGGTTGGAACACACAGTGAGTCTTGGGATTTGAACCCACAACCTTCTCAGTGTTGGCTCACTTCTCCCACCACTAGGCTACCGCCCTGGTTTTGCGTCAATGTTTTAAGGGAATTCCACCGATTCCTGCATACTAAACTAAATCGTTCAGATGTAAACAAGATCATTCAGAAAGGTTCAAGGTTCTGCTCTGGAGAAACTTGCCAAACCAGAATCATTGGTGACAGGAACCAGACAGGCTTAATGCTTCTAAAACTACCTCGGAAATCGCTAGTAATACACTTGCCTCATACCTGAAACGTTTTTCTGCAGTAGTTTGAAGAAGGTTTTGGTCTAAATCATATATTTCTGAAACCCACTGTTGGTAGAGAGTGTTGTAAGTGTAGTAAGAAGACAATGTTTTCAGATTTATCAGGGTTTTGCCATTCTCTACTGAAAAATATGTGTAGCATCACTAGTTATTTTGGGTAGTATATATATGTGCTGTAGATATAGTGACCTCTGGTTCCTATCACTACCATTGTAAAGAAATCAAAATCTGACTTTCTTTACAATGTACCCTTTCACATCAAACCATGTTGCTTACATCTCTGTGATTGAATGATGACACATTTTTGACAGTTTGGTGGAATTCCCTGTTGGTGTTGGTATGTTTAAAGTAAGAAAAAATGAGTTGATGTGATAGACATTTAGTTAAACCCTAGTATCTACAAAGTGTCTATAGTGGACCATGAAAATAAAGTTAGCAATAAAATGACATGAAAGAAACAGCACTGAAGGACAGAACACAGAACTGTAGATGTTACTGTTTTCTAGGCTGTGCAAAGATTTGCTTCATCTGTGCTCTACATTGTGTGACAGCTTCCGCACCCAACAGCATGGCACTAATCCACTGTTTTCCATTTAATTGCATCGCAGCTATGCGGCTTAACATCATGCACTGAAAGGTTCAGAGTAGCTATCCAAGGTAATGTGTATCTACTGAGCGCATATTCCTCAGGAATTCTCCTAACCATGGAGCAAAGCCAGGCGGCCTGCCTGCCTCTCCAGGAAAGTTGGATCGAGAGCACACGCAAAGTTTATTTTCAACCACCAGTCTTGGTTTCAACCATGATGGTTGTTACACAACTTTTTCATTTTCAACAGGACTGAGAGGGCAGAAGGTGTGAAGAAAGTGTGTTAAACTCTTAAAGCCTCAAGATCCATATGAGCACGCTCTACATCTTAGTTTTATAGTAGTTACTGAATGGTTTGCAGTAATTACCATATAATAAGTCTTAGGCTTAATAATTAATATTTAGGCTTAAGTCTTAGCTGAATAATGAGCCTTAAAGGAATAGCTTTGTCCAATGTGTCGATGTTGGGTAATGATGAATGAAACAGTATAGCAACTATAGCAGTATACTTGTGGAACAGTGTTTGGCTGTTGATGGATAGGATACTTTGAAAAAGTAGTTATTTGCTGAATACTGACCTAAATACTAATAAGGTACTAAATATATACAGTAATATATTCCATTACCTTACATGAAAAACAACATACTCTACCATTGTGTTGGACCACTTTTAGCTTTGATTACAGCGTGCATTCGCAGTGGCATGTTTTTGACAACGTTTTGCATATATTTCCATATTTCCATATATCTATATATCTATATATCTATATATCTATATATCTTTTTGGCTGTGATGTTGTATAGATGAGGGGGTGTCCAACCACACCAGTTTACCACTCTTATTCAGCACATCCCACAGACTCTTGGGATTAAAAGCAGCCCTTTTTGGCAGCCAATTCATTGGTGTAAATGACTCCTCATCATCCCGAAGACAATTGTAACCCAATGAATACTGGCGTTGTCATCCTGGAATATGCCATTGAAAAAGAATAATCCATTGATGGGACAGCCTGTTTTTTCGTATTTAGTAAATTCAGGTAACCAGCTTCATTGTTTTTGCTACATAATGTTCCTGAGCGTCAGTGTGACCGACTGAAGCAACCCCAGATCATAGCACCACCTCCAAGGGCTTGTACTGTGGGTTCTATACATGATGGGTCCATCACTTCATGCGCTTCCCTTCTTTTCCTGCCGGGCCAGTCACTTTGGAATAGGGTTAATATGAACTGAACGGACTAAATTAGCTTTTTGCATTACTCCGGTTGATGGTTCACCACTATCCTTCAAGGTTATAATAATGTGTTGGGCAGTTTTTAACTGAATTCTGGTCATTTCAGCTTCTGTTGGCCAATAATGTGACCCTCTTGAAACACAATGCACAAGCACAATGAAAGTCAGAAGCAGTGGCAGCACTATGGTTGGGCCTAGAACCAAAAACATTCCTCATTGGCCCAGTCAAAAGAGGGTGCTCAGATAATTTGTATAATATAAATATAATATAGTCTTAATATAAATATGATTTTCAGAATGAAATAAAATTTTAGACTATAACTGTGAATGAAAGCAGTTTACTAAGCATCACTCCCAACACATTCTCCAAAATCCACTTCTGCTCTGATTTAAGGTGCGAGATCTAACTCTATTAAGAAATAAGTTATGAGTTTAAGAAGAACTGCATTAACTGTGATGCTGCCAGCATTTTTGAAGATCAATGAAGGGAGGACCGTTGCATGGATTTAAGGATTGAGAGCAAATCAAAACAGCTCGTTTAAAACACGAAAGCCGAGATCACCATATAGCATTAGATAAGCACAGATCTAAATTACACATGGAATAATAATTAGCCAGCTCTTTAACCATGAAGAGTTTAGATAGATGCGTGAGTTTGGAATTTTGTTTCTATTATGTGCATGCTGTGTCTCAAGACCTCATTTCCATGGTTTTAGCCTATATACCATTGTCCAAAGGGCTGAGATTCACCCCACCCCTAAATGTGTTGTACTCATCGGATATGATGTTAACGTGTGAAGTTAGAATTGTGTGCAAACATTTGAGCATCACCTGTAATTCAGCAACAGAAAACATTCATGGTGCATTGAAATATACAGGACTGTGTTAACTGTAGAGGATATGTACTTATTTTTATTTTACCCAAACATTGTTTACAATTGTAGCTGTTATTTGGGTTCTACAAGCCTTTAAACAAGCCATTGAAATTTTGAGCACTATGTACTATGTACAATATTTTGTTTACTTTTACTTTAGTGTATAAGTAAAAAATGTTTAATTTAGTGTGTAAGTGAAAAAATATTTAACATTTTCTGAAAGCATTTCAAAATATACATAATAGGTTATATATACATAAACTGAACCGGACAAGAGCCGGACAAATGTTTTTCCAGTAAGAGCTTCTAATGCTACACTTGCCTGCCTCTTTAACATGATTTAATTGGAAGTAATTCTGGAGACCATCCTATGTCGTAAAGGTTACTCTCCGTGTTCTGTATTCCTTGTAGTCTGTTGCATCCTAATTCTGGTAATTGATGGCCAGCATGGTAGCTTCCTTTACCATTACCCATGCTAACCTTCTAGTTTTACCAAATACTTTCTTAACCGCTTGTGCATTGGTAGATAAGTTGAGGTCAACCATCAAAAGACTGTACAATACATCCATAAAGAGCCATTAGACAGCCTTTATTTATATACAGGCTTCTCCCTCTCCAGCCTGCATGCATTTAGAGATGTGTAGGATTCTTTGCATATCTGGCCACCATCCAGGAGCGCTAATAAAATAAGCGTTATTGTTCCTGACTGGCCTTAAGAGAGGCAGGCCGCTGCGTTCCGTGCAGCTGCCGGGGCGGCCATGAACGGTGTTGATTAGAGCAATTGGGGCATCCTGAGCTGAAGCAGCTGCTTTGATTCGGCTTGATTGCCGGGCCTGAGTGCGTTCAGCTAAAGTACGCATCTGTCAGGGATTGTTTGGCAAGCTGCATGGATGACAACTTCTTTTTTCTGAGTTTTTTATTTTTTTCTTCACCCTGCATTTGTAGTCTAACGCATGCTTAATTTAACTCCCGCCATCCAAATCGGGGATGACAAACCGATGATTAAATGGCAAGGATCAGCTTGGACGTTCAAGGCCTGACACTGTGGCACATTATCGTTGGCGTGCAGCAACCTGTCCTAACTGGCTGCAGGCACTGCAGCTTAGTTCGAAAAAGCCTTCTTCATATTTTTCAGGCTGAAAATGACTTCCTTCTCAGATGGGAAAGGAATACAAACATTTGGACGTTTGGACTTGGATACAGGTCCTCTGACCATAACTGCTTGGCACTGTGGCCTTCTTCTTCTTAACCATTCTCATATTCTCATGAATGTGCAACAGGCAGCTTTAGCACACCCAGAGAAACAGCTGGATTGAACACAGAGGTCTCTCTTTTTGGTTTATGTACAATATTTTCCACCTTACTCAAACATTTTGATGAGCCAAGGTATATTGAGTATCCATAGTTTTCTCCTTTAGCTTTGCATTGGCGCTACAAAGCCATTGTAGCTAACAAGAAAGAGAACTGGTTGTTAAGTAATCTTTAATCAATGTTTATAAATAACAGAATGTCATACAGCCTCAGAGATAAGCAGGTCTATTTGAGATCGCTAACTTGATGTGGACTGCAGCAAATGTATAATGCTTTAGGTATACAGTTGGCATGATGTTAAGTGATGAGTTATACATTTCCATTACTTGTTAGCTACATTAGACTCATTGTTGTAGTACAAAACAGAATTTCTGCCATGACTTTACATTTCTGTCATTAACAGCAAGTGACTACAACTTTACTTTTATTAAGACTAGCTTAGAATTACTACCACTAAAAGTAACTTGTTACATTATATTACTACCATTCAAAGCAAGTTGCATTGTCACAGTGTTACTGCCAGTAAAAGTAACATGCTGCATTACAACATGACTGGAAAAGGTAACTCAGTACTTTGCAATGCTATTGCTATTATAAGTAACTTAATAAGTGCTTAAAAACATGTCTTGTTACGTTAGATTACCTCTATTAAATCTGCTACATTGGTGTTAATGTAGTTGTACTGCAGAATATAAATGTATGCAATGTTACTGCCAAGACACAGGCATTAAAATTAACCTGCTACATAAAAATGTTACAGCCATTCAATAACTTCAGACATTACTGTCTTTAAAAGTAACTTTGTATAGTACTGCCATTATTAAACATTGTACATGACTTTACTGCCATTAAAATGATTCCATACATTATGTTATGGCCATTAAAAGTAACTGTACATTACTGCCTTTAAATGTAACTGTATTCATTACTGCATTGCTTCAATTAAAGTAGCTCAGAACATTACTACAATTAAAGTAGCTCAGAACATTACTACAATTAAAGTAGCTCAGAACATTACTACCATTAAAGTAGCTCAGAACATTACTACCATTAAAGTAGCTCAGAACAGTACTACAATCAAAGTAGCTCAGAACATTACTACCATTAAAGTAGCTCAGAACATTACTGTTATTAAAAGTAACTCTATTCTTTAGTGCCATTAAAAGTAACTGTACATTACTGCCATTAAAAGTAACTGTACATTACTCCCATTAAAAGTAACTGTACATATTACTGCATTACTGGAATTAAAGTAGCTCCGAACATTACTACAATTAAAGTAGCTCAGAACATTACTACCATTAAAGTAGCTCAGAACATTACTACAGTTAAAGTAGCTCAGAACATTACTGTTATTAAAAGTAACTCTATTCTTTAGTGCCATTAAAAGTAACTGTACATTACTGCCATTAATGTAACTGTATTCATTACTGCATTACTGCAATTAAAGTAGCTCAGAACATTACTAGCATTAAAGTAACTCAGAACATTACTACAATTAAAGTAGCTCAGAACATTACTAGCATTAAAGTAACTCAGAACTTTACTACAATTAAAGTAGCTCAGAACATTACTACCATTAAAAGTAACTCTATTCTTTAGTGCCATTAAAAGTAACTGTACATTACTCCCATTAAAAGTAACTGTACATTACTCCCATTAAAAGTAACTGTATTTATTACTGCATTACTGCAATTAAAGTAGCTCCGAACATTACTCCCATTAAAAGTAACTCTATTCTTTAGTGCCATTAGAAGTAACTCTGTTCATTACGTTAGTCATTAAAAGTTACTCTATATTTTACTTCTTTTAAAAGTTATTTGCTATATTATAATGCTATTGATATTAAAAGGAACTTACCACATTAAAATGTAATTCATTACAACATTACTGCCATTAAAGGTAACCTCCTTACCTCCTTACCTGCTGCTAAATGCCATCCCAATTTTTATATTGTGTGTATAGTATTTATTGTCTTATGTATTTAGGCTTTGTATATTTATTGTCTAGTGTACTTATTGTATATTTGCTTTATGTATATACACTATGTATATACTATATATATATAGTAGTCTGCATACTCTCATGCATATCATTGTTAGTGTCATTTTAGTTACTTTATATATAATGTAAGCAATCTTCAACATTATGTCTTGGCTAATAGACTATCATGTAAGCTAAGATGAAGAATGAGTAAATAACTTTTAAAGGCCTATGCTGTGATAGGTTGAACACAAAAGCCCAAGCTTGCAATCTGATGACGTTCTGTATTTCTTTTGCAGTATATATTTTGGTGTTGTGATCTGTGCCGAGAACTCTGCGGTTATCTGACTTTAGTGCTTCATGAAGTAAAGTATCCGCAGCCTTTTAGAGTTGAATGAACTGTGTGCTCAGTGTCGAGTTTCTTGATGAAGGACCGGCCTGTTCTGGCTGTCAGTCCGCGCATTCAAACATATTATTACTCCAGTCGTACCGCACATAGACTAATTAATGTACATACATGCTCCTGTTTCCTCCGCTGTCCCGGCCCCACGCTCGGCTGTTGAAACATGAATGACTCTCCAATGGACCAAACCCTCCGCTTCTCTCTTAGCACCATTTAATTACATGACATCTGTGCTGACACTGTGAATAGCTGTTTAAGCTGAGGAGCCAGAAAACCATAAGCAGTCTTATGGCTGAGCTTATAGGTGACGTAAATAATAGGCAGCAACTACAATGAGCTCGTTTATAAGCAGGTATTACATTTTTTAAAGATGGACAGAATCGCCAAATGGAACTAAAAGGTCTTCTTGAAAGTGGAGCCAGGAAAGAAGAGAACAACCGTTTAACTTATGTAACAAGTGAGGAAATTCTGTGGAAAGTTTAAGAAATTTTAAGAGATTTTAAGCTTGATTTTTTGCTTGACGTAAAAAATTCCATATTTAAACATGCTAAGAGAATGTAAATTTAATGTATATGTAATTAAGTGCAATAATTACAGTATAATTACATTTGTATGTATATCCTCACATTTAAATTGTGTAGCAAAATAAAAGTAATAACTTAAGTTCAAGGCAGGAAGCATGTTGGAACGTTTATTTTGAAGAGTCTAATAAATTAGTGGTAATCTATTGGCCTTTTTTGTCAATTCTTAACCTTGAAATGAGTCCAGACTCAAACTGTAAATACAATGTAAATTGAATGTGTATGTAATTTAGTATATTAATGATTAATTAGATTTATCTTCATTTGTCTTCATTTGAATAGTGTAACAAAATCAAAACTAGCAATAACTTCTGAGAGTTAACATTTTCCTGGAATGGCATGTCCAAGCCAGAAAACATTTAGAAAGCTGTAGTATTTTATTTTTAATTGCCTTGTTTTTGTCATTGCTTTGTCAATAAACAAATCCAGACATTGAACCTGTAAACAGAATATAAACTGAATGTACATTGTAACTCTCCAAAATAAGATCCTTTAACATTAACATAAACTTACATTAAAGTAAGGAATGCTCATGTCCTCTTCTGTAAGGTTACTATTTCTGAGATGCTTGTTTTTTCTTGGATAGTGATGATATGTAATCCAACACATTAATAACTCTTAATAAATGTAATTACTTTTGTTTTTACGTAATTAGATTCTAAAACAAATGAATTATTTCAAAATAAAATAATAACTTCTTCCAATTTAGATTTATGTAGTAAATTGCTTTGTTCAGACATCAAACCTGTGCAAAGAATGTCAATTGAATGTATTTGTAATTTAGTATATTTAATAACTAAGTATTTTTGTAGTAGTATCATTTGAATCCTATAGCTAAATGAAAGTTATAACTGTACATCCAAACTGGGAAACATTTAGAAAGCTAAATGAAGTCAATTTTTAGTAAATTAACTTTATGTTTATGTTAATGAATCCAGACTCTGACCTGTTTGCATGAATTAAATGCATACACTAATAACTACCAAATTAGATTTATGCAATTACATTTTAATAGGATAGCAAAATAAAAGAAATAGCTTTTAGGAAGCTAAATTGACAATGAAATAGACACCAAAAAATTGAATGTCTATATAATTCAGTATATTAATTACAATATAATTGCAACTTATTTTTGTCATTGCTTAACACTGAAATGAGTCCCTACTTGAACCTGTTGATGGAACGTAAATTAAATGTGAACATTAGTGCTGTAAAAAACGTAAATCTCATCACATTTGTTTTTGCGCTGTTGAATAATACAGCAAAATCAACACGAGTAATAACTTTTTATGGGTTTCATTTTTTTGCCCAGAACTGTGTATATAAGCCAAGAAACATTTAGGTACCTTTATTTTGAAAAGTGTAATACATTTCTTAAATACTAATGCATGATGTGACAAACAAATTGGATTACTATGATGACAGGCGTCACGGTAGATTACAATGTTTATCGTGATTTAGTTTATGCTTGTTGTCATCGGTATACAATAACAGATTTTTTTTTTCTTTTTTGATGTAAATTCTTTCCATGGGCTGAGACATGTTGACGCTTTCCGACAAAACAAACTGGTATTTATTTCTGTCCAGTAACTACACAGAAAGAGACGCTCCAATAGATCAGTGTCAAAGGCGATGATGACTGTGCGTATGAGTGAGTGTGTGTGTCTGTGTGTGCGTGTGTGTGCGATTGGTGGGTTTTTTTTTCAGTATGGGGGGCACATCTGAGAGCAATCTCAGCATGTGACAAAACACAGACATAACAGTCTGCTCTGACACTTGTTACCAGCACATAAACACTTGCCTTAGTGAGCTGTGGAAGAGAGAGCGGCTTGCAGCAGCTGAGACTGCAGAGCATATCTGCTATTTATCAAACACTAATTAACTGTTAATTTGCCAACCTTTGGGTTCAAGCATGCAGCCAATTTATCACACCCCGCTCACCCTCTCTCTGCTGTGGTCCCGTGGGGGAGTGGTCAGCATGCTCAGCCTAACTCTACTTCATAGCCTCACAATGCTATTTGATTACCAAATGCTTTATATCTGTTTGTACCAATTGTTGATGTAATGTGTTTGGAATTAAACCCATCATAAAAAAGATGCTAATGTAATTATATATGTATTTATATTAATGTGTTTCATTACATTCTGTATTGACATATCCGAGTCGACATACGTTTGCGCCTGTTTTAATTCAAAGAAATGATAAAAAAACAATGATAAAGTTTTTTTTTTCTGCAAAACAAGACTGTATGCACAATATCAATGTATACCTATTTTCTTTAGGGATGCATTTCAGTCACAGAAACAAAAATTGGTGGGCAAAAAGGCCCAAAACTTTCATCTGTGGAATACAGAAGAAGACTTTCATAGCACATACTGAAGCCTGTTCGCTGTAATCATTTTAGTACATTTATTTAAACTGTTTTATTTATTGTCAGCTCAGATTTGTCCCTTTGAAAGCAGATTTTATTAATAATACATGTGTTGGTTTTGAGGTTTGCTCAATAATATTCATTTCCGTGCATCATATTCATCATGTCATCATCTTCTACTTACAAACACAAATGTGTTTAGAAAATGTATACTTTGCTTGTTTCACTGAGCTATGATTGAGAAATGACTGAACAGAATGCAGAGAATGGCATTTTTTGGTATGTGCGCTACCACTCCAACATTTGGAATCACTTTAAACATGTTACAGCTTATAAAACATCATGTAAATCATGTTATTCAATAATAACTTGTGCAGTGTCGATTGAAATGCTATAAACTAGACATCAGCATGTGAACTGATGGTTTATTCAGACGATTGTATTCATTTCCGAAGCTGTGCAGCTTTCTCTAATGCAGAAAGAATCCGTATCACTTTTGACCCCAATGGTACATGCCATCTTGGTACCATGTGCAAATTATAACACCCCATGTTACATGTTTTATTGACAGGGAATGAAAATAATTTACATTCCTTACAGAGAACATGTTTTAAAATGGTCTTTAAGGCACATGTTATTGCATTTTCTAATTATTTGTTTAACATATTAGAAAAACAACACACAAAACATGCCACAACCTTAATTTTTTATGTGATTAATTTGGTCAGTCTGGCAAATAAACAGTAAAGAAGTGTGTTCAAATGTGCAGAAGTGTGAATTTATTTTTACTTAGGAAAGCAGTAGTCCATGGAATTAGTAGTGCCCAACTTTTGCATATTGTATATGAACTTGGCTGGCATCATGGGATAGAGTGAGACCAAGTTAATCTGATGTGTAGAAAAACAAAACAGAACAAAACCCCACCAAAAAAAAACCAAACTTACTTATAACTAATAAATAACTAATAACTAATACAGTATTGAAGTTTTCATTCTTAGTTAAGTGAAAAATAGCAGTGGCCAAACACTTTTGGCAGGCGGATTATCTACATGACATGTTGTACACTGACTCAGATTAAGTTGCTCTTGTCCTGCATAATTTGTAGTGAGGCTTACAGTTCTATTGCGGAAGGAGAGCATTGTACACAGCAATTATCGTTACATTGAGAGACTGCCTTTACGTCTTTATGTCTGAGTGAATGTGATTGTTGAGGGTGTGTAAACCAGCACAGGCACACACTATAAAACTAGTAGGTGACAGCTGCTGTCAGTAGGCTGGTGGAAGTGAGCACACGAAACATCCTTGCTGACAGATTTGTTATCTTGAGTGGGCCGCTAATGCTAACGTCACAAACACTAACACCTCCCTGAAAGATCCCTCCACCAGGGCGTGAGCAGAGCATGAAAGGAGCTTTTGCAAATGGCACTGAAACCCGTACAAACCGGCTGTCGTCGGCCACCGCTTTCTCACGCAGACAGTTTTGACACGGCTAATTGGCTAGAACACATACAATAGCCATTAAGAAGCGAGTTTGCGATGCTAGGTGTGACACGAGGAAAAACACTAAAGCTCAGGTGGATTTAGTTCTGGCAGGCAGTTAATGAATCAGGCGCTAGTGCTCCATTTAATAATGAATCAGAAGATTATGTCATAGTGCACAGTGTTTAAAAGATGTTTTCACATTTCCTGTAGAAGTGTTCATATACACAGCCTGTCAGAAGACGCCTCTCATTCTTTTCAAAGGAAAATCCTTCGTCTGTTAGCATTAAACTGCTATATACTGGTTGGAATTAGCCTTAGAACTTAGCTTTATGCTAATCGGTAGCTATTAGGTTACTGAATAAGCAGTAGTTCATCACTTTGTGGATGATTTTTCACTGAGCAGTTCATGGATAGTTTTTGGTGTCTCACTTGCTGCTTTCTGGCTGCTATTGTACAGAACATTTTCTTCTTTGTATCATTCTACTAAACGGGTTTGAAGTCAGAGTTAAAAACATATTTTAGACTTTTAACTGACTAAAAAGAGACGCTCGGACTAAAGTACTTCAGCTTTGAGTGATTATAGAACTATGAACAAATGATTTAGCATTTTATTTAGTCTCTTCCAGTAGAACCAAAAACAATTTTAGCTACTTTTCAGCCAAACTCTGAAGTGCTGGCCAGTATATGATTAATAAACAGATCTATACACATAAAATAATATCTTTTTATTATTCAGTTGCATAAGATGTGCATTTCATTGGTGATAATTGTTTGTTGCACATTAATTTTCAGACTTGGTGACTAACCGGCCATGAGGGATGGGGATGCAAGGGTTCCACCTGTGAACTAAAACTCTTTATGTGTCAGTGGTGACATGAAAACATGGGACGGCATAAAAATAAAACTTGTGATATATTTAAATATTTCAAATTGCCAATATATTTTTTACAAATCTAAGGATTAAGGTTTGGGACCAACACTTCCCAATAGAAAGAACCCTATGAACAATAATTTTGTATGTATTTAGCCTATGTCTATCTCCTTGGCTTTGAATAGGTCATAATGTAATCCTTGTAAACATCTATGGTCTGAATAATGAATTATATTGTGGAACTGCAGTTTCAACTAATCTGCATATTTCTTTCATTCTTTAATTGTCACAACATCACTGCACTGTCTTGAGGCAAATTGTATACATGATAAATAGAAACTTTGACATTGATCCAAATGTTCTCCTCGTCGTGAAGCAAGGTGCAGCCCAGGTTGGTGGAAGATATAAGGCAGGATCTCACCAACTAAATTGATGTCCTAAATGGCTGCAATTTCCATGTAGAAAGAATAAAAGGCCCAAAACCATATAAAACAGTACCCAGAACATGACTTTGTTTAACAGCCACCTCAGCAAATTGTTAACAGGCTAACAGACTAATCCAGTAATGTTCAGAGTTAGGCTTTGACTTGTCCAAACGACATCTTACCATCTTCAAACGCTGAATGAAGGCCCATCTCTTTGTCAAGCAAATGAACAATAATCTTGCACTTATTGAAATGTCTAGGTATTAGCACTGGCTCTTGTTTCTGGCAGTATCTTAGCTAAATGGTAGTTAGTTAAGTGGCATAAGCAGCTGCTTAGGGGCCTGCAACCACGAGGGGCTCCTGTAATAACTTCTAGATTATTACTGTTCCATTATCTTGTTTTGAGAGGCTCAAGTGAGGCTAAAAATTCACTAGTTAATTGTGTCTCAAAATATATCGGACAGAAGCGGAAGCTTCTATTAATTTTAATATACATCAGCAAATGAGAATAGCCTTACCAAACCACCTGCTTAGGCCCCCCAAAAAACCTTTAGAAGTCTTTTTTAAATTAGAGTGTCTGTCATAAACGTTAACTTAAACATATTTAAGATGCTGCAAATGTCCATATTTAGGCTATAACTCCTATAACTAGTATTAAAACCAAATCTGGGTAAAATGCTGGTGCTAACATAACATTGAAGACCTGATTAGGGATACCAAAGGACAATCGCTTATAAAATGACTCAAATATCATGTGCTTTACTTTGTTTTAGTGTTTATCTGTTTTATTGGTTAACCCTACAGTGCTATACGGCTTTATATCTTTATAATACGTTTTTTATTTAAATCCAACACTTCTGATACAAATTAAACACTGTACTTTATTTAGCTCATTCAAAACACTCAGCTTTTGCTTATAACTAGTTTCAGGTGTTCCAAGCTGGTCTTTGATGGTCAACCACCTAGACCATCAAAAGACCAGCTAAGCACATCTGAAAACAGCACAGGAAATGTTTTTATTTATGTTTGATGGTGCCAGCATGACCAATTACAAGGAACAGTGCAAAACCTCTTATGGTGAGGTTGTGTATTGCAACATACTAACAACCCCACACCCCGTACATCCATCCCTCCTTTCCCTAGAAACTAGGGTGGACCTCAGATTTTCTGTTGTTGCATCAAGTTCTGTTCTGATTTTGTTTGCTTCTTCATGTTTTCACTTCGATGATTGATTCTGCTTTGTATTTTCTTGTGCTTTTAGTGATGAATAATAGAAAATGGTTAGCCAGTGCCGGTGTAGTCACAACTTATTTTTTCAAGCTGTCCTACCTAGCATGCTCATATGATTAGTGTAGTGTAGTGATGTGGTGTTTCACATGTTGTATTGTAATTAGTTTAGTATAGACTGACTGATGAGCTGATTTAGGCTCAGAATATCCCAATTATCATTTTAATGGCGAGAACATTTTCCAAAAAGGATGTTTGCCAGTTTTTTGTTTTTTTGTCAGTTTTTTTGTCAGTTTTAGCGTAAATGGTGCTGTGTTCTGGCACCTGAGGCATTCTAATAACTGCTACACTATTTAAGGTGGAATGGAAAAATTGGAACAAAAAGCTGGTACCTTCAACCTCATAGTTTTAATGCTGTAGTATTAAAATGTCCTACCTGGAATTTTATGCACACAGTTACCAATAAATAAATGCTACTGTAGGACTTTTCAACAAAGATTAAAGATTATTCTTCTTTCTGTGTTTTAAACTCAAGCTGGAACTGACATTTCACATTCTAAGCTAAGGAAAAAAACAAACTAGGTATTACACATCCTAGTTTAATGTATAATGTTATTTTTTTCCTCATAAATCTGAATAAATTGACCAGCTTGGTGTGATCATGGTTCTTTATTACTCAGCAGATATGTAACGCACAGCACAAAAAAGATAATATGAAGATGTAGTTCCTTTTGTTTTATTTATTAATTTATTAAGGTTTTAGCTTTAATCTGTAAGATTACACTAT
This sequence comes from Megaleporinus macrocephalus, assembly GCA_021613375.1. Lineage (NCBI taxonomy): Eukaryota > Metazoa > Chordata > Actinopteri > Characiformes > Anostomidae > Megaleporinus > Megaleporinus macrocephalus. Next base: position 41,343,861 of record CM038714.1, read on the forward strand.
AGACATAATAAGAATGCAGAGTTGAGGCTCCATAAAACTTATCTAAGCTAGCTGTACTTTCTAATAACAAAGACAGGAAAAGAAAAGAAAACTGTAGGCTGTAGAAATCATAAATGGAGTCATTTTAAAATCACTCTGGAAAACACTGACCCGCAATTGAATCAAATCACAGGGAGCCTAGAGATTTTACCTAGGCAGCTTTTGCCCATGTGTAGTGATTTGGCTGATCTGTTTTGGCCGAAAGGTGGTTTAAACACCTACAAGGTTTGCTGGCATTTCCACAATGGGAATAAAATTTGTGCTTTGTGTGAGTGTGAGCAAATTAGCGTTTGGAAATGCTGACACAAATATTGACATGTGTGATAATGTATTTCTGAAAGTTTACCTGCTGAAGTTCATTTATTTCGAGCCAACAATAAAAAAAACATGCTCGTTTATTAAAAATGGCTTTGAAAAGCTAGGAAGGCCTTTGTAAGCTTTTGTCTACCTTTTTGTTTTGGCATCATTCAACATCAGAAAGTACAGTTGGCCGTCTATGAAAGGCTTTAAACGTGGCCTTGGCAAATTTCTCTACAAATTGTTGCACCAATTTCTCCATTCGAAAGCATTTTCCTCTATGAAAGTAGACTGCAAGCGGCTACTCCTATTATTATGTTTGGCATGTTCTCGCTTCGCACAGTCGAATCAAGTGAATCCTCACAAATTAGATGCCAATTTTACGGTAAACCTGTAAGAAATGCAAACAGCACCTTGCAAAGTGGGATGTTTTGTGTTTCCAACTTTCTGAAGCTAATGACTTCAGGAAGCGTGTGTGCGGTGTGTGTGTGTGTGTATCGCCCGCAGTTGTTGTTGGAGAAAGGTCCGAGCAGAGATACTGAAGGGAAAGCCGAGTCCTGCAGTAATTAACATCACTCAAGCATACTGCTCCAAGCCCAGAGCCAAATGAGGCAGTTTGGCTGTAATTTAACTTCCTGGGGCAAATCTCTGGGGCACTTTTGAGAAAGGACAGACTGTTTACAAACAGAGTCTAATTACAGAGCTTAAGAGCAGCAAGAGAACGACCACGGAGAGACACACACACCAGGCCTGGGAGAGTACGAAAATCTTAAGTCTCAAGTCCTGAGTCAAGTCTCAATTCTTTTTTGGTTTTTAATTCATTGTCTATCCCCCCACGCCACCCCACTTACAAGAACAGAGAATACATAACGAGTCGACAGAAAGAACCTGAAAGTACGTACGTTCATATGGATTTCATTGGAAAAAGAAAAAGAAGACATTCCAGCATGACTCCACAGTACATGTAGAAAAGTCCTAAAAATAGTCTATAAAATTATAAATTAATAATCGTGCAATAATTAGCGTGCATATGTAGAATAAGGAAAAAACACTTATATTATCAATAAAAGCCAAACTGCACATGATTTTTATTCTATAGAACCGGTGGAATCTTAAGGTGGTCACCCTCAGCGCCACAGTGAAGCTAAAGGCATGTCTGATACACAACCATCATCTTCAGTACTGATTATTTCATTAGTTTATAACGTATTTACGCATAGAGTATGTAACTTGCGAGGCTGAAAGGGGTTTTTCACTGTGACCATGCTATAGGCAAATGTCAAGTTTAATGTGGATCCTTCTACCAAACTGGCTTATAACACATAACTGACTTTACAATGACTTCCTATTGCTTTAACACCCTACTTACTGACTTCTGTTTATATTGTTCAAAGAAACGATCGAACATTATGATTTGTTAATACCGAAACAGTCAAACCCCTTTTATTTCTGTAGTGAAGTAGTCTTGCCCATGACCAGTAATTATAGATGTGGGATATAAAGGATATATGTCCCAATTCAAGTCAATACAGGCAAGTCTCGAATCCTAAACGTTGGTGTTAAATAAGCCAGTGCATGTTCTTCAGCAAATTAAGCGCTATTTCAACACTCAACACCAGAAGGCAAATGAGTAATATAACCTATTTAATAGTAACACACTACTGTGTATGGGCACCCCAGGTCAGATTACATGTTTTGATGATTTTCTAAGTTCTCTTCTACACATTTAGTGTACAATTACTGTTTATTTGCAGAATTAAAAAAAATATAAAATAAATAAATAAAATCTGGTATGATATTGAAATGTCTCTAATATCTTGTAGTGTCTACACAATGAAGAGTTGATATATTGGAGGGAAAAAAATAACGATGTCCATTCCATAAGATGCTAAAAACATTCCTTTGAGCTTCTGGTTCATGTTTTCGCAATTGCGTCATGCAACTCCTGATATGCTGCAGGTTTTTCAGGTGCATTTTTTGACGCAGCAAATGTTCCATCTAGCACATCCCAAAGGTGTCCTGTTGGATTCAGATCAGGTAATCGGTAAGGCTGTTCAGTAGGCATCATCAGTAGATGTTTTCTCTATAACATTTAGCCATAAGAGGCAGAAATTGCAACCATTTTTGAAGACATTAAAAAAAACATGCCTGAATTTTTAACAGACTGAAAGTCTAAAAAGAATGGAAGTTGATATGAAGGTTAAGCGTGGACATACTAAATGGTGAAAACAGCCCAAATCCAGAAAGAGTTGAGACGATATGGAAAAAAGAATAATAAAAACAAAACTTCTTTTGTTAGTATATATTCATTTCTGTATTTCAGGCCTGTAACACATTCAAAAAAGTTGGGACAGTAAAGCATTTACCTCTTTATATAATGTTGAAGAGGTATTTCAGCCATTCCAGCGAGGATCCAGAGGATACAGAGTGATGAAGTGTTTCCAGTGTACTCGATCGACGTTGTTGCCTTTCTTGTTTTAAAATTCTCCACAGTGTCTAGTAGGAACAGATCAGGACTGCAGGCAGGCCAGTCTAGTAAAAACAATGTCCTCTTAAAGGCAATGTGTGTTGCTTTAAGATTTCAACATACTTCTCTGCATTAACGCTGTTCACAAAATGTGAATGATCTTTGCCAAAGCCACCGACACACTGACCGCATGCTAGGACAGATCCTGGCTTCTAAACTTGTTGCTGTTAACAGTCTGGACGGTCCATTTCTTCCAAAAAAGATGTGGAATACTGATTCATCTCACCACTGTACATGTTTCCACTGTGTGATGGTCCATCCCAGATGCCTTTGAGCCCAGAGAAGTTGAAGCTGCTTCTGAACATGGTTAACATAAGGCTTCTAATTTGCAAAGTAAAGTTTTAAGTGCTATTTGTGAATGTAACTAACTCTGTATTGGAGTGCTTGACAAAAGTTTCTATCAGCTGTTGTTGAATGACTGTTCTTGAACAGTGCTGCCTGAGGTATTGGAGATCACAGCTGCCCTTTACGCACTAAAAATCTTCTTGATTCCCTGAATTGTTTAATGATATAATACACTGCAGATGAAGAAATTCGTAAATCCCTTTGAAAACAACAGGGAACGTTGTTTTTAAACATTTCAATAATTTTCACATTTGTTGACAAGCTGCACCAAATCATGATCACAATCACCTGTTTGAAATCCCATCATTGTTATGTATTTTGTTTTTCTTTACTTCATTACGACCCCTCTTTTTAATTTGTATTTAATGTGTTTAAGGCCTAAAATGCATGAATTAATTTATATTAACAAAGAAAAAGAAGTTGACAGGACAAACCATAAAAATTGTTTTTATACAGTTTATACGGTCCTCAATAAAACTGAAAGTCAACGTCAATGTAACAAACACGGCAACGTTTTCTGATTCAGGGTTGTATGTAGTCACTGAGGATTCATGTATCATTTTCAGTTAAACAGGTTTTCTGCTTTTGTACCATGACCTTGAAAAATGAACAACGTACGTACTTTTAACTGGAAAGGGTGGTCTCGGCTCATCTTGAAACGAAGGCCAACAGGCCGAAAATGTCAAGACAAAAGCCAAAATTCAAAATGTTTGTGCCACATGCAGGAAAAACACCATTCAATCACAGCACTTTAATTTTAATGATGCTGGTTTCCTCTGCAATCTGCTGCCCACGCTTTGAAACCAAAGAAACAGAAAATAAACACCAGGCCCGGGAAAGAAAACACGGCAGCATGTTTTACCCACATCCCTGTGTTCATCTGAGCACAACACACACATACACACTCTTTTCTACACACACACACACATGATTTACTCCATGTGCAAGTATATTCACACATAAACACCCACACACACACACACACGTGCACAGACATACACAAGTATGCAGACATTTCACACACTCAAGTGCACATGCACACACACACTCCCTGGTACTGCACCACTGTGTGAGGTGTTGCAGTGTGTGTTGTGTGTTCTGTGGAGACTGTGCAGCCTCTGGTAAAGTCCAGCACAGCTGTAAGGTGTGTGTGTGTGTGTGTGTGTGTGTAATTCACCTGATTAAGTGCAACACACAGGTCCCCCCACAGCGCTGCCTAATGCTCTGTTTATTTTAAGGGTTTTGCTTCTAGCAAATCATTCCTTATCTGACACTCACTTATTGCCCCACTGGGTCGCCCAAAATGGGGGCAGTGGGAGGAAGTTGTGTGTGTATGGGGGTGTGGGTGGGGTTGGGGAATGGTTATAAAGGCCATAAATGGGAGCATGGATATTTAGTAAGCATGTTATAGAAGTAAAAATAACATAACATCTGGGGATTAATGCATTTTTATATATACTATAGTACATAGCAACCATCTTTTATTTATTTATTTATTTATTTATTTATTTATTTATTTATTTATTTATTTAATTCCACCTTCATTTCCAGTCCCAATTTTTTTGATCCATTCCTGCCAAATGAATAACGTTTACTAAATTTGGTTTGGGATTATTCAAACATTAAGAAATGTATTCATTAAAAATGAACTTGATTTTAATAGGATGACACGTGGAATGACTTTCTTAACGCCACATGCTGAAGAGGGGGACTATATTCAAGTGCTTCGCAGCGACAGAGCAGAGTAAATGTAGCGGAACAATCAGGCAAAAGCTTATAGCCCACCAAACCTGCCATCACTAAATAAACAGCAGTAGCTGTAAGCAGTGAGACAGAGCAGAAAACCAGTTTACACTTTGAGACAACTCAATACTATGAGCAGATGTCAGAAAGCCTTCACAGAGAAAAAGATAAAGATATCAAAGAAGAACATTTGCAAAGAAGTTGCAATGAACTGTCATTAAACACTGCTCACTGAAACAATATGTCCTAAAAAAAAAAGTAATTTTTGTTCTCCTCATGATTTGGGATGTGTAATTTAGCAAACAGTGATCAGAATAGAAAATGATCAGAGGGATAAAAATAAAAAACAACAACATTATGAAAACGTTATGAGGATAAAGGGGAGGTATGCTCCATTATTGCAAGCTTCTTAATCGTATGTCTGTTTAATTTAAATGCTGCTGCAGTTACATTCTGGCGGCGGCACACTGTTAAGGTAATTGCTGCATCACTCATGGTGGATTGGAAAGACTGAATGAGAAAATTTCAGTTTCTTTAAAAAAAGGCCCAAGAACTTTTTTTTAAATAATTAGAAAATGGTTTCTTTTCAAAGAATCCTGATTGCAATATTTTTCCCCTCGAAATGTTCAGTCCAGTGGCACCTTGTGAGTCACACATCACTGTCTGGGACTCCTTTGGAGGAAAACTGAAAGCAAAAATCTGTAAAAAAAAAAAAGAAAAAAAAGGCAAAAAAAAAAAAAGAAACACTAAATACTGAAAAACAATTTAGTTAATTAGTATTTTGTCTTTTATGTTTTTGCACTGCCACTGAAAAATTAATAACTTAATACTAAATAGCTGTTGTGTTTGGAAATTTTGGAGTAAACGATAATTATCCTAATATTATACTTAAATATATAAAGTATATATCTGCTACAGTACAAACCTTTTCATTACTCTTTAGGCAGAAAGGGACAATACAGCAGACAATATGATTCATGGTGTAAAGTGTTTATTTCAGACCTGCAGGCTTCAGTAATTACAAAGCGCCATAAAATAGTGTGTTTTGAAACGGCTGGACTAAATGACAGAGCAGCAAACGTGCCTTGACGTCCTGATCATCTTTGCCCGTGGCTTTGAGCTCAGTCTGAGTGGATTAGCCTAGCCATGCTAATCTCGGCCGTGTGAGCCATCCTAATGAAGAAAGGAGAACTGCCGCGACCTGCTGCCTCTTTATATCTGCTACCACTTACTCAAAAATGCAACTAAATTTCTTTATAATTGCCCCCAATTCTGCTTCTGCTTGTAAATACTTCTTCGGCCCTGACAGTTCATTTATTTGGTTTCGATTGCTGCTATGAATAGGCCTGGCATGTGAACTCCGAAATGTGTGTCATCTGCATCCCGGTACGAAGACAAAAAGTGCTAAGATCGTTATTGCGCCGCTTTTGGACGTGTTTATTTACTCAGAGAGGGCGAAATTGCCGTCCATCCACGCTTGGCAAAGCAGATGGCAATTCCCCCAGCTTTGCATGGTTAGGACTGTCTCGCTAACAAATGAAGAAACGGAGCATAATTGGCCTCTGCTTCACAACCTGCAATTCAGAATTCCCCTCGGATTTTGTAATATCCCAGTGAAGCAACGCAGCCAAAGCTGCCATCCTGTGCTGGGGTGGGGATATTATTTTCTAATCTCAGGATTTTTGTTTCTCTTTAATTCCCCCCCCCCATATCACAACACACAAGCAAATGCACTCTCAAATGCATTTCATGTGAGCCCTGAGCCCTGCTCTTGTACAAACGCTGAGGTGTTTCTAAGCCGAAGCACAGAACGCGATTTAGTCAGCGCCCACCAGGCAGAAAGGGACATGTCCCAACCTCTATCAACAGGCTTAAAGTTCACAGCACAGCTTCTCCATAAAGGAAAAGACAGCGTGTGTTTGCTCAGCGCCCCAGACTTGATGCTCTGGGGGATGTTGGAATTGTTGTTGCTGCCACTTTACCATCAAGTGTTTTGACCACCCCAAAGGGTAATTAATGGTTCAGCCTTCACCCTGTCCCCCTGTATGGTTGCTAAAGAGCAACCAGTATGGAATATCCTAGAATATCCTAACTTAACAGTTCCCAACACCGTTGGCCAGCCCCAGTTGCTTTGACTTGCTAATGTGCCTTTAGACTAGAGATGAGCTGATGTTAACTTTCTGGGCTCAATACCAATGAAACACTTCATTGTGACTGATATCAATATTATACGCTTTTAAAAATAGTTTTAGATAAATAATCAATCAGTCAGAAAACTACAATAACAACAGGCGACCCACGCATTGCAAGTTTCCAGTATAGACCCCCTGATACATTTACACTTCAGTCTGAGTATTGACTAATTAGCCGTGTGGCAGGGCTAGATCAGAGCTATTTATTTTAAAAAAGCTATATGTTAATTCTTTTTTTGTGTCATAATTGTCCCAAAATCAGTGATTGTAATTGGTGAGGGTCATTGGTAACTGGTAACAACATGTCAAGCTGCATTGTGTGATTGTTCTGCCATATTGACAGGGATCATTCTTTGTTTCCTTGCTGCAAATGCATGCACTACAAGAACTTAAAGAGATGCTGTTTGTTGCTTTCTGTTTAGGTTTGTCATTCTTCATATTGAATCAAATAAAATAGGAGTATATCTTAACGAGCCCCAGAGAAAAGCCAAATAACTACAGAATGATAAAATTTCCACACAAACTCCCAAACAAAGTGTAGAGAAATCATCTGGATATACATGTGTTACCTAAGTTGCTTGAAGCCCATTCAGGTACTCAGTTACTCAGTTTTGGTATATTCCACTGTAAGTATTAGTATATGCTAATCTAGCAGCTAAGATAACATTTTTGTCCCCAGTTTAAATTTGCCTTACTTCCTCTTGTAACCTTTAGCTGGAAAACTACACGTTTTGGGGGTATAATATTTGAGGGGGTTGTTGATTGGTAATGGTAGTATGACTCCACGCTTTACCTCAGTGTCAAGACTTGTTTCTATCTCCACAGCTTCTTATTACAGTTTTTCATGCTAAGTGGTGCAGCAGTTACATCCTGGTGCTCATAAAGCATTTATGTTTAGTTATTTAGCTGCTTCCAAATGTGATAAGTCCACTAAATGATGTTGTACGTTTTATTACATCCATAAAATAAGCTTTCCAAGCAATGCTTCCTACGTCCTACAGCTGGGTCTACATAGCTGACTAAGCATTTCTTTCTGATCTGTTTTCTTCTATTTTGATGTGATCATAAGCTACAGATCAGCCAAAATCAAGAAAAATGGGTGAAAAAAAGTGTTTTATAGCTAAACCAGCCTAGACTGATGAATCTTGCTGCACTGGTGGATCACCCATAGAACACTGTGCTATGATATCACATTTCCAAGCCTGTGGCAGAATTACAATAATATACATAAGATATTGTCAATATCTCAGAGTATGGCATGACTTTTACTGTTTTATGACTCGATATTAACAGTCTAAAGATAATGTAGTGATTGTAGAAAATGTCAAAAATGAAAAAAAGATCACTGATTTGTTTGTCAAGGTGAAGCTGGACAAACAATAATTCTATAATAAACCTATGCACTGGTTTTGCAGGTGCATATAGACTTGTCTCTATAAATCTGTAAGAACAGAAACATTGTGAAGGCTTGCCAAACCATCAGTCCTGAACAAGATTTGTATTAACCTATCAACATTGTTTCACTTGTGATGGAATGTGAGTTAGCAATAGTGTTACAAAGATTAAAACACTGAATCATTTATCATACCTTCATTTTATTGCTAAATCAACTGAATTATCTGTTTCTATAGCTAAATGAAGCCCACTCTAACCCTTTAATCTAGCATTCATAAAAAGCAAGTTGAATGAACGTATAATACCATTAGCTGTTAATAAAAACAAAAGAGATGTATCCCATTATTTATCAGCAAATAATAGATCAGCCACCAGTATACAGCGCCTACACCTACTTGGTGATCACTCCAATGTGGTAGATGCAATTATAGGAACGTAGAACCTATATATATATATATATATATATATATATATATATATATATATATATATATATATATATATATATATATATATATCAATGCCCAATAACTTTCAACTGTCTATTTAATTTAGAACTATACCTAGATACCTAGTGTAGCTATGCAACTCACAACTTACAGTTGGTTACTTTCCAATCAGATTAGTTCAGGCTGTTACTAAAGTAATTTATAGATCTATTATTTTGTATTTAAAGGAAGTATTTTTTGTTATAAGTTAAAAAATATGTTAGTAATTAATTTGCTACATGTTAACTACCCTGGCTTAGGTAGCTCAGTAATATCTTTACCAAACAATATGCAGCTCAAGCATAGCATGTAGCCCTATCAATACTGGTAATTATTCTTAGTGGTAATGGGAGTGTATGGTATCTTGACAACCTAAAGGGGAAAGTTCTAAACCACTTACTCAGTATAAATGATAACAAACCTTCAAAACACTGCTAAATTGTTTTCTTCCTCTATTCTACACCAGCCAGGCCTCTTCAATATGCCCAGATTATGTGAACACAAATGTTTGATTTAACTACTTTATTCAGAATAGCATTTAAATCTCACTTATCAGAACCAGGAGGTTCATGCTAATGTGAGCGGAAGTGTCTACGGCATGTCACCAGTGCAGAACACTCGCCAAAAGAAGGGTTTGGCTCAGATAATGAAGACATTGTCTACTACTAAGTAGCCCGATGGTGGGGTAGCACCGCGCCTGTCAAAGCACCTGAGTGGAAGCAGGGGCCCGAGGCAGCTGCTGTTTCCTCCAGCCTAACAATTTAGCGTAAAGAACGAGCTCTTCAATTATTTACACTTGAGAAGGGTCAGAGGTCAGATGGCAGAGATTGGCGAGTGGGCACCTTGCGCTGTGGGTTGTGGAAGGTGATGTGAGTGATTTTTCCCATGCCTCCGTATGGCACAGGGAGAAGTAAGCAGCAGGCCAAGCATTTGCCATTTGCTGGTGCTGGTCCAGAAAATGAGATATGATGAGTGCAAGCGGACTTGGGGATAGCCTGATCTCTGACCTAACCCAACCCTAACTTTACCTTTAGCAACCAAAGAACCAATGATGGCCTCCCAGGTTTTACTCTCTGTTGTTCATGTTCAAGTTTTTTAAAAAAAAGTTCACATTTTAATTACTTTGGGGACATTTGGTCCCCACAAAGCACCAAATACACACACACGCGGCAATGGTTTGGTGCTACTATAACTAAAGAGGGCCATTACACACCCTCTTGACTTGATTATTTTCTGTTCCTATGAAGTTATGTTTTATTTACTAGATAATGGACAATTAAATATAAAATGTTTGTCCAAAAAAAGTCTCTAATGGTAGCTGGCATAAGCAAAGTGTCCACTTGGCGTTCATAGCTCATTAAGAGCTATTTAATAGGAGTCTCTCAGGCTTGTTGTAATTACTGTCGAACATTACTGGGACGAGACACAAATTTAGGCCTGGCTACATCAAAGTACATGGCTGTAATCTTCCTGTCAGATGTTCAAACCATTTCTTGCAACAGAATGTCAATCAAAGCTGGGCTAATTATTTAGACGGGGTTGTATAAGCAGAATCCTTGTGGGCAAGGCAAGCCCAAACGCTAGCTTTTAAATGTTCCGCTTTAAACGGACCAAAATTGACGGCAGAGTAATCCCTGTCAGTCGTAACTGGTCTGCCTCACATCAGCCCGGAATGTGTTCAATACGGGCGCACCACATTCGTCTCTTTAACGTAAACTTGCCCGATTTCATCCGCCCCGGTAGAGAGAGAAAGAGCTTGAGTTAGGAGGATTTAGGCAAAGCATTACAGCCGGCAGGCATGTGACCACATAATTTCTCCCCCAAAATGCCCTACACTTCCTCTGCCCGCCGTCATTACTGCTCTCAATAACCCACATGAAAGCCCGTGGCCGTCCCGGGCCTTGTGAGCTGATTGGCCATTTTGGAAAATGAGGCCATGTTCTATATCAGGGGCTTCTTGACGACATAACAAGGCCTTTTAATATTCAGAGGAAGTGGTGGGGGTCAGGGAGCTCGCAGCCGCTTGACCCTGGGGGTCCAGAGGGCAGAGTGCCGAGGGGTGGCACATGGTGGAGAGAGAGGCCTAATGATTTAGATATCTGTTTCAAGCTCAGCAGGAAAAACAGTCGACTCACATTACCTGCACTGAGCACCGCCGGGTAACTTTTAAAGCATAAGTTTGGACAAATGTACACAGTTTTAGTCCCAGAAAGGTTTTACAAGAGATGTGATCGATCAGTCAATGTGTTTCAGGTCTGAAGCTTGCAGCATTTGTTTTGCACTTGAGCTACAAGTGCAAATGTAATGTAGCTAACAATTAGCTAACAGCAGCTTATAACCCATGAGTTAGCATCCTACAATTTGCAGGCCAAAATCATCACACACAGTTGCGTATCCCAAATAGACTTGATTATGTGGTTTCTTACACTGAATGACTTATATCTATGGATCGCATATCTAAGGTGCAAAAAACTCTCATACATGCCAGAAGAAAACCTTCTAAAATCTCTTAAAAAAGCTACTTGAAAGGAAAAATATTCTTAAATTTAGTTTAACAAAATTTTATTCTAAGTCATTTTGGACAATTTTAGTGATTTTGGAGAATTTCTATTGATCCAGTTATCACGAAATTTGAACAAAGTGTAAAGAGCACCTGGCATTTTCAAATTGCACTAAAAATCAAATCCAACAACCATGAAGATCCATACCAACAGTGACAAAAAGCTTCGCTCTGGTAAAAAACTAAATGATACTTAATATGTCTTAGCTAAAGGACTACGTTTGCTTTACGTTTACATGTAGTGAATCGGAGACATTATAATAGAGGAGGACACAATTCACTGGTTGAAAAACAAATTGGGACTTCTGAGGTTGTGCATCTTCTGTGTTCAGCCTCATTCCTATATTAGCAGCTCCAGGTCAAAGCTGGGTTTGTTTATAGCAAAAATGAGTGGACTTTTTGAAAATTCCTGCTGTCTATACTAAAAGGTTCCAAACCTGAGACATGTCCTACTTGATGCTCTGAAATACAGGGTTCTACATAGGTCAGTGGTTGTGATATTACCAAATCCATTCAGAGTGGTTTGATATGAAATGCTCTGTTCTAGAGAAACGCTCCCTCACAGAAAGTTAGTATTTGAAATGGTTGTGAATACACTGCCTGATGCCAGAGACATTGTTTTATGACAGTTGTCTAATAGGCGATTGTAAGATTTTGGCTGACAATGTATTGTAATCCATTTATTTTAGTCTATTTACGATGATAGGGTACAGGTAGGGCATTGTACGGCAAAATAGTTGCTAAAGAAAAGGTTTTTTTCAGATTTATAACTATTTCACCATCACCTACAACTCCGTAGATACATGTGAGTTCACTGGTGGCTTTGGATTTCAAATAAAAGGCTATGTTTGTGTTGTAGACATCATGACCTCCGCTTCCTGTCACCACAACTGTACAGAAGTCAGAACCAAATCACTCTCAATGACAGAATTTTTCAAAAATGTTGAAAAAAATTGTTAAAATTCCCCTTTAAGGAACGAAAACATAAACATTGCTATGTCTGGGCTTATAGCAAGGCGACACTCCTGCACACTGGGATGATGTAGCATGGAAGCATGGCTGCTATTAAACTTTAGCACTACTATATCATAACATTCGCTACTCCTAATGTACTTTACTACTCTCAGTGCAGCTTAACCACACCATGTGACAAAGTATGCTGGTTTGGGGTATTATTTTTTTATTATTATTATTATTTTTTTTTTTTTTGTGTACTTGCCTCTCTTATGACGTCAACTCAGTGAGCAGCAGGATGCATGCAGAGTTTGCAAAATCGATTTCTAGAAAGCAAATTTGTGGCAAGGCCTGTTGTGGAAAGCACTGTGCGACTACAACTGAAGCGCAGTGCATTTGAAGTGTATTGGGCTAAAACATTTGCTCAGGCGACAGTTAAATCGAAAACAGTCGATCCCCTTCGATGCATGCTAGCTGCAGGCTATGGACTCTCGACTTTGGTCTGAAACGTTTGGATAAATATTAAAGTGAATGTCAAATACTGACAATTACTGTGCAGCGCTGATTTGTTTACCCGTAGGTCTGTGGTGAAACTGCTAAAGCGAAACAGGCCACACTTCTCTGCTGTCACAGAAGCTGTCTCTCCTCAGGTGGATTAGAGCGGCGCTCGGTTGAGTTTGTCTGAAAAACTCGTGGCCTCAGACACTTGCTGATGCGTGGCACGGTGTTGAATTTCATCTAAATGCCCTGGTAAACATGAGGCTTACACACTGCAACAAAGGCATACCCTTGAAAAACGCTTTCAAAAGCAATTTCCGTCTCGTACAGCCACATGTAAACGGAGTAATTGTAGTTGGGAGACTACCAAGCACCAGCTGACTACAATCCTCCACGCTTTGCAAGAGGCCGAATTTGAATTACACTCTTTAACTGGAGCGGGCCTGTGATTTGGATGTAGCGGTGGTAGTCCACAGTAGTTGTATTATGTGTAGTAGGAAGGATTAGGGGGTCAAATTGGCCCAGTTTGCACCATATACCAGTTAAGATATCATAAAAGAAAAAAAGAGTGTACCAATAACAGAATGTCTAATAATAACAAATCTAAAAATTTCATAATATTAGCAGTTGGGCCCGTCTTTGTCTCTGGACTGACTGTTAAAGTTTCTGAAGGTGATGTAACTTGCTGGATCTATTTAAATAAATGAGAAGGTATCAGTGCTCAAAATAGACCATTACCCACTAAAGGCTTCTCTTTTCTTCAAATTAACTCACAAGAGCTGTTCTGTTGTTATTTGGGGACGCTGCCTCTACCCTGAAGTTACAGCTAGAAGTGTTTCCTTATGGACGCCGGGATTGCTTACATAGAAAATGGCCGGTTTCATATGTACGCTTAAAAAACCAGATGTTTGCATTCAGCCTCCAGCCTAAATTTGATGCATCTGCTGTTTGGCCTATCTGTTTACGGACATCTAAAAGGTTGAGATTAAGGGTGTTTATTCACGTCACGAGGCCGACATGAACGCGCTGCGGTGTGAAACACTTCACGACCATGCATGTGAATGGGGGTCATAGGGAGTTTAAAGACTTAATATGCGACGCTGATTGGCTAATGGGGCTCCGCATATGCTCATTCATAAAATGTCCACACAAACCTTTCCAACCGCTTTTCTTTTCTTTTCTTTTTTTTTTCTTGCCTCCCCTTTTTTTTCCTTTGGTCTGTTGAAGTTGGAAATATGCTGCTTTGTGTAAACCAAAGTGGTTTCATATAGAATTTTAAAGCCAAGTTATATAAGTGGGCTAAATAAGGCCAACTCTTTCTGCGCTAATCGTGTTAATGATAGCCTTTTATATGCAGTCGAATACACAGTGGACGTTTGGATATTGATGAAAATGAATGGAAACAGAAGTGGAACACAGATGGGAGCGGTGGTCGGCCCTGAAGATTTAAATTACAAACAGAATATTTGCCTGCTGGTGATATCGTGTAAAGTGCAACGGGCTAGGGGAACCCTCAGTGCCTTCAAGGTCTTCAGAGAACGTTTTCTGTGAAATAAAGCATCTGTGATTTTTAGTTTTATTTAATGTAGTCAGCATGCATGTTGTATTTAAACTACTTAATTGTAATTTTGTAGATTTGACTGTAAACCCCTTAAAACTGTGTATGTTACCTCAAGACAATGTCATTAGAAAGAAGGATATCTATGTTTATAGCTCTGCCGAAGACTATGCCTCAGTTCTAAGCAGTTCTTTAGCTTTATATACCAAACCTGAAGTATGAAAATTGGGTGTAATCTTAGATTCTTAGCCCTGTTTTATTATCCATGTAAACAAAGTCAGTGGAGACGTCAAATTATAATTAAAACTGAAAAACAAGACAACAGCAATATATTAAAATACAGTAAAAATACATTATTTTATAAATGAGATTTAATTATTTGTATTTTTATGTGAATATTTGTATTTTTATGTGAATCACAGTTTCAATTTAGTGCTAACATATTACAGAAACCCCATAGTGCTACTTCTTATGGCTTGCCACTGATAAACGGCAGTGCATTGAACTGTTTCTACTGTATTCCTTTATTGAAAACATACCAAATTGCTTGCTCGACATTTTTACCCAAAACTGCCAAACCACCCATATATATTTTTCCTTGGCTTGCCAGCTGGCTGCAGGCGCATGCATAGTGGTTACATGCTAATGTAATAATATCATTTCATGGTCACTTTCAGCCACGTCACTTTACCCCGTTCTTAGGCCGGTAGAAAAATTTAAGTTGAAGTGTTACTTTCCAGGATGTCTTCTCAAGTCTGTCAAAAGTTAAAACACACCACCATGAAGAGTGCCTCCACATTCTCGTACGCTGCCTTCCGCAGGATCGGAGTCAAGTAAAATAACAATAACACTCCTCTTACATTGCAAATGACCTAATTTAGCAAGACGGGCGAGTCTGATTGCTGCATAAATGAGAGTGTGTGCAGGCACACATGACCACATGCTAATGTGTTGCTGTGTTTGTGGGGTGTTTCCATGATCTTCCCTAAGTGTAGCTGCTGTACCTAAACCAATTCTAGCTCCAGCAAGTTGGCAACTTCGTTTACCTTCTACAATAAAAGCAGCTGATTTTTTGTGGTCTGGTAATTCTGGTAATATTTGGTCCTTACAAAGAGCTAAATAGACACTAGCTAATGTGCTAGCTAGCTAGCCTTAGAGATTTGCTTAGATACATTGGGATGTCATATGTTATTGTTTTATGTAGTATAATAATAATTCTTACCTTACATTTCCAATGGCTACTAAAGCTACTTTAGCATACAGGATAAGCTCTGTAGGCAATCAGCTAATGTTAATGCTAACACTAGCTAACTAAACCCTTAATTTACCCTTTATTTGTTTATCTGGTAACGCATTGTTAAAAAACATTCAGTAACATTGTCGAAGTTTGTGCTTGTTTATGGATTATCTTCATATCTTATCATATCGTGATAGCATTCAGCTAATAATAGTACTGTTGTTATGGGAATGGGTGTAGAATAACCATAGAAATTAGTACAATGTAACCATGGAAGTAGGTATGTATGTAAGTCGTGTAGTTCAGATTGGTTTTTATATATCAGGCCATGTTATTTCTTATAGTATCTGTATTTTGACAGCAGAGCTGTAAGAGGAGGTCCGCACTGCGGCTTCCTCCTCAATCTCTAGCTAACTTTTTAAAAATTTTGAAAAGTCCCCAGTGGAAACTATGTATGTGAATGCACACACCATCACTATAAGTGGTCTACTGAGGGTCCACCCTCCCTTCCCTCTCTATCCTCCATCTGCTCAAAATGAATTCAAAGCAGCTTATCACAAGTGACAGTCCTGAACCACACACACCCTACAGGATAAAAATAAGCTTAATGTATGTAGTAACGTAAAGATGTAATGTATTTTATTTACTTTGTGAATCATTTAAATATTCCAGTTAGCTTTTGCATTGCATTGACATGTTCTGAAAAGTATTGAAAAACATTATCCTTAGTATTTTTTAGCTGCAATTACATTGTTTGCGTGTATATAATGCAGTTATTTACTTTTCAGGATATATTTATGAGGAGACTAGATATAGATCGTTATATCATGAAGGGAAAATTCACAGGAAAATAAGTAGAAAAACTATAATGTTAAATTAGAATTTGACTAATTAAAAGATGACAAAATTTGCTAATCAAAACAAAGAAACTGCTGATGTTCTGAGCCCAGTGATGCTCAGATCAGTTTAAAATTTAAGTAACGTCTATGACTAAGACTGAACTTGAAGATGAAACTGAAAGTAGAGCTTTTGCAGTGCCTCTAATAAATAACTTAATGACCATTATGATGTTTATATATATATATATATATATATATATATATATATATATATATATATATATATATGAAAATAAAAAGCAAAATGAAAGCAAAAAAGCAAAATGGTCACCACGACCACACAAAGACACACTTTGCTCGGACATTCCTGTGCAATTAAAGCATCCTCCGGCCGGCACGTTTCTCCGGACCACTGGGGACTTCTTTAATAAGGACACACACACACACGCAGTGCACCAGACGCTGGCCCTTCACATCTGGAGCGCCAGCCCACATATGATAGCAATGAGATCAGCTCAAATATGACACACAGCAGGCCCTGTTTGCACTGCACTGACGCTCTAATTACCGACCCACTTACCCTCCTCAAGGTACCAATAATTAATTCCTACCAGACAGAGGCAGAGGGGCGAAAAATAAATGCTGCTGCGGCTTACAGCAAAGTCCTGAAGCACCAATGTGAACAAAATGCAGTCTCGGCATATGAATGCAGTTGTCGTTTGGTTCCAATATAGAAATGTGTTACTATAGATGTATGTATCTTTCTTCTCTAAAACATACAGAGGAAGAAATGACTTGGTCATTATGGTCAACAAGCGTAAAGATAATAATATTAATAATAACTGGACTGTTATTATAAATGTGTTGGTCCTCTGTTTAAAAGAATATGTAAAACTAAAAAAGGAGGTGTGAGAGGTATTGTTTGACTTTTTACAGATAATAAAGGAAATGATATTGGCTCAGACTTTTAAATAATAATGACTCAAGCAGACCAGTTAAACACTGCAGCCGTTAACACCCTGTTATCACCCACACAGCTGCATTGCACTTACTGCTACTGTTAAAGCTTCCATATAAAAATATCAGACTTCATTTGGCAAAAGCTGGCAGTTTGTGAAATATAAATAAAAACAATAGGCATCAATTTGTAAATCCACTTTAACCTGAATTCAAACTAAACCAGTACAAAGATATTTAATGCTTTACCTTATCAGCGTTACGGTGCCTCATTTAGCAATTTCTTTCTTTTCTTTAGTTTGTTCTTCAGAGACGCCTGACGAAAAACTCTATACCAGATTCTTAACCTGCAGGATTGAACACCTTTGTGCTCTTGCGTGTGTGTAGATTCTAGGGTTTCTATTTTATGGTTAATGTCAGGATCACAAAAACTGTGCAGGTGGGTTTTTAGGAAGACATGACTACTTAACCTTTTGATGCACAAGCTAAGCAGACCCCTTCTATCACACGCTCATGGCTCAAACTTGACCCGTATTCATTTCCTATGTTATTTTATGTATTGCTGAGTATCTCTTTGGTATATCTATCAAAATAAAATAAAAGAAATAAAAATCAGTTTATTTAAACCTTGTTTCATGTGTTCATTAAAAACCTTGTTTTTGATTTATTATTTTAATTCTCATTTATTTACTTTATGTACAAAAATAGTTTTTGTAAATATGTTCCCGAATGCAAATGTTTACAAATGTCAATAGTTTCTATCAAATTCCATATTAAATACATAAGGGTCAGTTTTGACCCATGTTGTGCATTAGAGGGGTAATGATACAAATACATGTAAACAAATAAATAAAACTGAAATCCGGATTTGTGATCATAAAAGATACAGATGCTGAAAGATACAGTCTCACATATATTAACTATCCAAAGAAAAACAAGTATCCACAAAATGACAACAGGGAATAAAACAAGTTGTCATGTCATTTAATGGAAAGCGATTATATTACAAGGCATTTTGAAGCATTTCCTTTCGTCCATTGACTATAAATTTTTCACACAAGAGAAAGATCTGTGCTCAAATGATGAAGAAAATAGATATAGTGACAATATGATGCCTTATAGGCAACATTAGTGCTTATTTATTAAGTCCCTATATGTTTGTGCAGCTGAGGAAAGGCAAATGTACTGTGTCTACAGTCACCCTAACTGTGTTGTTTATAATGTAAACCTTCCAATATTGTGTTTCTGTACTGCTTTCATTGTAATACAGGTCTAAGAGAATTGGCTAATCACTGCTTTCTGTTACTATTAGCGTTTTATATACTACCTCAACTGTTATGGGGCCGAGGTTTGTACATAAACAGTATTAAATCAGGCCCCATTTTCCACCTTCGCCAACCACACACATGCACACACACCCAACCAGCCAGCAGTGACTCAAATGATTTTTCTCTTCTTTTGAGGAAAACCCCAATCTAATGCTTTTAATCAGTGATGTTAGACGAAGGGAATTTCCTGCGAAAGCTCAGGCCACCTGCTCTCCTCAACAAGAACAAACAGCACCAAACTGTTCCTCTCTCTCCACGTCTGTCCGTGACTGTTTAAACACTGCATTCAAATCGTCTGAGTAAGCAGGGAGTGCATTAAATATTTAAATGAACAGTAAAACCCAAAACTGCCACTAACAAGTTAGGCCTGAAAAATCCAGTACAGATAGAAAAACACACAGAGTTTAGAGTTTAGTATATTGAATATATAGTATATTTAGTGTATTGAAAACAGTGGAGCACACACATAGAGTCGTATGGTGTGCAAAAGCTTGTGTTCAAATGACATTTCATTAAAAAAAGAAAACATCCTCTACATACAACAAACGTCTGCACATTTTAATGCACAATAACTGCATATTTGCTGAAAAATACTGGATAAAATGTGTGTTATTCTTTTCCAATATGCTAAACTTTTTGGTTTGCTTTCTGTAGAGGATGTGGCCACTCAAAACTAAGAAATATCATTTGACTGGAAGTGTACAAACGTTTGCATAATACGATTATATATTGTAGCACGCACACATTATTATAACAAACATATAGTCTAGCATAATATAGTATAGCATAAAATAGTATAGTTTTATATGATGGCAGATATTTGAATATAAATATATTTAAATAGTTCTAAGCTTGGGAGTACTGTTGCAGGAAAAACCTTTAACCTTTAAACCATAAGTTAAAAAATACATGATGATAGAATTTATACAAAGTTACAGTATGATTTTAGTTTAATTATGTTCTGATGTTCTGATTGTTTTTAAAAATATATGGACTTATATGGACTAACTAGAAATGGACATGAAAACGGACTAACATATCATTTGGCTTGGATATTCCCATACCCATCCCAGTGGTGTAATGTTTAATCCTGATATGTTTCACTTACAAAATATCTGAAATGACAATAATATTTTTAATGTAATATTCCTTTTTAAATCTAATCAAGACTTGTAAACATAGACCCAGAGTAGAGTAGTATTATGTAAGTCAATTACAGTTCAGCAGTTTGAATGCACACAGATTACTTCCATATACTCATATAGTAGCCATATGGCCCCACATTCATTTTACCATTTTATCATTCTAAACTATATTAAGGTTGAAAATTAAACATAAATTCACCCCATATAGTACATATTTTTATTTACTTACATATTAGTTCAACTTTTTAGTTTATGACCTTCTCAGTGCCAAGTTTCAGTTCAAACAGGGCTAGTGATGTCATAAATTATTTGTTATTTAAAATGAATAATTAAAGAAAAATAAAGCCATGTGACAACAAAATGCAATATATATATATATATATATATATATATATATATATATATATATATATATATAAAGCAAAATAGTAAAAGAAGTTATATTATTATTATTAGTATTTATTTCTTCCTAAATATTTGCACTTTTTACAACTGAATATATAAAAGCCCTCGATTAAGGGGCTTAGCAAAGCACCCCCGGTCCTGGGAGCCCCCCGTCCCCTACCCCATTGTAGCCCACTCTATCTTTCTAAAAAGACCATTCTTTTTTGATGTTAACTAACTGCTAAAACAATGTTTGCTAAACAGTGCTGCGGCGAGACAAACAAACTGATGGCAGGAACAACTGGGCCTGATGAACGGGGCTTCTCCTGCAGTTCCTCTGCGGAGTCCTCGCACACATAAACATCATTAATACACTCCGGAGTACTTAAGGGCCACGGGGCCGCTACTTTGTCGAGGAGTTTGGTTTACCGTAACGCAATGAGCAATTGCATTCTGTCCGCTGTGGCCGACACATGGCAGATGTTGATGTCAGAAGACAGCATTTTCATGTTAAGAGTGGAACACTGCCACGTCTTCAAACAATAACAAATATGTACTCAAATATTGTTTTATCCCGCAATTATTTGAAATGAATGTCACGCCGTTAAGATTTATGTGGGATCGTTTTGAACATCAGAGAACGAAGGGAAGCAATTGGAGGAAAATTAAACATGAAAAGCTAAACAGGCTGCATTCTTACAAGAATTATTTGCTTATGGCAAATTGTTTTTTGGTTCTTTTTTAATTTGTCCCAACATATTTCTGCTCCAGGAGAAACATTTAATGGTTTACAAGTTGTACTGACCCACCTTCCACTTCTGACATCCTTCGTATGAAGCCAAAAGAAACCTAACGCATATGTGTCCAGAAGTTTGTAGACACTTGCTTATCCACTGTTGTTCTGAAATAAAGGATATGAATATGGAGCTTGGTGCAGTAACAGCCTTGACTCTTGTTACAACAGATGGTGGAACATTACTGTGAGAAGCTTTAGAGGGGTCAAATACTGATGTCGGATGATTAGTTTTGGGTCACGAGCGCAAATCCAACTCATCCTAAACATCCTGGATGGAGCTCCATCACTCCAGAAAAAGAACGGCTCCATAACCCAGTGCTGGGGGCTTTAACCACCTCTTACAAATTCTAGGCACTGGACATAGTGACCCTAGGTTCTTGTACAACTGCTCCAATAAGATGCAAGTAGCTGAATGCACTCATTACATAAGGTGCCTGGTTTCTTCTGGACATATATGTGTTGAAGAATGTGTTCAGGGATCTTTTCACCTTGCCTGAAGCAGTGCTGTAAGATCCATCTCTTCTGAGCATTATGTCGCCCCCTGCTGGTACAGAAGCCTTTAACCTCTTAGTAATGTAGGTGATTCAATGTCAGCACACTTACAGAGATGGGTACTGATTAGTTACATTACTTTAGTTTATGTTCTCATGTAAAATTTGAATGGATTGTATCTCTAAGTGTTTTCAAATGAAAGTAACCTTTCCGTGAGGAGTATAATCTGTAGTTAGGTTTTAACAGTATGTTCATACTTTCTCTGCTGATATTTAATTTCATTATATAAGATTGATGACAATATCCATAATGCCTTACTATCGGTCACACCTTTCATTCCAGAGGTTCATCATTTAGATCAGGAGTGCATCAACAAGGCAATGAAAGAAGAATATAAGGGCTTACAAACTTTATTTCCTTTGCTGAAAGCTACTGGATGCCTAATGAAGTTCTATTGCAGTTCTATAAGCTCCTCAGTAGAGAAACATGGTCTTTTGTGCTGTTGTCTTTTGGAAAACTTTGTTCTACTTCAGTTATAATTTCACACAGGCAAGAATTCATGTACTTGAGTGTAGCTTGACTAATTTCATTCATAAAGGCCTTTAAGGCAAGTTATCAAGTCAATAATCGTTCAGAAGATATTTCTGAAGAAACTAGATATCAAAGATACCACATGAGTAAGGAAATAGCACCAGCAAGACCTGGTAGACCCCCAAATTTGTCCCCATCAGATACACAGTGCTAAAAGCTTTCATCATCATCAATCTCCACTCTTGCTTCAGATCTGAAGAAATCCACAGGCATTTCTGTTCATCCTTCCACTGTGAGAAGACAACTTACCACCATGGATCTGAAAGGATGTGTAGCTGTTAGGGGTTGCACGACTTCAGATTTATGAAGTTTGCTGTTATGTGATGAAAGGGAGGTCATCAGACTAGTCGCTAATGATATCCTTGAATAAAACTTAGAAGAGAATGCTTAATAACAAGCGACTTTAAAACCTGTGACAGCCAAACCCATGTGATCAGTGACTAGATAACATCTGTATGTGTAAACATCATCGCTGTCCAAAAAAAAAAAAATTCAATTTCAACATCATTCAGACACAGTTTAATACAGCTACAAACACAACTACACTTTACATTGTGTATGAATTTTATGATGAATGGTCCAAAAGAAATGCTCCAAGATTACTTGGAAAAATTCTGGTTCCACTGACTTACACTGAAAGTGAAACAGTGTATATATATATATATATATATATATATATATATATATATATATATATATATATATATATATATATATATATATATATATATATATCTTGTTGAGATGTAAGCAGAGTCTTTACAGTGGTGGAGATGGGAACCAATTAGAACCACCAGTTAACCTACATGATGGTAATAAGTCTGAAAAAATATATAAATATTTTTTTATTGGGTACTATTGTTATTATTAACAGTTTATCAACTGCTAGTCTTAATATACTACTGCCAATGTAACTTGCTGGTTTGTTGGGGGGTGTTTTCTTTGGGGTATACTCGTCTTATCCTGTGAATTATATATATTTGACTAATAATCTTTTTTCTTCTTTCTATCCATCTGTGTACTGATGTATAGACAATTGTGTTTTTGTTTTTTGTGTATTGGATCTTTTCTTTATGTTTTATTCAAATCCCCAGTATGTTAAAGCCAGCAGCTAAACAAAACCTGTGTATGAAAATGTATGTAAACTTATTTTTACATAGAAAATTAAAAAATACATGTCATGCGATTAGGGGCTCTAAAACGTTTGCACACAACTGTATCATATCAGATGTATAATACTGATTTCCGCCAGCCCAACACATAAATATTCGGATTAATGGAAATACTCCTAATCAGTAGACTTTGATGACATTTAGCCTGATTGTGTGAATTGCTGGCCCCCATGCGACCCATTCAGAGTCTAAAGCTCAGTCTCTTTTTTTTTTAAATCAGCCCCTGTGAGGGTCCGGCTCAGCTATTAATGGTGTTGACCTTGGCGTGAGTGTAAATTAATGAGTGTTGGCTGGGTTTGCCAGGACGAATTGTATGTTAAGATGGAGCAAAAGCAGCTCGTGCAACTTAGCCCCTCCAGCGATCCCCATGCCTGTAAATGTAAGGGCTGTGTTGGAGGAAGACGTCTCTCCAGGATACAGTCCCTGAGCGCTACAGTAGCATGAGCACATTTAAAAATAATTACCCCGGCATGTTCCAGCGCACATGTCCCATACGAACAGTGGAGAAGCAGGCAACAGAATCAGACTCCTTCCACCAGTGTTCTGTAGCAGGAGTCTGCAGGCATGACTGAGAGTCTTTTCACTCCAAAGCCTCGTCCACATGTCTGGAGATCCACACTAACAGTGTTTTATTTTATTTTTGAGATGTAAGCAGAGTCTTTACAGTGGTGGAGATGGGAATCAATTAGAACCACCAGTTAACCTTCATGTAACGTGATGGTAATGCAATACTAAGTCTGAAAAAATATTTTTTTATTGGGTACTATTATTATTATCAACAGTTTATCAACTGCTAGTCTTAATATACTACTGCCAATGTAACTTGCTGGTTTCTTTGGGGTGTTATCTTTGGGGTATACTCGTCTTATCATGTCAATTCAGTGTGCAGCAGTGTTAACACACATGTAGCAAAATCCATATTTAGGCTCCTTACCAACCCTGTAATTCAGAGGATCCAGTGACATTCAGTGGAAAACTGGACGAAGGATAAACCGTTTTGTAAACCACAGGACACGACAGCAGTGATTTTTTTTGTCATAGAGAAAACCAGCTTAGACTCAAAGTTACACTGAATCAAAAAGTGGTCACAGTCCTACACAGAAGTAAACAATAATATTCTAGCTAGAAAAACAAAAACAGACCAGCATCTCTGTTCACCAGCCAAAGCAGCTTGTGTTTGTAATACTGGTGTTCTGCTCAAACACCATGAGGGTGGGTGACCAGCGAAACCAGCGCCAGACCTGCATAAACCTGCTGGGTTTCTTTGTTGTTGTTGTTTTTTTTTGAGCAGGGATGTTATAACTCTTGATGTCACATGCTTTGATAAGAGCAGTATGATTGTGTACATTGTGTTAAATGGTAAAAAAATATAGCAAAGAATTACAAAACAGTCATGATTAATTTTTACATGACCATGACCAACTTTCTGAATCCTCTAGAATTGAACAGACTGTTTCTGTTACAGGGCCTGTCTATAAATATCTGTTCTGACTGGCTGCCCTGTGTTGTGCCTCATTCAATAAGAAGTTTGTGCTGAAACACTAGGCGGAGCTAAACTATAGGCTCAAGTTGAGGAATAAAGATTTGTTGGTTTTCTTGATGCAGACTGAATGGTGTATTTTGAAACTTACACCATTCAGTTGCCATATAATGCATGATGTCAGTATTTTAAATGATCTGATGTCTGTAGTAGATATATGACTTTGGTTGAGGTGAAAAATCCCTATATTTATTTTTACACACCCATTTATAAACCTGTGATTTGGCCCTAGAGTGAAATTAGCTGTTTTCCCTTTTTATTGGTGATCTCTGAATATGATGAGTTCTGTTCTGATTTGCTGGTAGGCAGAATTAAATGAACCACTGTGTAAATAAGCTTTGCCTTTGATATCAACAACAACACAAAGTAAAGTTGTTACTTACAATGAAACTTTTAGATCAAGAAGATCACACAGCATGCCTGCTACTTACAGGTTGTGGTTATATATATATATCTGCACATATAGTCCACCACTGCTGATGTGCTGTTGTTGTTGTTTCCTGCTGGTTGGGTACATGACCTGGTGTATGTAAATATATGTAAATATTAGGGGCATCATAAAGGACTCTGGAATTGACCTGCTTTACTGCTGTCTTTTGTTGATGCTTTTGTATGTAAAGGAGAAAATAGCAATATTTGAGGTTCATAGTATGTCAGTTCCAGGTACTGAACTCTCCTTATTCAGCTGAGCCCATGTTAATACAGTTTTCCCTTCTGCATTATCTTTATTAGTGCTTATAGATGATACCCAACACTTTTATTTCCAAAAAAGCCAAAAAATGTGCTGAAAAATCTGTTAATGTAGCTCCAGTGTTCTCAGTGTTTCATCTATAGTGTGTCCAGTTGACTGCAATGACTCATGAGTCAGTGTTCAGGACACAGGTACAGCCTCAATTTTTAAGTCTAGGCTAAAAATCTACATGTTCAGTCAAGTGTTTGGTTACTAGTTTGTTAGTTAGATGAAGGGTGCATATCTGGGGTCACTGACAGATGGTATTAAGGTAAGCTGAGAATGTAAGTGCTGTCGTTCCGCTGCTCTCACACGCTCACTCAAGTTTGCTGACGATGGAGTGGAGGGACGCTAACATCTCAGGGACCCTTATGTCTTTGTTCTCTTCTGGCTCTCCTTTTTTAGCTATGGTGTAATAGCCAGGCCTGGCGGAGTCACTGCTGCACCTCATTAACACTATGTACTGTTCTCAGTTCTCAACAACTGCCTATCTCATGTGGTGTGATGCTGAATGGCTGCCCATTCTGCAATCTGATGCTTCTGCTTCATCTTCTGTGACTGACGGCCCCTGTTTGCCTTCATTCTGGTCCAGTTTTCCCATCATACAGCTTCTTGTTGTCCCGTGCTTCGTGAAAAACTCGCCTTCAAAGATTCCACCTGCTTAAATAATCAAAGATGTTTTCTTCTTCTGCTTTCACAAACTTATCAGTCCTTTCCTCTCCTACTTTGCAGAACTCTGAGCTGGTTCCTGCTGCTACTCTTAACAGTTTTGTTATTTGGTGTTGACTAGAAGAGGATGGGTTCCCCTTTCTGAGTCTGGTTCTTCTCGAGGTTTCTTCCTCTTGATCTGAGGGAGTTATTCTTGCCCATGGGTTGCTCATTGTGAGGTTGGACCCGGATTTGCCGTAAAGCTGCTTTGTGACAACATCTGTTGTAAAAGACGTAATATAAACAAATAAACCTTAACCTTAACAATAAGGCCAGTGGTCTCCAACCTTGGTTCTGGGTAGCTACCTTCCTGCAGAGCCTAGTTATAACCATAATTTGCCCCACCTGCTCCAGCCAATCAACCCCTTTCCAAGTCCCTAATGGAGCTAAACTTAGTTTATTTGATTTAGGGTGAAATGCTTCATTCTAGAGCAACTCACCGAGCCAGATTTGCACTCAGTGATAGGAACCAGACCCCTGAAGAGTTTAATGCCCCGAAAAGCTAAATTGCAGAACGTTCTAATATTAAACTGTTATGATTTCAGTGGACTTTTTCAAACTCATTCACGACAAAACGTTCCTAAAGGAAACTCATTTTTTTCACATTTACCATTTATTTATGCATCAGCTTTGAAATTACACATAAATATTCTTATGCACTTCACTGGTGGCTTTAGGTAGAAGATAAAACGGCTATCTTTGTGTTTGTGTAGACATTGTGACCACTGGTTCCTTTCACCACGGTACTAAAACACCTCAGCAAGTTTCTCTAGATAGCTTTTCACATCAAACCACCTTAAATGACTTAAAAACTGATGCAGAAAGTTTAGAAAATCTATGGAGGTATTATTTCTAGTAATCATTCAGTACCTGGTGATCAATGCTTCTAAATCAAGGGTGCTGGTGATGATATTGAACTAATTCATGTGATGGCTGAAGGCACGGCATCTGGAATCAGACCTAGTTCTTCAAACTAGCTCACAAGATATACTTGGCACATTTATTTCCAAGCTAGATGGTTTTAATCAATATGCTTAGATGTCTAAGACTTCAGCACAGTAGTGTATGCAAAGCCTTAAAACCAACTGATGGAATTGAGAAAAACATAAGAGGCCACGAGCGAAAGGTAACATTCACTGCCCTGGTACAGTGGATGCATTTAATTGGTTGAACATATAAAAATAAACCACAACAAAGCAACACACATTTTGTACAAATAAAAACCTGAAATAGTTCCATTGACAAAGATCGATCTGAGTGTGTTTCAAATCAGAAAGGTGGATACGAGATTTACACTGATAACTAAAACACTGCAATTGATCAGCAACCCATCGTAAAGAATGTACATAATCTATTATCAAAATAAAATCCATGGCGTGACTGTACGGTTCTTTAATACAGCTGCATAATAATAATAATAATAATAATAATAATAATAATAATAATAATAATGCAACGTTTTGAACAGATGATCTGTTGCA
Organism: Megaleporinus macrocephalus; assembly: GCA_021613375.1. Classification (NCBI taxonomy): domain Eukaryota; kingdom Metazoa; phylum Chordata; class Actinopteri; order Characiformes; family Anostomidae; genus Megaleporinus; species Megaleporinus macrocephalus. Next base: position 41,371,857 of record CM038714.1, read on the forward strand.
GGTGACAAAAAAACCCCAAAAAGGGTAAAAAAAAACATCAAAAAAACAAAAAACAGTTTCACTAAGACAGAAATGGAACTATTGCCGGAACTGAATTGAGGCATATTAATGACACAAGGTTTCTAAGGGGCTCTCACACTGATAAAATATTTCAAACAAAAAACTCTTAAGAATTATACAAGTATAAAAGGCTACAAACATTAATAAATTACATCACTGACACAGAAAACACTTCACAAGGTGCTAGTAAAATAACTTTTGACTCCCAGTAGGGTATTTGAAGTCGAACGCGAGGCTGGTCTTTCAAAAACTTTGCTTTTTGTCTTGACATTATTATTATTATCATCTTTTTTTCATGTTTTCTTCAGTCTCCTCCCCCGTTATAACTGAATCGGTACAATACATGTAGCTTCGTGTATGTAAGGCCATATGATATTTTATGCTGTGATGATTCTTTTGTTCTCCAGGCAACACCAAAGAAACAAAAAAAAGAAAGATGGTTAAAAAAAACAAAGCACTGCTATTGTGTATCTAAAAAAATGAAAAAAGGAGGAAAAAAAGACAAAAAACAAACAAAAAACCCAAAATAGAACGAAATTACTATTTCTATATCTTTATATATACTTTTTTGTTTATAATTTGCAAAAAACTAGTAAAAATGTATAATGAAGTATTAAGGAAAAAGGATACAAAACGTAGTCATTTAAAAAGCTATATACAGGCTACATTCTACATACTGTACTGTGAAGCAATACAAATGCATATTTCAGTCTAGGGTAACGGGTGCTGCCTGCGAGACAAACAGAGGAGAGAAAGTATCCCTATGTAGTGATACACATCAACGTGGATGAGGCTTATCAGAGCTAGAAGGTCCCACGGAGTTAGTGTCTTTTTTTATTTTTGGAGAACTGTTCATGACATAAAAAAAAAAAAGCGAGACATTTACAAACGATACAGTAACGTGAAACGATAAACACATGTTAATTCACAAGCTGTGGCGCCGCAGGACGTCCAATGTCTCCAACACGATGAAGTAAAACCACCTTAATGCAGGAATCAGGGTTAAAAAATACTATACGAGTATTGCTAAGAGTTAAGTAACATTTCTTAGTCTGATGTACTAGTGTGTTAGATTGAGATGAAAATATATCATATGTTGTAATATGAGAAAATATATATATATATATATATATTTTTTAATTTAAGTAATTAACCTGAAATGTTGGTTTTCACTCATGATATGCATGTAATGATTTGTCACAAAGTGGTAAAATCTGATTCCGTGAAAACATACAAATGAGTCTTATTGTTAAAAAATAAAATAAAAGAATCACACAAAAACAAATATGTAATATCAAATAAAGCGCTACAGTTCATGGTTCACAGTAGCTGTTATAAAAATAACTAAAAAAAAACAAAACAAACATTAAAAACTACTCACAATATCACTTAGTTTTTGTGCTTCGTTGATGTCTTTAAGTGCCACCTGGCTTTCCTCAAACTACCTTTGACGTACAATTATATTAGGTCAATAAATATTATCAGTGATAGTGCTTAGCAAACGAAAAGTAACTCGTTCCATGAAAGTAATGCTTACAAACGAAAAGGAGATCTTTTTATCACAAGGAGCGTCGATAGAAATCGTGGGGTGTTAGACTGGTGCAGGGCAGTCGCTGTGAAAATTCTCGAAAAACAAAAAGTCTCCATTAATACTTAGTCAACATCAAAAGACAATGATAAGCCACATCCAAAAAAGCTGGATTTCGACCCCCCCCCCATCCTAAACCTCCCCCCTGTCTAACCAATGCATGCATGCAACTGGACACATGCAAGGGATACTTTCTTTATCTTGGAATGACTGCTATGTATTTCATAATATCTTAGCAACCCCTGATAAACTGACAGCTGTAGTAAAACGAGACAAATTCTTCTTACAAAATATTAATAGCAGGTATTCTGTACATTTTTTAATATCTGAAAGTTATAAAGTATAAGTAGAGGCAAAAACCTATTTGAGCTATGTTCTTCTTAGAAATCGAAAAGTCGTGTGATTCTTCTCACAATCCCCTTCCTACGTTCAGTTCTTGCTGTTCACGTCCCCAGTGTTTTTGTTTCGTTTTTTGTTTTTTTATGGGGGTGGGCGGGCGGGGGGAGTGGGGTTGGTGAGGGAGAGGGAGGGATGGGTTTTGTTAGTCCACACGGGGTCCATAAGATCATCGTCAGGAAAAAAAACGTGGCCCCCCTCTCCGCCGTCCTCGTTACAGCAGGAGCTTCCCGTTTCGATGGATCTTTAAGATTTTTCCAAGTCTCTGTTTGGCCGTCGCCATGCCTTTCTTTAGCCGCTTGGCTGGAAGATAAAAAAAACCAAAAAACAACAACAACGTGAATGTCATCAGCCTCCGTATGATGTTTATAGATGAAACACATGCTCATTCATGAATTTGAAAAGTATAACTCAGGGCTGCATAGATTACTGTTATTATATCACTATTATATCAGTACGATGTTAATATTGTGAAAACAATGGCCATTTAAAAGACTAATTGGAAATAATATGTTATAGTGACAGATTCTAGATTCTAATACAATTATTTATATATATATATATATATATATATATATATATATATATATATATATATATATATATATATATATATATATATATATATATCCTATTTGAAGGTTTGAGTTGCCCATGTTTACCCAAAAGCCTGGACACTGCAAACCTACAGAGCTGCAGGTATTTACATAACATTACTAACATTTTCCAATTTAAAACATAACACTGTAGATTTCACACCAAGCAAAGAATGAAGGATTGTAACGGGGTCAGTCTTATTTTAGGCAGCAGCTGATCCATTCAAATATGTGGGGAGTTGACGTTCCTAAATTTAACACCTCTATTAGTGAAAAACTGAGCATTGTGTTAGTTCGGTACAGCTGATCACCTGCTATGCATGACACTGAATCTTATTTAAGCTGCTTTAGCCTGTCCACTCACTTTACCACCTCCACCTTAACTCCTCCTTCCTGCTGTGTCTGACTTAATCAATGTCTTCTTGTTGTTTTATACATTTTATAGTCATTTTTTAACTTTTATTTTTCTATTTTAGATTTTTTAGGAATCTGTTGGAACCATGAATTAATTAAATATCAGTTGATAGGTTAATAGCAGATATAATATTTGCAGCCACATAGTTAAGATTTTGAAACTAAAGTAATAAATAATTAATATCATAAAATTTTCACCAAATTGTATATTTGTATGTATTATTGTCTATAAATTACTACTGTGTAAATAGTTCCTCTGGGCACATTTGTATTTTTTAATCATTTTGAATTGTACCACAATAACTACATAAAGCAGTTTGTTGAGAAATTTGAGACTCATGAGGCACTGAATCATTTTCTAAAGAATTTGAATGTCAGGCATTTACACCCTAGTTTGCTCCAGATCAAATAAGAGTTTCTAGGCCACTAACGTCCATGAACAACTGAATTTAGTGGACCAACCTTTGGCGTCTGCCGAGTTCCCGCGCTCTACCTTCGCTGGCTGGGGTGTGTTGTTGTTGGGGGATGACGTGGAGGGACGTTTCTGATTGAGGAAGACTCCCGGGGCCATGGGCTGACCACTCACAGGCTTGCCTGGTCCAGTGCTGTACTCGTGGTCAGCCGTGTTGCTTTCTGAGTCTAGGTTGGGCTCTGATGAACTGTTGTCCTGAGAGTGTTTATGGGGCTCCTCCACAGCTATGGGCTTCTTTTTGGTGCTTTTCTTCTTCTTCTTAGTCTTCTGCTGCTCCTCCTGTAACGGGGGCAGACAGGAACATTAACACGAGGGCAGAGACTTGACTAATCAATCTCTTCTCAAATAAGAGTTGTTTAGTTCTTATACATTTTACAGAAATAAGGGCCAATGATGGACATTTCTCTGGGTTTATTGGCGGCCAATAAGCTAAACCATGTGTTGATCTTGAATATGAGCTAAATTAGCTAAAACACAGGCACTAGCAATAGGACATAAGCAAAATGTTGAACACCCCCGTTCAACTTTCATGGTTTTCTAAGTTGTCTGTTATCCTGTATTGTCAATGTTTTATTAATATATTTAAAGAAATTATAATTTAACATGCAACACTTTAAAAAGCATAAAAATATACTTATAATATTATGGTAAGTTTATTATTACGTATTACATTTGGCAGGAGCTCTTATCCAGAGCAACTTACAGTTTGCATGTGTACAGGTACGTAAAGGTAGTGTTAGGAGTCTTATCCAAGGCCTCCTATTGGTATAGTGTAAGGTGGTTAACCAGATGGGGAATTAAACCCAACAATATAGAGGGCAGCAGTGTAACCCAATACACTCTACCAACATGTTGCACTGTAACAAGGTTCTGGTATATGGTATGTACAGCATCTACACCCAAAAGTTGTTACCACTCTGTGACATGCATTCAAGTATATTATAAATATTCATTTTAAAAACTTTTGTATGTAGTGTGAATTTGATAGATGTTTATTTTTAGCTAACTGCTAATGGAACAGACCTTATCATTTGTTGTATATCTTCCACAGGCAACAAACCTATAAACAATATAAAATGTTTAACACACCTAAAGGTAAACATACTAGAAAAAAGTGTTTTTTTTAAAGGTTGCACAATTTTAAATGTGCCAGTGGTGCCACTTTTGCGTGTCTATAAAACTGCTGTTAGGTGATAAAGAGCTGCTGTACTTATTTTTAAACAATATAGTAAAAAGAATGACTAGTCAGCAAGCCAGCTAAAAGCTTCTTCAGGTTGTAAGTAGTGATGGCTTATGAATTCTGGAATTCATTAAAAATGAAGTGACGCTGCTATGATTTCATTGTACCAAAAAAAGTCTTGTTTCAAAGAAAAAAGTAGTGAAATGAGTGAAAGTTATTTTCCACCTCAGACAATCAGTTCTTGGAATAATATTATATGAAATCCCATGAAAAATAGAGGCAAAAAATGCTGTTTATTACAAAATAATTTTGTATTAAGATTTTGGCAGCCCTAATTTGATGGTCCACTGAATGCCCTTAACTGAAATATCTTTTTAATTCACTTTTCATTTTTTATAAATAACTTATTAATGGATGTTTCTTTCAAAAAAGTATTATTATAAATGAGATTTGTGAGCTTGACAAACAAAGATGTGGTTACTTCATGTTTCTGGTCACTTCAAGTACAATTCATTATATCAATAAAAACCCCAAATTCTTGTTTTCTGTAATCAGAATGTAATGAGTTTTGGCTGATTGTAAACCTTCTTCCAATTTTTAATTCCCAAATTTTTAATCAATAGCTCAGAGAGGGCACTTTCATTAACAATATAATGGAACAGAAGGAAAATATGTTTGATTTTAAAGTTGAATGCCTGTGATTAAAAGGATCTAAACCAAGTCTTCCTGGCCAACAACAATTTGGAAATCCTAAAACTGAACTGTAACCTAGTAGAGTTTCCAATGAGCTTCTCCAGCTAGCGTGTTAAAATTATAGTGCTTGTAGAAAAGCTATAGAGAATGATCAGTATAGCGTGGGACTAATTTCTGGTGTTGGGCTGAGTAATGGTGGAGGAAGTGATGAACCTGGTGAGAGAGTTTGGCAGCGGCTGCTGCGAGCCCTGTCTCTATGGATGCAACCCGCGCTCCCTCCCGTGCTGGTCTTTCATGTCGTGGTACGGAGGGCCCGACTCGTGCTGCAAAACAAAATAAATAAGATATCAGATTCACAGAATCCAGATAAAATGACATAAATGATACATCCCCTACAAAGAATACAGTTCAATACACAATTACAGTTTATTTGCTGAATTGAACATAAAATGTGGCCTGTGCAAGAGTTGAATTTTTGAGTTTAAGTTTTAAATTTTGAGTTTTTTCCTGAAATGGAAAAAAATCTATATAATGGGATTACCTTCATTCTATTTTATGAAAGTTTAGAATGGATTATTAGTAAATTTTACCAGTGTCTCAGTGTAAAACTAGCAATTCATCTGCAACTGCAAAATATTAGCTTTGGCTCATTTTATTTTTTATTTTAAGAATTATTTTACTAGAAATTCAGCCAACATATGCTGTCCTTTATTCCCCTTTATTTTTAAAACTAAAGAGTTTGCTGTAGTATGTAGTGAAGTTACTAAGTGTGGAGCTGGACCACGTCCCGATTACCTCTACCGACTATATGTACACCCCCATTCTCACTCCATTCTCACGTTTAACAACATCACATCCACCAATGTTGTTGACATTTCCAAACACACCGTTTACTCACTCCCCAGGCCTTGCAGTCCACGTATGTTAACTGAACTGCAAAACTCTAAGGGAAAAATGAATTATAATAAGAAAATAATAAAAAGTAAGAACACGTATGATATGGGCCCTTTAAAGTACTTTAATGAAATATAGTGATAATGAATGTAATAGTGATAATGTCCATCACTGTGGGTATCTATACACATTAGCAACACAGACATTTGTAAACTGAAACATCTTTTCACTGCCGTTTCCTTATCATGGTCCATAGTATTATTGAGCCAGTTATTCTGTATGGCACCATCATTTTTTTTAATGTTTACAATTTCCAATAAGAATTCATTCCTAAGTTCACAAACGATACTTATGATAACTATCTGTCAGTGAACTCAATGATATTCCCACCACCAACCATCATCCCTGATACACAACACCCACTCCACCAGTACTTTATTCACCTTTCTTTAGGTCGAACAAATTGAATGTGTGCAGAAAGCTTAGTTTTAGCAAGAGTTTTATCCCTACAGCCATTCAGGTAACCCTCCACTGAATTAGTGTGGATTGAGTTTTAGTGCATGTCTTTTTTTCTTCTGCTTTTGTTGTAATCTTATTTTTATGCCTGGATACTATTCTGTATTTTTGTATGTTCTTGTTGTTTTGTGGACCTACAGTAAAGAAGAATTTCCACAATTTATAAACAACTTTCTGTCTGATATTTTGAAAAATGGTGATAAAATGTTAGTTAATAATTGTTGTAACAATGTTTTTATTTTGGCACAGGCCTAACCAACTAACAGTGGCATTCAAAGTTTGGCTGAAATCAATGTAGGGCTGTAGGCTTACCTTTCTCAGCGACAGCACTGCTGTGGCAAACAATGCTACTAGTAGTACACAGAGGAATGTGTTTTATTCAAAAATAGACAAGAGAAACTGGTAGGTCTTTGTGTTGGATGAGTAAAAGATGCCCCTTCAGATGGGTTAATAAGCAAATACAAACAGGAAGCTGTTGAGGACTTGTTGTCTTCTTACAGGTGTGCCAACATCTTAGTGTATCAGAGAAATACATTTTCATTGTTTGTAAAATTTGCTACCCATAGAATGGATGAGTTTTTCATGATACAACTGATTACTTTGCCCTCAGTCACGTCTTTAACACCAGAAACTTTGCAAACCACAAACTGCAAACAGTAAGCAAGTTCATATATATATATATATATATATGTATAAATCATAAATAATCAGATACTAACATTCTAAATACTGGCATGTGTACATGCTGAGGTAAAATTTCCTTTTAAACGTTCATTTCTATATATATATATATATATATATATATATATATATATATATATATATATATATATATATATATATATATAATCATAAATAATCAGATACTAACATTCTAAATACTGGCATGTGTACATGCTGAGGTAAAATTGGCTTTTAAACTTTAATTTATATATATATATATATATATAAAATCATAAATAATCAGATACTAACATTCTAAAAAAAAATTATGTTTATTTTATTTTACTATCTAAAGACAAGCACTGCAAATTAGTGTTTAACCATAAATGTTATAACCTATGGCATCATGACATTCTTTTGTACTTCTTGTATACTTCATCTGTCCATGAAAAGACTGGTCTTCAGTGAATACATACATAAATAAAGGAGGAAATAACATTAAACATTAATTTGCATTTATCAGCAGTGCAAATTGTATCTAGTATTTTATCTAGTATCTAGTATAGTATTAGTACAAACTATTTATCCTGAGAACAAAAGCTTTATAAATAATGTGCAATATTCTATTCTATCTATAACACTAAGCTTTTGTGTACACTTATACAGTGTACGTAAAGATGGGCTTCAGTCAAACAACAGAAGTACAGTAGAGTAACAGCAATACTCCTACACATATAGAAAAGGGTAAAACATCTCATTTGAATAACAGCGACAAAATCAATGATGCTATGAAACTTGGGGGGCCTGAGAATACAACACTTGTTTTTGCTCTCTCTGGTCTGAGACCCCCCTGAGTTCCCTGGTCCCTTAAATGAATAAATGTTGTAAATATTGTAAAAATTGTAAAAATGAGTAAATATTGTATTGTATTGTATAGGATCGAGGCCAGATCAGAGATTTACACTCGTAGTGATATACCTGTAGTGATAATGTGGTGTGGTGTGATAGGACTTAAACATAATCAGTGTATCAGGTTTTTGCTGATGTTTCTATGCTTCAAGGTTGTAGTCCATACCTGTTGGACTGTATGGAGTGTCGTCTGAGTTTTTCCTTTTCTTAGACCGGGATTTGAAAATGGGATTGTCCTCTTCCGACTCCAGAGAGGGGTAAACTAGAAACAAACGCACATCAAGAAACAACACTAAGGCACACGGACGACACTGGGAAAAAAAGCACGTTTTCAAAAACCCGCATGCACCTACATTCCATGTAGGTCTCTCTGATAGAGCAGTAGCTTAGCGTGGGACAGATGCAATGCAGCTGTTTCATACTCTCTCCCTCCGCCTGCACCTAGTCTCTTTGATCCTCAGCACCAGACAACATGCAATTTCCAACAATTATCATGACCAAAAAATCCTCTGTTTACAGTAGAGAAAAACGCCGGCCTGATAAAACACTCCTCTGGTGTGATCTCGATTGTGAATGTGCGTGCTAGTAATGACTAATTAGGCTATCAGATCAAAAAGCATTTAAAACAACAGTTTAAAGGGCCGGCTAATGGATTATTAACAGGCTACTAATGGTCTTGCTGTTGTTGGAAGGGGTTCACAAGGAGCGCGCAGCTGAAAAAGTAGTTCTCTGGAACTCAACTCAAAGAGAGGATTTCGGAGGTCCTTCCATGCGGAATAAACAAAACGCCTGTCACTAGCCCCAAATTGAAGACCTCCCATTCCAAATCTAAAAGCAATTACAATTTTAACTGATTCTTTTTGTTCTAAACAAGTGTTCCTCATTCCCAGTCACACCGTGTCAGCATTCCCAAGGCACACCTGTTTCAGCTCCCGAAAGGGTTGATAATTAGTTGATGAGGTGAATCAGGTATGCTGGAAGTTTATTTGTTTATTTGATCTATGTATATTGGATCCCCACTAGCTCCTATAAAGATAGCAGCTATTCTTTCTGGGGTCCATCAACATAAAACACACCTATATATTATACATATACAACAAAAAGAAAAAGAACATACTCTATGTATCTTTCAAATATATACAAAAGAAAGAAATAAAAATAGATAATAAGAAAAAACAAGTAAGTAGAAAGTTTAAAAAAAAAATGGGTCAATTCTTGGTAGTAGCTCCCTCCAGCAAAGGTATTTTGTGTACCCTCAGTTGACCTTTGTTATCTTAAATAATGTTGAATAATGTATAGTTTGTATATATATATATATATATATATATATATATATATATATATATATATATATATATATATATATATACATAACAGCCAACTGTATGTTGGTTTTCTGATAATGTTTGAAATGCAGCTGCAGATGCTGTCCGTTTCATCTCGGCCGACTTGCAGTGGATATCGTTTTCGTAGCAGGGGGTTCTTACCCCTCACCTTTTACCCATCATGGCTGGCTAGCAGCTTAACACATTTTCAACATTTCACACAAAGAGAACCAGCAGATGAATGTCACTGGATAACAGCTTATAGTGAAATAACACAACACATACAGGCAATAAGGTACCCTGATAATAGACAAGTGTAAAATATGCACTGCCCTGTAAGCTGCTTGACCACTTCAACTTCTTTCCTTTTCTATTTATAATGTCCTCACTGTGCAGGAAGAATGCAGCCCAGCAATTAAACGTGAAGCACAATGCACACAAACGCAGTAAACCAAACTCATCTCAGATGTCATTTGTGGTAAAGTCCACGTTTTTCACTGTCATTTGTCAAACCCTGTGTGCCCCTCTCTGTATGATGATGGTCCATTTGGTCTCAGGAGAATAAAACTGAGGTCTACTCAAAGAAAAAAGAAGTGATGGACTGAAACCAAGGCTGAGTGAAAGTGAGCTCTTTCTTGTTTTCTCTCTTCAGCACTGATCTGAGAGGAACTGGTTTCAGCCATGTGTCCTGTGCTGGACTACAACATATTTATTCACATCACCAAAGTTATACTGACACCAGTCAAACCTCTCTTGGAATTATTTAAGCACTTTTTATAACTATTTTTTTTTTGGTAGTATCTTTGAGCAACTGATCTGCTGCTGTAAGTTTTACCCCTTAATCTAATTGCAGTCAATCAGCTAAGACATGTTTGGTGAATGAAGTAATTTGTAGCACACACACTGCATCACTAACATATCACCCACGTTTGCCAAAGTGTGTTGAGTTGTTTAGATATCTCAAACAGACTCACTCACGGTGCCATGCTTGTCATGTTTTATGGATGACAGTGTGTTATACACTATGAAATGAACCGCATACGTCTCTATTGCTTGTTAACAACATGAGCCTTATAGATTCAGCGCAAAACGAAAGACGCAGAGACTTCAGACGTGAGGTGTTCTGTCTGACTGCCTACGTTTCTTTTATGTATTGTTTGAAAACTGTGTAAATATCTCACCATAATCTGAGTCTTTGAAGCAGGCGTCTAGATGGTCCTGGTCGTCATCAAACATGTCTGCGCTGTCCACGCTGCTGCTTTTCCGTGGCTTCTTTGGCGGCCGCTTGGCTGGACGCTTGCTGTTTCCGGTCACCGCAGCACTCCCCGCAGGCTTCTTGCTGGCTGGGCCGCTGTGCGAGTTGTTTTTGGCCTGGCTGTTGTTCCAGGCCGGCTGCAGGCAGGTGTCTGAAGACTGCAGGTTGGCCATGGACAACATGCCCTGGATGGCCTCCTGTGTGCTGGGGGATGCAGGTGGCTGACTGTAAGTCCATCAATAAGAAATAACACAACACACACACATTACTACAAGTGTCAGTGAGAATGAGAAGAGCTTTTTCGAGTTTTAGAGTGAAGGAGAAAAGCAGCCAGCGGGACATGAGGAGAGGGATCAAGAGATATGAGAATGGATTAGCGCTGGGAGATAATATGTCTATACCATATAATGTGTTTATACTGATACTGGCCTGAATTCATAAAACTTCATACAACAGTAGGAATGCTGATCTGAGATCAGATTCTGCTCTTATTTACAAAGACCTTACGGATATGAACAGATCCTAGATCAGCATCCCTACCCTGCAAACGCTTCATGAATATGAGTAACTGATCGCTTATTACAATATACCATCTATACTAATACATCACTTAGACCAATATATAATTTGTATCAAAGTATTGTTAATGCCAATATACTAATATGTCACTTTTACTGATATACTGTTCATAACATCTACACCAATATTTTGACTATACTCATAAACAGGACTTCTTCAAATCATGAGCTTTGCCCTGTTTCCAGTCCTGTGTGTTGTAATCACTGCTGATAAACTAAACTGATAGGCCACCTAGTGTCATACCAACCAATGATTACAAAATCCAGGATCCAAGTTCTGCGTTTAAAAGCCTTTGTTTTCACGGATATATGACGTACACCTACACATCGTCTACACCGATATAAGGTCTGTTCATACATATCATCCATACTGGTATACCTTTTACCAATACAACAACATAGGGGGTCTATCTCAAAACCTAGCGAGTGTCTACATAGACAGCATTTACATCATAGTATGCGCGCTCCCGACATGTAGGCTGTCCCAATACTTAAGATACCTTAAACATGAGGAACCTTATTTTGGCCCAATTTTAAGGAAGCATTGAACGCTTCCTCAGCCGCTAAGGCAATCCCATGATGCAACGCAGGCAAATCTACAAGCAGTGAAATCGTTTTAAAATGTTATTAATAGAAGTTATTTCGATTCTCTCTGGTGTTTTAATGTGTTTCTTGTCCTATAATCATAAAAAACTGAATTTTATTTGCAACTTTGTAACGAGTCGTTGACCATTTTGCAGTTTTATACTCAAGCCATTTTTAAGCCTTGTTGATTTTGGATGCCGGCCGGTAGCTTAGCGACTAGCTAAACCACCGGTCGCGTGCAGTGGGCGGGAACAAGCCGTGATGCAGTCTCTCTCTAACTAGAGCATCTCAGTAATCTGTATTATGAGGAGAGATGTCAGACAGAACGCTGCTACTTAAACAGCTGCCTACCTATTCAGCCTACTTTGACACTCACTAGAGGTTTTGAGACACATCCAGGACCTCTACTTACAGGCTGTCTATATTAACAGATCATCTATAACAATATATCTTCTATACTATTCTATATTATCTCTCCCAATATACCAGTGTGCTTCTCACATAACTAGTAATTTACCAGTAGATAATAAGCATAATATTCATTATCACACTAAGTTCCATGTACCTGCATGAACAGTCAGTTACCACAGCTGGATATTTCTAACTGTATTCTTCCAACCAACATATAAATAATTTTTAAAACAATCTATTCTTATTAATGTTATCTAATGTCATATACTGACATATACTGCACTTACCATCAATAGTTCTAAAGCTACTGCACTGTATTCTATGCTTTTGCCAAATAAGCAGTTCTATCAGAGTACATGAACTGTTGCTGGCAACCTGTGGTGATTGGAATGATACAGGTATGGTTGCTCTCAGAACACAGGTAGAACGTGGGTAAAACTGGTATGTATACTTCAGAACTAAATGAAACTAAACTACCTCTACTTAGAACTTGGTGCCTCAGTACTTCATGCAGTGAGCTTATTACAATCGGAGAGGTTTCAGAACAAATGATGTGGTCATTAGGAGTTCTGTGTAGTTACCAGTGGATACCACTCTAAACTCAAACCAATAGGCCATTTTTCACCAAAACGGTTTTCTTATGTAGTTTACTGTAGTTATTCTAACAATATGTCTTACCCCCCTGTCACTGGTGCAGCATACTAACTTCCAACATGTTAATCTTTTTGTTTTTAATCTTAATTTAGGTTTGCTTAACCCCTAAAAATGTGATTTGCGATAACAACATATCCTACCTTTCCTTTTAGTTTGAGTATCAAGCTAATTTAGGCAATCAGAATATCCTACCTGCACCCAGAACATCGCTAACATTGTCCGATAAGGTCATTTAGGCTATCAAACTATCCTCCAGATTTGTATACGGAGCTACATATGCGTATGTGCATGTTGGGACATTTTGAGGAGGTAGGACTATCTATCTATGTTGCTCAGCACTATCATGCACAGTGGACTTCAGACGAGCTAAATTGACTCCGAAAGGTTTTCCCACAACAGGCTGTGTGTGGTGTTGCTGTTGGGACTTGGCATTTCTGAGTTCAATGTTGTTTATGTCATGAAAAGAACCCACACTGTTTCTGCTCTGACAAAACACAAGTCGTTAAAACATGGCGAAAGGAGAGGAGAATGGGAAAAGGAGCTAGGAACGATGGGATAGGTCAAATAGTTGACAGACGAGTCCAGAAATAGCCGGCCAAAAACGCACAAACACTTTAAGCCAAGGGTGTGTCTGCTCGACAGGCATGAAAGCAGAAATATGCCACAGTTTGGATTTGAGACAGACTGCATAATCAAAAGGCAAAAGCAAAAAATTCCCAACATTTCAAATCATCTGCCTTCACTAGAGGCTAGCAGCCGTGTAGACAGCCTAACAGACCTGCCTGCTTATTTAACTTCACAGCACTTAACAGGTCACGTACACGGAGGGTATCCAGAAGTTTCCAGACACCCCTTCTGATTAACTCAGCTTCTTTAAGGAGACTTCAACTTCACAGATACAGCTTCTACAATCTCCAGAGAAAAGAACTGCAAATAACACGGACTGCTGTACATAACCTTAAGGTCACCATGTACAAAGTCCAGAGCGGTTTAAATCCACCTACAGCACTGGTCTGAGGAGCAGTGCTACTGGGTTCTCTGGAGTGATGGAGCTTCACATAATATATTGTTGGAGTGACCAGAACTAATAATACATCATCAATATCTGGCCTCACTAATGCAATCAAATCCTGTTCCAAAAGCTAGTGTAAAGAAGAGCACAAGCCATTACTCAAACCACCACACCATTTTTCACCAAAAACATTGCATTAATAACCTTTTAAATTCCCAACATATTAGTTTTCATTAGTATTATCATTACTTTTATTTTAGATACTTTAGATACTTAATCCCTGAGGGAAATAAAAGATCTCCGCATTTAACCTATTCGTACAGTGAAACACTCCCATATATACACACACACAAGTGAACAGACACGCTAGGGGGCCTTGCTCAAGGGCGCTTTAGTCGTGTCCTGTTGGTTCATGGGATCGGACCAGCAACCATCTGGTCACAAAGATGGTTCCCTAACCTCCAGCCCATTATTATTATTATTATTGTTCTTGTTGCTGGTACTATTATTGATATTACTCTTATTATTTTTATTATTATTAATAATAATAGTAGTTGTAGTAGTAGTGTTAATGGTTAAACTGCTTATTTATTTAATAATTAAACAATTATTCTCACATCATGATGTAGTGCCAAACAGTAATGCGGGTAATTATGCCCAATCTGGCGCTGTTGGAACATGTCAGGTGAAGAAAAGCAGAGGTTACATTGTCTTCTTAACCAGTGGCTTAAAAATGTCATTTAAATGGGTGCACTGGTTCTACATGACTTGAATATACTGTGTAAACAATAACTTTAATTAATTAATTGTACTTTCTCTGGGCTGTTAATATATTTTATTCACACAGAACTGAATATTAGAATCAAGTCAATTCCAAGTAACACCTTTATTTTTATAAATGAGGGAGTGACCAATACTGATATATTTCTGTTCCACTCTTGGTAAAAAATGGAACTGAGACGTTACAGCTTTATAATACAGGTAGTGAATCTGGACAGCAGTACTGACTGTTGCTGAGATATCAACAACCAGCTGCACCTGACTGGAGAAGACTGGACTGACCTGAGAAAGGCAAATTCTGTCCGTCTGTTTTTGCATGAAGTGCCAGCCGATTATTTTGGTTTGTTGAGTGTCTCACTAGCATTTAACTTGATCTATGTTTGTTTTTTGTTTGTTTCTTGTTGGACTCTTGACTCATTCATAATATGTTGGCTCCCAAATCCATCAAACTGGATCAAATATTCATTTTTTGGGTTTACAGGGAAATGTAACCAGTTTTTCAGCACTATTAATTGGTTAACTTCACAAAGACAAAACGGTATACAAGCATTCGCCGCATTCGTCAACACACATATAAAAACAGGTGTAGGCTGACTGGTCATGTTAGCTGGTAAATAACATGGCTATATTGTTAAAGACGATTGCCACTCCTGGCTCCTGTCACCACCACCATAAAGATATTTTGTGTATGTAAATATCTCCACAATGCACCACCTAATATCAGACTCGGCCTTTGATTCATCTCAACGAGTTCCAAAAAATCTTCGCCTTCAAACAAGAGAGCATTCATCTTTTCTAATCTAAACAAACTAAAAGTCTACCGCTTGTCAGCTTCGCCGTATCATGGATCATGGTTTAAGCCAGCTGGCTCAGCATTAAAGGGTTAATCGCTGTGCAGGATACAGGAATTGGGCCTCCAGCTTGTGGGAGGCAGCAGAGAAATACGGATTTACCCTGTCCAGATTACCACCTATTAAGTCATTAACCAGTGAGCTGGAACAATGAGGAAAGTGCTTGTTTAATGTGGTTATAATTGACTGGAGTCATTTCCTCCCCACAGTCTGCAGTCATATGTCAGGTTTAAACGCATGAAAAAATAATTTGAGAAATTAACATATTTTAACCATGTTTTCGTTCTCCTTTCCTCCCGTACCGTCGCGCTAATTTGCAGCTTTCAGCAGAGTGGAAATAGACCATCAAAAGCTGCACAAAGCAGCAAACAGTGCAACGAAGAGGAATGGCCTCAAGCGTCGACTGCGCTGTGATAAATTAATAGTGGAGGAGTATCAAATAAATAGTGCTTATACATGTAAACTGCTGACAAAGTGGTTAAACTATTATTTTAGCCATTAGTAGACTCGCCGTATATGTCTGGATATGAATTCCTTTCAATGCACATACTCCAAAGTAGCAGCCAAGTTAAAAACTTAAACATAATGTTGTGCTTCCACTCTCACCAGACCAGGTACACACTCCATCAAGTAAAACACACCTCCGCCATGGCTGTCTGCCAAAGACCGATTCACTTTAGGGCGTGCTGTGTTAGCAGATTTCATTTGCTGTATCCTCCAGTCGTAGTGCCTTCAGTATTTCCACCGATATTTAAAACTAAACATATATATTTTTAATAGCTTCAAATGTACAAAGTGTGAATTTTACTCAGTGTGTACTTCATTCCTATATGAATAAAATATACAGCAAATAATGAACTGAACTGAAGACAAAATTGATTTGATGCAATTTACAGTATCAAAACTAAAAGTTTGGAATCACAAGTTATGTTCTGTACAATAGTGTACATCATTTATTAGAATGCAGATTTAAATCTTGTAAACTAAGCATTTTGTTTCATCCAATAATTAAAGATGTTGTATTAAATACCTTAAACCCTGCACTGTAAATGATACACCACATTTTAAATACTGGGTCTTAATATCTTTGTAATTTTTTGCCATAATAAGAAATGAAAAATAAAAAAATCTGCAAACTGAATATATTGCTGGGGGACAGTCGTTTGCTCAAAAGTTTGGGATCACAGTGAAATGTTCTTGTTTTTAATGGAGTATCATCTTCCTTAACACAACAATGGACTGACGGGTCTCTAAAGAAAGTTGTTTCTTTCTGGTTATTTTGAGCCGGTCAGCAAACCATCAACTGCTGATGCTTCAGATACTAAACTAACCTAGAATGTTGTGTTTTTCTTTTATACTCACTTATTAGTAGAATGTGTTTCAGCTGTTCATCACAATTGAACAAGAGTGTCCCAACAACCAATTAGTCCAATAACATCCTTAACTTGGATTGGCGGCCGTACCAGGAGATTTAGACAGAGGACTGAGAATTGCTGATAATAGGACTATAAGCTTCTATACAAAAATAGGCTTTAATACAAACATTTTTATTCTTTAAAAATCATCTGACACACTTAAATTAATTGTGAAATGAACAATATTGTTTGTGAATTGCATGAAAATTGCATGAATATTGCATGAAATGAAATTCCAAAGTGATCCTAAACTTTTGAGTGGTAGTGTATATATATAAATAAAAAAATAAATAAATAAATATATATATATATATTGCAATTTTAACAGTCCTATGTGGCTGTGTGGTATATAGACTTTTCAAGGTACGTCGCCCCTCCACCCCCACCGTGCACAAACCTAGCCCCGCCTCCCACATACACACACACAAGTTCTCCAGCACACTGAAGTGAAGATGCAGCTCCAGTTCAGTACAGTACAGTACAGTAGTGCAGAAACTGCCTTCCTTAAATTGAAGATTTTTCACAAATTTGTATTATATGTACAAATCATATGTACACATAAATATAACTATAGTTTAAATATAGACTTTAAAAAAGCTGCTAAAAACCCTTTACGATTCCAGTTGCCCAGTCACAACTACTGTCATATAATTTGTCCTCTACATCTTGATGGAAACCCTGTCTTTGCATTTTATTTATAATATTGTAACACAAGTACTTGAAACATCTCACATTTAGATATATATTTCCATTTAGCCTAAAAGTACAAGATATGATTTATGGACCATATCGCCCATCCCTACAAACAATATAACTTTTGTGTTATATTGACTTATAACTTATGTCTAATACAGAAAAAGAAAGTGCCAGTCTAAGATACAGCAAGCTGTTGTGAGAGCTTTTGCCAAAAATACCAACAACAAAGAGACGTATGAAATGGACAGAGGGAAATGGTTTGCAGACTGTGGAGTTTCTGTGATTTTGAAGCTCTGATTATCAACCAACACGGCAGGAAACTACTCTGCGCCACCATCTGATCAAGTTTAGTTACAAGCTGCATCTAAAAAAACTGCCCTGGCACTGATAACTCTAATACATCTGATCCAGCCAATGAAGTCAGTTAGCTGGAATCAGAGCATGTGAGTGGAAGAGGAGCTGTATGACTTTTCTCAGAGCTCTTGTCTTAAAACCAAGAGTTCTTTTTCTAAAGGCCTAAACCAGGATATTTAATCAGAGTTCAGTAAGATCCTGTTTTTTCCTCAGGCCAAAGTCTGGAGCGTCATAATTCCTAACTTG
Organism: Megaleporinus macrocephalus; assembly: GCA_021613375.1. Lineage (NCBI taxonomy): Eukaryota > Metazoa > Chordata > Actinopteri > Characiformes > Anostomidae > Megaleporinus > Megaleporinus macrocephalus. Next base: position 41,390,400 of record CM038714.1, read on the forward strand.
TGTTATGATTCAAAGCTGTGTCCTGTATACTGAAGTAGCCTGAAGCAACTGAAACACCAACACATCACACATACCGTTCAGTATATTTCAACAATACTTACTGTTTAAATGCTGAACTGAATGATTTGTTTATAAAACTTCTAGTAAATGTTTTTTACTCACTTCAAGTAAAAACAAGGGCTACATTAGAAAAACAGAATGCTTTTGGAAAAAAAAGTGCTTATTTATAGAAAAAATGTCTGACTCCCTTTATTCTCCGACTCCCTTTATTCTCCGACTCCCTTTACTCTCCGACTCCCTTTACTCTCCTACTCCCTTTATTCTCCGACTCCCTTTATTCTCCGACTCCCTTTATTCTCCGACTCCCTTTATTCTCCGACTCCCTTTATTCTCCGACTCCCTTTATTCTCCGACTCCCTTTACTCTCCGACTCCCTTTATTCTCCGACTCCCTTTATTCTCCGACTGCCTTTATTCTCCGACTCCCTTTATTCTCCGACTCCCTTTACTCTCCGACTCCCTTTATTCTCCGACTGCCTTTATTCTCCGACTCCCTTTATTCTCCGACTCCCTTTACTCTCCGACTCCCTTTACTCTCCGACTCCCTTTATTCTCCGACTCCCTTTATTCTCCGACTCCCTTTACTCTCCGACTCCCTTTACTCTCCGACTCCCTTTATTCTCCGACTGCCTTTATTCTCCGACTCCCTTTATTCTCCGACTCCCTTTACTCTCCGACTCCCTTTACTCTCCTACTCCCTTTATTCTCCGACTCCCTTTATTCTCCGACTCCCTTTATTCTCCGACTCCCTTTATTCTCCGACTCCCTTTATTCTCCGACTCCCTTTACTCTCCGACTCCCTTTATTCTCCGACTCCCTTTATTCTCCGACTCCCTTTATTCTCCGACTCCCTTTATTCTCCGACTCCCTTTATTCTCCGACTCCCTTTACTCTCCGACTCCCTTTACTCTCCTACTCCCTTTACTCTCCTACTCCCTTTACTCTCCTACTCCCTTTATTCTCCGACTCCCTTTATTCTCCGACTCCCTTTACTCTCCGACTCCCTTTACTCTCCGACTCCCTTTATTCTCCGACTCCCTTTACTCTCCGACTCCCTTTACTCTCCGACTCCCTTTACTCTCCGACTCCCTTTATTCTCCTACTCCCTTTACTCTCCGACTCCCTTTATTCTCCGACTCCCTTTACTCTCCGACTCCCTTTATTCTCCGACTCCCTTTACTCTCCGACTCCCTTTACTCCCTTTACTCTCCGACTCCCTTTACTCTCCGACTCCCTTTACTCTCCTACTCCCTTTACTCTCCTACTCCCTTTACTCTCCTACTCCCTTTATTCTCCAACTGCTGCTTCTCACTTCGTAACTCTTGGCTGAGGAGCGTCTTTGGTGATCTTACAACGTACACGATTACTGCGCCGCAAAGCCCGTATACCATAAAGACAAGAAAAGTTCAGCCACAACAAGTTTTTGTTTAATAACAGCCATAAATGATAAATGAATGAAAACGTCTGCCGCTTCACTCACATGCTCTAGAAGAACCAGATTCTATAAGAAGATTACAAGGATCAAAGTCGGAGACCAAAGTAGACTATTTTTTATTTGTGTTTATATTTGGAATCTGAATTATATCATCTGAGATTTTGCAGGACCACCACAGAGCAGGTACTATTTGAGTGGCAGGCCATTTTTAGCACTGCAGTGACACTGACATGATGGTGGTGTTAGTGTGTGTGGTGCTGGTACGAGTGCATCAGAAACAGCAGTGCTGTTGGAGCGTTTAAACACCTCAGAGTCACTGCTGGACTGAGAATAGCCCACCAACCAGCAACATCCAGCCAACAGTGTCCTGTGGGCAGCATCCTGTGACCACTGATGAAGGACTAGAGGATGACCAACACTAACTGTGCAGCAACAGATGAGCTACTGTCTCTGACTCTACATCTACACAGTGAACCAGCAAGATCGGAGCGTCTAATAGAATGGACAGTGAGTGGACACAGTGTTTAAAAACTCCAGCAACACTACTGTGTCTGATCCACTCGTACCAGCACAACACACAATGACATTTTTTTTTTTTTTTTTTTTTGAATGCTATATTGAAAGTGCTTAAAAATGCATCATCTGAGCATCTGATGTACTAATGACGTGCTGATCGTGCTGAAACCAAAGATCATGAGAAGCTGTAAAGAGACTTGAGAGTGTTACTGTAGACATGGAGAGCAGCAGTTGTGGCATGGTGTGATGTGTGTACCTGTTGTTGCTGTAGTCGATGCCGCCCACTTGCTTGCTGGCCTGAAGGAGGTCCAGGATCCCTGCTGCGCTGCCCCCTTTCTTCTTGGAAACCTTGGAGTTGCGGCCTTTGACCTCTGTCTTGGCCTCTGTGTCTATGTGGAGTGATTCTTCGTCCGAGGAGTCGGCACTCTGAATGAACAGAGACAGAGACGTTGGCCAATGAGCATATACCCTTCTGTTTATTAGAATTATAAAAACCAATCCAGCAAAATACTACAAAAGCACCATTCACTGCAAAACGAAAAGTAATGAAATATTCCATCAGAACCACAAGTGTACTGGACAGGATTATCTAAACAGCTTTTCAAAAGACTGTACATAAATATATGTTTATTTATTATAATACTAGGTTTGGTTCAGTTCAGTTTATTATAATACCCCCTTAGGCATGTTTCTCTCTTTTGATGAGTGGTGGCTTTCTCTCTTTACTCTTCCTGAGGTAAAGACTGTCCTCCTGTCTGTTGAACTCTGTTGAAGGACTGATCATCAGGGCCTCCACCCCACCTATCACCAGCCAGCTCACCTGTCCATCTGTGTCTACTGCTACACCCTCAGTTACATCACTGTGCCATCCAGGTGCACCCGCATTGAGATAGGATGGGACTGTTTCAGCTCACGCCCACTTTACATAAAGACTCAGTCAGAGTCTGCCTCAGTCAGAGACTGCCTCTATCTGTGCAGCTTCTAAAGCTTTGCTATCCAGATTTCAAACAGAGACTCTTTTCTTTAATATTTAGTTTAAACTGTAAATACTGTTTGACCAGAGGACGATGGGTCTCCCCTTGTGAGTCTGGTTCCTCCCAAGGTTTCTTCCTCCAGTCTGAGATAGGTGTTCTTGCCACTGTTGCCTCTGGCTTACTCACTGGGGGGTATATGTTGTAACTCTCTGTTTTCAAAACTCTGTAAAGCTGCTTTGAGACAACATGGTTGTAAACAGCGCTATATAAATAAACTTGACTATTGACTAGGTATCGTTCACGGAGTGAGTCGTAAACAGAGCTGGGCTACACTAACCATGCTAGCTTGGCTGGAAGCTCTTTACAAACTGTTTCTTTGAGCTGAGTTTTCAGTAAGGCTGAAGTATTGACTAGAACATTGACTCTCCTGGGTTTCTTGGACGGAGGATTTTTTTCATTTCGCTGTAACTGTTCACTGCCTGTTTGGCTGAATAGTTAAGTTACTTGTCCTTTGTGTGGGAGAAAGCTCTCATTAGCCGTATGACGGATGCTGTCTGGCGCTGCGTGATTCGTTCTGTCATCGCTTTGAGGACGTGTTTGTCAAGAAAATGATAAACGTGACGTATCATACAGCTAAATCTGCAAGTGTAAATTTTGGGGTTAGGGTAAGATTTCCATCCATCCTTCCATTATCTGCCGCTTAATCCCTCTAGTCTGGGTCACGGGAGGGCTGGAGCCAATCCCAGCGTCATCGGGCGAAGGTGGGGTACACAATGGACAGTTCGCCAGTCCATCGCATGTCCAACACTCACTCGCACTCACACCTACGGGCAATTTAGAGTGAACAATCAACCTATCATTTGTCTCTGGACATGTGGGAGAAAACCGGAGTACCCGGATGTAACCCACTCAAGCACGGGGAGAACAAACACACTCCACACAGAACGGCCCCGGAGTATGAGATTTATTATTTTATAATTTATTCAAGCTTATTACTTTCTTAGTTAAAGCTTTAGGTTTAAATGGATCATAGCATAATCCTTGTAAATATGAATGGTCTAAATTCTTTAATCTTTTTTTAATTTTTCACTGTGAGACCACAGTAATTAACTAATTTGGCAGAATGGTCTGAAGCATCGGCACCGGCTTACTTACAAGTCCTGCCAATATCTGATCACATCCCCCGGCCTAGTGTGAACACATGCATGAAAGTAGTTTACCTGTGTTGATTTAAGTGGACGCCTTGAACAAGGCTTTTTTAAGAGGGAAGGTCACTACTTGACCCCCCGCGACCCTGCTCTGTGCGTGCCTTTGTGTCTGCTGTGGTTAACTTCTTCACACCGCAACTATTTCCTTCATCAGTCCTGTGGTGGTGCCCGGCCCGGCCCTGTGGCTTTCTCTCTTTGATTTGCTCTGTGTGTTAGTTTAAGTCAGAACATTAAGTAGAATTACACCAGCCCAGCAGCGGGACACATGTGATCTCTACTGGAGTATTTTTTAAACGCACCCAGAAGGAATCTATTAGTTACTTCACCAAATAGCAGATTGTGATTAAGTCTCGATTCCTTAGAATTTATAATTAATCAGCGCCTTTAAGTTCAGGACATTCTTCAGTTAAAGAAATAGGTTGTAGATGTTGATCTTTCATTAGTACTTAGTTTGAAGTTCCCTAAAAGCTGTAAGTGTGAGGAATCGTCGTGCTTACCTTGATTACTGCAGGCTGCAATTTTGGCTTTTTCGTGGGCTGGATGGGCTCTCTGATGTTTGATAAAACTGCAGAGGAGAGATTTAGAATCGTTATCCAATGACAAGACGTTTAAAAATGATTAAGCTAAAACCACTATCTAATGAAAACTGAGCGGGGGGAGGTATAACTGTGGTCTAAAAGCTTTTAAAATAGTTTTCTGAGTAAATTATCATCTTCACTACTACTGGGCCATATTTAAATAGTTTATTAACGTGATTGATCCATATACTGTAAGACTCAGGATTTGCCCCATAACCAAGGTACAAAATCCAGGGGACTTGGGGGAGGCATGGGACCTCCTAATTAACATCATGGACCGCCTGAATGCCTCAAAATCTAAATTCTGGTGGGGGTGAATCCCTAAAGATAAACAGTCATGCTGTTGTTGTTTAGTTGCTTCACCCACAATCTGTGACCTTCTATCGTTGGCACTCTTGACTAACTAGAGATGCTGCATTGATCTAACATATCTGTAAATCTGAAAATTGTCCAGTTGTCTCCAGAGTTTGGTGGAAGAAGTGAACTGTTACTAATTTCCCCAACCGAAGACAAAAGAGGAGAACTATAAGACTTTAGTTCAGGCGTGAAAGACCTAGAACAGCAGTTCTAGAAGAGCAATAGCTAAGGTAAATATTTTCTTGGCCTTCAAGCCAGCATCAGCACCGCTACGGTAAGTGAGCAGCCGGCCAACGCTAGATTAACAAACATGGGACCCCGCAAATACCTGGGGCGGCCCATAACTACTGCTGCATAAGGTCCTTTAGTGATATCAGTGGCTAAAATGAGTGAGCTTTTTCAATATGATCATGATATTGCCTAAATATACTAATACGGTACGGTTTAAAAAGTACTGAAAAGCACTGATATCAGGTCAGATATTATAGAGACGAGAAGTTTGGGTACCAAAAGAAATGTTTTGTTGATTTAATAAGTGAAAATAAATTACTACACTTCTGCACGTTTTAATAAAATTACTATTCATTAATTAACTGCAAGTTATATAGCAATACTACAATAACTATGAATAAAATACAATAATAAATAAATATGTCCTGTGCAAAGGTTTTAAAACATTTTAGATGTTTTTGTGCGTTTATGTTAAACTCAAAGAAAGCAAAAAATCAGGAATTGTGCACAAAAACCTGTCAACAAAATGTCAGCACTGTATAGGATGTGTTAACTTATGATGTCAGGCTTTTACAGATATTTAAATGTAACTATTACATCATAGGACAAAACTAAAATATAACCATACATAAAACTATCAAGGTGATATATTATTGTGAATATAATCATGACAGTGACTTGTCAGTGGGCCGTCCACCTTAGAAAGCTTCTATTATTTCTATACAAGTAATTTCTCTATAGTAATTTCTGTATATACTATACAGCCAATCAGACGGTGTGTCTGTCACTAACGCACTCACAGGAAAAGTCCCTCTTGACCGCGGTCTTCTTCCGCCTGATGGGAAACTCGTCAATTTTGAGCTCCCCCTCGTCTGAAACGTACTCGTACTCGTCTCGTACGGGCTTGGGTTTGTCCTCTTTTACGTTTTGTAAGGAGCCAAACACGGTGGAGTTGGTCTGAGTCTTCAGCGTCTTCGCCCTGCGGACACAGCCAGCTGTTAGAGCCGTGATGGATCAGGCAATCAAAAACAATCATAAAACTATGAAAAGTTAAACACGAGGGATTAAATCAACATTTGCCAGATGATTCCGTGTGTAAAAGATGGCTAACATCGGGTTTCTGATAAATGTAGCATTTATTCTATTAATTTTCGCCCAATTTAGGGTTTAGCCTATCACATGACCGCACCAGTCTGGGAATGTGAAAGCAACACATATTTTCTTCACCCTATTGGATGAAAATGCCCAAACCACCATTGTGATCTTAGGGAATCAAGGCCATGGTCAGTCAGCACATGGCACAGTGGTTTCCCTTCTTTGTCGACCTCCTCTGTAACATAGACTTCTGATTTGTTTAATGAAAGTATTTGCACTTTTTATACAATAAAATGCATCTGATATGTAATTTATATTACTGTATGTAGGGCTGGGCGATAAAACGATAACGATAATTATCGCGAAATAACGTTTCCTCGATAGAACGATAAGACGTAGTCGATAGAAAGTCGATAGAATTAAGTTCCGTCCGTGTTTTGAGAGACAACACGAACAGCCAATGAGAATGAGAATAGCGCCGCTCCAAACCAATCAGGTGGCTGAACTAGAGTTCCAGCCGTATCTTTGAAGCACACAGCGCAGAGTGTAGGCGTAGCGGCAGCTCAGGTGCAAGTAATTTGGTTGCTACTGGCGTCAGTCGAGCAGAGAGAACAAAATAAGAGAAAATGATGCCAGAAAACGTAACTACTACTGAAAGAAACATGTTCCACGTGTCAACAATCTTAAAATAATCTGCTACGATAAGAAGAACAAGTAAACAAGTGCTGTCTTGCTGCTGTGTTGATAAAGCGCGACGGGGTGTTTGAGCTTCAAGTGCTGGTGTGTAGCAGCTGTACTGTTGTGTTGTGCAGAGCTGAAAGAGCACCACACTGTTGTGTTTCTGTGTGAAACAGTCCCACAACTTTAGATGCAGGTGAGCGATTGTTTGTAGCTGCTGTAGATAAATCAATGCTTTCAGTGGGCGCATAATCAATATAGATAAATACGTATATTGCAAGAGTTCGAGTGAGAACGCTGAGGCAAAGTAGACTTTATAAATAGGATAATAGGATAAAAACAATTTAACAAAAATTTTTAATTTTCATGTATTCACTTCTCACTTAAAGTAAAAAGCCAATAGTGATTTAATTTGTATCGTGATATATACCGATATCGACTGATATGAAAAAAATTATCATGATAAGATTTTTCCCCATATCGCCCAGCTCTAACTATGTTTCTTTTTTTATGATTTTGTATTCTTCATACTATTTACAAGTGTTTGCCTACTGAATATATGTGACGACAGCACTGCTTCATCATGTTATTAACAAAGAACGGTAGATAACCTCATTAAGCTCAGTGCAAAAGTGTCTGCTGTAAAGAACATGATCTATCAAAGCTGATTTTTAACTTTTAATTCATGGAAACACTAATTTATTCAGAGTGCACTGATTTGAAATGATCCACTGAAGAGAAACTTACAGATTCTGATTTTCTTCACAGTGCTAGTGATAGAAACCAGGTGTTGCGATGTCTATAACACAAATCAGGCCATTTTATTTACTACCCAAAATGACAAGTGAACCTACATGTGTATTTACATGTAATGTCGATGACGTAAGATCTGAATCTACTGTTTATTATGTACGACTTTGTTGCCATACAACAACCTGCATGTATCAGGCAGTGTATTCATTACTGTTTCCCGTAATAACTTTCTGTGAGTGAGCGCCTTTTAGCAGAATTCAATTCTTTGGGCGCTCCTACTGTTCCTGGTTCCTATCACCACTGCAACGGAACTGTTCTAGCTCGCCAGGTTTCTCTAGAACGCAGCATTTCACATCAAACCACTGTGAATGACTTTGTTTACACAGTAGCCTTTCAATTATGTAGAGATGTTGGAATTTCCCTATAATTAAGAAAACAAATGAGTAGAAGCTACATCACACTTTAGTCACCTTTTATTGCTACTCTGATTAAAGTGAATCAGTAGAATTTCCATGGACACGTGAATTGTGTTCTGAATGTGTGCACATGCTCGCACAGAAACGAAATCATGAAACAACAAGGTCCAATTTTACCACTCTACGTTTAACTATGCACTTGGTCCACCTATTCCAGCAGATATGAACAGATTGAAGGGGACAAAGGTTTAATTACACAAACTTTACCGGATGTACACTCAGATTTAAGTATAATAATAACAACAGAATGATCAGCTTTTGGCTTAATATACAGTTATAAATGTTTTCACTACCCACAATAGAAATACTCATTAAAGTTACAAGAGTTTAAAGGACGAATGTCTGACTGTGTATTTAAGAAAGCAGTGAAATACATACCCCAGCAATTTCTTGTTGGACATTGAAAACGAAAATTTATTGTCTTTATGTCCCAACGGCGTCTTTTCAAATTTGTGCTCCTCTTCCATTTTCAGTAACGAGTCTGGTTTGCTATTCTGCAAGAGAAATACACAACATGTCCCTCAGTCACTCTAAATCAAATAAGCTCCTAAATATCCATGTAGAAAGAGTTTTAATGTTTTTTTCTATTTCATAACAAAATATTTAAGCTTATTAGAGAAGAAAGTGAATATCTCCAAAATGGCAATTTCACAGGAGAGGACAAAAACGTCTTTACTTTTAATGTAACTCAATGGAACCAGAATTCCAAGTGATTTTGGAGCATTTCTTGGTGTTCAAAGAATTATTATGGACAAAATGTGAAGAAATAACAGTTTTGATGGTATGAAAGACGCCTACGTATCAAGTTACAGAGATATCTACTGTAATTAGCATGTTAACCACCTAGTCTTGTAGTACCACTTTGAAACTGAAGGGGTGATAGTGAGTCTCTGTAGCATCCAGCCATCAGTTCAACATGAGAGGATGAAGAAGTAGCGAGGCCCCAGAGGCATATTCTAACCTCTGGTCAATCAGGTTGAAAGTCTTGCTCCCAGGTAGATCTTTAAAGGACAGGTAGCCAATAAAAGGAAGTGTAAACACAATGATGGCAAGTCCATCACTATCCACTCTCAGCAAGACATCGAACAAAAGAAGAGATAAACAGAAGCAAAACAAGAGTAAACACTGGCGTCCGTTTCCACCACTGGAGACGCTCTTGGTGAGTAAAGTGATGAAGTTTATGGCTGAGTTCCAACGTTTCTTCTACACTGGTACACAGTAAACAGCTGCTAATGTTAACCTTGAGGAGGAGGAGGACACCACAATGTTCTGGTGATAAGCTGCCCCCTGTTTGGAGAGCAAATTCAACAGGTTGCATCATCTTACATCATCTTACAAATTACAGATGCAGTGCTTCGCATCAATAACACAGTGTCCTTGTTTTGATTGGAAAAAAGAGAAAAGTTAACAGCAAGTTGATAAAAAAATAAATAAAATAAGGAAACGTACTGAGGTCACATACACAACTCAACACAAAGCTGCTAGTGTTACTATATACTATGCAATTTTTTGTCTACAAGCTCTTAAAATTGGTGTAAATCTTTCTTTTCTGCTACACACAGTCGACTACACTCCTGATATACTCAGTAAAGTGTACTGTGTCGCAGTTGATCTCGATAAAACATCGTCTTATTGCGCGTCCTTAGTCGCTGGTGTTCAAACAGGATAGACTGAAGACTTGGGGGCTGATGACCTTGGTGAACATTTTAGCCAAAATATTCTCTCCATCTGCAAGTGCTTGGGGAGCTGCTTGGACCGGGCCGCTTGGAGCGACTACAAACGTAACAAGGCCGCCTGGCATTGACTTTTCCACGAAAACCAAAGCCCACTAATGTCTTCCGTTCACCAGAATTAAGCCGTTTTCTGTAAAAGCCGTCCCATATCGTCCAACAATAACGACACAACATGCTTATTTTTGCGGCAGAAACGGAGGCATATGTAAATACTTAGCGAGCGTGCCGGGCATATGACATAGTGTAAGAGAGCATTAGGTAAACTCCGAGCCTGGGTGAAGGGCTCTGCTCTTGCTGCCTTTGATGAGCTCCGAACAGAAAGAATGACTGAGCCGCAGAGCTATTTCTGCTGATTGCTTTGATGTGAGACGTGTAAATCACTTTTGGACGATCCTCGAAGCCGCCCACCCTCCCTCCCGCTGCAACTTCTCAACTTGTCATGGGGCTTAATATCATTTGCATGGGCTTTCCAAGCTGGCTCTGGCCTGCTTTCTACATTAAAGGATCATCACCGTGTTTGCTTTGTGGGGAGCACCAGGATCAGTCGCCTTCTCTTTGCAGGCTTACCTTGTACTTCCATTTTGCTTCTGTCTTGTTTTTGTTGTGTTCTCGGATCTCGAACTTCTCGACGTCGTTCTGTTTGTTCGTCTCTTTCTCCATGAAACTCATTATGGTCTTTGGAGGCTGGAGAAAAAATCAACACAAGGAATAACTAGTCCACACAATACATGATACACAATACAAAGTTCAGTAGTTTAAGGCTTTAATTGTTCGCCTCACTGTCAAAATGTCATTGCTAAATGAAAACCTCATTTACAGGTTTCAATATTCAGTTTCATTCCACATGATTTTTTATTTTCAAAGTACATTTTAAATGATAAGCAAACATATGCTTTGTATTATATATACTGGATGTACGTTATCCACACTAGGAACCAGGAGTGTAGGTGATTTCTGATCAGTAGAACATTTGAGGTTGTTTGTTGTGGTGAGTAACGTCTTGGCTGCTCTATTGCTTTAATGCAACAGTTTGGAAAAGCGAAGACCAAGTAAAGCAAAGAAGCAGCAAACACTGTTCCATCATTTCTTCCACCAAAGAAAATCATTCCAAGAGCCACATTACAGAACCATCCTAACACTGAAGTCGTATCTGTTTAGTCCCCAACGACTTTGGTTAGAATTAGAAAGGAAGCTATTACAGACTAACCGTGTGTACGTTCATTGTCTTATACTAATCAGATACAATTCCCCAAATACCGCTACTGTTCTTCTTCCATTTCTACCATCAGCCTTGCTTAGGGAAAAGAGGCTGTTGAAAAAAAGATAATAAAAAAAGATAATATGTTTAGCAAATGTCTAGCAACTAGAACTCCGTCTCTGGAGTAGTAACTCACCTGTTCATTGTTATCCTATGTATATATATATATATATATATATATATATATATATATATATATATATATATATATATATATATATACCTCTCTGTCGCCTCAGCTCATTGTAAGGTTTTATACTAGTTCACACATTGCCTGCATTTTCCGTGTTTTGTTTTCCTGTTATCGATCTTTTTACCTCTTCGTATTTTGGCTTCTCGCTCTGTTATATATTTCTCTGTTGGTTGCCCTTTTTTACCTCCTTATTTCATGTGCATCGATTCTGCCACTATTCATTTTCTATGTGTAACATTAGAACAAGATTAGAATATAGAATATGAAATGTGCTATAACAAATGTGGAGATGTCTGTTCTCTGTAAATGTCAACAAAAATCAACAAAGCCTATCAAATAATCAGGAGCATCATATGACTGGTGCAAAACCTACAAACCACAGTGAGAGTGCTGTTTATATTGTTTATGTTTGTCCAGTTCCCTTTTATGATGTGTATGCATTCATGTTAATGAAATATAATACAGCAGAGACGGAAGTGATTTTTTGAACCTTCAGTTTATCACCCTTAAGTAACCAACTTAGATTTATTTGCATTATAAAATGTATTTAACTGAGAGGTGTAGAACTTCAGATCACTTTAACATATTCATAAATTGAAATAACGCTGGCTTCTGTAATATTAATTTGTAAAATGTCTTATCTCGGCCTTATCCTGATCTTTTACTGAAGACTCATTACGTTTCATTATTACTGCCCCTGACCACGTGACCATCACTGCTGTGTAGCAACAGAAGTTATTCTAATGATACTGTGAAAACAGTGCTGTTATAAGATAAAGGAAAAGTATAGTTCCAAATCTACTCACCTTTGCTTTTTTAGGCTGATCCATCTTGGAAAGGATGTCTTTTGCATGGGACTCTAAAGCTGCCAGGCTGGAAGGCTTTTTCTCAGGTAATCCTCCTTCTTTCACTTTCTTTGCTTTTTTCTTTCCACCCTCCTTTACTTTGGGCACCTTCGGCGGCTTGGGCGCTTTGGGCATTTTGGGCGGTTTTGGTGGTTTCGGGGGTTTTGGAGCTTTCTTCCTGGCCGGCTTATCTAGTGGCGGAGTGGACATTAGTGTGGGTGACACAGGCTCTTCCGGCTCAGGGGGCGCCGAGGGGGGCTCCTCTGCTGGGGGCTTAGAGTTGCTAGGCTCACTCTTTATGGCTTTAGTTGCATTCTGGAAGACAAGAGGCACAATTTATTAAAGAAATAGTTTGGTGGTAAGTCTAGTTTACTCAACCCCCCCCCCCCCCCCCCCCCCCCCCCCCCCCACCCCCCCCCCCACCCTTATTCCAAATGTAGTCAGTCAAGATTGTATAAGTTTTATTCTTTAGTTCTGAACTGGAGCCACAGGGCTAATGTAGCTAACAAGTAATTGAAGCTCATATGCCTTGATCATTCACACCCACAAGCCTCCAAACTTAGGTAAACTCGCTCATGTGGGTTCTGACACATGTGGGTTATGATTTTTTGCTAAAAAAGTGCTTTACAGATGTTAACAAATGTTGAAACGACATGTACGTACATACACCTTGCTTTTCATATAATCAAATCACTCGCTGCCCTTTACAACCAAGATCTTTACATGCCAAATTTTCGTGATGAACAGACCAGTAGAAATGGAACTAAAGTACTTAAATTATTTCTCAGAAGATTTTTTTCCTTCTCCTGTACAGTTACATTTTTGGAGATCTAAAGTTTGGTTCTGACAGAGACAATATATGTGTGAATAGTAAAAAATCTCACCTCTGCAATCCGAATCTCTTTGGCAAGGTCTTTAATGAGCTGTGTTGGCTTCATATTCTCAGGAAGCTCGTCTTCATGCTCCAGAAGGGCCTTAAGTGGGAAGAGATGTTAATTAACAAACCAATTCTGGCACCTTTGCAGTTTAGGCAACCTCAACCTGATATCTTACACTTGTCTTCTGTTTCCTTCTGAGACTATTTGTGTGGTTTTATGTAGTTTATGCAGATTTAATTCATGTTTAGATGACCATTTTCTAACCTCTCTGTTTCCCCCATCATTAAACAGGTAGTTTTAGTTACTGTGCATGTCTATGTAATTGAACTGTGTGTTGTGATTGGCTGACATGTACTGCGTCTTATTCATACTTCTTATCAGTTTAATTCGAAGTGGAGAATATAAGCTGCTGTGGGTTGAATGTGTGGATATATTTAACTACACTGGTTGTTGTGACATCACAAATACAGTGACTTCAAAACAGGAAGTTTCCTGTTTAATATCTATACATGAAGTGCATGAACACAAACAATTAACAGTTCACTTGAAAGTCTACCCACCTGTTTTTTAGTCCATGATCTGAAGGCTCCATTGATAATTTTGGCACCATGTACCAGGTAAGGGGCTGGCTGTTTATTTGCCTTATGTAAACCTGCAAAACACGGACAAAATAAACGTTTGACATTCAACGACTGGATTTAAGGTTTAACCGGCGAAAAACATATCTTTACAACAGGGACTATAAACACAGTGTTATTGATTTTCTAGCAAATTACTAAATAAGCACAACCCGACACAGAGGCTATTAAAAAGAAAAAGGGAAAAGATGTAGGCAAACCTAAAAATTGATCTTTTTAAAGATCAAAGACAGACAGCTTCAGGTATTTCACTGAAACTCTTAGCCTGAAGGCTGGATCTGAACCTGCTTTTCTTCTTCTCTCAGATGAAGAGCAGAGCCTGCAGCCACAACGTGAGGAATTAGGTTTTCACCATAACCTGTATTTTAATTCTATTGGGAAAACTAAGAAACCCACCATTCCATCACCACCTGTGAACACGAACTTCAAAATGATGTACAAAGTCTGATCTATAAACCCTGTTTGTGTTGCCCCAGCAACATACACAACAATATTCATGCAATTCACAAACAATACTGTTAATTTCACAATTAATGTAAGTGTATCAGATGATAAAAATGTTTGTATTAAAGCCTATTTTTGTATAGAGGCTTATTTAGCATATAGTCCTATTATCAGTAATTCTCAGTCCTCTGTCTAAATCTCCTGGTACGACTGCCAATCCAAGTTAAGGATGTTATTGGACTAATTGGTTGCTAGGACACTCTTGCTCAATTGTGATGCACAGCTGAAAAACATTCTACTAATAAATGAGTATAAAAGAAAAGCACAACATTCTAGGTTAGTTTAGTATCTGAAGCATCAGCAGTTGATGGCTTGCTGACCGACTCACAATGACCAGAAAGAAACAACTTTCTTTAGAGACCCGTCAGTCCATTGTTGTGTTAAGGAAGAAAGATACTCCATTAAAACAAGAACATTTCACTGTGATCCCAAACTTTTGAACGGTAGTGTATATATATATATATATATATATATATATATATATATATATATGTGTGTGTGTGTGTGTGTGTGTGTGTGTGTGTGTGTGTGTGTGTGTGTATTGGCATGTTTACACATGATTGTGAAAGTCAATGGTTCAATGGTGGAAAATAACTGCTCAATAATTGTGACTAGCCTAAAATATTTAGCCAAGAGGATCTCTCTGGTCACAAACTGACCCCTGGGCTACAGGCCAGCTAACCAAACAGTGGTCACCAGGCTATGGTCTCTAACTGTAAGTCTTTGAAAACCAAGCATTGTCATTCTTAGCAGATCTGCTTTTACTTGAAATCCTCATTTAAAAAAAACAGCCCTGAAATATGGATGATTTCTTTGCCTCTGCTAAATGATCCTGGAACTTTTCCCAGCCACTTTTCTGTAAATTGTTAGCGGCAGTGCCTGGCACTGTGGCCCCTCTGTCAGAAACACTCAAGAGCATGACACGTTGCCGAGGTGGGGGCCTTATATCAGAAAGTGCACTGGCAACCGTAGCCATTACAGCCCAATAACAATGAACATTCATACATCAAACTGATTACTGCGATCCACTGGGGCTTGAAACAGTCGCATGGCTTTTCCTAACGCATGCTTCAACATTGATTACATTGGACTGGATACACGGCCACTACAGGAAACACACTGCAAACTGCATTTAAATTAATAACATGATCACAAAAGTGAACGCTGAAAGAGTGGACGAAGAGAGGAGGCCAATAGTTAGAAGAGGGCTAATGGGGCCTTTTGGGGGGGGGGCGTCAAGCCCCACCCCCACTTTACCTGCAGTCACACAACGATCTCAAAATGATGACCCTGAAAAAGGACCCCCCCCCCCCCCCACTCCCAGTGCGCCTGGAGAGCAAGTGTGGTCCTCGACTGCCTGGTGCGTGCGTGGTCTATACGCAATCTGGTCAAATTAAGGGAACGTGAGCAGGGGGGAGAAAAAAGAAATGCTGGAAACATAAACAGAGCGCGCAGGGCCAGCTGAGGGGAGTTTAAACATCGGGCTGTAATGGAGCAAGTGATTCTGCCTTTTGAAGCTAATCATCTGTGAACTCTGCGATGCACCGATCTAATGACTGCAATAATATTCCTGCTGAACGAACTCGACCCATCTGCTCAGCAGGCCTCTGCCAGAAACGGGCGAAAGCCAAAGGCACCTCAGAGCCACTAGGTGAGGCCTAGAGTCCTACAACTAGAACTTACACTGAGATTGGGACGATTGGCAACCATCACGGCGTGTTCTCTCAGGACCTAAATGTAATCTGGCTGGGCACTGGCGAAGAGGTAAACTACACCTCCACATGGTCTCTGTAAAAGTAGGCGTATGTATATTTGTAAATTCTATTTTTCAATTTTTTAGCTTATATATTGTTACACACCTATTGCTGGAAGGGAGTATGTACCGTTTGTTTTAATGACCTACTTTTTCTCCTGGTTCTAGCTTAATTAGGGAGTTAGGCTAAAACCTTGTCTTTTATTTTCCATTGTTGTGTTAGGAGAAGTTAGTTGTGTGGGTTTGGAGTTAGTGTTGGCTTTTTTTTTTGTTCTGTTGTGAAAACTTTGATTAATACACCTGGATAAATGCACTTGTGTTGTCTGTGATTTTTATTATCTGAGCAGATCCACCTACCTCCACCTCATCCCCTAGACTGACTTGTAGCAGACTGCAATAATATTCCTGCTGAACAAACTCTACCCATCTGCTCAGCAGGCCTCTGCCAGAAACAGACGAAAGCCAAAGGCACCTCAGAGCCACTAAGTGAGGCCTTTCAAGAGTCCTACAACTAGAACTTACACTGAGACTGGGCTGTTTGGTAGGACGATTGGCAACCATCATTGGGGGTCTGTTGTGTTCTCTCAGGACCTAACTGGAATCTCGCTGGGCACTGATGAAGAGGTAAACTACACCTCTTAAGGGTCTCTGTGAAAGACTAAGCGTATGGATGTTAGAGATTAACCGGTTTACCTTTAACTGACAAACATAGAAACATTCAATGCTAGAACTAGAACACCTGTACACTTTGTAACATCTGGAAATAAAGACAACTAATCTATCCATGTTCTCAGAGTGAACGTATGATGAAAAGCGCTGTGTTTAAATTACACAACAGGTATGGAAACTGATAGAGATGGATAGAAGATGGATCAGCATGGTGGGGCCTTTATGAGCTGAGACAATTAACTAAGGTCAGATGCGTATCTGTGCGTACCAGCCAGCAGCCTGTGTAGTAGACGCTAGTTAAAGCTTCATTGCTGAATAATAATGATTGATATTTGGCCAAAATCTCATCACGATATACGCCAGTTGCCAGCTTATTATGCACCTATAGCTTGTACCTACACTTCAGTAGCCATTTTCAGTGCATATTGGTAGGTTTACAAGCAAAGGTTGGCAGGTTGACATGCTTCTTGGCCCGTTGCCCCTGGCTAGAACAGTTCCAAGTTTTTGCCACGAAAAATACAGAGCCTCTTGCTCAAGTGGGCACCTTCCTTTCAACCAACTAAATTGTTCAGCATTATCAAATATCAAATATCAAATAACAAAACAACTTATCTTTCTCTCAATGCCAGCTGCTTGACTTCAGTCTCTCAGAATTTAAACACGGTCATAGAAATGTGTTTAAGTGCTTTAATTGAACATGTTCTGTTTATAATTGCTGACTGCTGCTCGTCCATTACTGTACAATTCATTACCCTATTAAACAATGAGAATGGACCACCACCGGGACCATCACTGATCAGATGTTATTAGAGTTAGAAAATCTCCACCTAAGATGAAGGGCTAGCATACATTGTGCACCAATGGGCTTACTCTTACTGTACAGTTCAGGAATGTGGAGCAATTAGGTGGAAATACTCTTTACATATTTGAGAATGAGAATAATCTGTGTCAAGTTTTATTAGATGCCATATAAGGAAATCATATATATATATATATATATATATGTGTGTGTGTGTTCTCCCCGCTTGAGTGGGTTTCCTCCCACAGTCCAAAGACATGCATGTTAGGTTGATCGGTCACTCTAAATTGCCCATAGGTGTGATTGGCTCCAGCTCCCCCCGTGACTAGCAGGATAAAGCGGAAGACAATGGATGGATGGATATATATATATATATATATGTTGTGCAAAAATGAACTGATTGGTGTATAGATAAACCCATGGTGTGTATATGCACGAAGCAGGTTTTCTGGCTCTGCAAATAGTGTTAAATGTTGTTTCATGGCTGAATTTCTCGGGTCATTTGTTTCTTATAGACATCCCATGCACTGGCACTTGCATCTACGAGTGCCTGAGTCTGCTGGAGTTTAATAAATATTACAGTCAGGCAAGTCTGCCAGACGACACTGCTATCTGATACAGCTGACTGATGGAGGCGCACTGCAAGCGTTGGTAGTGGGCTGCTATGCTTTACTGGACTAGCAGTTTCTTCCATATGACTCTGGAAGTAACAAACTGGACAGACTGACCGTAGCTCACAACAGAACAAAAGGAATTACTGAGGCTTCGGTAACATGAATGTGCTACTGTTAGAGTGTTTTACACTGTATGTAGGATGAGTTATCCGCTTTATTTGTTTTACCTTACAAAAAAATCCAACTGGTACATGGTACTGGTACTGGTACTGGACTACATGTAACGCGAGTTCTTGTAAAAATTGTAAATATTGTAATTATTGTAAATGTCATTTCTCGCCAAGACCTGTCACTTTCAAATCAAAGCAAACGGCCAGATGTTGGCATTCGTGTGACTGAGCACAATACTCACTTTTAAATCTCTCCAGGTAGTGCCTCCCTGTGTACCAGCAGGCCGTCTCGAAGTTGGGAAACGGAGTGAGGCTGGCGACTTTCAGCCTTTTTTCCACTTCATATGCCCTGAGTGGAGAGAAGCAAATGGGCCTTCACAATGTGGATTAATGAAAAGTGCACTCGGAGAGAAAGCCACAATCACATAGATGTGAGAAGCACTTGAGCCTGCCAGAGCAGATGCCCTTGACTTTGACTTTTGTATTTTGCCGTAACAGAGGCTGCAGCTGAGAATAGAACAGGGTTTGATGCCTGAATGCTTCAGTGATAAAGTCAGTCATTAGTCTGTATCACATTGCAAGCCACAAAGAGAAGCACTAAGACGCAAAAAATCTGGAGAAATGTTTCCCATCATGACACACGGCCCACCCTCGCCAGGGGATTATCTTCACTATGTAAATACTGTTGACTACGGGTGTAAATCTTTGACCTCACAATGATCTGATTTCATTAGGATTTCAGATTGCAGAAATTGATTCAGAGCATCTGGACATCTCAGATTTCACCGCAATTCAATCAGATTTGATTATTTTGGTACAATTCTAAATTTAAAAAATACAGATGTATGCAAGTTCGCAGTTTGCGCACCCCTGCTCATCTAATCTTTTTAGCTAATTTAACATACTAAAATATTAGTATATATATATATATATATATATATATATATATATATATATATATATATATATATATATATATATATATTTTTTTTTTTTTTTTTTTTTTTTATTTATTTTTTTTTTTTTTAGATTTTTACATTGCATTCTCTTATTTTTGTTCAAAAAGGCTGAGGATGTTTAAACTTGTACTTATGACTCTACACTGAATACCCAATATGATAAGTGGAATTAGATGTGTAATACAAACAATACAACAACATACAAAGCTGTCCTAAAAAAGGTTATCCTGGTCAAAAAAAAAAACTAAAGCACACCGACCTCATCTGCATTTCCACACTCATGTTGTGGACGAAGTGACCAGAGAAGGCCAGGCAGTCCACAGGCGTCAGCACTGCATTAATCCAACCTATAAATAATAAAAAAACACATGAGCGTCATGAGCATAAGAACTACTACCACTGAATATTTTTGCTAAATGCTATTTATCAAATACTATTTATTCCCTTATTGGTGCCTTATTATTATTGTTGTTGTGCTTATTACTAAAAACAACAACAACAACAACAACAACAATAATAATAATAATAATAATAAACATAATAATAATAAAATCTCCCTGATTTGTCTTATATCTTAAAAAAAACCCATTGCAAGAGATAACACTTGACGTAATTTGAATATGAATAATTTGGGCATTAAAGCAAGCTTGTTAATTGTAAATACAGTGTTTATATGACAAAATGTTTCAATAACTCACAGAACCTTAGTCCAACTAGCCAGTACAGTCCTCATCTATTATTACTAGTAGTACTGCATGAATCATCTAATTTAATGCTACAATATTAGGGGAAAACATAGCTGCTAATTGTTTTCTTAGCAACATGCAGTAAATGCTAAACCAGAGATTCTGTCCAATCTGGCATCCCAGAACAGAATACCAGCTCTATTGGAAAAGTAGCAGTGGAAAGCAGTTGAAAACAGTGGAAGCAGCATCTTCTAGAACTAAATAAAAACTGGTAGCTAGTTTAATGAATGACACTTATTTATTCTCCATGATAAATAAATAAATCTGAGAACATACAGGTAGACAGCAATCAGGAACATAAATAATCCAGGTCTGGTTGATCTGAATGGATCAACTTCACTCTAACTAATTGTGGTTTTAGTGTTACACATGAAAAGATTATGGTTTTATCAATTCTCTGCACTCCTGACACACAGCCTTGTCGGCTCACCTGATGGGATGAAGAGTGTTTGGCCTTGCTTCAGTGTGCACTTATAGCATTTGTCCACCTGGTCGGCGAAGAACATTTCGGAGTGATTGGACGAGGATCTCCAGCGCTCATACAGGGACAGGTTGGCTGAGGTGGGCTTGATCAGGAAAAAAATCTTCTCCCCCTAAAAAAAACACCAGCACATTGTCAACAGTGTTTTATTACTTAGTGCAAACCCAGGATATATACTATATAGTACTACTGTACTATGATTCGACTGGAGATTGACCGATATATCGTATATTTTTAATATATCGGCACCGGCCGATATCAGTGTTACGTAGCGGGTAGTCTGCGGGTAGCCCCGTGCGGTGGAACGTGCTGCTGCCGCATGTGAAGCACCCCAGACCGAAATCTTTGGAACTGTTCGGCCAAACAAGTTATAATGAATAATTTATTCACCGTATTTCACCACACACACTTTCAAGCGTGTGTTTGTTCCGCCTTTGTGTTAGAACTTCCGCTCAGCTAACCAAAATGAATACAGTTACATGGGAGGAGACCAGAGAGACAATAAGAAATTTGAATGGGACAACAATGTCTCATCCAAGGTCAATAACACAGTGGATGGATTATATGAAAAGGTGGCCTGAGGTTACCTACGGCGACACATTTAATTATTTTGTACTCTCGGAAGGTGTAGATGGTTAAAAACTATAGTTAGTTACAGCCCGGATAGCCTAGCGCGGTGGACACTGATCAGAAAACAGTTACTTAACTCGCAAACACCCGACGCATCTGCTTCCTCTGAGCTTCAAAATGAGCTCTAGATAAGGATGCTCTGGTGCTGGTTCTCCTCCACAGAATAGTAAGAGGAGACATATGGAGGTTTGGGGTGGATGTTTTAAATTTAACGCCTTCAGTCAGAGACGCAGGTCCTCTTCTTTGGAAGGCGGCTTCCCAACACTCTGATCTTTATGTGCTGTGTTCGTAACTCTGTTGTTCAAGCCAAGCTTTTCTTATTTTCAAGTTGTTGTGACTCCCTCTAACTGAACATATTATGCTAGTCATTCTTTCAGCAATAATATTTTCATACTGTATTTTTGGGGGGCCAGATAAAAATATTTTGTTTATTTAGTTAAGTTCCTATCTGAACTGGTTTTAACTGGTCTGATTTTAACTGCACCCTACATTCACTGTCCTGCTTTTGTTTACATACAATACTGTTTACATTCACTACTCACACAAAACATTGTTTACTTTTATTACTTGCAACTTGCACTTTATGGCTGCTGCTCTTCATACTTGCACATAAAAGCATACATAACTTTTATTTTGTATTTTTTAACTATAAAAATACTTTTATTTACTTATATTATTATACTTTGCATATTTTGTATATATTTTTATTATTTCTTTTTGTTGTTATCTATTGGTGAATGGAGGAACAGCAAAGTAAGAATTACATTGTACAGTCTGTTCTGCTGTACATATGACAATAAAACTCTTGAATCTTGAATAAATGATGTTAAGTTCAGAAATGTTGTACATTCAAATTCTTATTAATAAAGTGACATTTTAGCAGCAAACAAAGCAGAAAACCTCTAAATATCGGCTCTAAAAATTGGCCAAAAAATCTGTATAGGCACATATCGGCCATCAGCTGACCCTGACCTCTAAACATCGGCATCGGCTATAGAAAAAACCACATTGGTCCATCTCTAGATTCAACCACAACTCTACTTTACTGTTTACACTATACATAGACAAGTCAAGTTAATTATTTTATTCAGTAACATATAAAATATGCACTACTTGGCCAAAGAAAGTTGTTTTATATTTAAACAAGCCAATACTTACAAGCCATTGACAGGATAATTACTGCAGTGACTACTGCAGCTTGCAGCAATATTTAACCCTGGCTAATGCACTGAGCATGCAGGAAGGCGCATCTCGTAGTAGCGAGTACTGTGTTTCAGAATAGTCAATTTATTGGCCTGCATCAAACAAGGAAAACAACTAAGGAGAACTGTCTGACACAATATTAAAACCAGGCCAGGATCAATAAATAATAGGCCCCTGGGCACAAATATTGGATGAGCCCCTACCTGAGTGGATCTTTAGTTTTAATTAGACAGCATGAAGTCTATGATGCAGCACACTAACTATAGTGTTAGACAAGTCACCGCTGTAAGCACTTTTTTTCAATTGAGACCAAAACCATACCAATATTACACGCCCATAAATGAGATGTTTGTACAGCTGCTTTACTGACTGAGTAGCTCAGCTGTTGTTTAGGGTCTGTTTTAGCGTCTGCAGTGTTTTATTCCAACATTTAACATCAGTGGTCTAAATGACATTTAAAAAGCATTGGATTTTCCTGCTGCCGGGTAGCATAATGATAACTTGTGTCTATTTATATAGTTAAAATGAACGTAACTCCGGGTTTAAATCTAAATAAACATTGTAACATTGCATAAGAGTGTCAAAACATTACCATAGTGAATATCCGCCATAATCAACAAAACATGTGCGACTCCCACGCTGCATTTTCTTCTTTGTAGGTGAGCAGGCAACATGTAGAGATATTGTTAAACCCTATTTTTATTCTGCCAGTGCTGTTTTTATCTCATTACATTCTCACCCCATCCCTCTTTACCCCTCAGTGCTCACTTGCAGCTCAACATAGAGTTACACTATTTCCTGTGAGCCAACAGTGCCCTATATAATTTGATTACTAAGAACAGGATTTTATTCTATTTGATTACATTAATTAAAAAAAAATCGATGTCAGTTTCCTTACGGCTGGGGGAACGGTCAATAGGGGGCCTGCAGAAAGATTTTCAAGTGATAGTTTAGTTCATTTTTACATCTAAACCTTTTATTCTGGGTCACAGGGGATGCTGGAGACACTCACTCAGCTTCCCTTCTGCTCCAAATAAAGTCTGATCAGCTGGGACACATTCATATGCAGTGGTAGAAGACCCTATTATAACAAACTTGATGAAGAACCATAACTTTCCAAACTGTGGTGGCTACCATCGCGTGACTTCTTTGTATCGTAAGTTTTCCGACACCTTTGGACGACCTCATCTCAAAGACTTGCTGTATGTACTTGCTGTTATTTACATTTTTCATTGACATGTTTTGCCCAAAACTCATCCATAGTGACTTACAAGTCTTACAATGAATGTTTGAAGAACTCTAATATGTATAGAGCAGTGAGCTTGCCCAGATGAGGAATCGAATCCCAGTGCTTGTATGTCGGTCTATAAAACTGGACCAAATTCAGGCAACTGTGGTGATTTTGGCACAAGGTTTGCACAATGCTAGTTGGCCAATGGGACATTTACCATGGCAGCCATGACTATTCAGTGACTTTCAGGAGAAAGTGGAGATTTCTTGGAACAGTGATGGAAACCTTAATGCCGGTCTTAGTCACCAAATCACTACCCGAATGGCTTGTTATGGGATTTTGGAGTGGCCACTCAAAACAGCCTTTTCCTTCACCGTAAGAAAAACAGTGAATGGTGGAATTTAGTGTTTCATCCCTCCAGCAGAGCTCTGCAGAATTTCTGCCAAAGCCCATTGACGTTCTTCTGGCAGCGTGTAGTGGCCCAGCTCTCTATTAAAATACTTCATGTTGGTGTTTCCTTTCCATGTTTTCCTTCAGTTTGGGAGTTACCTTCACAGTAACCGGAGGTTATACAAGGCGTCTTACACGTCTGGGTGTTCCGGGTGTCAAAAAAGCAGTCTTACACTTCTTTGCTGGCTGTTTCTTCATTTATTTTTTTTTTGGATAATGATTTCCGAATTACTTTCACCCCATCAGCCCGCGGAATGAAATGTTGCTTCTGTTGCTGTAGGTGTTTAATGCGAGTGGAAAGTTTCTGGTGGCCCGTTGGACTGCACATAGCAGCATTAAATCTGTGGAAGAAATGAGCGCCGGGCCTTCTGTTCGTATTTATATAAAAATATCTCACGAAGGAATCAATGAATCACTAAATGAGACATGACCAAAAGTTTGCAAATGAAAAACAAGTTGCTAATTTTCTTATTTTGTGAGAGAATGTGTTTTAAATCTCCTAGCAAAACAAGCAGCGGTCAGTGGGGCTGAAACTGACCAAATGTGTAATCTGTGGTAACGACTGCTGAACACACAGACATAACATAGTGGCAAAGCACTGTCTGTTCCAGTTCACATGTAAAATGCGGCTGAGGTTTGGGCAAAGACAGCATCTTCTTTTTAAGTGATCATTTACACAACTGGCCCCAAAGCTCTCCAGTAAAGACATGACTGGTGTCCAAAGTGTGCCAAAGTTCTTTGGCTCTATGAAGCCAATGTAGCCAACATTTAAATTAAAGCTTCCACCAATTAGCTTTGCGCAAACTGCATGTCTCAATCTTCGACCCTTTGCCTCAAATTATGTTGTTTTGTCAAATAATCTCAAATAGGCTTGATACTTATTACAACTGTATGATGACCACTGTCACTACTTTACCTCAAACAAAGAAAACTGGGCGGTCTAGGCAGACCGGCCTGGCGAAAAGCTATGGGCTGGAATTATAACTGCTATTTGACCTTAAACTTTAAGGATCGGTGCATAGACGGCTGGTGAAATAGGAGAAAAGTTCAAGATGAACACTGAGATGTAAACGGACAGACTCATTTTCACGTATATCCACACCAGCAGTGTGTAATCTGCAACAAGAAACTGTCAATCACTAAAAAGTCGAATGCTGTAAGACATATTCCAAGAAAGTACCCTACAGAACCTGCTGAAGACGCAAGAAAAGCAGTTAATGCTGGACTAAAGCTTAAAGCAGAGCGAAGTACATCTGCTTTTACTGCTGTTAAAGACTGTAGGCTTTATTAAAGACTCTGTCTCTGGAACCAGCCTGTCCTCAAACACTGGAATACCACAGCAGAACACTCTAAACGATGACCCGATGAGCTCGCTGGGCCATCCGACTCATGTTGCTCTACCTGAACTGAGGCTTCAAATTACGAGCCCTTAAAGAAAATCGCTGCTGTGGAACAATCGAACAAATAATCCAGAATAAACATTTTCTGAACCTGCTACGGCAGTAAAGTTCGAAAATATTCTGCTGTCTAATTATTAAAGGTGTTCTGCAATGGTACACGGTTCTCTCTCTCTTTTTTTGTTGCTGGTAATGCTTGCATTCATTTCTATGCTGATGACACTATCTTACACTATCTCCACCGGCTCCTCCCCTGTTTTGTTTCACAGATCAAGATCATGTGGTTTGTGCAGAAAAGAGGGAGTCATCCTGGAACAGGTTCCAGCGTATAAATATTGAGGTATTTGGCTCGACTGTTCATCGTCCTTCACTAACCATATTAACATGTTACTATCGAAGGTCGAGGCCAAGCTTGGTTTACCTTATAGAAATCATTCCTTATCCAGCCGTGCTGTGAAAACCTGGTTCAGATAAGTGTTCGTCCTCCGCTTGATTACAGTGATACAGTTCACAGACTGGCATGTAAAGGTGCTCTTCAGAAGCTGGACAGTCTTAATCATTGTGCTATTCGTTTTGTTACAGAAACCCCTTTTGGAAAACACCACTACTTCCTTTACTCTCTGGCTGATTGGCCCCATTAATATATAAGACTCTTGTAGGACAAATGCATCTCCCCTTGGTAGAGATCCTAATGCAAACATTATCAGAATTATATATGTTTATATATATATATATATATATATATATATATATATATATATATATATATATATATATATATATATAAGGACATCTCTTTTGCTACTTGCATCATTAACCCCATTAACTGATTATGTCAGGCCCATCATTTGTCTACTGTGACTATGTTAATATTGGTGTTTGTAATTTTATGATGTCAATTTTTTCTTTTTTTTTGTGTTTCCTACTGTTGATTATTGTGGAAAATGATAAATCTATGTAAATATGAATTTGTAAACAATGAGTCTTGATGACTTGCCTGTTTAATTCAAAAAAATAGGAGCCCTCCTTTTCATTATATGTATATGTGGGACGAACATTTTACTACATTTAACTACCAACACATGGGCCATGTTTCAACTCTGTGGTGGAAGGGGAGGAGGTGACAGTGAGGAGGTGGTTATTCAAACGAAACACACTCTCCCTCGTTAGCCTCAGTGAGCCAATCAGCTGGCCATGCAAACACTGCAATACAAAACACTTCTTAAAGAAGTTTAAGCACAAAGTATATAACGAGTACATGAAGGTGGTACATTTGGAGTAGAACTGTAGTGGAATACTGCCACTGTTAGCCAGGTAGCCTTTAGCATGCTAATAAGCCGTCTAGCATAGTAGAGTGATGACGTTGGATCAGCAGTCGTATATAACAGATGAAACTTAAAAGCCCAATAAGTTGAATATTATAGTTTATAAACTACTTTAAAAAACATTTTACTGTAGTTTGATTGATACGGCGTATAAACAGCTTTGTTCTGCTCCTCTGGATCCTCCTGAGAAACAATGACGAGGCCAAGGGTTTGTTAAAACTAGTGTTGGAAGCCATGCATGCTGGGTATTGTGGTGAAAGCATACTGATAGAAGAAAACACGCATATCAGGCCACTCGGTGTGGGTTCTCCTAAGAGAGTGTCGTTTACATTATTTGCTCTGGTTTGTCTCCTGTGCTCAGTTGCTTACACTGAGCAGCCAATCGGAGAACTCTCTTTTATGGCCAACAACTGATGCTTTAACATGTTCTAACAGACAAAACAGCTCCTAAAACGACAGACTAGTGTCACCAACATCGTTCACAATTTCTGGAATATCAGCAGATTTATTATTTAACCAATCATTCGGCCGTAGAACATATAGGCCAGTAAAAAGTATCAGCCATTAAACTAAACTCTGCTGACTTTTAATAGTTAATATAATTGATAAATAATTAATATATAGAAAGAACCCATTAGGAACTGTTATTTTCAGTGAGAGACACAAAATCCCATATGAAATTCACCTTTAGGACATGGTACCACACGGAGGCGCCGCCACACTCGATGTGGAAGTCTGTGTAGCTGTCCTTCACACAGATCAGACAGTATTTGGTTACTTTAGGCTTCCCCAGCAGAGCATCGTCCGGCCAGTAATTCTCCACCCAGGATAGTCTCCTGACGATCTGCGGACTCTCCACAATACTGGCCATTCTGAACAAAAAAATATTTTTATCATTATAAGATCTTTATAATGAATTTCTGTGTATTTCATATGAACATATTCAAGTTTTAACAGACATGAAAAGAGAACGTTAACTTTTTCATCTACTGGCTGTAAGACGGTCCAACTAAACATCATATTAAAGTCCCTTCAAATTTCAGTCTTAAATGACAATAATATCAATAAAAGTATTTTTAAACTTTCTTCTTTTTTTTTTTTTTTACATGTATTTGTTTTATAAAAAGGGAACTTTCACATCTGCGTAGTCTCCATAATACTATACATACTGGAGTTACACCCAATACTGAAGTATTGATTTTCAGTATATTTTAGTAGATATTACTTATATTTACCAACTTTTTAACTATGCATTCTTCACAATAATGGATTTTCAGTTTACAGCTAGTTTTGACAAAATTTCAGTTGTTTGCAAATGTTTGAATCCACCTGGTCATCCTACAAATTAAACTGTTTTGATTTTCTAAGTAATAGAAAAAGGAAATATAGCCTGTGCAGAGGTTTTAGATTATATTATAATATATACATTATTTTCAAATAATACATTATTGCTCAAAAAATCTATTATTTCATGACTATAAGATATTATATATATATATATATATATATATATATATATATATATATATATATATATATATATATATATATATATATATTGTATTGATTGTTCTAACATAAATTCCCACTTTTATTTAATATGAATGTCAGGGAAATGCGGATCCAGCCACGCTCACCTTGTGTCGGAAAACTCCAGATTGATCACGTTTAATACTTTCTTTCTGTTCGTGCTGTAATAATAATCCACAAATTCCTTTAGCTTCATTTTGCTGTCCGTCTGTTTAGTGACATCGACAACATCCACAGGAACATCGGGCCCTGAAAAAAGGAAAAACTGAACATTTCCATATCTGATAACATGGAAAAGTCTAGAAACAGAAACACACTGATTACTCATTATTATTACATCAATAAAGACTTCAAATGTTGGGCTTTTTGGCATACAGAGGCGCCCTCTAGTGGAACTAACCAGAGTAAGATATGTTAAAATTTCATACTACACATAGACAGCATTTAATAAAGACTGAAGGAATTTCTTATTGTTCTTTTTTATTTTTCTTATCATTCATTTTATTACAGGGAGCAGTAAACACTTTCAGTTCTGTAAGCACTTTCAGTTCTGTAAGTACTTTAAGCTCTGTAAGCACTTTTAGTACTTGCTTATTTAGTCTTTTATACAAAGAG
The DNA here is from genome assembly GCA_021613375.1 of Megaleporinus macrocephalus. NCBI lineage: Eukaryota > Metazoa > Chordata > Actinopteri > Characiformes > Anostomidae > Megaleporinus > Megaleporinus macrocephalus. Next base: position 41,419,381 of record CM038714.1, read on the forward strand.
GAAGCAGCAAGTTACTGCGCAGTTACTGTGACACCTAATCAAACCCTCTAGTCAACTGCCTTATCTGATAGTTTTCTATAGAAAGCTTGCATTGAAGATGAAGGCGTTGTATTCTGGACCCTCTTCAGAACATTGTATGTTAAGGAGCCACTGATAGTGAAGTTTGAGGGGCTGTTGGTACTGCTGTGCGTGTAAATGTTGTAAACAGTGAGTATTTTTTTACTAAAAGCTTGTACGACAAGTATGTAGACGCCTGCTTCCCTGAAATCTAGGAGACTAATAGAAGGTCTTTCACCCTTCCACCCTTCACCCTTCCTCTCTACTCTTCCTAAAAGGCTTTACACTAGATGTCAGAACATTGCTGTGATATAGTCACACGTTCAGTCGCGTGTGGTCAGGTACGAGTTTTGGGTTCTAGATGGGTTCTATTAGTTCTAGATCACAAACATTACTCTGATTCCAAAGATATTAGAAAGACAGTGCATGGGGCGACCGCTCCAGATTGTCAAAGCTGTGTATATGCAACTTAACACCTGCCTTAGCAATGGGTGAACAAAATATGGTGTATGCATGCTGTCGTGAGTTGCCTTGCACAGCCTGAAAGTAACCATTTAAAAATCTGAGCTGTCAGATTGGATTTTTAGGACATTTTTTGGACCACGTTGCATAAAGTAGAAAAGTAGATCTAGCTTAATGAACAGTACTGTGCAAAGATTTTATGGAAATTATATTTAAAAGCTGTTTTATCCAGACAGGAAGCTTTCCTTTTTCAATATTCAAATAGTATCAGTACAGTAAGTAGTGCTTTTACATATGTCAGTGTGTTTATTTAACCCATACCAAGCTTTTCCTTGTAGTAACCCAGTATTATTATTTACAGATATCATCTAATACCTGCTTTGACTACTCAGTACCTTATTAAGCTAAATCAAGATTACTGGAGAAAGAATTAAATAAATTCATGCAATGTCTGGAGCATCCAGAAGAAACCTGGAACCAAACTTTGTTCTTCAAACTGGAACACAAGACACTTTGTATTGTATTTATACTGACTTACACCAGTTCTTAATGGTGATAATACACATATTTCTATAAGGGCTTTAAACAATGAGTTTAAGACTTTTGCACAGTAGTGTATATTTCTTAAATACTGAATCAACAAGAATCTTTAGATTCATCCACTTGGGGGAAAGTTCTGAAGCACTCAAGCAAACACTCATCTGAATTTACAGCTTCATATTTCATATTTATACCAAAGAGCTCAAAAATCCAAAGAACGTATCTAGAGCAGCTTAAAAGTCATTAATTTGATGGCGATCAGGATCTCTGAGGACGTACAGTGTATGATCTTTGTTAACTATAGTTATTGTTGTAGTTATTATTATGTAGTCTGCTGTGATTAGTCCTTAGTCATGAATACTTTAGGGTTCAAGTGCTGCTTGGACTGCTGTTAAATGCTACGTTCATAATGTCACCAACATGTATGTGATCTCTGACATGTTGACTGTCATCTCACCAACATAGTTTTCAACATCGCTGACGTAGAAGGTGGGCGCAGGCATGGTCATCCCCAGCCCCTCTTTCTTCTGGATCAGAATGGGTTCGTTAAAGCCGTTCTCCTCAAGGTAGTCTATGGTCAGCTGACACCCACTAAGCTTGACCACCACATCTTCTGAGCTGCAAGGAACAACATCACCATCAGCTTCTGGGAGACGCTTGTTTTTAAACTCTAAAAAACTGTTACTACTGGTTTATAGTAGGTACTGAATAAAAAGTTTAGTTCAGCCAGGAGCAGCAATCACCAGGAAAATAACTTCAGTGGCACTTTCCCAAAAGTCAAAACACACTAATAATAAAAAGTCAATGTGCAGTTTTACTTTAAGGTTAATAAGAGAGGAATGAATTTAAGAGGATGGGTAGTTTCAGTTTTTCTAGGGTTTTCACAAAGATGATGAGAGAGCGCCATCTACTGACATGTTGAGGAGTACTGTTTGAACTCAGTACAGTACATTTCATTGATTTTTGGCATACATGTGTTAATCATTATCAAAATATAGGCCTTAGCATTACTCATATTGCAAAAGCCTTACATATGCAAATGAGACCTCTGGCCAATCACAGTGTTGTTTACTTTGTTTACGTTTTTATTGTTTTGGTTTTATGTCACAAAAATAGTCCTAAAATGTGGTCTAAAATGACCACTCTCCACTTTTCCTTTCATCTTTGATATAAACAGTGGTTTTGTTACTGATCCTTTAAGTCCGATATATGTAAATAATCTCTAATCTGATTGGCTGCGTTGTACTGTGTCTGATGCAAACAGCAGTTTGGCCCTAAGCACTCTTCACTGTATCTTTAATACAAGTGTGTGAACCTAAACTGTTCTAGGCTGAGTAGGTGGAAATACATGCACTGGATTTTGTAACGGCATTCATATTCCAGTACAAATTTCCAGAAGCTGCCCTGGCTTTAAATATATTTTAATATAGATTTTAAAGTTCTCATACTAATTTTTAAATCTCAAAGTGACTATCAGTCCTCTTTGTTTATGTTCCAACATGAGATATTAGATCTACAGATACTGGCCTTCTGCAAATGCCTTCCATAAAATACAGAAAACACAAAGAGATCTCTTTCAGTTACTATGCTTCTAAACTGTGGAACTCAATTCCAACTTTTATTAGACAGTCAAATTTAGGGCACAATTTTAAAATCACTTGTTTAATTAAAAAGAGTTTCATTTGTTTTTTAACGTGATCTGTTTTATTGACATTAAAAAGAACTGATTTTAAAATCAAGATTCATAGTTTAATCGCACTGCTATCCAGTTCTCTATAAAAAACAAAGATATGTATTGTTACTATTGTTTTTATTCTTATTATTACGGACCCTTCAAAGACAAGTGAGTGCAGCTGTACCTGGGAAACGTGCGGCTGCGGAGCTCCTTTATAAAAACCTGGCTGCCGTTCTGAACCGGTTTGACGTCTCCGCTCTGTCCCGTGTCATGTTTATTCCAGTTCTTTTTCTTTTTTACTGCACAGGGGGGGGAAAAAAGTAGCTTAGCTAAAGTCACTGAGGCACAGCCACGCTAATGCACATTTATTCCACTGACCTATTCTCTGAATTCATAATCCACTACACCCTTTCACTGGGAAACAAATGAACACATTCAGTGTAAACCGAGCGCATTAAGAGAGACTTAGTGAAAAATGGAGATGCAAGAGATGAAGCGCTTTCCAACAAGTAGCTTGAAAGACAAATCACTCACTACCTATGTTTCTAATAGCTTAAATTCGATACCCCATTCATATACTGTATCGTGACCGTATAAAAGTAAATAGTATGCTTGTAGTTATGCTTGTAGTTATACTCACGGGTGGATTTGCCGTGTGTTTTCTCACAGTTGGGACAGTGATAGATGTCAATGTCGGGTGCATCGTCCTCATCTACTCCAACACAGCTGCAAAACAAGAAATAAAACAACAATGGCTTTTCAGAGGAGTTGCCCAGTCACTAGTGTGACAGTCACAGGGTGTGTCTCAAAACCCAGTGAGCTCCTACATAGACAGCATTTTACGTCATAGTACGCGCTCCCGACATGTAGACTGTCCCAATACTTAGATATCTTAAACACGATGTCTACTAAGGCACCTTATTTTGGCCCGATTTTAAGGAAGCATCGAACGCCTCCTCAGCCGCTAAGGCTAATCTATGAGCAGTGAATTGTTTTTAAAATGTAAGTTATTTTGATTCTCTCTGGAGTTTTTATGTGTTTCTTGTCATATAATCACACAAAACAGTATTTCATTCACAACTTTTCAAGGAGTCGTTTTTGCAGTTTTATACTCGAGCCATTAGCATTTATGCTAACATAATTTTAAGCCTTTGCTGTTGTTTTGGATGCCAGCTGGTAACTTAGCAACCAGCTAAACCACTGGTCGTGTGCTGCAGTGGGAGGGAACAAGCCGTGACGCAGTCTCTCTCTAACTAGAGTCTCAGTAATCTGTTTTATGGCACAACACCGGCTGATGGCACCTGATTCCGTGACTCAGCGCTCACAACAAACAACCTCTTGATTTAATAGTCTTATCGCTTTTTAGGAGCCTGTATTCACTTCAGTTTACTTTAATAAAGAAACGATTAAGCAAAGTAGAGCATTGTGTAGTTTTATTGTAGATAAATAATAAAAGGAAACTTTGTGGGTCATAATTTGTGTTCAGTTTGACTTAGTAAAAAAATCATATTGTGAGTCCAGCCTTGTGAATCGTACAGCCTCGTTTGTAGAGTGTATCGTTATATCCCTAAACCCAAACAGACAAAAGCCTCACAGTCAGTTTAATTCTGTATTTTATAAGATTACACAACCTGTTGAATTCATACTGCAGACAATAGGAGGCAGCATATCCGCAGCGAATGCATCATTTACGCCAGTTTTACTTCTACTTATATCACTTTTATTATTTGTTGGTTTCCTCCAGAGAGAGGGTGGTGCGGTCATTGTAATGGTCTTGCCATCACTGTGTTTACTTTTTCTTTCATTGGCTACCTGCTCTTAAATGATCCAACTGGGAGCAGGACCTTTAACATGACTGACAAAGCATTAGAATACGCCATCTGGGAAATGCTATTTCCTCATCCTCTCAAGCGGGGATGGTAGACTCAGTGCTACAGTGCTTCACTATCACCTCATGAGGTCTAAATCACTATTACGAGACAGAAAGGTCAATGGCTAGCTGGTTAGCACTCAAACTTTAGTAAATACCGTTACAACTTGACAAACAGATGTCTTTAACATAGCGTTAACTGATTATTTACTCAGTAGTTGGCTCTTTTTTACAGTTAAGTATAGTATTCTGTGCTCACTGACAGAAAACTGTGAATAGTACAAAACAAACAACACGTTCAGTCTTGGTATGTGGTCTGTCGTTTTCAGGGTGATGATTTTATATGCTAATCAGCCCTGCTCTCAGCTGCTGTCTCCGTGGAGGGACTGGAGTAGGGGGTGCCGCCACTGTGTTATATTGGTAAGCCTATTGGTGGTGGTAGATGGGCACAGCATAGGGAGTGAATATCATTGCTGTCCAAAGAAAAACATGTATGTCCATTTTTTCGTTTTTGATTTTTCTGCATGATTTGAACGCAGCAGCTGCCGTTTACGTTCTGTAGTAATTTCATGGTTAATGGACCAGTGGAAATGCTCTAAAACTACTTAGAAAGTATTCTGGTTCCATTGACTTACATTAAAAGTACAGACAGTTTTTGTCCTCTCCTGTAAAGTTTGAGGTACGTGTTTTTCTTTGGACAGCAACAATATTCAGCTTCTCAAAATCCTAAGAAATGCCAGTCAAGCATGTCATTCATTAATGCCTTTGTTTAGCTTTTGTTTACCCACTGTGCTATTGCTAAGCTGATGCTAATTTCCAGTAGTCCTGTAATGGGGACTTCAATGTTCAACACTGTTTGCATTAAGCTTACAGCGCTTAATATTTGCTTTTCATAACAATGCTTAGATTAAGCATAGGCATTATGAGGCTTTACATGGGCTTCACTTTGTTACAGTTTGGATGCTGAATATTTTAGTAAAGATTTCAACTTAAGTTCAGTATTTTTAACTAATTCTTCTAATTTTTTTAAAGTGCCCCATCATCAAAATCATACCCTGGAATTGTCATATCCTGAAAGTTCCCCTTCTGCACAGTGTAAACCAATGAACGTGGCTTGTACACTCCCTGACCAGAAATTGCTTCAAAACTTTCTAAAAGTTTTAAAAAGAAAGGTAAATGCTTTACTAACCTTTCCACTTTAAAGAATTATTGAACTTTTTGAAATTATTGAATAAATAATTTACTGATCAGAAGGTTTTTATCTAGCAAGATATGTGGCATTATCATTTTTTCTACTGGAATCTGCAAAGCAACATTTGATTCTATGATTTAAAATAATATATAACATGCTATTTTACACAAGTATTACACTTTTTTTTATCAATTTGATAAAAATAGGACATTAAGGTGGTTTGACCTGCTACAAGCTAATTATGTCTCTTCAGAAATATTCAGTTACAGTAACATCTTTACTGAAAAGTTCAGCCAAAATGTGACAAAACGTTACCCGAATGTCTATTCACGAATTGCCACAATGTTTAGGTTAAGCATAGCGCTAAAATAACAACTGCAGCAATGTTAACAAAAGCTAGCATTATGCTAATGGTATTATTAAAGAAATTGTTTTTAAATTGCATTAAACTTTGTGTTACTGACACACGGCCGTGTCTGGGTCTCAAAAACCAACATAACACATTAAAGCCTTCTTGAACTTACTGGAATATTCCGTCCCTAAATCGACTGTACAGCTAAGCACAGCACACTGGATGAGCTGCTCAGTCAGTGTTGTTGGTACCAGGTCATTGTATCGTGTCTCAACATCCATAAAAGGGTTGTCAGTAGAGATGAGTGGACCAATCAGTGGTTTTGGGGCCGACAACAATCGCATTTTAACATTTTGACTGGTCAATAGCTGATACCGATCAAGGGCTGAGCTATTATGTTCTCGTAAAAACATGTTATTCTGCTCCACATAGCAGCCACTCAGACGCTGGCATGAGGAAAGCATTACCAACAAAAACAGACGAGTATCAGATTGAAAAGAAAAAAATGCTGGATCAGTCATTTTTGCTAGTCTTCTGATACTCACTGTTTTATTAGGTTACTGGCGTTAAAAGTCCTGCATAAGCCACAACGGTTTTACAAATTTTACAAGTAGCTTTGGCTCAGATGCACAAAATCAAAAACCAGACTCGCATGTTTTATGCTGGTGATCACCTCTCAGGATCAGCCAAGTTAGATAAATACAGGTCGATCACATATATGGGCTAACGATTGTCCGTTATCAATACATAGTCCATTTCTAGTTGTATAGTAAGTATTTTCACAATGGCACAGGAGAGGACCAAAATCCATTGACTTCCATTTCTTTCAATGTAAGTCAATGGAACCAGACTTTTTCCCAAGCTATTCTGAAGCATTTCCATTGGTCCACTCATCCTGACATTTTAACACTATGTAAACAAAATATATAACAAAGATACAGATAAATAAAAATGGACGAAAAGACAGAGGCATGTTTTTTCCTTGGACAACGTTGATATATGTGACAACAGAAGAAGTCCAGTTAGTCCACAGAAAGCATGTAAACGCCAATGAACGTCTACTGAGTCAACCACTAACACAGAAGTTTCCCGCTACTTTAGAGATGTCAGAGATGTCTGTATGTGAAAGGAATGGTAGAAATATAAAGCCTAGCTGAGTATGCACAGTCACTCCAGTGCCCGACTGGGCATTGGCTCAATGTGACACAACAGCAAGCATCTGATCCTAACAGCCTGCAGAATTACATGCTGTCTGGAAAAGGGAACTATGCCACAACGGGAGAGACTTCGCATTTCGTCACATTTCTTTACGCTTCTGAGATACGGTGACGAGTGTGTGTGAAGTAGCAAGAGAAATGCTGTTGTGTTTATTATGCCTCCCTTAGGACTAATTATCCAGTAACTACTACAAAATAAATAGGTCATATACAGTTACGGGCTTTTAATGGTGATGTTATGGGAGTTTACAAGCTTCAAACAGCCTAATCCAGTGGCGCTGATACTTATCCATAGCTGGAGAAAGCTGATAAGTGTGAGAAGGGTTAACAGTGCCCTCAATGTCCCCAGTTTTTTCCACCTACTGCACATTCCCGCCAGACGAGGGAGCTGCCGAGAGGGGAAGTGGATATTACACTGGACTCACCCATGGCTCCTCTCCAGCACAATATTACTACCGCATGCAGCATTACTAATATCCTGCCTGCACTTCATTTAGTCAGTGGGTGGTGCAAGACTTAAAAAGGTAAAAGTGCTATTCATATAGAAAACACTGACGTGTATATGGTAATTACATGTATAATAGAATGTGTGCCGCTTTACATCATCCAGTGTGGGTGCTGTAACTGTATGTCTGCAACTGTCATGCACTTGTGCTGGGTGTATCATGCATGTTGCACCAGTGATAAAGCTTTTTAATTATCCAGCTACAGGCAGTAGAGCAGAAACGATCTGAACAAGGCCTTCTCAGGAGGCCTCTATTGTGGCAAACCAAATCATCCGCAGTCCTGGTTCATGCACAGCAAAATCAAAGAAACGTTGCATGAAAATCAGTAAACAGGCTTCCTCTTACATTAAGGGTAATCTGTCCAGACGCATCGATCAAGACGCATCTGGTATCCAACGTATTAAAACTACAAGGCTACTCAGTACTGGAAGCGTATACTGTACCAATTGGCACTGTGCAAACTGCATGCCTAAATCATTGCACACTTGGGTCAAATCGTGCCGAGTAGTTAAAGGAACGTGCCGGCCAAAAAGAAAAACGTAACCACCTGTTGTAAACATGTCTACTCGGCTCCTACAGTGCTGCCAGAATTGTCCTCTGGGATCGTCAGGTTTTAAGACGAGGAAAAACACAATTCTTATGAAGTATATCGAAGATGCTTGAATAACCTTAACTGCTTATGTTACAACTTTGAGGCCAAATATATATTTACGTATTAACCTTTACTAGAGATGGACCGGTCAGCAATTTTGAGGCCGATTCCGATCACCTTTCAGCGTGATTGGCCGATAGCCAATACTATGCCATGGCATGTAGTTATTAGCGCAAGCAAGTCATGACACATGATCTTTAACAAGCTTATATGAAACAGCATAATATTTTTAACAAAATTATCAGTAAATAAACAAAGTAAATCAAACAAATATCCCCAAAACTGCAATCATTACATTTAGACCCTTAATTTAAAACTAAAAAAGCTAATTAAATATAAGCAGTCAAAACTGCAGTCCTTAAACGCAGACTCTGGTTATTGTAAACAAAAAACTGTAATTATTAAATGTAGATCTTGAATTGCTGCTGCTGTACTATTTGTACTGGTCAGATCTGGTCTGTATGGTGTTCTGGGTTGTTTGTTTTGTGCTAGCTCTGCTGTTTGCTGATACTCACTGTATTCAGTCAAGGTGTCTCTAAAAACCGTATCAGATTAGAGTGTTAAATGTCTTTGTCTTGGTTTCCCAACGAGACACGCTGATTTTACACATTTTAAAAACGCTCTGGAAAAATCGTCCGATACCGATACATAGCCGATCGATCTTTCCATCTCTAACCTTTACATAAGTGCATCTTTACTGCTGGTCGGGGCTTCCCACTGATTACTCAACACATTTGCCAATTTTCTACATTTTGTAGTTAGAAAATTTGTAGAAAGTCTGTCAAAATAATAAGGTTGCTTTGCTACAGAATATCACATAACATGCCAAATAACACATTAATGAGTAGCTTTATGCCAGAACGCCACTGTAGGTCATGTGAAAAGAGCAAGTGGCACCCTCTGTTCTTCACTGTCCATTACTCTGTTTTGTTTGCATCTGCACAGTTCCCAGTAGAGGGCCTTTCCCATATCGATTCAAAGAGGAAATACACAGCCGTCCTGCCCCTGCTGCTGCACATCCAATAAAAGCAAGCAGGCTGTTAATTGGGTTTCCCACTAATGGGCTTTGTACACGTATAATCTAATTTTTGGCATGCAGTGAGACGCTGTTTGCTTGCCGCTAACCACCAAGTGCCCTGTTTATGATAATGCATTCTCGTACAACACCACTGAACATAATGATCACGAGAATACAGTACTTTAGAAATAGTATGTTTGTTGCTACTCTATTCGTTTAGAGTCAATTCGATTATGAAGCATGCTACACATTAGACATGCTGACTTTGTGTTATTATTAATGCTCACTGATGGCCTCATGATTCATATCAGACCACATACCAAATCAATAGAGTAATTAATAGGGAAAAACAGTGAATAGGATAATGATGCACTCATATGGGAATTGTGGGCAGATGCCAATGTCCAATATCTTTCATGTGTAGTTTTATGCTAAAGTTTGGGAGCCACTTTACAAATTACACTCTGTTGAGCTTGTATGCGTAAAGAAGTTAACACATCCTCTACAAAGAGCATGTTTCAATATGCCATTTTGTTTATATATATATATATATATATATATATATATATATATATATATATATATATATATATATATATATATATATATATATATATATATGCACAAAATAAACTGCAATATTTAAGTGTGCTCTTTGAAGAGGATGATATAAAATTAACTTATAAAATTAACTAAATATATTTGGCCATATATTTGCACATGACTACACATATATGTTAACGCTGATCAGAGATGGAAAGATCGATCAGCCATGTATCGGTATCGGCCGATTTTTAATCAAAATATGTGATCGGCCAATATTTCTCCAATTTAGCCGGTCCCGAGAGCCGATAGATGGCGTTAAACAAATGAGCTTAATTTCTGTATTTCCAGCTAGTGTTTCGTTGAAACCCCCTCCGACCAGCTCCCTGCAATTCCTATCTGAACCGCTAGGTGGAAAAACATACTCTTTCATTTTCCACAGACTGACTAAAGCAGCGGCCTCACAAGAACAGCTTGCGCTGACAGAAAACATGTCGTCCGTCTGGCAGTGTTTTACCGTATGTGACACAAACTAATCCAGGACGTTCTGTAAAATGTGTAAAATCAGCGCAAAACAAACAACCCAGAACACCATACAGACCAGATCTGACCGGTACGAACAGAACAGCAGCAGCAATTCAAGATCTACACTTAATAATTACAGATTGTCGTTTAAAATAACAGAGTCTGCGTTTAATGACTGCATTTATTTATTTATTTATTTTTTGTTTCAAATTAAGGGTCTATATTTAATGATTACAGTATTGGGGGTATTAGTTTGATTTACTTTGTTTATTTACTGATAATTTTGTTACAAATATCATGTTGTTTCACATGAGTAATAAACGACTACCGTCTTTTCAGCCGGCCATTTTTCTATTTCTGATAAAAGATGCTAGCAAAACTTATAAACACACATACAATTATTCTGTCTTTGTTATCAACCAGTTGTTAAGAGTTTTGAAGTACTGATAATATGCTTGATGCTCAAAAGCATATTGTGATAAATGAATATTGTCCTATTGCAAAGCTTAGAATGTTAAGATTGAAACATCATGAAGCACGTTTACACCTTACACCTTAATGTGTCCTACTAAGCAACAAGGCTACAGTGAAACTACACCATGAATGAAATCAGTAGTAACTGATCATATAAGTCATTGTGCGAGGCTGGGATTTCACACTAAGATTTCATGCTTTTGTAATCGTCAATATCTTACGTCACCCTGATCGACAGTCCTGCTGCAAATGGAGAAAGCTTATAAATGATTCATCTGATGGGACCCTCTACGACCAGATAAACGCACACAGCGTGTAGAAAGCCCAGCGGAATAGGAGCTGCATCACATAATGCCTGTTTATCATTACTGTGATACTGACCTTTGCAATACTGATATCACAGATGGAACCCTGACCAAATAATAATCATAATAATAATAACAGTACTATAATCTATCTGTAACGTGTATATATATATATATATATATATATATATATATATATATATATATATATATATATATATATATATATATATATATACAATAAAAGTACAAATATATAAATCAAATATTAAAATATTAAAATGTGCATCACATGAGGCACTTACCAAATAGGAAAGAAAAAAATCTGTTAAAATGAAAACGATAATACAAAAATGATTATATAAAATGCTACAATACTGTGTGAAGTGCCACTCCAAGCACTTAAAATAGTACAAAATTCATTCAACATTAAGGTAAACTACAGCTTTAGCACAGGCCGTATTTTTTATTTGTTTATTTTTCCCTGTATGTTCAATTCTGCAAATAAATAGCAGTGTATAGTGTATAGTACATTAAAAAGTCTGTTCTCTATAAAGGACGTTCTCACTTACTTTCACTCATACAACCAACAAAGCATGTACTTTTTAACAGAAGTTTACTGGTAACATGTTTCAGAACTCAGTTTCAGCACTCCTTTTTAATGCGTGTGGACTTTAGAGAAAGCTCAACATGCTGTGTGTTTAAGAAAAAGAGCCAATCAGCTTGCTGGTTAAGCCACAAGTGGGGAAGGGTTGATGATGCTGTGGTGCTGGCAGGGAAAAGCCCCCTCATTGGAAAGATCTGCGCAAGTGCCATAGCCAGAACAAACTAAATACATTCATAAAATAACCATTGTTTGAGCATCATCGAGCCGAACCCTCCAGCATTCATCAGTAAATTAAAAATAATGGTTTGACCTTTAGTTTTGATCTCATTCTAAGAGAGACTGCGGGGACGGCATAGAGAACAGACTTTCCTGAAAGAACTTGATTTCCTTCAAGTTGTAGTTTGTTTGTTGTAGTTGTAAGAAAGTCCTGTGAGCAACTGTTCATGTGAGAGAGGATCACAGTTGGTAGTATTGTTATTTATTTAATGTCCACTGCGTGCTGTGATCATCCTGACCAATCAGAGGATACGTTTCTGCTTATGTTTCTCTGAATCAAGTTATAGAGTTACATGGAAAAGCCCGAACGCTGCCAGTCAAATGTTTCCAAAGTGTTCCTTTACAGGTGGCAAGTTAAAATACGCCATATGTATATATATATATATATATATATATATATATATATATATATATATATATATATATATATATATATATACAGGTGGCAAGTTTAAATATGCCAGATTTTAAGCAATTTTATTTTTATAAATTTTTATTTTAGTTGTTACCTTGTTTTCCCTTACATATTTTTAATAATGCCTGTTTATCATTACTGTGATACTGACCTTTGCAGTACTGATATCACAGATGGCTGCAATACGCAATGGAACCCTGACCAAATAATAACCATAATAATAATAACAACAGTACTATAATCTATCTGTAACGTGTGTGTGTATATATATATATATATATATATATATATATATATATATATATATATATATATATATATATATATGTATGTATACAGGTGGCAAGTTTAAATATGCCAGATTTTAAGCAATTTTATTTTTATTAATTTTTATTTTATTTGTAACCTTGTTTTCCCTTACATATTTTTAAACAAGAAATTTGACCAGGAGTGCCCAAACAACTGCATATGAGACAACACATAAACCCATAACTAGTAAATATAGTCAAAACTATAGTGCAGAAATCTAATTACAGTACTGATATTCTGCCTATAAGAGAATGTTTTGTCCACTCTTGTGGGTTCTCCACTCACTACTGCTCACGTGACTACTAACAAAAACAAAGTAGCAACATTACGAATAAATTACATCATAATGTTTCATTATTATATACACCCATCTTCACGTTATGATTCATCAGAATGAGAGCTCATTGGCAGATGTGTGTAAAAGTGAACGTGAGTAACCACAAGTCTTTAAAATGTAGGTCACTGAAAATGATAAACATTTCAGTTCCCTTAGAAGTTTCCATTTCAAAATTTCTACTGTTTGTGTAAAAACCTTAAGATGCCAAAGACCTCCAATTAAAAGATTACATCATGGATCATATGCACTCACCAATATATATATATATATATATATATATATATATATATATATATATATATATATATATATATATATATATATATATATATATATTGGTGAGTGCATATGATATATATAATATATATATGATATAATATAACATAATGTAATATAATAAAATATAATATTGAAGTGAAAATACGTTTAACCCTCTAAAGGCAACAAATTAATATAGGACATTTTTCTGCAATTGTTAGTTAATTTCAATTAATTTGCTGATTTTAACATATTAAAAAAATAAAACAATGTTTTAAAATGCACATTGCAGTGCTTTTTATGGAGGATGTGTACTAGGGGTGCCATGATACGCAAGTAAATATTTGTTTCAAAACAGGGGTCGTGAGATGATACACACTGTGAATCAAATATAACCAGATTGCATGACAACTGGAATATTTTCTACAGATCTGTTTAAGGCTATATTACTAATAGTGACTAAATTCCACTGTGTAGTTCACAGAACTGGAAAAAGCTCATTAAGATTCCCAATCGAGTACAGCAATGCTGAGCAAAGGATGAACAACGAGAGAGTGCCAATATTGCTCAACACAGGGATTGGATACCCATGCTAATACCACAAATCAAGGCTATCCAAAAATATAATGTATAATTAGAGCTCTGCTGCTGTTCAAGATGACTAGAACAACAGAAATGCCCCATAACTGCTTCAAATCAAATTAAATTAAGTTGTTCTTCTCTCTTGAAAAGCTACCATTTGGGAGATACCTATTTTTCTTTGTACAACAACAACGTACTAACTCATCTGTGAAGGCATCACCCAAATGTGTCTACTACCAGAGCGAGAGGACAGCATGAAGTTTCTGGTTCAAATTTTCTGGTCCACCTTAACAGGAGCAGCATTTACATGTTCCTTCTGCTTCATTTAAGGTGCAACAGAAAATTAAAATAAGAAGCCGGCAAACAGAGGGCCAACTGACACCAAGTCTTAACAGCTACTACTCAGACTCTGTAAATGAACTATTCGGTTTATTTAATATTGCGATGTGGCCGTATAGTTCATATTTAGTGTTTATTTTTATACAGAAATTGCAATTTTCTTGTATTATTTTTATGTATGTCTTTAAAATATTTTGTGTGCTAGATATGCTACCCCTTCAACATGCACTGCTGTCCTGTAAATTACAACAACAGCAACAAATTAAATAAAAAAATATCAGACATGCATTGTATTGTGTTGAGACCATGTTTTATATAATGAAATGTACATCCCTGGTGTATATACATAAATAACAAAACAAGTCATTTGACCAGGGGCACCCAAACTTTTGCAAACTTCTATATAATAATTATTATATTATATTACATTGTAATATATTATCGGCGCTGTCTTTTGAAAAACAAGTATCTCAATTTTTGCTGATTTTAATTTTTCTAACTAATTTGATAGCAGCTGCTGCCCTTTATATTGTGTGAAAATTTCATGACGAATGGACAAATAGAAATGCTCCAAGATAGCTTGGAATTGCTTCTGGTTCCATTGACTTACATTGAAAGTGAAGAAGGTTTTTGTCCTTTCCTGTAAAGTTGCCAATTTGGACATTATATTATATTATATTATATTATATTATATTATATTATATTATATTATATTATATTATATTATATTATATTATATTATATTATATTATATTATATTATATTATATTATAATCCCATAACTTGCATGTTCATTAATTACTTATTTATAATCTTCAGACTTTACTAACTACTATAAAATAAGAAATTCAAGAGGTTACTTTCTACACATTGGAAATTTCGGACCTTGTCACACCTGGTCACCTCACGCGGCTTGAGTATCCAGATTATATCTGGAGGCCAAGCCACATTAAACGCAAGTGTAAATGCACCCTAACCCCATTTAAACAGATACCAATCGGACCACTCAAACCACTTCGGCAGGTGATCTGAGACGCACTGAGCCGCAGTGTAAACACACCCGTCTCTCAACGACACAGTCCTTCAACAACCCAAACCCCTCCCAGTACAACCCAAACCCCTCCCAGTACAACCCAAACTCCTCCCCAAGCAGTATGTCACTGGGCACGTGATGAAGGACACATGGTTGAAGATTAGACGAAACAACATGCTTAACAGCAATATGGACACACACGACAGAGGCTGAACTAACCGGAGACGCATTTGTCTGCCAGGTGTAAATACATGTGGCTGAAAATCTTATCACCATACCGTCCAGCTACTAGTCACATGAAGTGAACAGGTGCAGAGAGGAGCTCTTCAATACGTTTTGGATTCATATCTTTAAATAGGATTAAGAGTTCCACCCTTCACAGCAACACAGGTTATATTCAAATCTGCTGTGTGGTGCTGAGGAGCAGTTATTATTGTTTAAGGAGAAAATCTCAGCCAGTCTGCGATGCTTCCCCAGACTGGCTCAGTGCCCTACAGACGGAGAGAGAGCGATGATGTCATTCATTACCACCTTAGAGGAGGAGTGCACACACACACACACACAGTCACACACAACAATAACAAACAGAACCATGTGGGGTTGAAGCAGAACCTGTTTTACTCTGCATCACCACCAGCCTGTCTGACCTAAACCTGCTAGAAGAGAAACTACAGAATTCAGATTAGAAAAAATTTAAGGGTCCATGTCTTATAAACGGATACAAATTGGACAGCACTAACATTGTCGAAGCACCAAGTTAGGCTACTGCTATTGTCTCAATTCGGTAATATATAACATGTATATATAGTAAAGAACATATAACATGTGTGTGTTTGTGTGTGTGTATATATATATATATATATATATATATATATATATATATATGAGAGACAATGTCCAGTCTGGGAGCAGCACAGCATAGCTTATAATATGTATTTTAATAATTATCATCATTATCTGTACACAGACAATCTATAGAAAAAAGAAAACAACTCGAATAACGTGTGCAGCTGTGTTATTTTAAGCTTTTTATGTTTCTGGAAAATAGTTTAGAATTATTTTTTCTGTTTCCGACCGATCCGAGAATTAGATTATGCTTAAACGGGACAAAATGTACTTGAGTGGCCTCCAATATACTTGGATGGGCATGTTTAATCAGTGAAGAAGATACTCCGTGTGTGCATCATGTTCAGAACTAGTCTAAAAATAATTAAACTTCAGTAGTAAAAGCTAAATAAAACACAGACATAGGAAAGAAAACAAATGCCATAATCAATATCAATCTATTTTGAAGGTGTGCAACATGAGGATGCTTTTAATGTTGCTGTGATTGAGTTATGCTGTGATAAGTCTTATGCTTTTCTGATCAAAAAGAAAACATCATATTCCAGATCTGGAGTTGACGGAAATGCTGACAGCCACAGTACCAGAGAATCGTATCTGTGGGCCAAAATATTAATATGACACATTTTGTGCATTGTGAAAATGTTTTTAAGATGAACAGTGATGCTGGAGTCATATAAATATTAGCTTATAGATAATTGCTTTAAAAAAAAACTGAACAGATGTTTACGTTTGTACCCTAATAGTAATAAATGCTACTTAAGTCCTCAGTGCTAATCCAGGTAGATTAAGTCCTACACTGTATTGACATGTCCTGAAACGAAATAAATAAATAAATAAATAAATAAATAACACTAGATATGTTCAGGTGTTTTGATAACAACACATCATCTGCACACAAGCAGTGCGTGTTGTCACATATACATCCCCACAGGCTACTGTCCAGAAATATCTCCACACTCACTGATGTCCTGCGTACGTGACGTGGCCTCGCTCACCTTAAATGTTCTTCCTATGGCTTCTTACAACGATCTGAACATTCAGCATTAAGGATTTGTTAGTTTAGTGTAACTAAGCATTTATAATCCATACTGAGAGAAGAGGCCAGGCTGGAGAACAGGACACTGTGTGTATCACCCAAAGGAGATACATTGTACGTTTAAAGGTATTCAAACAGCTCTTCTCATAAACGGCTTGTTTAATCTCTCCAGACGAAAGCTGCCAACAGAATGGGATGAGCCTAAGGTCACCAGCGGACCTGCATCCTCTGGAGTCATGGAACACCATCCACTACCTCTGAGGTGAGCTGGTGTGGAGTGTGTTATCCAGAACTCATCATCCAAGGTTAGTGGCCGACCTCACTGATGCTCTTGTGACTGAATACAATCAAATACTCAAAGCAATGTTGCAATGATCCAGTGCAAAAGCTTCCCAGAAATGCAATAAAGGAAGGAACTAATTTCCTATTAAAACCTCTGGATTATAGTGACCAGACAGGCTGGTTTTCTAGGGGCAGTCCCTGTTTTGGGTGGACTGGTGTCCCCGGCTGAGGCTGTGCCCAGAAATGGCCACTCTTTATAACTGCGAATTAAAAACGATGTCCTAATAAAGACCTGGCATCAGAGCAGACGGGAAGAGATCTCACATTGTGCTTGTTTTGGTAAACAAAAGGGTCTGCTGCTATCTACTGACCACTAGGGGTGTAAGAAAATATCGAAAACATCGAAAATATCGAATATTGGGATATTATGTTTTGTGATACTGTATCGATTCTCAAAATCAGAGTATCGATACACAGATTTCTGGCAGACAGTGAATCACTGTGTGTTGTGTTTAAACCTCTGACCACTAGATGTCAGTGTTGTAATCCATTTTCAGCTCCACTCCAACATTAACACGCAGCATAAGGGCGCAGTGCTATTGTAGGCACTGACAAACCTGTTTATACAGTGGTGTGTTTTAATAGTAGGATTTGAAAAATCGCAATATATCACTTTGCTTGCAGTATCGCAATATATTGAATCGTGACTGCTGTATCACAATATGTATCGTATCGTCAGGTTCTTGCCAATACACAGCCCTACTGACCACGGCTACCACTTGTTCACCTAGTTATAAAGAATACTTCTGCATAAAACTTGACAAGCAGCAGGGCTCAAGTAAGTCATCAACATCACCACAAACAGTACAAGATAACCCTTGTATTAGAAGCATGGGTGGGGTCACGGGAATGAAATTACTTTGTATAGGCGTCCAATCTATCATGCATTTACAGCAGCGCATCATTTGTTAACTTTTTATATGACATATGTCTCTCACTCTCAGGACTGGAGCTAGCCCTGGGGTTTGTTTAGGGTTTAGCGTCTGGGCTATAATCATAGGTCTTCTGTAGCCATAGGCCTTTATACTGTCAAAATATTGAAATGTTTTGTTATGCATTATTTTTAATCATTGAGTGCCTCATAGAGTGCTAACATAGCTTCACCCACCGTAGTAGGCTACTGTATGATTTAGTTACTTAGTCTGGACCCAATTTGATCAGTTCATTATTATAGTTTATTATTATTATTATTATTATTAGGTTTAAAAAATGACACACTATTGTAAGTCGTATGGTAGCCTATGTTCAAGTACACTGTATGCCCATACAAATCAGATAGCCCACCTATCACCTGGTAGTACAGTTCTAGTTCCGTAACCCCACCCCTGCTTTTAATCCCTGGGTTAGCTCGTGCCCGTTTCACACATCAGTATTCTCTAAAACTAGTCGAGGACGTGGTTAGAAGACAGCAGCTACCAGCCACCAGAACAAGCACAACGTCAGACGCCTTCTACTTTGCTGTCAGGTCTTTCTTAAATTAAAAACGGGGACATTTCCACGGACAGCTCCAGCCATCCCTCCAGGACTGCGCCCAGAAAACTGGCACGCCTGGTCACCTTTGTCCAGAAGTTTGTAGACGCCTGCTTCTTTTCATATCTGGGCTTCAATAACAGACTCTGCTTTTTGGGTATGACGTTGGAACTGTGCAGCGAGGGTTTGATGGCATTCAGCCCCAAGAGTGTTAGTGAGGATAGTCAAAATACATTCAACTGTTTACGTATTATTTTATAGGGTTAAAAAAGAATAACTCTGGGTAGTTTACTGATACACTGAGCTGCAAAGGACGCTGTTGTTTAATTTCAGAGACGTGGTCACTGTACTACTCTGGACTTGAGTGTGAGTACTTGTGTATGTGCTGGACTGGGCTGATACGCGCTGCGGGACCGAAGGGGTTAAAACGGTAGGCGCGTAAAATGTCTCAGTCAATGAACTGCAAGGCTACTGCTTGCTCACCATTAACACCGGGCTTTTACAGGGAAAGCTCCCCCAGCAAGCCCCCCGTGTGCGACCCCTTCATTTAGACGGAGGGAACCGTGCAAAAAAGATAAATAAGAAGCTAGCCAGCGACGAGAGCAACGCAAGCTGCTAAACTGAGCCCCCCTGTCTAGCCTCGCATGCCGCTGTCAGCGGATGGAGAGCAGAGACAGATGCCCCGATTAATAACCAAATAAAGTCCGTAGCTGATCAATCTGATCGATTACGGGAGACGAAGGACGCATATGAACACATGCACGGCTCGTGCCGAGAGAGAAGAAATCTGCAATGTCTGGCACAGGCGGGCTATTATTCCTCCGAGCTGTCGCCTGTGTTCGAGGGCAAGATGCCCCAGAAAAGCGGCGCAGAAAAGGTCCAAAATAGCCCAAGAACGAGGGGCAACCAGCCCGGGAAGACCCCGCGCAGCCCGCCGAGAAGCTCAAACGCACCCGATCGGCTCAACTGTGCGCCGAAAAGCTTTGTTTTCTTCCTGCAATGTTGTTGCAGAGCCACCCACAGCACAAGCCCCAGCCATTAGCACAGCCTTTAGCTCACACACACACACACCGACACGCTCAGTCACCGCGGAGGGCGAAGAGCGCTTCAAAAAGCCCCCCAAACGGGCACAAAAGGGGACATTTGGCCAAGCAGGCTCGCGCCAAAACGGCGAATAAGAGCGAGGAGGTAAACAAAAACACGTCGCGGGCTGAAGGGGGAACTGAGCGCGCGGCCTCGGAGGGACGGAGCAGGAAAAAATACACACACACACACAAAAAACACAAGATGGGAGAGCAAGTACAGCGATCTAGCCCTCTGAACGGAGGCAGGCGGAGGTGAAGAGAAAGTAGTGGGTGTGAAATAAAAAGGGCAGACGGGTTTACCTGCCGTGGAACCAGTCCTTACAAGCGTCGCACTCGATCATGAACTGGGTTACGTCGTACGGTAACCTGCAGATGCAATACACGGGCACGGTCGCCATGTTAGATCAGCATTCACAACAGCGGAGGAGGGAGAGAGAGAGAGAGAGAGAGAGTGAAAGAGAGGGGAGGGGGGGCAGGAAGGCAAAAAAAGCCTCAATGCAATAGCAGCGAGCGCTGGGGAGCTCCTCAGGGCGAGTGGGTATTCATATCCGAGCGGGACGAGGGTCCAGCATGGGAGTGGTGGAGAGGGTGTGTGTGTGTGTGTGTGTGTGTGTGTCGGGTGAAGGGGGGAGGGAGGGGGCGTATGTGTGTATGTGGGTGTATGTAGACGTTAGGAAACTTTTTCGTGCTGAAGGAAATTGCAGTTACAGCAGATGCAGGGTTGCAGGATCTCCACGACGCTGCGGAGCGGCAGAGACGTTATCTGGACAGTGAGCGGTCATTTCCTCCGAAAATAAACACGAACGTTACAAGAACTACAAACAACATTCATTCAATAAGTAGAGATTTTACATATGCCTCTGTTTGTCCTGTCTCCGCGTCAGCATATCGTCCAGGAGAAATGTGGAACTAAACTCGGTTTATATTCTGTTTGTTTTCTATGTTTTAAGGACACAAAACACTTGATTTTAAACAATTAATGGTTTATAACGATCCGGTAAACACAAAACGGTGTCAAAACGCTGTCTAGTTTTCTTACAACGTCGCTCCATACAAGTCCATACAGATATAAATGAACGTATGAAGGATTCTAGCAGGTTGTGACAACGTTGTCATTACGTTGTCACAACGTTGTCATAACTTACTGAGAAATTACATTTCAACGTCGTGACACTCATACAGCGCGTTGTCACAACGTTACTGTGTTTGCAGGGTTGTTGTGAATAACACGTTATTTATAAACAATACTGTACATGTGTGGTGTTTATACACATACATACATAATATTGTTCAACTAATATCGTGTATTGAATATTGTCGCTGTCTATTTAAAAACATGTATCTTCAATTTTGTCGATTTTAAGTTTTGTGCTTCATTTGAACACGCCAGTGGGCGTTTACACTGTGTGACAATTTCAG